>CM051242.1:116037625-117237625 GCA_027917425.1 Gastrophryne carolinensis | reverse complement strand
CTCAGGACCCTGCCTCAGCTCAGATCTTGTTGCTGCCGTGCAGGGTCTCCTGGATCTAGGGGTCATTTGCAAGGTCCCCTTAGGAGACAGGGGCATGGGGTTCTATTCCAACCTTTTAACAGTACCCAAGAAGGGTGGGTCAGTCAGGCCCATTCTGGATTTTAAAATCCTCAACAAATTTGTCAAGAACAGGCACTTTCGCATGGAAACTCTGCGCTTGGCCATTGGCTCCCTGCGCCCAGGGGACTTTATGACGTCCGTATACATCAAGGATGCTTACCTTCACGTCCCGGTGTTTCCAGGACACCAAAGGTTTCTCAGATTTGCACTGAAAGATCAGCATTACCAATTTGTGGCCTTACGTCGGCTCCCAGGGTGTTCACCAAGGTGCTGGCAGGGGTGATGTCCCTGATAAGGCTAAGGGGCATACGCGTGCTGCCCTACCTGGACGATATACTCATCACCTCTCGGTCTCTGCGGCAGGCAGAGCTGGACACTCTGCCTACATCAACCATCAGGGAGGGACCCAGAGCAAGGGTGCTCAGATGCTCTGAGCAGGGGGACGTCCCGTCAGGGAGAGTGGTCCCTCTGCAACAGGGTATTCCGGTCCCTGTGTCACCGTTGGGGTCTACCGGATGTGGACCTGTTTGCATCCCGTCACAACCACAAGCTCCCGGCCTTCGTATCCCTGTCTCAGGATCCTCTGGCCTTGGCCATGGATGCCCTGTCCATGTCATGGAAGGAGTTTCGGCTCCTGTATGTATTTCCACCATTCCCCCTTCTGGGCAGGGTTCTGCGCAAGATTGCTCTGGAAGGGGTGCCTGTGATTCTAGTGGCCCCCAGGTGGCCAAGAAGAGTGTGGTTCACAGACGTGGTTCAAATGGCAGTAGACCAGTACGATCTGACAGGGGTGCCAGACCTGCTAACTCAGGGCTCCCTACGCCATCCCAATTTACAAACGCTGGCTTTGACGGCCTGGCTGCTGATCTTGATGGAGAAGGGTTTTTCTGCCTCTGTGGTAGGTACTATGGTGCAGGCTAGGAAGAAGACTACTGCTGCTATCTATTATAGAATATGGCGTGACTACATTGACTGGTGTGAGTCTAGGTCTCTTCCCTGTAGGGAGTTCTCTGTCCCTAGGGTTCTGGAGTTCTTACAGCATGGTTTGGAGTTAGGTCTAAAACTCAGTACTCTGAAGGGTCAGGTTTCTGCCCTGTCCGTCTTCTTTCAGAAGTCCTTTGCTCAACATCATTTGGTTAAGACCTTCTTTCATGGGGACACTCATGCGCGTCCCCCTCGTAAACCTGTGGTTCCCATTTGGGATTTAAACTTGGTTTTATCTGCCTTGCAGGGTGCTCCCTTTGAGCCTATTCACGATGCTGCTTTGGCTGTTCTTACTCTCAAGGTTGTCTTTTTGGTGGCCATAACTTTGGTTAGGCGTGTGTCGGAGCTGGCTGCTCTATCCATTCAGTCTCCGTACTATGAGAGGCACCAGGACAAGGTGGTGTTCCGCTTCAAGACGGATTTTCTGCCTAAGGTTGTGTCTGCCTTTCATTTGAACCAGGACATTGTTCTTCCTTCATTGTGTCCCAATCCTAGCAACGACAAGGAAAGGGTTCTGCATTCCTTGGATGTGGTCAGGTGTTTGAAGTATTACCTGGTTGTCACTGCGGCTTTCAGGAAGACTGATGCTCTCTTCGTTGTGCCTTCTGGGCCTAGGAAGGGTTTGGCTCCTGCCAAGTCTACTATCAACAAATGGATCCGTCAGGCTGTGATTCAGGCCTATTCTGCTAAGGGGAAGAGTCCTCCTTTCCGTCTTACTGCTCATTCTACTCGTGCTATTGGGGCCTCCTGGGCCTTCCAGCACCAGGCTTCTGTTGAACAAGTTTGCAAGGCCGCTACTTGGTCTTCTGTTCACACCTTTTCAAAGTTTTACAAGGTTGATGTTCGGGCCTCAGCTGATGCTGTGTTTGGCCGTAAGGTTTTGCAGGCGGCAGTAGTTTAAGCTGCGTGCTGTTGCCTTTTTGTTGGGGATCCCACCCTACTTTTATGGACACTGCTATTGGATGTCCCAAGTGTATTATATCTGGAGCATAACGTACTGTATACTTAGAATAATACAATTCTGTAAAGTACTCACCTGTAGAATTGGTATTATACGTATACAGTACGTCCTGCTCCACCCCACCCTGGTTTTTGCATTATTCTGGATCCCCTGTATGGTGATTGTTGCCATTGTTGTTGTTACCAGTTTCGGTGGTTACATTCTCCCGGCTTCTTGTTCACTGCTTTTCAATGCTGGGGATTTGTGGGAGGTCCCTGGGTATATGAAGGGCCGGGAGGAGCCTGTTTTTGCATGTCTGCAGTGCACAGCGCCATCTGGCGGAGGATAACCAAGTGTAAGTATTATATCTGGAGCAGGACGTACTGTATACGTATAATACCAATTCTACAGGTGAGTACTTCACAGAATTGTATTTTGTGAACTAAGTTGTTTGAACGAAAATTTACTTTGCCAAAGTATAGAACAAATAAGTAACATAAAGTAACACATATTGGTAACAAACACATAACATACATTTTAAGTAATATGAGTGGCAGACTGAGCAGAGGAGCTCTGGGTGCCAACATAAAGCTCTTCTGGGATGTCCAGAAGTGCTTGAGAGGGAGAGACATTCAGAGACCTTCTCCATGATTGCAAAATTACGCAGAATAATACAAGCACAGATAATTTTTATAACTTTTGCTGGCTCGCACTGCAGATCCCCCCCTGTACGGTCGAAACAGCGGAAGCGACTCTTCAGCAAGCCAAATGCCTTTCAACTACAGCCCGGGTCTTCCGATGGGCCCGATTATATACTTCTTGTGGCTGCATCTGAGGGCGCAGGATGGGGGTCATTAGCCACGGGAGAAGGGGGTATCCCGAATCACCTATAACCAAAAAAAAATTACTCTCTATATAATAATGACATTGTATCTCAGTAAATCAGAGGGGAAGAACTTCATATGTTGAGGCAGGGGACTGCAACATTTATAGTAGTCACACATTGCAAACCCAAGTCAGCTGTTAATAAACACTTAGCCAACCACCAGACAAGTTGCCAGTCTCAAAACACCCATAGAGACTGGAATTCCACAGAATATAGGCATTGTGTGTAGACCCAGGAAATCCAGCCATGATGCTGAAAAAGTGAAGGTCTGGACCAACCACACACTGGACGTTTATGGAATGAAACATCTTTCTGTTCCTGTAATTGCAAAATTAAAAAAACAATTTGCAAAACATATATATAAAATATAACTTTCTCATTGTTAAGGGATCATTATTAGTTAATTTTTGGTCTAAAAAACACATATATAACAGTGAAATTACAAAGTAGCTTTACATTTAGATTTAGCTCCACATTAACATATACAATACAGGGCTACATTAGGTTACATATATGGAAGGATGGGCAGAAAAACCACATACCTATATAGATGTTTATCCGCTGCTGGAGGCACCAGCGCTACGTGAGTACAGTCGATCGCACCCATGATGTTAGGTATATCGGTTACATCATAAAAGCCTAACTTCACCACATTCCAGGCTACCACGTTATCCACGTTGTGGTGGGGGCCAACCATGGCCACAGCTCACTATACAGTTTCTCGAGGAAAACACGGTTCAGTCGGGTAAGCTCTAATAGCTCAATGTCATGCATGCGATATCCAAACGTGCGCGATGCAACCTGAAATCTGACATGCAGATGCATAGAATGCCACGTCGCTGCAGGCAGTCATATTCCTCCACGTAATCCGCCTCTATCACACTGCAACTCACACAATGACATCAAACTTTCACCAGGAAATACACCCTGTAAGTTTAGCAGAAACACCCTCGTTTTATTGGCCGTGTTTGAATCAACAACCAAGGCTTGGAATCATGTGCAAGCCCATTCCAATAACGTAACATTTCCAAGAAAGCAAACTATTTACGCAATATACGACCATCGAATATGCTTATTCGCATTAACGTAAACGCACATACGCATGAAAACAGACACGAAAATCCCGTTAATGGCTGCAAAAACTCACCAAAAATACTCAAACACATGTGAAAGTGAAGGAAAAGGAGGCTGTGAATCAAGGCTTTAGTCTCCGGAGGCGACAATAGTTTTTTACCATAAGAACTATGAATCTGTGGAATAGCCACAGAAGCTTGTTACAGCATCAACTGCTGACAGCTTCAAAAAAGGATTAGATGCTTATTTAGAAGAAAATAACATTAACAGTTAATATTAGCTGTTATCAGTAGAAAAAAAACAAAAAACAAACTTAATAACTTCCACCTATAAAATAAAATTAAAAATAACTTCCAGGGGCGTGGCCGACGCATGGCGCCGTGAGGCAGCACAGAAGCGGGGCTCCGGCGACTTGGCGAGTAAAAAGCTGAAACATTCTCCATGGGGGGAACAAGAAGAGAAAGACGGTTGGCGCAATAGACCGGTTTCTGGTCCAAGATCCACACTCCCCCAGCGAGACATCAGCAAGCGGCGGCCTGCCGGTGGATGGGGCCGAGCGTGCGGAGGAAGGACACAGCGCTGCCCTGCTGCCCCGCGGCGCTCGGCTGCTAAAGGCATGAAGGAGGGAGAGGGGAGCAAGGCAGCATGACCCACAGGCGGAACTACAGTCGCCACATGGCATAGGGGGACTCATGCACCCATTCCCAAGTGACGCCCCTGGAGGAGCTGTCAATACAGGCAGCATATGTGGAAGCAGAGGCAGAAGGGAGAACCCAGGCCAGGGGGGGCACAGATCACACCCCCCCCCCGGAGCTAAGGAAGAGCCTGAAAGGAGGGTGCTGCCACAATCACCCCCTCCCAACAGTACCCCAGACGGAGCCTCCCCCTCCCTGGATGTTACCTACCAGATGCGGGATGCCCTCGCAGAGCCCGGTTCGCACGACTGGTCCTCAATGCAGAGTCCTGCCCTGCCGTCGGGCTGCACACCTCCCATTACATGGTCTCCCAGCTCAGATGGAGAACCCCGGGGGAGACCCAGATCCTGGGTGAGCTTGGACAGGCCCTGTAGCCAAGCAGACCCATGATAAGGGGCTTCAGACGCCCCCAGGGGCCTTACCCATACAATACCCAGTCTGGGTCAAACGTTTTTCGACACCCCAATGGAGTTGGATCCCAGCTTTAAGCTCCTTCTACAGTTCCTCCCCACCAAAGCAGACCTAAAAGACGATTTAAAGGCAGTGGCACTGAGAATCGAGAGGGCTGTGAGGAAAGAACTAGAGGATCTTCAACAGCAAACATTAGCGCTGGACACCAGAGTATAATCACTGGAAAGCTCCGGTGCGTCCCACACCCAACAGCAACTACTCACTGACGTAATTCTGCAATCTGATGACTGATGATCGGAACAGGTGCAACAACTTCAAACTGAGGGGCATCCCGGAATCGATTCCACCGAACCGGCTGTGTGCCACCGCGTCCGACATATTCAACTCCTTGCTTGGGAACCCCAGGGACTCAGAGATAATCATCGACCATATCCACAGGGTGACGAGCCATCCAGCTGGAGAGGCACCCCGGGATGTTCTATGCCATATCCACTTTTTCACGGTGAAAGAGGACATTTTGTGCAGAGCCTGGGAGCAACGCCGAGTCGAGTGGGACTGTAACAGGATCCAGATTCTTCCGGATCTCTCCCGGCATACGTTATGCATGAGGAGAATTTTGCACCCTCTGTTGGATAAGCTGCGGAAGGCCAATGCCTCCTACAAATGGGGCCACCCATTTCACCTCATTGTTCGCAAAGAGAGCAACATATTTACACAGTTCTGTAGAGAGGACCTTCCCGAACTGTTCCGATTTTTGAATATTGACCCCATTGCAGTTCCTGTTTGGCTGGACTTTAGGGTAGATCTCCCCCACAGAGAGACCAATGGGATAGAAGAGGGCGTCAAAGGGGGCGAGGTGGAGGGGGCCATGGATGTTAACCCTCGCCATGGATGTATCCTTTATCTGAGTGGGATTACACTAAAAGATCACGAGCTACCTGTCAGGCTATGCAATGTTCTGCTTTTTGATATAGTGCACTCTCAACTGTGCTCACGATGCAGGCGGATCCTTCGTTTGATTGTTCCCACACTCAATGAACGCAAGCTGCCCGGTTTGTTATATATTGTTGAAGTTAATACGTTGTATTGCCTAGGTGGTGCCTTAAGTGGAAGAGATGGTTTTCTGTCTTGCTGTCCAAGTTGAGAGGCGGAGGGCCTGGCGCCTTAAAGAGACTGGGGCCACGGAATTAGTAGACCGAAAGTGGGGTTGCTGCAACCCCGCCCCGCGGTGCGCGGCTACATTACCCCCGATAGTTTTCTGCTTCCTCTCGCTGAGCTGAGGTCCGGTGGGAACTGTCAGGCCTTCTGAGTAAGTCTGCAACCCCCAATCTCCGCTGCTAGCTTCACCTATAGTCAAGCCCCCGTCTGCTGGGACGCTTTATACGCCTCACCGGGCACGGTTGCCCCCAGGACTTGGTAGCACAAAGGATGCGGACTTACTGGGAGGAAGGCGGATGAATCAGGAACGAGACTGGGCGAGGTCGGGCAAGCAGGGGTCATACACGGGAGATCAATCCAATCAAGCGCGGAACCAAGGGACGAGACGGAAGAGTAGTCAAAGTCGAGCCAGGGGTCAAGCCGGAAGGTCACGGGTACGCAGTACAAGGGAGCAGGCAAATTGTAGTCAGAAACAGGCAAGGTCGGTCCAGGCGGCAATCACGGGATGGTCATACACAGCAAGATCAATAACGGGAAAGTTCAGATACAGATAATCACACCCAGCAGCACGCTATCACGGGCAAGGAACAGGTGTACGGGAAACACCTTTATAGGAAGTGGGCTGACATGATTGGTGGGAGAGGGGACGTGAATGGTGCGACTTGGGATACCTGGCTGACTGCTCAAAAAACTTTGGACTCATTGGTCCACCTTAAAAACCAAGGGCTCATTGGCCCATCTTAATTGAGCCTCCAGCGGGAGGTTATAAGACAGCCGTGCTTGCGCGCGTTCGCAAGCACAAGCTGTCAGAGAGAGACAGGGAGGAGAGGGGGCATGTCTGCTCGTCCACGCTCGCTTCGACGCCACCTGCCGGAGAGACACTGGCAGAGAGGCGCCGGAGCCCGCGCCGGCTACAGACGCCGCGGGACTGGCGTGAAGGTGAGTTGTTCGTGACAGGAACAAGCAGAATAAGGAACAACAGTTCCATTTATAGAATTTGCTCTCTCCTTTTGCAGAGGGCCTTTTTGTTTCTGTACTTTTTCTCTCTCTCTTCTGTTTTTATTTGTGTTATGTTCTATTCCCAATTTCCAGGTTCTACCTTTACAGTTCCTGGTAACACTTAGTTCTCTAAGGTTATATAGCATTCACGTGATAAGAGTTCTCTATACGCTAAGTCGGCTAAGCACAAGTCAGCTGGTCAAAGTCTCTGCTAGCTTCACCCGCAGCAGTTCCAATGATCGACTGGCAGGGCGGATAGGGTGAACGGCTCGGAAAAGGTTGTTAAGGAACCCGTTAGTAGAGAACCCTTTAATTGTTTTCCTCTTCCCTCCCTCCCCCCTTTTTTTTCTCTTCTCCTGCTCTCCTTTGTACACCCCCCTCCCATTTTTCTCTCTTCTCTTCTTTTTGTCTCCCCAGCTCTTCCCTAGCCCATCCAGAACCCTTTTAACCTCTTGCCTCTCCCAGCAACTAGATGGGGGACTGGCGGCATGGCCAACATGAAAATTTGCTCCCTCAATGTCCCAGAAAAGAGAGCCAAGATCCTGTATGGGCTACACAAGGATAAGTTGGACATTTTATTATTTCAGGAGACCCTGTTCCGAGAGGTCGCCTGAGGATAAAAACAATTACTACACTAGATGGTATCATTGCCCAAACCCGGTTGCTAAATCCAAGTATCGATTGCCATTCACTGAGGCACCCCTCTGGATCCACTTGACTCAAAGGTAGACCCGAATGGGAGATACATCTTCTTGAAGTTTTCTACAGGGGGGAGAGATCTATACTCTGGTGAATATGTACTTGCCCAACCAGGATCTGGTGGGGCAGGAGTGCAGTTTCTTCGCATCCTGGAGAGCTTCGCGGAGGGAGTCAGAATATTGGAAGGGGACTTCAACTTGGCCCTGGACCCAAGGCTGGATACCTCGCAAGGCAAGTCAGCAATCCATCAATCTAAACTAGCGACATTTAGGAAAGTCTTAAGTGCCCTGCAAGTGATAGATGTATGGAGAGTCCTGAACCAGAGGGCGAGAGATTACACATTCTTCTCTCACACACACGCATCCTACAGTAGGCTCAACTACATCTTCTTTAGCCACCATGCCCTGACTAGAGACCTGGGGGGCATTGATAGGCCCTATTATCTGGTCAGACCACGCTCCTGTGTATCTTAATCTGCCCATTTCCGGGGGCCTGAAGAAACAGTTTACTTAGAGGCTTAACGATAACCTCCTTAAGGACGCTTTGTGCTTAGCAGAGGTTAAGGACTCCATAGCGCACTTTTTTACCGACCATGCTAACGATGAAACATCGTTGCCTACTCAGTGGGAGGCATTGAAGTGCGTGCTTAGAGGTATATTCATAAAACACGGGGCAAGACTTAAAAAGGAGAGCACGCATCAAATTCAGGCTACCTTAGATCGTATCTCGTCCCTTGAGCAGTCCCATAAAAACACGTCCTCTAACGAGGATCTACTGAAGTTAATTGAGGCTAGAGAAGCATTAACCCTTTAAGTGCCAAGCACGTAACACCTACGGCTCGCTTGTCCGGTCCTTAAGTGCCAAGCACGTAGGTGTTACGTGCTTGACTTTCCCCCCTGCTAGTTAAAAAAAAAAACTCACCTGAACCCTTTATCGATCCGGACGGGTCTCCCCTTTAATTTGATGCCTGGGGGCTCGGATGGCTCCAGGAAAACCCGCGGAAGAGCCCTGGCCCACAGAGGGTGGGGGGGACCCTATGTCATTTTTTTTTATTAACCCCTTATGCTCTGTCGCCCAGCCGCTATAAAAGGCTTCCATCAGCAGCATGCAAGCAGAAGCCAGAGTGATCAGCGTGGGACACAGTGGCTGAGGATGGATTTTTCTCCTTGTGTCTGTTTTTTTTTACGCTTAACCCTTTGTGAACTGGTAAGGGATCCATGAGACCCCTATACCAGATCACAGGGCTGGGGGCTGACAAGTCACCTGCGGCTAGTGGGTGACTTGCCATTAACCCCTGGAACTCCAATTACCTGCCTCCCCAAAGGCCAGGGGGGGGCAGAAGAGCCAGGTCCACAGAAGCTATGTGGGCTTGTAGCCGGCAGGGTGGGGGGCCAGCAAAGCTGGCCCCTGCACCCTGTTCTACAAGCCCTGCATAGCTGGTTCCAGGCTGGGTATGCTGTGTAGGGGGGACCCCATGTCAAATTTTTGTTGTTTTTTTTTAAGGGTTTTTAACCCTTAAAATTCCCAAAAAAATGCCTCCCCTCCCTGGGAGGGGGAACCCTATGTCATTTTTTTTTAATTAACCCCTTATGTTTATAGTGTGGATAGTAGTTGTATTTTAATTGTAAATGTTATAAGCAGAAGAAATGGGGCTTTCACATGCAATATGGTTTTCTTTAATAAAGTAAATGTTTTATTTAAAATAAAAGAGAACAAGAAAGGGGGGGGGGGAAACGCATCGGCTAGTTAGTTAAAATAATTGTGCACACACCGGGATAGGAACACAATGAGTGTAAATCAACAGCCTTCTGAAAAGAGGAGTCCCACTACTCCTCACCCTAACCCTACATAAAGGCATGGCACCACTATATCAATATCAAAAAATGTAATATTTTATTAATGAATACATCTACAATTACATACATTTAGACATATTAAAACCAATCTAAAAAACATGGAACACAGCCTAAGAGGAGGGGGGGGGCATGTTAAAGGGTCTGCAGCGAGCGAACGCATTAACGACAGGTAAGAATGGGGGCACCTGTGGAGACCATGCGCCCATCTATACCAATATGTACACACACATACCTACGGACAACATTATAACTGCAGACTTATACACTGAAAAATAGTATTAATAAATACAATGAATCAAAAAGGATTATCTTCACTTATGCCCAACAGTATCTGAACCTAATATGTGTGAACTACAATTCAACTGGAACACCACTAATTTCTTATTGGAACTACTAAAATTAAAGAGTGATAAATCCCCCTAGATTTCTAAATTATTTTACATATATACACTATTGGCCTAAATACATAATGACCCCGGGGCTTACCTATACATATTAATACATATTAATTATGAGCTATCATTCTGGATTTCTAGTAACCTTCTACACCTAATAAACAAAAACATATCATACACTATAATCTTGGTCAATCATGGAAAAGTGGTCAATTGCGGAAAGTAAATGGGCCATATACACAGGTGTGAACCTTGTCTCTGCTGTTATAGTTTTAGGATGCTCCTAGGTGCACTACAGGATAGGGGTCATATATGAAATCATTTACACACTATCCAAATCAGAGCCCAGCAAGCTATTATTTACAGTTGGCATACAATATATATATAGACTAACTGGTTAGTCACAGAAAAAAGACAAAAAATAAATAAAATAACAAATAAAGAGAGAGCAATTCAACTTTGAGTTCCGCCCATAGTGACATATAGCTTCCCAATACTCTGTGCTGAAACTACAACAAACAAGTGAAACCCAATCCCTAAAATCCCCTGAAACTAATGAAAAACGTGCCATGTGTGCCCATGGATGTAAACTCAAGACAACTCTACTAAACATCGTGAAGAGATAATACATCCAGTGAAAACACCACCTACATTAATTATGTGCCCAAAAAAGGTGTAAAGGCTAAGTCCTCGTTGAGTCCAATGGGGGACTGGGAATCCAGATTAAAAATCCACCACAACTCGTTTTGCTGTAAGGCTTTTTTTGAGGTTACCACCGCGTGGCCCCACACTCACTTTCTCAATACCAGTAACCTTCAGGCTACTGAAATCACTCTGATGCTTATTGAGAAAATGTAAGGCTACCGGGGGAACTACTTTGCCCTGCTGAACATTCCTGGCAGCTAGATGAATACTGGAAAAGTGTGCTTGCACTCTTGATTTAAGGCTATTGCGGGTTTCTCCTATATACATCATGGGGCAACTTAAATAAATAAATCACCCCCGTGGACTTAATTAGTTGACGTATAGGGAAATTATTACCTGTTTGTAGATTTCTTACAAATTTCTGCCTATTTGTGTGTGGGCAAATGGAGCACCCTCCACATGGATAGTTGCCACTCACCTCTCTCTGGTTTCGCAGCCAATTCGAGGGTGCACTGAAATGGCTGCTGCAGACCCTGTCCCGTATATTGGGGGCCCTTTGTGATGTCATACGGGGTCCCCCCCCGATCCATCTAGCCAGATGTGGATCAGTCTTAAGTATATCCCAATGACTGTTTAAAATGTGTCTAAGTTGGTGCCACAATTGTATTGTGTCGTGAATCTTACCTCTGAGCCCCTTCGTTCGTTAAAATAAAAGAGACAATTTTTTAAAAAATAATTTTTATTTATGTTTTGTTCTTTTTACGCAAAAATATTTAAAACAAAGTAGAAAAATTACAAACTAGCTATTTCATGTTAAAGCCTATACTCTGCTGCAAAAAATATATCTATAATTTTCCTGGAAATTCCTCCAAAAATCACTGTTAAACATGGTGCAAAATGGTGAAAAATTACCTGTCAACAGAGGGTGAAAAAACTTCAAGTAGGCGGGCAATTAAAAGGGTTAATAGTACCTATGCATGTTGGGTATTGTTCTGCTCGGGGGATCTTGCGCTTTCAGATTTAGCTTGTTTTTTCTTGCATATTGATTTTTTAAGAAAATGTGTTTTTTATTCTGTTTTTTTATAGTTTCTTTTGAGGGAAACCCTGTGCAACCTAAGAATTCTTCAATGGATTACTATGCTTAGAAAGCTTAACATGTGCTCTTTCAGGGAATATATAGTTTGTGGGGGGTATTCCAAAAGTAAAGGGTTGTTTTGGTAGAAAAAGTACCAGGTGCACACTTTGTCTGCAGAGCTGAAATTTTCAAGTAAAATTACCCTTACGCACATGCTTTACTTTGGGGTGTTTGACAACTCTTCACTTGAAAGTAGCTATGCATGTTGGGAATTGTTCTGTTCAGGGGACCTTGCTGATTGGGCTTGTTTTTTCTTGTTTGAATATTTTTTTTTAGGAAAATATGAGTTTGATTCAGATTTTTTATTCTTTTTTAGTGAAACTCTGTGCTACCAAAGAATTAATTGAGGAATTACTTCCAGAAAACTGCACCCATGTTAACAAGCCTGGTACACCTAGAAAACTTGAGGCGTGTACTTCCAGAGAATATATAGTTTGTTGGGGATATTTCAAATGTAAAGGGTTGTTTTTCTTGAAAAACTGCAAGGTGCACATAGCGCTTAGCATATTTGTATTTTATCTGAAAATCTCCTAAAGTGCTGTTTCAGTTTGGGGGAGTCTCCTGGGCAGGAAAGGGTGTCTACCAATACATATGTGGTACCACTGTAGCTGGGAGAAATTAGGATTTCACACGCAATAAGATTTTATTGACAAACTTACTTTTTTATTACAAAAAACACTACAAATTGTAAAAAAAAAAGATTTTTTTATTTTTTTGCACATATATTTCGCCCCAAAATATTGAGAATCTGCCTAAAAAATGACAAACAAGACATTTCATGTTAAAGCCCAGATTCTGCTGAAAAAAAGAATAATACCATTTTGTGAGTACTCACCTGTAAAATGGTTATTACGAGTATGTCACACACCCCACTTCCAAATATTCATGACACTTGGGAACCCGGCCTGTAGAGGGCGATCTTGCAGAGATGACATGGAAAAAGGAGCCCCTCTTGGTCCATAAGTACTGGGTTCCTCCCACTATTCCTCAGTCTTTTTTAAAAAGCAGTGAAGAACCAGGAAGAGCAAATTATATTCAATAATTGAAAAATAGTTTGAAAATAATAATCACCATATAAAGGATCCCTTAGAACAAAAAAGGGCGGGGGAAGTGGGGTGTGTGACATACTTGTAATAACCATTTTACAGATGAGTACTCACAAAATGGTATTATTCCTAGTATGTCACACACCCCACTTCCAAATATTTATGACACTTGGGACATCCAATAGCAGTGTCTATAGTGGGTGGGGATCCCCAAGGAATAATGCATAACTTAAATTACTGCCGCTTGCAGAATTTTGCGGCCAAAAGCAGCATCCGCTGAGGCGTATGCACAGAAGACCAAGTCGCAGCCTTGCAAACTTGTTCAACAGAAGCCTGGTGCTGAAAAGCCCAGGAAGCTCCAATAGCACGAGTAGAATGAGCAGTGACACAAAAAGGGGGAACCTTCGCCTTAGCCATATAGGCCCCAATGATGGCCTGACGTATCCACTTACTAAGGGAAGATTTGGCAGGAGCAAAACCCTTCTTGGGCCCAGAAGGCACAACAAAAAAGGCATCCGTCTTGCGGAAGGCCGAAGTAGTAACTAAATAATACTTAACACAACGAACTACATCCAAAGAATGTAAGACCCTTTCCTTGTCATTACTAGGTTTAGGACACAAGGAAGGAAGAACTATATCCTGATTTAGGTGGAAAGCAGACACCAACTTAGGAAGGAAATCCGTTTTAAAACGGAATACAACCTTATCTTGATGCCTCTCAAAATAAGGGGCTAGAATAGACAAAGCCGCCAGTTCATAAACTCGGCGGACAGAAGTAATAGCAACCAAAAAGGCAAACTTCTGAGTAAGAATAGGAAGAGGAATAACCTGCAAAGGCTCAAAGGGAGCAGCCTGCATAGCTGAAAGCACCAGGTTAAGGTCCCAAACAGAAATCATAGGCTTTCTGGGAGGCCACACATGCGCGACTCCTTGGAAAAAGGTCTTAACCAAAGGATGAAGACCAAACGACCTTTGAAAGAAAATAGCCAAGGCAGAGACTTGCCCTTTCAAAGTACTAATCTGGAATCCCATATCCAGACCTCGTTGCAGATACTCCAGAATTCTAGGAATATAAAATACTCTACAGGGCAAAACCCTGGATTCACACCAATCAATATAGGACCTCCAAGTCCTGTAATAAATGACAGAGGAAGACTTCTTCCTAGCTCTAATTAGAGTCTGAATAACCGCATCAGAAAGACCTTCTTCTTTCCAGATGGACACTTCAGCAGCCATGCCGTCAAAGCCGGCGTTTGTAAATTGGGGTAACAAAGTTGTCCCTGAGTGATGAGATCTGGAAGAAGAGGCAGATGGAACCGATCCACTGCCAGCCTTGCGACGTCCGTGTACCACAGACGTCTTGGCCACCTTGGCGCCACCAGAATTGCTGGCGCCTCCTCCAGTGCTAACTTGCGCACCACCTTGCTGATCATGGAGAATGGGGGAAACAGATATAGGAACCCCAGATCCTTCCAGGCCAGAGACATGGCATCCGCTGCCACTGCCAGAGGATCCTGGGATAGAGACACAAAAGCTGGCAGCTTGTGATTGTGGCGAGAAGCAAACAGGTCCAACCGTGGAGTCCCCCACTTGTGACAGAGGAATTGAAAGACCCTTGGATTGAGAGACCATTCTTCCTGGCGAGAACATCCCCTGCTCAGGGAGTCTGCCTCCACATTCTCTATCCCCGGAATGTAAACTGCTGATATGCAGGGAACATTGATCTCTGCCCACTGAAGGATCAGAGACACTTCCCGGAGGGCACCCCAACTGCGAAGCCCCTCCCTGGTGATTGATGTATGCAACAGCTGTTCGGTTGTCTGACCGAATCTGAACTGGCAGACCCTGTAAGAAATGGGTCAGTCGAAGTAGAACAAGACATATGGCCCGAAGCTCTAATACATAGATTGGAGAATGAGCCTCCTGAGGCCCCCACAATCCTTGGAACTGATGCTTCTTCCAGAAGCACCCCCAGCCTACCAGGCTGGTATCCGTGGTAACCAGTTCCCAACGCGGAGTCAGAAATGACTTGCCCTTCTGGAGGTTGTGCGATATTAACCACCACTGAAGGGACTGCAAAACGTGGGGAGACAATAGACAAGTCTGATTTAACCCTTTAAGTGCCAGCCTACCTGGAGTTTTTGTCACCCTTTGTTGCCAGACCATTTTGCACTATTATGCGCTCCCCATGTTCAAATGTGATTTTTGAAGGGATTTCCAGGGATTTCCCAGGAAAATTATATATTGTTTTTTTCAGCAGAGTCTGGGCTTTAACATGAAATGTCTTGTTTGTCATTTTTTAGGGGTATTCTCAATATTTTTGGGTGAAATATGTGCAAAAAAAAAAATATATATATTTTTTACAATTTGTAGTTTTTTTTTGTAATAAAAAATGTAGTCTCCAGAGCATGGGATCCCACAAGACCCCAAAACAATGCCTAACCAAACAACTGGCACCACCACATACTCTTATAACAAAATGTATTCAATTTATTATTAATCCAATACAAAAAAAGTTTAAAACCAATTAGAAACACACATCTCATGAGGGGGAGGACTACAAGAACACATGTATGCCTAGTACATATATATACATACAATTATTAACCCCGTGATATCTTCAAAAACATCAGTATACAATATCAACCAGCTTATAAAATGTATCTAAACTATCCTATATGCAATCCTATTTTATACAAATATACATCAGTAAAGTGCAATCCAGTGCTATCAGTATCACTCTACCCTAATGAAAACCCCGAGGGGAAAAAGACATAAAAAAAAAAAACAGTGCAGTAAATCATAACATGTGCTATGTGTACTTCACCAGGCAGACATGCGCCGAGCGCCTCACCCCGTCGTAATGTTACGTTCAAGTCACTAACTGGACTTGGTCTGGCTTCTGTTGTCCGATTCCCAATTACTATATTCTAAGAGAAATCAATACACGCGACAAGGTGTGTAGCAAAACCTCAGAGAAACACACTGAGCAGGGGACGCTTCTGACCCCTGATTTTATTGAAAACTTTCATAGTTAGAGCATGCGCAGAACAGACAATTACCTAAGTTAAAAATTATGAGAACAGAAAATGTATGACTATGTACAAGGTTGAATTCAGGGAGTATTTTATAGTTTTCTCAGTTCCGAGAGGCCCCCATGCGAAGCAGCACATTCCTTAGATAAGGAATAAGGGATAAGGAGAAGCCTTGCAAAAGCAATTACAGAAAAGTCCAGCGTTAAAGCGTTACTCTAACATACAGAAAATAAACCATAGTCTTTCAGAACTATGTTTCTTAAATCTGGATCTTCTCATTTCCCCCCTTTGACATCTACATCTGTCTTTCCTTTGACTGTGTCCACTTCGGAAGGTTTATAGCCAGTTCAGTCACTCAGGTACTATCCCAGGCCGGCGAGTTGCCTAGGGGAACACAGGTCTTCTCCAACTGGTTCCATCCCCCAAGTACTTGAACAGCATCCTTCCAAAGAAGAGTCTCGAATTTTGACAGATGATATGTCAATTCTAAAGGAAAGAAACATAGTTACTCACTTAGAAAGCGCATTATCTGCAATCAAGATACGTTTATGTGTTACTTTAGGTGTCTTGATCTTGGCTACAAGGCAAAGAGCTAGTTTTACTAGAACATAAATCATTATACCCAGAAGGCACAATGCCAAAATATTATTTATACTTTAGCAAAAGTAACTCTTGATGATGAGTGCCTATCTCCCTTCTATTTCTCATAGGTGCAGGGGATGAAATATTGAGGCAGAAAGCCATAATCATTGTTAAGAGGAAATATTTAATTTTCCCTCTGGACCTGTAACCTTTTTACAATGACTTGCATGTATCCAAGTAGATTTTCCTTCAAACTTCACTGAAGTAGGCGTTGTCAAAAGAACTTGAGAGGGTCCTTCAAACCTTGATTCCAAAGATTTTCTAGAATGTTTTTTACATAGACAAAGTCTCCTGGTCGGAGATTATGAGTTCCTGTTATCTGGTCGGGGTCTGGAAGAGAATCAAAAACACTTTTGTGCAGTTTAGTGAGATGTTTCTGCAACTGTATCACATAATCAGTCAATTCATCACATTTTAGGGCAAGATGTTGTGGAAAGTACAACCCAGTTCTGGGAGCACTTCCAAACAGAATTTCATAAGGTGACAACCCTGTTTTCTTTGTAGGGGTGCATCTTATTGAAAATAACACAATTGGTAAACAATCTATCCATGGTTTACCTAATTCCTTCATAGTTTTCTGTAACTTCAGTTTAATGGTGCCATTCAGTCTCTCCACACTCCCTGAACTCTGTGGGTGATAGGGTGTATGGAAGGACTGCTGGACACCTAACATTTGCATTACATTTTGCATTATTTCACCTGTAAAGTGCGAGCCACGGTCTGACTCTCTAGGGTCTCGAAGAGACCAAAACATGGTATTAATTCTGTGATTAATTTCTTAGCCGTGGTTTTAGCTATTGCTGATTTTACTGGGTAAGCTTCTGGCCATCCTGAAAACAAGTCACTACACACAAGTACATACTCAAAGGGTCCACTCTTAGGGAGTTGGATGTAATCAGTTTGAAGCCTTTGAAATGGATAGAGAGACCTAGGTTTATGTCTTACCGGTGTCTTAACAACCTGTCCTGGGTTCTCCGTCAAACAGATAGAGCATGCTGCACAGTATTGTCGTGCCATGCTACTAAAGCCTGGAGCATACCAAGTCTGATTGGTACTCCTTACCATAGAGTTTGCACTCTGATGTGTAGGCAGGTGTGATACCTGTGCCTGCTCTGGGTATAGGAAGCTAGGCAAGCACAATCGGCTTCCTTTGACCCTTTTGCTGGGCTCCTGCTCTGAGCCATTTTTCCTTTTCCTCAGGCATTACCTTGTCCTGAAGATTTTTCATTAGTTCCATACTTACCGCCGATTCCTGGGTAAGATTTACACTTACACTCTCTACCTTCTTCAAAGCTGCTTGTTTAGCTGCTAAGTCAGCTTTTTCATTACCTTTAGCCTCTTTGGTTGTTTGTTTTGTGTGGGCTGCTACTTTTACTATAGCCACCTTTTTGACATTGTTCAGGTTGGTCAGAATTTCTTTAACTAAATCAGCATGTCTAATGGGGGTTCCTGCAGCTGTTAAGAAGCCCCTTGCTTTCCACAGGTGGGCGTAATCGTGGGCAATACCCCAAGAATAGGCGGAGTCTGTCCAGATCGTGCCTGTAGTGTCTTTTAGCAGCATTAATGCCCTAGAGAGGGCTGTAAGTTCTGCTTCCTGAGCAGACATATGAGGTGGTAATGGCTCAGCTTCTACCACTTCATGTTCAGTTACTATTGCATAACCTGTATGAAACTGTCCGTTTTCATCAGCATATCTGCTGCCATCTACAAAAAATTCAAATTCTGGGTTTTCTAAAGGTGTATCATGCACATGTGGTAAACCCATTGTCTCTTGCTTCATAAGTTCAATGCAGTCATGTGTGTCTTCAGTATATTCAAATTCTAAAAAATTCTCAAAATCTTCACTATTACTCCTCCCTTCAGAATCTGAAGAAATTGGTAACAAAGTCGCCAGATTCAGAGAAGTACATCTTTGAAACTTAATTGTTGGGGGTAGTAAAAGGGTACACTGCAGCTTAAGCTGTCTAGCCATTGACAGGTGTTTGGGATTAACTTGTGATAATATCCCATGAATGTCGTGATTGGTAGACACAGCTAATTCATTATCAAGTACAATTTCAGAAGCTTTGTCTACCAATAGAGAAACTACTGCTACACGAATAATAAGCAATAGGTCTTTGTTTTGTGCCATGTGCCTGCCTTAAAACTCCTGTAGCGTGTCCTTGTATTTCAGTAGCCATAAGTGTAAATGGCTGAGAATAATCAGGAAGACCTAAAGCTGGTGCTTGTGTGACTGCACGTTTAAGTTGTTCAAAAGCATCTCTTGCTTCTGGTGTTAGGCAAAAAAAAAAAAAAGTGTGACTTTGACACAATCATACAGTGGTTGCATAAGTGAACTGGCATGCATAATCCACTGTCTACAGTAAGAGATGAGTCCTAGAAACGCTCTTAACTGTTTAGGGTCGATTCAAAGAAACATGTAACAGCTTTGACTTTGGTGCCGATCATCCTATTTTTCCCGTACGCTCGTGCGTTCGTATGAACTTGCGAGTGATTCTATAAGCAAATACGTTTCTATCCTAAAATGTACGTCCGTTCGTATGGCAGTTCGGGAATCAGACCTATGTCAGTTTCCATCCTGAATTTTCTGTTTCATTTCTCAGGTTGCAACATTGGTTTTGCCCTTTTTCCTTTTTTGTCTGGACGTAAATCCTTCTGATCTTGCGGCTGCGCACTACAAACTTACCTCATTAAAGTGCATTCTAAATATTTGGTCTTTTATTTTTCTTTATTTCATTCATTTTGTAGTAACCAACCATTAATGAATGCATTTGCATAAGTAAATCTTACTTTGTTTAATTTTTAGTTAACTTGCATTTTTTACTTGTGGATTTAATTTTAATATTTTGGCTTCAAATGGTACAACTTAAAATTTTGGGTGTGGTTACCCACACCCTCTACATACAGATTTGCTCTCAAAAATTAAAAAACACCCAGCAACTTCAGCATGTTATGAGCCTAGAAACAGCCAAGATGGCGGCTCAGGTATTCTCGGGCAGCCTGCAAACAGAAAGGGCCTTGTGACTGTGTTGCTCTGCATTCTTTGATTTCTGACCTTTCCGTGCCCCCAGCTCTGCTGTGTCTGTGCAAAATACAGCAGTAACCCACATCCTGCACTTTATCCCGCTCTCCTCTCCTCAGTAAGTGTGATGCATCTGACCAAAGATGTGCTTAAATAATTAAACAAAGCAAAGGTAAACAACTACACCAATAAATGCAATCTAAAAATATTATTCTAGTACATCAATTCAGCAATTTAAAAATAAATAACAAAGGACATAAGTTTCTTTAATTAACGCAAATAAATTGCAAACTAAAGGTTTACATGCAAAGGACTAATTAAGGTCCACATTAAAATGCTTTTATAAGGCATACATGAATCAGGTATGCATTGCCATACAATTTATGGCCTCGGCCATGCTGATACATGCAGTTCATTGGAGCTCAAGACGCGCAGACTCCTCCACATAGCCAAAAAACCTGTTCAAGAACAGCAATCCGACTGCTAAAAGGTGTCGGCAGTGGCTTTCTTTTAAAACGTATTTAGAGGTTTGAAAACTGTTCTCTGAATCACACCTAAACACATCCGATTATCCTAAGTTTTACGTTTTGATCCTAAGTTTTAGGATTTGATCCTAAGTTTTACGTTTTGATCCTAAAATTTAGGAACGAACTTCCGATGATCGTAAGAGCGTATACGAAATCGTATGTAGGCTCGTGCGAGTCGGAAATGGCCAAAAAAACAGGAAAAAATGACTAACACCCACCCAAACTTACGATTCTCGATCCGAAATCAATTAACTTTTGCTCTTTGAATCGAGGGGTTTATGTGTCTTAGGAGGTGACATGTTCTTGACTATTTCCACTCTGTCTTTAGTAAGATGTCTAGTGCCTTGAGAAATGCAGTGACCTAGAAAGGTAACTTGTGTTTGGCAGAATTGTAGCTTTTCTTTGCTAGCCTTGCAGCCATTCTCAGCCAAAAATGTAAGAAGAGACAAAGTACCCTCCTCACATGTGATTTTGTCTGGGCAGCAAAGAAGCAAAACGTCTACCTATTGTAGAAGTACACAATCTGTTGATAGTTTCCATCCTGCCAAGACTGAAAAGCGAAGAGGTGGTAACATTCAGGTGCTAAAGGAACCGAAAGAAAGCTCCCGTTAGATCCACGCAAGAAAAATACATGCTTGTACTCGGTATTTGAGAAAGCAATGTATGAGGGTTTGGAACCACTGGTGTCATTGGAGCCAAAATACTATTAATGGCTCTAATATCTTGTACCATCCTGTATTTCACAGGTTGTCCTGGTTCCAAAACCTTTTTCCTGACTGGATACAAAGGAGTACTAGCCCCTGATTGCATCTGAATCAAAGCACCCTTGGCCAAAAGCTCGTCAATTTGTTCTCCTATAGCTTGTTCTTGTGCAGCACTCAAAGGGTACTGCTTAAGCTGTGGTAGGGTAGATCCTGGTTTGATATGGACCTCTACTGGTGAGACAGGGAGAAGTCCTATATCAGACCCTGACTTAGACCATAAATGGTCAGGTACAGTTCTTAGTAAATCTTGATCATTCTCTGTAAGTACATTAGTGAGTTCAAAATCTTCAAGAGCTTGTACTTGCATACAATATTCCAAATCATCAGGATGGTCAGGCAAAGTTAGAACAACTTGACCATCTTCTTGAAAATCAATGTTTGCTTGAAGTTTAGTTAAGTTATCTACACCCAATAAATTGTAAGGAGCCGACTCACAGACTAAAAATTTAGAGATAAACATGTGTGGACCAAGTCTGCCCTCTAGTGGCTTAAAAATGGGCATGACTCTGGGTAGTCCATCAAAACCTGAAGCTATAGTTTGGGCTTCTGACTGCTGTTTCTTACTTAAAACTTTATTACTAATGACAGATTTAGTCGCTCCTATAGCAATCAAAAATTCAACTGTTTTGCCATCAATTTCAATCGGTATTATGGGTGTTTTGGCTGGTACTGTGAATGTTACTGCCGATAGTCAGTCTTGTTCTTTACTTTTAGATGCTGACTTATTGGGGGCTGTTCCTTGATCAGCAGCAAACTTTCTACAATTCCTCTTAATGTGACCAGGTTTGTCACAATAATAACATTTTAAAATTTTACTCTGAAAATTACCTTGAGATTTAGGTCTAACATCAGTGTTAACCTGGGCAACCATACGCACCTTGGGCTTGTCATGCATGTCCATTTCAATACCCTGTGTTTTAGCTAACAATTGTGCCATAGTATGGTTAGTCCTCCAATCTGGGGTAGAAGCCTTTAACTTTTCCTTAATGGTTGGTTTTAAACTATCAATATAGGCTCTAACAAACAACATTTGAACTCCAATATTTCCAACATCTAAGCCTTCATCAATATATGTTGGTTCAAAAATAAAAAAATCAGTTCTACTGTCCCCAAGTCTAACATTCTGTGGTACATGTGCTCTCATATAATCAGTAAATTGATGAAACATAGTAGGGGACTTTTTCATCCTACAAAGATCTTCTCAATCCAACCAGGTGGCATTATGTGACTCCATCATTTGTACTACATACCTGCCAAACCTAAAAGGGCTAGTGTGGGGATCAGGTGCATTCTGCAACAAAGCCATACATTCAGCTGGAGTCCATGGCTTATAATAAGGGGTTTCTTGGTTAATAAATTGACAAACTGTCCTGCATTTTGAGCATCTGGACTCTGCCTGGTATGGGTAAACACAGGCGCAACTAATTTATAAGTGTTGCTTCTAGGAGGGGGTCCTGTAAGCATATAAGTTTTACACCTTGGACAATGTGTAACATTTTCTGGTAAACCATAAGTCATACAGTGATGGCAAGTCCATGATTTTTCAGTAACTAAATTTACTTTTTTTCTTTCTTGTGCTAACACCATTTATTCGCTCATCTGGATCCCCTCCTTGCTGATCTGCTCCACAAACATTACATTCTTCTTGTTCTAAACCCATCCCTCTACAACCACAAACTACACATTTCCATGTTCCTTCTTCATTTACTACTTTATCCTGCTCCCTTACTTTACACTGGGTACACATTTGGGTTGATTCAAAGAAACATGTAACAGCTTGGATTTGGCTCACGATCATCCTATTTTTCACGTCCGCTCGTGCGTTCGTATGAACTTGCGAGTGATTCAATAAGCAAATACGTTTCTATCCTAAAAGATACGTCCGTTCGTATGATATCTCCCGAACTTGCCTCAGTCAGTTGGCAATCGTAAAAATCACGTTCATGTGCTCACCTGTTGCGGCGGCAGCCTGTTTTTTCGGCTGCTTCCATCGTCAACCTCTTCCAATTACTTGCGTTTGCCTCTGGCTTTCATTGGTTTTTGGCCTCTTAGATTCGTGCGTTCGTATGTTTATAAGATCTTGCGCATGCGCACCCTCAACCAGAAACTTACCTAAACCCCTTAGCGCTTGCATCCAACTTCATTTCTCGGTCCCTCAAACTTACCTAAACCTCTTAGCGGCTGCATCCAACTTCATTTCTCGGTCCCTCAAACTTACCTAAACCCCTTAGCGCTTGCATCCAACTTCATTTCTCGGTCCCTCAAACTTACCTAAACCCCTTAGCGCTTGCATCCAACTTCATTTCTCGGTCCCTCAAACTTACCTAAACCCCTTAGCGCTTGCATCCAACTTCATTTCTCGGTCCCTCAAACTTACCTAAACCCCTTAGCGCTTGCATCCAACTTCATTTCTCGGTCCCTCAAACTTACCTAAACCTCTTAGCGGCTGCATCCAACTTCATTTCTCGGTCCCTCAAACTTACCTAAACCCCTTAGCGCTTGCATCCAACTTCATTTCTCGTAGGGATGAGCGAATCGATCCGGACGAACCCGGATTCGATCCGAATTTCAGGAAAAATTCGATTCGGATAGAATCCGAATTTCCCCGCGATTCGATCACTCGAAGTTTTCCTTTAACATCCATTCATTTACATTACAGGCATTCTAAGATGGCGGGCGGGACATGTCTGGACATGTATCCCGCGCCAGTGCAAGCTGGGGCAGTCACATGCAGCCTATCAGCAGCCAGCAAGCCCGGTGACGTCACACAGCGGTATTTAACGGCGGCCATCTTGCTTTTCCTCATTTCTCTATTGCATTCGTGACAGACAGACAGAACGCTGTGTAGCTGAGGCAGTTAGACAGGCTGGAGACAGGCTGGAGACAGGGACAGACAGGGACAGACAGGGACAGGCTGGAGACAGGCAGGAGACAGACAGGAGACAGATAGAAAGCCAGGGAAAGGTAGGAAAAACGGAGCTGGCTGACAGGGAGAATTTTTTTTTTTCATCCAGCCTTTGTTAGCGTTTTCAGGCTGCTTATAGTAACTAACTGTGCATATATACTGAACTGATCTTAAGTCTGCTGTGAGGCATCCCATTCTGTGACTAAAGCAGCCTCTATTTAATAGCATAATAAACATTTGCACTTATTCTCATAGAAATCAGGCCTGATAAAGACACTTTTGCTGTGCATGCTCTCTGGTTTTTGTGGCACTGGCATCCCATTCTGTGACTAAAGCAGCCTCTATTTAATAGCATAATAAACATTTGCACTTATTCTCATAGAAATCAGGCCTGATAAAGACACTTTTGCTGTGCATGCTCTCTGGTTTTTGTGGCACTGGCATCCCATTCTGTGACTAAAGCAGCCTCTATTTAATAGCATAATAAACATTTGCACTTATTCTCATAGAAATCAGGCCTGATAAAGACACTTTTGCTGTGCATGCTCTCTGGTTTTTGTGGCACTGGCATCCCATTCTGTGACTAAAGCAGCCTCTATTTAATAGCATAATAAACATTTGCACTTATTCTCATAGAAATCAGGCCTGATAAAGACACTTTTGCTGTGCATGCTCTCTGGTTTTTGTGGCACTGGCATCCCATTCTGTGACTAAAGCAGCCTCTATTTAATAGCATAATAAACATTTGCACTTATTCTCATAGAAATCAGGCCTGATAAAGACACTTTTGCTGTGCATGCTCTCTGGTTTTTGTGGCACTGGCATCCCATTCTGTGACTAAAGCAGCCTCTATTTAATAGCATAATAAACATTTGCACTTATTCTCATAGAAATCAGGCCTGATAAAGACACTTTTGCTGTGCATGCTCTCTGGTTTTTGTGGCACTGGCATCCCATTCTGTGACTAAAGCAGCCTCTATTTAATAGCATAATAAACATTTGCACTTATTCTCATAGAAATCAGGCCTGATAAAGACACTTTTGCTGTGCATGCTCTCTGGTTTTTGTGGCACTGGCATCCCATTCTGTGACTAAAGCAGCCTCTATTTAATAGCATAATAAACATTTGCACTTATTCTCATAGAAATCAGGCCTGATAAAGACACTTTTGCTGTGCATGCTCTCTGGTTTTTGTGGCACTGGCATCCCATTCTGTGACTAAAGCAGCCTCTATTTAATAGCATAATAAACATTTGCACTTATTCTCATAGAAATCAGGCCTGATAAAGACACTTTTGCTGTGCATGCTCTCTGGTTTTTGTGGCACTGGCATCCCATTCTGTGACTAAAGCAGCCTCTATTTAATAGCATAATAAACATTTGCACTTATTCTCATAGAAATCAGGCCTGATAAAGACACTTTTGCTGTGCATGCTCTCTGGTTTTTGTGGCACTGGCATCCCATTCTGTGACTAAAGCAGCCTCTATTTAATAGCATAATAAACATTTGCACTTATTCTCATAGAAATCAGGCCTGATAAAGACACTTTTGCTGTGCATGCTCTCTGGTTTTTGTGGCACTGGCATCCCATTCTGTGACTAAAGCAGCCTCTATTTAATAGCATAATAAACATTTGCACTTATTCTCATAGAAATCAGGCCTGATAAAGACACTTTTGCTGTGCATGCTCTCTGGTTTTTGTGGCACTGGCATCCCATTCTGTGACTAAAGCAGCCTCTATTTAATAGCATAATAAACATTTGCACTTATTCTCATAGAAATCAGGCCTGATAAAGACACTTTTGCTGTGCATGCTCTCTGGTTTTTGTGGCACTGGCATCCCATTCTGTGACTAAAGCAGCCTCTATTTAATAGCATAATAAACATTTGCACTTATTCTCATAGAAATCAGGCCTGATAAAGACACTTTTGCTGTGCATGCTCTCTGGTTTTTGTGGCACTGGCATCCCATTCTGTGACTAAAGCAGCCTCTATTTAATAGCATAATAAACATTTGCACTTATTCTCATAGAAATCAGGCCTGATAAAGACACTTTTGCTGTGCATGCTCTCTGGTTTTTGTGGCACTGGCATCCCATTCCGTGACTAAAGCAGCCTCTATTTAATAGCATAATAAACATTTGCACTTATTCTCATAGAAATCAGGCCTGATAAAGACACTTTTGCTGTGCATGCTCTCTGGTTTTTGTGGCACTGGCATCCCATTCTGTGACTAAAGCAGCCTCTATTTAATAGCATAATAAACATTTGCACTTATTCTCATAGAAATCAGGCCTGATAAAGACACTTTTGCTGTGCATGCTCTCTGGTTTTTGTGGCACTGGCATCCCATTCCGTGACTAAAGCAGCCTCTATTTAATAGCATAATAAACATTTGCACTTATTCTCATAGAAATCAGGCCTGATAAAGACACTTTTGCTGTGCATGCTCTCTGGTTTTTGTGGCACTGGCATCCCATTCTGTGACTAAAGCAGCCTCTATTTAATAGCATAATAAACATTTGCACTTATTCTCATAGAAATCAGGCCTGATAAAGACACTTTTGCTGTGCATGCTCTCTGGTTTTTGTGGCACTGGCATCCCATTCCGTGACTAAAGCAGCCTCTATTTAATAGCATAATAAACATTTGCACTTATTCTCATAGAAATCAGGCCTGATAAAGACACTTTTGCTGTGCATGCTCTCTGGTTTTTGTGGCACTGGCATCCCATTGTGTGACTAAAGCAGCCTCTATTTAATAGCATAATAAACATTTGCACTTATTCTCATAGAAATCAGGCCTGATAAAGACACTTTTGCTGTGCATGCTCTCTGGTTTTTGTGGCACTGGCATCCCATTCTGTGACTAAAGCAGCCTCTATTTAATAGCATAATAAACATTTGCACTTATTCTCATAGAAATCAGGCCTGATAAAGACACTTTTGCTGTGCATGCTCTCTGGTTTTTGTGGCACTGGCATCCCATTCTGTGACTAAAGCAGCCTCTATTTAATAGCATAATAAACATTTGCACTTATTCTCATAGAAATCAGGCCTGATAAAGACACTTTTGCTGTGCATGCTCTCTGGTTTTTGTGGCACTGGCATCCCATTCCGTGACTAAAGCAGCCTCTATTTAATAGCATAATAAACATTTGCACTTATTCTCATAGAAATCAGGCCTGATAAAGACACTTTTGCTGTGCATGCTCTCTGGTTTTTGTGGCACTGGCATCCCATTCTGTGACTAAAGCAGCCTCTATTTAATAGCATAATAAACATTTGCACTTATTCTCATAGAAATCAGGCCTGATAAAGACACTTTTGCTGTGCATGCTCTCTGGTTTTTGTGGCACTGGCATCCCATTCTGTGACTAAAGCAGCCTCTATTTAATAGCATAATAAACATTTGCACTTATTCTCATAGAAATCAGGCCTGATAAAGACACTTTTGCTGTGCATGCTCTCTGGTTTTTGTGGCACTGGCATCCCATTCTGTGACTAAAGCAGCCTCTATTTAATAGCATAATAAACATTTGCACTTATTCTCATAGAAATCAGGCCTGATAAAGACACTTTTGCTGTGCATGCTCTCTGGTTTTTGTGGCACTGGCATCCCATTCCGTGACTAAAGCAGCCTCTATTTAATAGCATAATAAACATTTGCACTTATTCTCATAGAAATCAGGCCTGATAAAGACACTTTTGCTGTGCATGCTCTCTGGTTTTTGTGGCACTGGCATCCCATTCCGTGACTAAAGCAGCCTCTATTTAATAGCATAATAAACATTTGCACTTATTCTCATAGAAATCAGGCCTGATAAAGACACTTTTGCTGTGCATGCTCTCTGGTTTTTGTGGCACTGGCATCCCATTCTGTGACTAAAGCAGCCTCTATTTAATAGCATAATAAACATTTGCACTTATTCTCATAGAAATCAGGCCTGATAAAGACACTTTTGCTGTGCATGCTCTCTGGTTTTTGTGGCACTGGCATCCCATTCTGTGACTAAAGCAGCCTCTATTTAATAGCATAATAAACATTTGCACTTATTCTCATAGAAATCAGGCCTGATAAAGACACTTTTGCTGTGCATGCTCTCTGGTTTTTGTGGCACTGGCATCCCATTCTGTGACTAAAGCAGCCTCTATTTAATAGCATAATAAACATTTGCACTTATTCTCATAGAAATCAGGCCTGATAAAGACACTTTTGCTGTGCATGCTCTCTGGTTTTTGTGGCACTGGCATCCCATTCTGTGACTAAAGCAGCCTCTATTTAATAGCATAATAAACATTTGCACTTATTCTCATAGAAATCAGGCCTGATAAAGACACTTTTGCTGTGCATGCTCTCTGGTTTTTGTGGCACTGGCATCCCATTCCGTGACTAAAGCAGCCTCTATTTAATAGCATAATAAACATTTGCACTTATTCTCATAGAAATCAGGCCTGATAAAGACACTTTTGCTGTGCATGCTCTCTGGTTTTTGTGGCACTGGCATCCCATTCTGTGACTAAAGCAGCCTCTATTTAATAGCATAATAAACATTTGCACTTATTCTCATAGAAATCAGGCCTGATAAAGACACTTTTGCTGTGCATGCTCTCTGGTTTTTGTGGCACTGGCATCCCATTCTGTGACTAAAGCAGCCTCTATTTAATAGCATAATAAACATTTGCACTTATTCTCATAGAAATCAGGCCTGATAAAGACACTTTTGCTGGCCAAAGCCCTACTGGACCCTGCCAGGTCGATTCCTGCCCGGGGCATCCCATTCTGTGACTACAGCAGCCTCTGTTTAAGACCATATAAGCATTTGCTCTTATCATATTTGAAATTAGCCTGATAAAGACACTTTTGCTGGCCAAAGCCCTACTGGACCCTGCCAGGTCCATTCCTGCCCAGGGCATCCCATTCTGTGACTAAAGCAGCCTCTGTTTAAGACCATATAAGCATTTGCTCTTATTATATTTATATTATAAGACACTTTTGCTGGGCATAGGCTTACTGCTGCCTGCCAGGTGCACTTCTGTTGAGGCATCCCATTCTGTAACATAGCATACCCCTCTTTATTTACACTAAGCAGCTCTCTTATTTACACTAAGCAGGCCTGTTGGAGGCTGAGTGTTACTGCTCACTTTTGGTGTGCATTATATTCTGTTTTATATAGACCCACTGCTGCCTGGGGGTTCTTAAAATATCACCTACTACCACGCCAGTTAGACTATGTCGGGCAGACAAGTGCCTGGAAGTGAAAAGAGGAGTGGCAGAGGCCAAGATTCCGCAGGCAGAGCTCGCATCAGACTGGGGGCCAGTAGCAGCAGGAGTCACGCTGAGAGACCTAATCTGCCAGTATCTGCTAGCGGTCGGGTCTCCACCAGTAACGCATCTGCCGTGGTAGATTGGCTGACGCGCTCATCAACAACATCATCACAACTTACATCTGAGACCCCCAGTCTAGGGTCGGTAGGTTCCTCTGACACAACCCTGAGTTGGCATGCCCCGAGAGCAGTCCCTGTCCTCCCATTGCCTCTGTCCTACGCCGTTCCCTCCCCCAGCGACGTATCCTATGCTTTGGGTTCAGCTCCACTCTTTAGTGAGGAGGACGATCAGATACAGGAGGACAGTCAGCAGCTACTGCCCAGCCAAGAAATGGAGGTGGCTTCTTTAGCTAGGCAGACAAATAGTGATGTGGACAGTGTCGTGGGTGCTGCGAGCGTTCCAGCTCCTGCGCCAGACACTGTTGACGAATCCACGAACATCAGTGACGTACAGCCACAACCCGGTGATGATGATGATGATGACGATGAAGCCGATCGCACTTGGGAGCCGGGTGATGAAGGGGCTTCATCGTCATCATCAGGAGAAGAGGGGCGCAGGTTGCCCCGGAGTCAGCAGCTGAGGCAGCAAGGTGGTAGCAGTCAGCATGGGGGCACAATTCCAAAGGCTGGAGCCGGCCGGGGCCGGGGCCGGGGTAGAGCACCTGCTGTGCGGCAGTCTACCTTATCGGGAGGTAGTGGAGAAGGGGTTCCTGGAGTTGGCAACAGCAGCAGTGAATCAGTGAGGCCAGGGGGTGGGAAAAGTAGCTACTCGGCAGTGTGGCAGTTTTTCCTGAGGCATCCGCAGGAGGGTAACATGGCCACATGCAAGATATGTAGGCAAAAGGTGAAGCGTGGCCAGGGTCCAAATGTTGGCACCACGGCCCTGCGTCAACATATGATGCGTCACCATAAAACGACCTGGGAGAACCGAGGCTCCCAAGGGGTGGTCCAGTCTGCTTCCTCACCAAGTGAGCTCCCAATTTCTGCCAGCCAAGGCTCCAGCACCTCAGCCGAAGGCAGCTGTGCGTCACACCCATCCTCTGTCGCTCCTGCTCCTCCTCCTCCTCCTCCAAGTCATGCATCCCGCCAGCAATCCATCAGCGAAGCCATGTCCAAGAGACAGCAGTATGCGCCCACTCATCCTACGGCGCAGAAGCTGAATGTGCTCCTGTCCAAGTTGCTGGTGCTGCAGTCGCTCCCTTTTCAGGTGGTGGAATCTGCACCTTTCAGAGAACTGATGGCTTGTGCCGAGCCGAGGTGGAGAGTCCCAAGCCGTCATTTCTTTGCCAAGAAGGCAGTACCAGCGCTGCACACTTTTGTTGAACAGAAGGTGGGCCAGTCCTTGAGCCTGTCGGTGTGTAGCAAAATACATGGCAGCGCCGACATCTGGAGCTGTAACTACGGTCAGGGGCAGTACATGTCGTTTACGGCCCACTGGGTGAATGTGGTCCCTTTGCAGCAGCAACTTGGACAGGTCACGCCGCTTCGGCCTCCGCGCTCTCTGCCCATTGGGCCTGTGACACCGTGCGACTCGGCCTCCTCATCCTCCGCCATCTCCTCACCCTCCACTGTAGGCTCAAGTCTCAGTGCCCCTCCAGTCTACCATGTGTGCAGGGCACGGAGGTGTCACGCAGTGCTTCACATGGTTTGTCTTGGCGAACGGAGTCACACAGGGGAGGAACTGCTTAAATGTATTCATCAGGAAATCCAAACATGGCTTACTCCGAGAAAACTTAAAATGGGAATCATGGTTACCGACAATGGGAAGAACATTTTGTCTGCGCTGCGCCAAGGAAGCCTGACCCATGCCCCCTGCATGGCTCACGTCTTCAATCTGGTTGTCAAGCGGTTTCTGAAGTGTTCCCCCCATCTGCAGGACATCCTAACAACTTCACGGAAACTTTGCATGCACTTCAGCCACTCCTACACCGCCAAACACACCCTTCTTGAGCTACAGCGTCAGAATGGTATCCCCCAACATAGTCTGATTTGCGATGTTTCCACCCGTTGGAATTCCACCCTTCACATGTTGGACCGATTATATGAACAGAGAAAAGCCATCACGGATTTCCTGATGATCCAAGCAGATAGGGGGACTCCCCTGTGTAACTTCAATGTCAACCAGTGGCAGCTCATACGTGACACCTGCCGTTTGCTCAGGCCCTTTGAGGAAGCCACTTTATTTGTCAGTCGGCAGGATTACGGGATGAACGACGTGATTCCACTGCTTCATGTACTACAGCACATGTTGGAAACCATGGCTGGTCAGGGCACTGGAGACATGGCGTTTACATCTTACGGCCACATGAACCCCGTTGGAGCTGAACTGGAGGAGGAGGAGGAGGAAGAGGAGGAGGAGGAGTTGCCCAGCGAAACACAGTTTAGGCTTGGCGAAATGGCTGGTTTATCTAGTCAGCGGACAGGAGAGGAGGAGCAGGAGCAGCCAGAGGAGCTAGAGGTTTTTGAGGAAGGAGAGACAGAGGACCCGGGCACACCGTGGCAGTATGCAGTGGAGATGGAGACAGGTAGTCCATCCGAGTCACTTGCGCAAATGGCACGAAGCATGCTCACATGCTTGCGTAGTGACCCCAGAATTGTTTCCATCTGTCGGCGGGATGACTTCTGGCTGTCCACCTTATTGGACCCTCGCTTCCGGCACAAAATGGGGGCATTTTTTAAACCCACCGAGAGGGAGGACAAACTCAACTACTACAAAGACATTCTACGTAGGCAGTTGGCCGATGCCTATCTGCGCCATGGTCCATACTCTCGCAGGTCTGACTCGAGGGGACCTCTGCGCTCACCTTCCACTGCCATGGCCGCTGGGGGGGTTGGCAGCAGCAGCAGCAGAAGCTCCATCAGCAGCAGCAGCCTCAGTCTTCAGTCGCTAATGAGTAGCTTTCTACACCCGCATAGTGAGGCTACTCATGAGCAGCAGGAAGACCTGGAGCAGGACCTGAACCAGCAGGTCATGTCATACTTTGACATGACCATGCCAACACACCTTGAGGATCCGCTGGACTTCTGGGCAGCCAAACTTGATTTGTGGCCGCAACTAGCAGAGTTTGCCCTGGAAAAGCTGTCCTGCCCGGCAAGTAGCGTGCCATCTGAGCGGGTGTTTAGTGCGGCGGGGGCCATAGTTACGGCGAGGAGAACTCGTCTGTCAACTAAAAATGTGGAGAGACTCACCTTTGTCAAAATGAATCAGGGATGGATCAGCCAGGATTTCCACCCACCAATGCCTGATGCATGCGACTAGATTCAGCATGGTGCCACGTTTTACACTTTACAAATGGTGCAAAACATATTTATGTCTTTAGGCCATTTTTTGGGCTCCTGCTGCTGCTACTGCCAACTTCTGCCAACTCCAGGGTGTGATTCATCCAATTTTTGGGCTCCTGAAGCCAACTCCAGTGTATATTTGGGCTCCTGCTGCTACTACTGTCAACTCCTGCCAACTCCAGGGTGTGATTCATCCAATTTTTGGGCTCCTGAGGCCAACTCCAGTGTATATTTGGGCTCCTGCTGCTGCTACTGTCAACTCCTGCCAACTCCAGGGTGTGATTCATCCAATTTTTGGGCTCCTGAAGCCAACTCCAGTGTATATTTGGGCTCCTGCTGCTACTACTGCCAACTTCTGCCAACTCCAGGGTGTGATTCATCCAATTTTTGGGCTCCTGAAGCCAACTCCAGTGTATATTTGGGCTCCTGCTGCTGCTACTGTCAACTCCTGCCAACTCCAGGGTGTGATTCATCCAATTTTTGGGCTCCTGAAGCCAACTCCAGTGTATATTTGGGCTTCTGCTGCTGCTACTGTCAACTCCTGCCAACTCCAGGGTGTGATTCATCCAATTTTTGGGCTCCTGAAGCCAACTCCAGTGTATATTTGGGCTCCTGCTGCTACTACTGCCAACTTCTGCCAACTCCAGGGTGTGATTCATCCAATTTTTGGGCTCCTGAAGCCAACTCCAGTGTATATTTGGGCTCCTGCTGCTGCTGCTGCTGCCAACTTCTGCCAACTCCAGGGTGTGATTCATCCAATTTTTGGGCTCCTGAAGCCAACTCCAGTGTATATTTGGGCTCCTGCTGCTGCTGCTGCTGCCAACTCCTGCCAACTCCAGGGTGTGATTCATCCAATTTTTGGGCTCCTGAAGCCAACTCCAGTGTATATTTGGGCTCCTGCTGCTGCTGCTGCTGCCAACTTCTGCCAACTCCAGGGTGTGATTCATCCAATTTTTGGGCTCCTGAAGCCAACTCCAGTGTATATTTGGGCTCCTGCTGCTGCTGCTGCTGCCAACTTCTGCCAACTCCAGGGTGTGATTCATCCAATTTTTGGGCTCCTGAGGCCAACTCCAGTGTATATTTGGGCTCCTGCTGCTGCTACTGTCAACTCCTGCCAACTCCAGGGTGTGATTCATCCAATTTTTGGGCTCCTGAAGCCAACTCCAGTGTATATTTGGGCTCCTGCTGCTACTACTGTCAACTCCTGCCAACTCCAGGGTGTGATTCATCCAATTTTTGGGCTCCTGAGGCCAACTCCAGTGTATATTTGGGCTCCTGCTGCTGCTACTGTCAACTCCTGCCAACTCCAGGGTGTGATTCATCCAATTTTTGGGCTCCTGAAGCCAACTCCAGTGTATATTTGGGCTCCTGCTGCTGCTACTGCCAACTTCTGCCAACTCCAGGGTGTGATTCATCCAATTTTTGGGCTCCTGAAGCCAACTCCAGTGTATATTTGGGCTCCTGCTGCTGCTGCTGCTGCCAACTTCTGCCAACTCCAGGGTGTGATTCATCCAATTTTTGGGCTCCTGAAGCCAACTCCAGTGTATATTTGGGCTCCTGCTGCTGCTGCTGCTGCCAACTTCTGCCAACTCCAGGGTGTGATTCATCCAATTTTTGGGCTCCTGAAGCCAACTCCAGTGTATATTTGGGCTCCTGCTGCTGCTGCTGCTGCCAACTTCTGCCAACTCCAGGGTGTGATTCATCCAATTTTTGGGCTCCTGAAGCCAACTCCAGTGTATATTTGGGCTCCTGCTGCTGCTACTGTCAACTCCTGCCAACTCCAGGGTGTGATTCATCCAATTTTTGGGCTCCTGAGGCCAACTCCAGTGTATATTTGGGCTCCTGCTGCTGCTACTGTCAACTCCTGCCAACTCCAGGGTGTGATTCATCCAATTTTTGGGCTCCTGAAGCCAACTCCAGTGTATATTTGGGCTCCTGCTGCTACTACTGTCAACTCCTGCCAACTCCAGGGTGTGATTCATCCAATTTTTGGGCTCCTGAGGCCAACTCCAGTGTATATTTGGGCTCCTGCTGCTGCTACTGTCAACTCCTGCCAACTCCAGGGTGTGATTCATCCAATTTTTGGGCTCCTGAAGCCAACTCCAGTGTATATTTGGGCTCCTGCTGCTGCTACTGCCAACTTCTGCCAACTCCAGGGTGTGATTCATCCAATTTTTGGGCTCCTGAAGCCAACTCCAGTGTATATTTGGGCTCCTGCTGCTGCTGCTGCTGCCAACTTCTGCCAACTCCAGGGTGTGATTCATCCAATTTTTGGGCTCCTGAAGCCAACTCCAGTGTATATTTGGGCTCCTGCTGCTGCTGCTGCTGCCAACTTCTGCCAACTCCAGGGTGTGATTCATCAAATTTTTGGGCTCCTGAAGCCAACTCCAGTGTATATTTGGGCTCCTGCTGCTGCTGCTGCTGCCAACTTCTGCCAACTCCAGGGTGTGATTCATCCAATTTTTGGGCTCCTGAAGCCAACTCCAGTGTATATTTGGGCTCCTGCTGCTGCTACTGTCAACTCCTGCCAACTCCAGGGTGTGATTCATCCAATTTTTGGGCTCCTGAGGCCAACTCCAGTGTATATTTGGGCTCCTGCTGCTGCTACTGTCAACTCCTGCCAACTCCAGGGTGTGATTCATCCAATTTTTGGGCTCCTGAAGCCAACTCCAGTGTATATTTGGGCTCCTGCTGCTGCTACTGTCAACTCCTGCCAACTCCAGGGTGTGATTCATCCAATTTTTGGGCTCCTGAAGCCAACTCCAGTGTATATTTGGGCTCCTGCTGCTGCTGCTGCTGCCAACTTCTGCCAACTCCAGGGTGTGATTCATCCAATTTTTGGGCTCCTGAAGCCAACTCCAGTGTATATTTGGGCTCCTGCTGCTGCTGCTGCTGCCAACTTCTGCCAACTCCAGGGTGTGATTCATCCAATTTTTGGGCTCCTGAAGCCAACTCCAGTGTATATTTGGGCTCCTGCTGCTGCTACTGTCAACTCCTGCCAACTCCAGGGTGTGATTCATCAAATTTTTGGGCTCCTGAGGCCAACTCCAGTGTATATTTGGGCTCCTGCTGCTGCTACTGTCAACTCCTGCCAACTCCAGGGTGTGATTCATCCAATTTTTGGGCTCCTGAAGCCAACTCCAGTGTATATTTGGGCTCCTGCTGCTACTACTGTCAACTCCTGCCAACTCCAGGGTGTGATTCATCCAATTTTTGGGCTCCTGAGGCCAACTCCAGTGTATATTTGGGCTCCTGCTGCTGCTACTGTCAACTCCTGCCAACTCCAGGGTGTGATTCATCCAATTTTTGGGCTCCTGAAGCCAACTCCAGTGTATATTTGGGCTCCTGCTGCTGCTACTGCCAACTTCTGCCAACTCCAGGGTGTGATTCATCCAATTTTTGGGCTCCTGAAGCCAACTCCAGTGTATATTTGGGCTCCTGCTGCTGCTGCTGCTGCCAACTTCTGCCAACTCCAGGGTGTGATTCATCCAATTTTTGGGCTCCTGAAGCCAACTCCAGTGTATATTTGGGCTCCTGCTGCTGCTGCTGCTGCCAACTTCTGCCAACTCCAGGGTGTGATTCATCCAATTTTTGGGCTCCTGAAGCCAACTCCAGTGTATATTTGGGCTCCTGCTGCTGCTGCTGCTGCCAACTTCTGCCAACTCCAGGGTGTGATTCATCCAATTTTTGGGCTCCTGAAGCCAACTCCAGTGTATATTTGGGCTCCTGCTGCTGCTACTGTCAACTCCTGCCAACTCCAGGGTGTGATTCATCCAATTTTTGGGCTCCTGAGGCCAACTCCAGTGTATATTTGGGCTCCTGCTGCTGCTACTGTCAACTCCTGCCAACTCCAGGGTGTGATTCATCCAATTTTTGGGCTCCTGAAGCCAACTCCAGTGTATATTTGGGCTCCTGCTGCTACTACTGTCAACTCCTGCCAACTCCAGGGTGTGATTCATCCAATTTTTGGGCTCCTGAGGCCAACTCCAGTGTATATTTGGGCTCCTGCTGCTGCTACTGTCAACTCCTGCCAACTCCAGGGTGTGATTCATCCAATTTTTGGGCTCCTGAAGCCAACTCCAGTGTATATTTGGGCTCCTGCTGCTGCTACTGCCAACTTCTGCCAACTCCAGGGTGTGATTCATCCAATTTTTGGGCTCCTGAAGCCAACTCCAGTGTATATTTGGGCTCCTGCTGCTGCTGCTGCTGCCAACTTCTGCCAACTCCAGGGTGTGATTCATCCAATTTTTGGGCTCCTGAAGCCAACTCCAGTGTATATTTGGGCTCCTGCTGCTGCTGCTGCTGCCAACTTCTGCCAACTCCAGGGTGTGATTCATCCAATTTTTGGGCTCCTGAAGCCAACTCCAGTGTATATTTGGGCTCCTGCTGCTGCTGCTGCTGCCAACTTCTGCCAACTCCAGGGTGTGATTCATCCAATTTTTGGGCTCCTGAAGCCAACTCCAGTGTATATTTGGGCTCCTGCTGCTGCTACTGTCAACTCCTGCCAACTCCAGGGTGTGATTCATCCAATTTTTGGGCTCCTGAGGCCAACTCCAGTGTATATTTGGGCTCCTGCTGCTGCTACTGTCAACTCCTGCCAACTCCAGGGTGTGATTCATCCAATTTTTGGGCTCCTGAAGCCAACTCCAGTGTATATTTGGGCTCCTGCTGCTGCTACTGTCAACTCCTGCCAACTCCAGGGTGTGATTCATCCAATTTTTGGGCTCCTGAAGCCAACTCCAGTGTATATTTGGGCTCCTGCTGCTGCTGCTGCTGCCAACTTCTGCCAACTCCAGGGTGTGATTCATCCAATTTTTGGGCTCCTGAAGCCAACTCCAGTGTATATTTGGGCTCCTGCTGCTGCTACTGTCAACTCCTGCCAACTCCAGGGTGTGATTCATCCAATTTTTGGGCTCCTGAGGCCAACTCCAGTGTATATTTGGGCTCCTGCTGCTGCTACTGTCAACTCCTGCCAACTCCAGGGTGTGATTCATCCAATTTTTGGGCTCCTGAAGCCAACTCCAGTGTATATTTGGGCTCCTGCTGCTGCTACTGCCAACTTCTGCCAACTCCAGGGTGTGATTCATCCAATTTTTGGGCTCCTGAAGCCAACTCCAGTGTATATTTGGGCTCCTGCTGCTACTACTGCCAACTTCTGCCAACTCCAGGGTGTGATTCATCCAATTTTTGGGCTCCTGAAGCCAACTCCAGTGTATATTTGGGCTCCTGCTGCTGCTACTGTCAACTCCTGCCAACTCCAGGGTGTGATTCATCCAATTTTTGGGCTCCTGAAGCCAACTCCAGTGTATATTTGGGCTCCTGCTGCTGCTGCTGCCAACTTCTGCCAACTCCAGGGTGTGATTCATCCAATTTTTGGGCTCCTGAAGCCAACTCCAGTGTATATTTGGGCTCCTGCTGCTGCTGCTGTCAACTCCTGCCAACTCCAGGGTGTGATTCATCCAATTTTTGGGCTCCTGAAGCCAACTCCAGTGTATATTTGGGCTCCTGCTGCTGCTGCTGTCAACTCCTGCCAACTCCAGGGTGTGATTCATCCAATTTTTGGGCTCCTGAAGCCAACTCCAGTGTATATTTGGGCTCCTGCTGCTGCTGCTGTCAACTCCTGCCAACTCCAGGGTGTGATTCATCCAATTTTTGGGCTCCTGAAGCCAACTCCAGTGTATATTTGGGCTCCTGCTGCTGCTGCTGCCAACTTCTGCCAACTCCAGGGTGTGATTCATCCAATTTTTGGGCTCCTGAAGCCAACTCCAGTGTATATTTGGGCTCCTGCTGCTGCTGCTGCCAACTTCTGCCAACTCCAGGGTGTGATTCATCCAATTTTTGGGCTCCTGAAGCCAACTCCAGTGTATATTTGGGCTCCTGCTGCTGCTGCTGCCAACTTTTGCCAACTCCAGGGTGTGATTCATCCAATTTTTGGGCTCCTGAAGCCAACTCCAGTGTATATTTGGGCTCCTGCTGCTACTACTGTCAACTCCTGCCAACTCCAGGGTGTGATTCATCCAATTTTTGGGCTCCTGAGGCCAACTCCAGTGTATATTTGGGCTCCTGCTGCTGCTGCTGCCAACTTCTGCCAACTCCAGGGTGTGATTCATCCAATTTTTGGGCTCCTGAGGCCAACTCCAGTGTATATTTGGGCTCCTTCTGCTGCTACTGTCAACTCCTGCCAACTCCAGGGTGTGATTCATCCAATTTTTGGGCTCCTGAAGCCAACTCCAGTGTATATTTGGGCTCCTGCTGCTGCTGCTGCTGCCAACTTCTGCCAACTCCAGGGTGTGATTCATCCAATTTTTGGGCTCCTGAAGCCAACTCCAGTGTATATTTGGGCTCCTGCTGCTGCTACTGTCAACTCCTGCCAACTCCAGGGTGTGATTCATCCAATTTTTGGGCTCCTGAGGCCAACTCCAGTGTATATTTGGGCTCCTGCTGCTGCTACTGTCAACTCCTGCCAACTCCAGGGTGTGATTCATCCAATTTTTGGGCTCCTGAAGCCAACTCCAGTGTATATTTGGGCTCCTGCTGCTGCTACTGCCAACTTCTGCCAACTCCAGGGTGTGATTCATCCAATTTTTGGGCTCCTGAAGCCAACTCCAGTGTATATTTGGGCTCCTGCTGCTACTACTGCCAACTTCTGCCAACTCCAGGGTGTGATTCATCCAATTTTTGGGCTCCTGAGGCCAACTCCAGTGTATATTTGGGCTCCTGCTGCTACTACTGCCAACTTCTGCCAACTCCAGGGTGTGATTTATCCAATTTTTGGGCTCCTGAGGCCAACTCCAGTGTATATTTGGGCTCCTGCTGCTGCTGCTGCCAACTTCTGCCAACTCCAGGGTGTGATTCATCCAATTTTTGGGCTCCTGAAGCCAACTCCAGTGTATATTTGGGCTCCTGCTGCTACTACTGTCAACTCCTGCCAACTCCAGGGTGTGATTCATCCAATTTTTGGGCTCCTGAAGCCAACTCCAGTGTATATTTGGGCTCCTGCTGCTGCTGCTGCCAACTTCTGCCAACTCCAGGGTGTGATTCATCCAATTTTTGGGCTCCTGAGGCCAACTCCAGTGTATATTTGGGCTCCTGCTGCTGCTGCTGCCAACTTCTGCCAACTCCAGGGTGTGATTCATCCAATTTTTGGGCTCCTGAGGCCAACTCCAGTGTATATTTGGGCTCCTGCTGCTACTACTGTCAACTCCTGCCAACTCCAGGGTGTGATTCATCCAATTTTTGGGCTCCTGAGGCCAACTCCAGTGTATATTTGGGCTCCTGCTGCTGCTGCTGCCAACTTCTGCCAACTCCAGGGTGTGATTCATCCAATTTTTGGGCTCCTGAGGCCAACTCCAGTGTATATTTGGGCTCCTGCTCCTGCTGCTGCCAACTTCTGCCAACTCCAGGGTGTGATTCATCCAATTTTTGGGCTCCTGAAGCCAACTCCAGTGTATATTTGGGCTCCTGCTGCTGCTGCCAACTTCTGCCAACTCCAGGGTGTGATTCATCCAATTTTTGGGCTCCTGAGGCCAACTCCAGTGTATATTTGGGCTCCTTCTGCCCCTCATAGTGATGCCACTTCAACTCTCTGCAATTGTGCCGCTCTGCGATTCTATTAGCGATGCCTCTGATCTGCATGTGATATTTCTTCAAAGTATTATTTAACAAACCCAGCACGCATCCTGTGCGTGTTACAGCAAGGCTGAATGGTTTACAACCCTATTGAGGCTGTAGGAGGCTCAGAAATAGCCGTTTTTAATAGCGATTCGTCGCGAATTTATTCGGGTCGAAACGATTTTTGTCGGAAAATTCGGCGAATCAGTCGAATCGAATTTTTCAAAAGTTCGCTCATCTCTAATTTCTCGGTCCCTCAAACTTACCTAAACCTCTTAGCGCTTGCATCCAACTTCATTTCTCGGTCCCTCAAACTTACCTAAACCCCTTAGCGCTTGCATCCAACTTCATTTCTCGGTCCCTCAAACTTACCTAAACCCCTTAGCGCTTGCATCCAACTTCATTTCTCGGTCCCTCAAACTTACCTAAACCTCTTAGCGGCTGCATCCAACTTCATTTCTCGGTCCCTCAAACTTACCTAAACCCCTTAGCGCTTGCATCCAACTTCATTTCTCGGTCCCTCAAACTTACCTAAACCTCTTAGCGGCTGCATCCAACTTCATTTCTCGGTCCCTCAAACTTACCTAAACCTCTTAGCGCTTGCATCCAACTTCATTTCTCGGTCCCTCAAACTTACCTAAACCCCTTAGCGCTTGCATCCAACTTCATTTCTCGGTCCCTCAAACTTACCTAAACCCCTTAGCGCTTGCATCCAACTTCATTTCTCGGTCCCTCAAACTTACCTAAACCTCTTAGCGGCTGCATCCAACTTCATTTCTCGGTCCCTCAAACTTACCTAAACCCCTTAGCGCTTGCATCCAACTTCATTTCTCGGTCCCTCAAACTTACCTAAACCTCTTAGCGGCTGCATCCAACTTCATTTCTCGGTCCCTCAAACTTACCTAAACCCCTTAGCGCTTGCATCCAACTTCATTTCTCGGTCCCTCAAACTTACCTAAACCCCTTAGCGCTTGCATCCAACTTCCTTTCTCGGTCCCTAAAACGTAAGAAAATCACATAATGTACATATGTCTATATGTTTCTAAGCGTGTTGTTTCTGGTTTGTGTTATTTTTTGGGTGTGTGCATATTAGAAAAGACACAAATTTGGAAGGCTTAAAATCGAATTTATTTAAAATATTTGCTTGTTTTTGTTCGAAGTAATTTTCCAAACCTCTTTTTTTTTTTGGGTAGTTTTTTAAAAAAATTTTTTTTTTTTTTTTGGGCTCGGTAAAACACATCTAAAATTTTTTTTTTTTTTTTAACAGTAAAACCCTTTTTTTTTTTTTTTTAAAGTGTTTTTGTAAAAAACTTTTTTTTTTGGTTTTAAAAAATGCCAACAAACAACTTTTTAAAAATTTAAAAACTTGAACAGCAAGTTAAACAAAGGAGCCAGGACCAAGGGCACTATTCATCATCCTCTTCTTCATCTGTTGGCCCCAACGTCGCCTGTATGGCCAGCAGCTCGGCCACCAACTCCTTCATTCGTTTTTTTTTGCCCGCCAAAGTTTGGGGGATCATCCCTGTAACCAATAGAGAAAGAAACATAACTAGGAATCCCAGACCGGTTTGTATGCTGGAAATAGATTTAGGGTTAATCAAATACATGTAAATGCATGACATATGTCATTCTTCCAAGGGATACAGTTAATGCATTTCACACAGGTAAGTGTTTAAACTCCTTAAACCGGACCTTCCACATTATTTTATGAAAACCAATAACTATTCACAAATGATTTTGCACCACCTCAAAGTTAAATAGGGTTTTTTTGGGATTACAGCGCCGCCATCTGGACTCTGAAGCATAACACTTAATGAGGAGTGGAGAGTTGGATAAAGTACAGGGGAGTAGGTTACAGTGTTGCGTTGGGAATCCCGAGCATAGCTGGGTTGAGGGAAAGGTCATCACTCACACAATGCATGGCAGCACCTTCCTTTTTTCAATCTGTATCCCATGCTGCCTGTAAATATTGCGCATTCCATATTCCCCAATATTGGTTTGGTTCAGTCTAATAACATGCATTAGATGGGTGAAGGGTGTTTTTCCATGGTTCTAATCTGTAGGTACAGTGTGATGGCTAATTCTTTGGTTCTTAATACTAGTTAGGGTCCTCTTTAAGCTAACGAAGTGCCCACATGAAAGTGTGAACTACACATTGGCTACGCCTTTAGTTATGTGTGTGTTATTAGCTAACCAAACATTAATATGAATAATGGCATGGAGACTTACGGAGTTGGTGGCCGACAGATGGCTGGTTGGGGCCAACAGGCTGCCCTTGGTCCTGGCTCTGCTGTGAAGAAGTCCCTGGAGAAACATGTGACATTTGGTTAGTACTTGTAGAGAGTCACTATTCCCAACATATCTGGCTCCCAGTCTGGCTGACATCACTCACCTTCGCCAGGATCGACTTCAAGCATCTCTGCTGCCTCCTCCTCCACTATCTCACCCGCTCCAGAAGCTTCTACAAATACATAATAAAGGATAACTTAGTTTTTGGCCTGCCATGTATATCTTTGTGCCTATACATGAAGAGTGACATACCAGAGCCTTCCCCATGCGTGGCCAGGTATGACTCCACGCCCACGCGGTTTGGCCCCTCCTCTGTGGTAAGGTCCAGGGGCTGGTCTGAGGAGGCCACAGAGGAGGGGTAGGTCCGTCGCCCGGGAGATCCACCACCTTCACTCACAGATGCAGACTCATGCAGCACTGGTCGGCCTGTACGTCTCCGGGTGCGGCGAATTCTGAAATCCATTTCCAACACTACCAAAGAAAAGTCATTATAAATAAAGGCATAACTTATACATTTGGAACATATACCATGCAATTGCTTTGTACTTACTTGGGAAATGGATTCCAAAAAACCTCCGCACCCGGGGCATGTGCAGACGTTTCAGGTCCGACCAATGCTGCATTATCTGGGTGTGAGTGAAGGTGGTGCTGGTCACACGGTGTATCTCGGCGATGATCTCCCGGGCGATGTCCCTTTTCTCGCACACATTGGGCGCGAAGTCATACCGGCGCTGAAGCATGATCTGAAAAACATAATGGACACAGAGCTTTTACTTTTACACACAGACCCATATGTGTTGCATCACAAGTTGAGAATTTAATGTCATTAACACACACATTTCGAGTGGCAGCCATTTTTGGGGAGTGCCTTAAAGAGGACGTTGACTGTGAATGACAGTCTGGTCTTATGTTATATGTATCACACACCATGTACATACAGATAATAGCCAACATCAAGAATCAGCCCACCTGCATCTATGGCATGTTAGGATGGTTTAAACATCCAAGATGTAGGCTAATGCTTAGGCTTTTGGACCACGTGTGTGGCTTCCCGTTGTGTTTTTATGGCTTAGGAAAACAGTGTTCCTCAAACATCCGCATCAAGGTCCGAGACAGGCCAGGTTTGCCAGCTCGCCCCGCTACTCCACAGGTTAATTAACTGTTGCTAAGCCGGAGCAATTGGCCGAATTAGGACATCAGCAGAGACAGGTGAAAACGTGGCCAGGCTCGGCCCTTGAGGATGAAGTGTGAGGAGCCAGTGATTAAACATTAAGAGACCCCAAACTAGTTCCAAACGCATCATTTACATTTAGGCCATCATTGACTATTAGATTAAAATGCACAGGCAGCCACTTACCAGCATGAGGATCTCTTCCTGTTGACGGGTGAAGATAGTGGGCGCCATCTTTATGCTTCTTCAAGGCAGCAGATAAGTGAAACCCCAGCGGTTTCCTGGTTCCGCTCGAACGTACGTTCGTACGAGCGCGTAGTCGTGCGCATAGGCGTCACACGCTGGGCTCATTATTTAAAGGTCCCTGCACCCAAAGCTCATTCTCTTTGAGCATTTGTGTAAGATGGCACCTAAAAAGCCTATGAGCAAGCGACCCCAGCAAAGCAAGACCGCGGAGGGCCCAACAACAAGGTCCCAGCAAGGTAGGAGAAAGCTGAGAGGCAAGACTCCCACCTCGGCCCCACCAAGGGACCCTGGACCCTCAGGAACCAAAAAAAGGGGCCCCAAGCCCCGTGCCCCTGCAGCCAAAAAGCAGCCAACTGCAGCACCCACCACCTCTGCCCCCAGAAGAGGCAGCACAAGGGAGCCCACACCGGCCATGCCTTCAAGTAGGGCAGTTCGGCAACCCAGGCCCCGCAGCAGGGCCCGAACCCCATCCAGGGCCAGAAGCCCATCCAGGGCCCGAAGCCCAGCCAGAGGCCGCCGAACCCCATCCAGGGCCCGAAGCCCAGCCAGGGCCCGAAGCCCAGCCAGAGGCCGCCGAACCCCATCCAGGGCCCGAAGCCCAGCCAGAGGCCGCCGAACCCCATCCAGGGCCCGAAGCCCAGCCAGAGGCCGCCGAACCCCATCCAGGGCACGAAGCCCAGCCAGAGGCCGCCGAACCCCATCCAGGGCCCGAAGCCCAGCCAGAGGCCGCCGAACCCCATCCAGGGCCAGAAGCCCCTACAGGGCCCGCCGAACCCCATCCAGGGCCAGAAGCCCCTACAGGGCCCGCCGAACCCCATCCAGGGCCAGAAGCCCCTACAGGGCCCGCCGAACCCCATCCAGGGCCAGAAGCCCCTACAGGGCCCGAAGAACCCCATCCAGGGCCAGAAGCCCCTACAGGGCCCGCCGAACCCCATCCAGGGCCAGAAGCCCCTACAGGGCCCGCCGAACCCCATCCAGGGCCAGAAGCCCCTACAGGGCCCGAAGAACCCCATCCAGGGCCAGAAGCCCCCGACCTGGCACCAGCCGGGAACAGAGCCCCCGACCTGGCACCAGCCGGGAACAGAGCCCCCCAAGAGGGCCCCGAATTGCAACCATGACCACATCTACACCTGGAAGTTCGGTGGCCAGCCACGCAAGAACACCCAGTCCCTTGGCCAGTCCAGTCCAGTCATTGGGAAGCCACCAATCCGGCCATTCCCCTACCCAGCCCCAGGCCATAATGTCACCACATGTGTCTGCACACATGGAGGAGCAGCCAAGCCAACCATCTGGCCGCACATTGCGCCGCGGCCAGTTGAGTGGGAGATTCTCCCATGACCAAAATATGGCATTGGCTAGTGGCCTTACATTATACTATGACGAGCTATATGGGAGCAAATCCAAACACACCACAAAGCAGCGCAAGATGGAATTGTTTGAAACCATCCTCCGACAAGTAAATGCAGCGGGGGAAGAGAGGAAAGATGTGTCCCAAATTCAGAAGAAAATCTCTGATCTGAAGTATGCTGTACGGCAAAAAGAAATTAAAAGGCATAATTACAGGTAAATAAATGTTTTCGCTAAATATAATGTTTTGGATGTACTGTATGCACCTTTTCTGAGTACCAAACGATTTTCTCTTTTCAGCATGAAAACTGGAGGTGGCTTTCCATCTAAATTGGAGTTTACCCCTGCTGAGGAGATTGTGCTTGGACTTCTCCATCCGGTCGCGGTCGGTGGACATGCTGGTCTAAGGGACACAGACTCCCCGACCCGTACCCACGGTGAGTACTCTTAAATCTGCATGTTTGCCTGTTTGCTAAATAATCTACAGTTCACTAGTAACAAGATAACGGGATGTCCCTATGGTTTGCCTTGCTTGGCCTCGCACTACTGTGGCTGTTTGTGTCCTCTTTTGGTCCCTGGGAATCACACATTTAGGCCCACAGCCATTATGGCAAAGATCAAATGTCCAATTGGATTGTTAAAGTCATGAAGTTTCTCAAGATAAGTGATATATTTGGAATCAATCACAAAACACACATCATTATGTATGGGTTGCCTTTTGGTTGTGTGAGTTGTGTTTGAGTTAACAATTTAATTAGCCACCCCCAAACATATCTGACCTAGAGCAGCGAGACTCAACTGGCGGCCCGGGGTCCCAATGCGGACCTTGGCACCAGATTCCAGGACCCCTGCCCAGACAGCCCTGCACTCAGTTACTTCTGTGTTGACGTGCTCAGAGCTGCCCCCTTGATCGGCGATGTAGTGGTTGTTCTCCTGCCCAATGTGATGGCTCCCTGAAACATAGCATTGCAATATGAAGTACTGCACAGGAAGTGGCATTGCAAGGTACACAGTAACTTGGTAAAACTTTCTCTTGGCACAATCGTGTCCCGCTGCCCCTGCTCTGGCCCATCTGCCACAGTCCCCCCATGCCCCCCCCCCCCACATAAGCCCCATACATTTGTAACAGATTTGCTCCATCCATCCCATCACCATCAATACGTTAACTCCCCCCTTTAGCCATCCAATCCCTGTCCCCTCAGCTCTGCCCCATCCAGCCCAGCAAGGGCAAGCAGCCTTTATTAGTTGGCACTTTGAAATCTCCAGCCCCTCCACCAGTGTATTTATTTCTAACTAGACACCCCCTGCGTCAGCACCATGGCCAGACATTCACCTCTCACCACATACCTTGAAATGGGCCTTTCCAACAATTGTTTGAGTACCCCGGACCTAGCGAATGGTAGGCTAAATCCCAAAATGTGCGTTGAAAGTTGTATGCTGACTGGGTACACTTCCTGACTTCGAACTGAGGTCAGTTAGCAGTTTTTGCGAGCCATTGCACCTATGTAAACTTGCGTGTGTTTGAACAAAGGTCCCCATTGCTCTAGAGTTGAATAATATTACAAATAGAGCTATATTTGATTACCTATCCCAAAAATGGTTATGTGTGTGTTTACGTGGTTTGTTTTTCTCTTCTTCAGCCCAGCATGATCCCTCAGCAAGGGTAAACTCACCCCCCAGTTTGGTTATGCCTACCAGGTCCGCACAGCATAGGAGCCCAGATCAGAGATTTCCGGTAAGTTAATTTAGTACCATAAATACTACCAAGTGCTTAAGAATGTGTTAAACTGTTGGAATCCAAAATTTGGACGCCAACTTACACTTTTTTTTTTATATGTCCCTACAGACCCGCACACTCATGGAAGAGATCCAGGACATGGAGAAAGATGATGATGTCTCCGTGCAGGGCACGTCGGATGACCTCCCCCTGGGTCCCAATTTGGAACTGCTCCATAATGTTTCTCTGGCCAATCCTCAGCAGCAGAGTGAATCTCCATCCATTGTGCATGCACATGGGGAGACTGACACTACAGTCCCCAGTGTTCACTCTGCTGCTGAGGATTTGCAAAGCAGGCCTGTTGCTGTTGAGGGTACGACACCACGCGGCAGGGCACGCCCAAGAGCCAGGGTAATTGTGCGGCGGACTCCATTACGCCGCCCCACAATTTCCCAGGGGAGGCAGAGTGCCCTGCTTCAATTATGGACCCAACAAAGGGACTCTTATGACGCCCAGCTCGTTACAGAGCGTGAGCAAAGGCATGCCGACATGGTCAACATCCATACCAGTCTACAGGGCATCCTCGCGGAGTTGCGTACCCTCAACAGCAACGTGGCCAATGCAAGTAATGGCATCCAGTCAGCCATGGCTGAGATGACCAATATGCAGAGAAACATTGTGGAGCAGTTTCAAATTCACAATGCTGCCATGGCCCAGGCTAGGTCCCATTCACATGGACCTCCACCTGGGTATTATGGGCAGCCACCCTATTAAGCCATGGGTGTGTGGGACATCTTTTCTCTTAACCCCCACTGTATTTACTTGTCCTTTGAGGTTTCAAACAATCCATTTTGTGTTGCTCATGCAGGTTGTGTTTTGTATTTGCTCCCATATAGCTCCTTAGAGTAATGCTTAAGGCCACTAGCCAATGCCATAGGTCTATGTGGAGTGTATCTGGCCACTTATGGCTTTAAATATGTATTTGGTTGGTGCTCCTCCTGTTTGCAGACATGTTTGTGTGACATTATGGCCATGCCCAAATATCCCTGGGCACAGGCAATATTAATGACTGGACTAGGCTGGCCTTTGGACTGGGTGTCCTTGTTTGGTTGTGCCACTCACTTCCAGGTGTAGATGTGCTCGATGTTTTTTTGGTAATGTTATCCATTTGTAACCACAGATGTATGTGGAATGTTTTCTGTTAAGCACTATAATTTTTCCTTTTCAAAGTAAAAAAAAAAAATCACTTACAATACTTGTGGCGTTTTTAGTGGGAACACATTTTAAACAGCTTGGGCTAAACCAGATAATTTGGGTTTGAAGAGGTGTAACAATGCAAAGCTAAAGCTAAGGAAACTACATGAAATACATTAGGCAACAATTAAGGTCTAAATGTTTTACTTTGAGGTAATGCCACATTACGGCAAAACAACATATGTAACAAAAAGGATAACACAGACACACAGAATGTTGAGACAGGGAAAAAAGTTAAGTAAAATGCTGCCTGATCAGGTTGGCTCTAACAGATTGGCCAGACTCACTGGGGGGCCCCACAAAATTCTCGACTTCATCCTCGACGGCTGAAGAGGGCAGGCTGTCCACATAACGTGGGACACGTTCCAGGATGGCAAAATTGTGCAAAACAGCACATGCCATGATAATGTCGATCACTTTCTTGGGATCATATTGCAGGGCGCCCCCAGTATGGTCAAGGCAATGAAAACGTGTCTTCAGCAGCCCAAAGGCCCTCTCCACAACAGCCCGGGTCTTGCGATGCGCACGGTTGTACGCTTCCTGAGAGGCATCCTGGGGCCGCAGCACAGGCGTCATGAGCCAGGGTAGAAGTGGGTACCCGGAATCACCTTAAACAGAGAATTAAATGTAATCAAAATTAAAAAGGCAACACAACAAACACCAAAAATTTAACATATATCATAATGATGTAAGGTAAAGTGGCCAAAAAACAAAACAGGGCACATTAGGCCCAAAAAAAAATCCACTAATGTATTACCTAATTAAAAATGGCACTTCAATATACCAAATAATTAACAAACATCTGCACGCCCAAGGGTATTTGGATTTTACATATATTTTTAGTTTTCAGACATGTTACAATTAGGATGCTGCTGAGGGCCTATCCACATTTATCTGGAAACTACAATGTATGCAGTTTAAGTCCACTTTGACATTTAAAGACCAATAGTACAAAAGGAGCCAAAGGTCAAAGATCCTTGGGTATAAACTCCAAACCAATATATTTAGGGACAAGGAACTTACAGACATCCTAACTAAAGGGAAAACATTCTGAAGGACAAAGCGAGGCAAGCATTTTTTTGGGAAGTTCATAATATATGACCCAAGAAAAAGGCAGTTGGACGCTTATGTAAAGAATTCAAAAACAAACATATCAACAAATACAAGATTAATGCCACATTTAATAACACACAAATAGGACACACTTACCAAGCAGCCATGCCCCCGAAAATTCACCTGCCTCAAATCTCCGAAACAACCCAGATCGCCTGAGGATATAGGAGTCGTGGGACGATCCTGGGTAGCCGGCAAGGACACTCATAAACCGCATATCCGGACCAACCATGGCCTGGACATTAAGGGAGTGTCCCATTTTACGATTCCTTAAGGCAAAAACATACAAAAAGGGTAATTGATATTTGACCCAAAATAAAAAATTAACCACAAAACATGTCTGCACTCTATTGGGAAATACTAATGAAAAGCCTAGATAAAGCAGCTACACAAATGAGGGATAAACAAATATGCTGCCGCAAAGGAAAACAGGTTACATGACACGTTGGGCAACATAATAACCAATCTCAATACCTATATATATACTCGTCGGCTGCCCTAGGTACGAGTGCCACATGTGTGCAGTCAATAGCACCAATAACGTTGGGCATGTCGGCCACATTATAAAACCCAAGCTTAATGGCGTTTCTGGCTGCCATATCATCAGGAAAATAAATAAATATAAATATATTTTTGAGTTATGGCAGCCATGCCTTCCAAAAATTTAGACAGTGCGCGGCTCAGCGTAGGCTGTGACATCCCCACGGAGAGGGCACCCAGCCTCTGGAACGAGCCGTTCGCCAAAAATTGCAGGCAGCCAAGCATCTTGGTCATACCTGAAATTGCATGCCCCTTCCTTGTGGTGCGGGCTAACCATGGCCGCAGCTCACTATATAATTTATGGAGGGAAGCGCGATTAAGCCTGGTCAGCTCGAACAGCTCAACATCATTCATGCTATCGATGTTCATGCGACGACGCAGGGGCAATCTGCTCTCAGACATCTCGATCAACTCAATGCCAAAAAGCATAAGCCCTTGATGTGCCACAAACTCGCTCCGCTCCATCCTACTCCCGAGGCCAAATAGCTGCCGGCAAACATTTCGTAAAGCAGCTCTTTAATGGGCTTCCAAACAATTAGCAATCACCTCTCTGAATTGGTCGCAAGCCCATGTGAAGGACGTAAAAAATAGGATCGGACGCAAATAATACGATTTGGACGGGAAAAACACACGAACTAACGCAAATTCTCGTACGAAATGCGTATGTTCATATACGTCTATGCGCGAACGATCGTGCGAATACGAAATGGCCAAAAAAACAAGAAAAAATGACAAACACCCACCCAAACTTACGATTCTCGATACGAAATCAATTAACTTTGGCTCTTTGAATCGAGGGGATTCTGTCCCAACCCTTATTTTATCATTCCACAATAGCATTGCCATAAGCCGCTATCGCCATCATCTGGTCCTGGATCTGGACCATACGTACTGTTACTGGCCAATGGGGAGTCTAGGATACAACTTACTAGTTTCTCTCTTTACTGTCCTCTCATATGGGGGTGGCAGTACTGGGTTTGTTGGAACATCAGGTATGGGGTCTACTTGGGGATGAAGCAATGGTGTAGTATTCCATTGTTTCCTATGTGGACTGTACGTCCAGCCTTCCTTTTCTGCTAAACTTGAAAGTTTCAGGGCACATTCTACTTGATGATCCCATCCTTTGTCAAAAATAATTCCATGTTTCCCTTTAGCTATCTGTTCCCATTTCCCTAAATCTAATTGTCATTTATGAACTAGCGTAAATTCCTTCCAAATCTTTTTCAAATTCCTAGCGGCATCTAAGCCACACCTTTCCCTGGTGATTTCTTCTAATGTCTGCCACTTCTCTTCCTGGGGTATCTCTTTGGACTGTTCTTTTCCCACCTTCCTAGCAACCTGCCTCAGGTACCTTATTGGGGTCTAACCTCTCTGTGGGCTAGCCTTCTTTGGCTTCCTCCTGAGGAACTAGGAACTGGAGTACCTCTCTGTGGGTCTCTCCTGGTAATGTCTAGTGATCCTACACGCTAACCAAATAGCAACACATAATCCAAGACAAACAATTAGGATCACAAACAACACATCACCTATCATATGGGTAAGTGACAGTCCTAGATACACTAATTGTATCTTATTCCCATCCCAGTAATATTGGCTTTAATTTTCTGAAATCACCACAAACAACACATCACCTATCAACTAGTCCTGGTCTTCTAACTAAGCCTGGGAACTGTGGTTCTTATAACTTAACAAAGTCAAGATCGGCTGGCATGCACCGTAAAGGCGCCGTCAAATCCGGTCAACTTGACAAACTAGCTCACGCCTAAATGAGCTATGGAACCATACAGGGTAAAATTTTTATCTAAAACTTCTTCTGGTCACCACTTGCGTTCACCGTCACTGGGTTATAGCGGGTTTTCCCTCGCCAGTGGGATGGGGCGTCTAATGACCTTCCAAAGTTTTTAACTAAATGCCAGGCTCATGATATCACAATTATACCTATCTCAGTATATTTAACTATCTAAAAGAGGAACAGACAGTACAAACAAATACAGACAGACAAAACAAATGCAGACAACAGAAGCGCCTTAGGATTCTTAAAATGACCCTCTTTCGCAGAGGCTGGCTATGCCTATCTTACCTTAGAACGGACCCGCTGATGCCTCACAGGGAAGAGCAGAGTATAAGAGTACATAAAAGCTGTCTCTTACCTGGCCAGGTTTTGAAGTCTGCTGTTCCGAGGTGGCATCAGTTGATGTTCCGTTCGGCGGGTGCGATACCCCTTGCGACAAAATAGAGAGTCTCTGTTCGGAGCGCCACGTAATGTTACGTTCAAGTCACTAACTGGACTTGGTCTGGCTTCTGTTGTCCGATTCCCAATTACTATATTCTAAGAGAAATCAATACACGCGACAAGGTGTGTAGCAAAACCTCAGAGAAACACACTGAGCAGGGGACGCTTCTGACCCCTGATTTTATTGAAAACTTTCATAGTTAGAGCATGCGCAGAACAGACAATTACCTAAGTTAAAAATAATGAGAACAGAAAATGTATGACTATGTACAAGGTTGAATTCAGGGAGTATTTTATAGTTTTCTCAGTTCCGAGAGGCCCCCATGCGAAGCAGCACATTCCTTAGATAAGGAATAAGGGATAAGGAGAAGCCTTGCAAAAGCAATTACAGAAAAGTCCAGCGTTAAAGCGTTACTCTAACATACAGAAAATAAACCATAGTCTTTCAGAACTATGTTTCTTAAATCTGGATCTTCTCACCAGCCAGCCAACGCGTTTCGTAACGGACCTCCCGTTACTTCATCTGGGCCACAAGTATAGACTGTCTGTCCCCCCCTGTGTCCCCTAAATACTCCTCCAGCATCATAATGGAAAATTGGAAACACCGGTGTCAGTCAGCACGAGGCACCTGAAGTGCATAATCAGCCGCATTTGAGAACGAGGCTTGGGACTCACTGCAATACTGCGGCCGGAAGTAGGTCAGCGGTCCCGCCCCTTAACATGGTTACTAACATTAACACAAAGGACAGCTGCACTTCCTCGCAGCGCATAGCAGACTGTGCACCGGTATTACCAGAGTGCCACCCGGCAGTCCGATCTAGTTAAGAAAGGAGTGGGGGGTTGGAGGGTAGATGCGGGACCTGTCAGGGACAAACAGCCTTATTGTTTAAACATATATCCCACAACCATACTTATGTTTATAATCTATCTATAACCTAAACCATAAATAATTTTCTAATTATGCCTTAGTATACTCACTTATCAAACAGGAGACTCTTTTGTCCTAGGGAATCAAAGACAGAAGGTGATATCTATGTAATTAACTCTAAGCCCATTTACATGGTTTGTCCCACAACCAAGGAGGAAGACCTCAAATATCGGGTTCTACTGGTCTCTACAGACTGTCTACCCATAGGTTCTGTACCTAAACTCTGTATGGGTAAACTTATATAATTTTGACTGCACATGTCGGACTGGCCTCCAGTCTTACCATAACACTACCCGGTGGTCCCATATTCTGCAAAACAGGATAAATAAAAATTCAAAGAGTAACTAATCCCTACATGGATAGCCCATGATCTCACGCTTACCATCACATGGGCCAAGTCCTCTATCAGGAGCTTATATTTGTAATCTATCTATAACCTAAACCATAAATGATTTTCAAGTTGTGCCTTAGTATACCCACTTATCAAACAGGAGACTCTTTTGTCCTAGGGAATCAAAGACAGAAGGTGATATCTATGTGATTAACTCTAAGCACATTTACATAGTTTATCCCACAACCAAGGAGGAAAACCTCAAATATCGGGTTCTACTGGTCTCTACAGACTGTCTACCCATAGGTTTCATGCTTAAACTATGTATGGGTCAACTTATGTAATTTTGACTGCACATGTCGGACTGGCCTCCAGTCTTACCATACCACTACCCGGTGGTCCCATATTCTGCAAAACAGGATAAATAAAAATTCAAAGAGTAACTAATCTCTACATGGATGGCCCATGATCTCATGCTTACCATCACATGGGCCAAGTCCTCTATCAAGATGAGACAGTGCCCTGCACACTATATATACTAAGTTGTTAACCAGTATAAATCGGGGGACAAACCCACTATAACGAAACCTCCATATTACATATAGCCAACATATATTAAACAGTATCCTCCAAAGATTATTCTTAACAATGGGGGCTGGATAGATGGAACAAGCGACCAGGATGCAATCCGCTGTAATCTCAATGCTCTCCATGGATCTTCCATCAGTGTATTGGACTTGACATGTCCCCCCACACCGGGCTTCTCAAGCTGTTTCCAATAAACGAGGAACACAGATCTCTCATCAATCCTAAAACTCAAAAAACAAAAGTAAATACCCATACCTATAACACACTATACACTCCTAAAGTGAACTAAACAAAAAGAAAAACATCACTGACCCAACACACATCAAATTATATGACCCCCATATGGGGGAATATCTAGTGAACCTAACCCTCACCTAGAAATGGTGTAAAAGCTGTGTCCTCATTGAGCCCTAGTGGGGACTGGGCGTCATAGTAACATAGTAACATAGTAGCGGTACCACATATGTATAGGTAGACACCCTTTCCTGCCCAGGAGACTCTCCCAAACTGAAACAGCGTTTTAGGGGATTTTCAGATAAAATACAACTATGCTATGCAATATGCGCACCTTGCAGTTTTTCCAGAAAAACAACCCTTTACATTTGAAATACCCCCAACAAACTATATATTCTCTGGAAGTACACACCTCAGGCTTTCTAGGCGTACCAGGCTTGTTGATGTGGCCATAGTTTTCTGGAAGTAATCCCTCAATGGATTATTTGGTTGCAAAGAGTTTCCCTAAAAAAAGGATAAAAAAGCAGAATCAAAGCCACATTTTCCTAAAAAACTATATACAAACAAGAAAGAACAAGTTTAATCTGAAAACGCAACATCCCCCGAACAGAGCAACACCCAACATGCATAGCTACTGTCAAGGGAAGAGTTGCCAAACACCCCAAAGTAAAGCATGTGCGTAACGGTAATTTTACTTGAAAATTTCAGCTCTGCAGACGGGGAGGCCGATTCATCAATAGCGCCAGGTAGCGACAGATGAGCGACTGTAGCGTGATTTTTTCAGCGCCAGCCAGTATTCGCTGTGCTTGGCCGGCATTAGCTTGATGACAGCGACTCAGTCGGTGTGCGGTAATGTTGAATACGGGCTGGGGGGGTCGCTGTTTCACAGGTCCAGCGTTGTATGTGAGCGCCTGACAACGAATGGCCAGAGCGAACGGCTAGCTTCATATTCATCAACAAATCACGCTCTGAATGTGCTGTCGCTGTCCATTCCTTGTTTAAACCCCAGAGCGCTGGCGGCGATCTGTATTAACTAGTTTTTAACCCCTAAACAACCATATTTTTTGAATGTAACATTATACATGTTTTTAGAATCATTTTGTAATATGAATACATTAATCTCAGACCTGTTAGATCAATGCTGCACATATTTTTTTTTTCTTTTTGACTTAAAAATAAATCCTAACATTGCAGAAGTGTTCTCCGATTTTTTGACATTAAAAAAAAAATTATTACCAATTATGAATAATTTTCCCTAAAAAATGTATAAAAAAGCTGAATAAAAAACACCTTTTCCTAAAATATAAATATGCAAACAAGAAAAAAACAAGCTAAGTCTGAAAGCGCAAGGTCCCCTGAACAGAACAATACCCAACATGCATAGGTACTATTAACCCTTTTAATTGCCAGCCTACTTGAGATTTTGTCACCCTCTGTTGACAGGCCATTTTGCGCCATGTTTTGCGCCATTTTTGCTGGAACTTTCAGGAAAATTATATATATAGGCCAGGGGGGGTCATGGACCCCTTACCAGTTCACAAGGGGTTAAAAGTAAAAAATAAGACACTGACACAAGAAAAAAATCTTTATTTTTATTTTTTTTACTGTACTCACCTCCGATCCGGCGTCCCTCGCCGCTGTCATGTCACTGACAGATGCCGGTAGTGATCGGCGCAGGGCGGGTGACAGGTGAGGGGGCTCCGATCGGGGAGGGGGGACCCTATTTTTTTTTTTTATTAACCCTTTGTGTTCTGTCACCCAGTAGCTATAGAAGGCTTCTAGCAGGTGAGCAGAAGCCAGTGATCGCCGAGGGACAGAGTGCTCCAGGATGGATGGGAGGTAAGTATAAAAAAAAATAAAAATTAATAAAATATTTTTTTCTCTGTGTGTGTCTGTGTTTTTTTTTTACATTTAACCCCTTGTGAACTGGTAAGGGGTCCATGACCCCTACTCACAGCACCAAAAGTATCCTACTTGTAACCTGTGCCAGAGTCTTCTGGGCAAATGGACAAATCTGTCCCACACTTGTTTCCTGATCGAAGATTTCAAGGGCCATCAGGCTGGCTGACTTGATGACAAAGCTCATGGTTAGGCTTAAGTATTCCAAATAAAGGAAGGTGTCAGATTAGAACCCTAGTAAGGATTGTCTAGGGAAGACCATAGGGAAGAGCAGGAGCCAGGCAGACAAAGAGAGCACACCAGGTGCTCTGGAAATGAAATGATGCTGTATGCCTAAGCCCCGCCCACCCCAGAATCACATGACCAAGAATGGAGGGAAATTCAAATCTGAACACAGCCAGAAACAAAGAGCTTTAAAAGGTAAGCAAAAAGGAATGCTGCCTAGACAGACATAGGAAAATCTAAATAAAACATATCCTATTAAATAGTATAGTAAACATACATAATAATATATGTAATAAAGATTTATTTTATATATCTTTTTTTTTTATTTGTGTGCATGGTGACAAATAAGCCCAGATAACGCCCCCCCCCTTTTTACCCCAGCAGGGTAAAGGAGAACTAAAGGGGAGAGGATAGAAATGCACCCATAAGGCACAAGGGGATTATAAAGGGACAGGGGCATCCCATGCCGGGAACACCAACCCGGAAACCGCCTACCCACATTTGGGTCTCACGGAGGAGTAAAAACTCCTGTATACACCAGAAGATGTATGTATCTACCTTTGCCTGAACCATACAGCCAGGGCTGGGAGGCATACAATATAACCAAACAGGTTTTTTTTTTTTTTTTTCAAAAAAAATTCAGGCAGAGAAATAGAGAAAGGCCGGGAGCAAACCCGGCTACCTGCAGCTTGAAGGAGAGTCATCTTCTGAATGCTTCGCCGACTGCAGAGACGAAAAGACTGAGGAATAGTGGGAGGAACCCAGTACTTATGGACCAGGAGTGGCTCCTGTTTCCATGTCATCTCTGCAAGATCGCCCTCTACAGGCCGGGTTCCCAAGTGTCATGAATATTTGGAAGTGGGGTGTGTGACATACTAGGAATATATAACTTCCCTGGGAAATAGGTTGGGGGGAAAGGTTGTGACCTGTGTCTGGTCAGAGCCCTAGAGATATATCTAGACCCGGGTAGCTTTTACCCCTGCTCTCCTTCTTTGCCAGTGAATGAGGGGGGGGGGGTTAGGATATCTTGGATAGTACCTAACTTCTGGAGAGCTTAAATGGGGGTTAATATCAAACACACATATAACCAGTGATTCTTATTTTAAAAATACATCCACAAATTTATATTCACATATATGATTCATACACAGTCATTTTTCACATATTTTACAATGATATATTCTTGAGAGATATTATGCATTGTCCTATATTTTACACTTATTCCCTCTGGGGGAAGTAATGCAGAGGACTTTGGTTCTCCTCTGTAGTTGTCCTAGGTGGACTTTGTTCATACATGTATATTGTCTTCACAAGCACTTGGGTAAATTCCACTCAGTTGTAGCAAGTGTAAGTTGTTGTGCAAACGTTTCGCTTTCATCAGCTTCCTCAGTGCACTTTAATTATCTAATTATTCATAAAGTGGGAGATAGGAGGTAAATACCTTTATATGGTGCCCAATAATGTTTAGTTGAATGTGACTATGTACTTACAGAGGGTCATACCTTCATTTACATGGTATAGTTGTGAGACAGCGCTTGTAATCATATTGCCTGCTAAATCAGTACCTGGTATAGAAATCGGTACACTATTAGTTACAGTGTGTATATTGCTTTAAAGGTAAATATATAGTAATAATAATATTGTCAGCCTACCTGCTATTGAGCAGATTCTAATGGTCACCCAGTATGTGTACCAGTTTTGGAGGTTAGTAGGTAGGTAGTAGATGCCAGCTTTGAAGTAAGCTATAAGTAAATAAATCGGTGGCTTTTAAGTATAACAAGTAATGTGGCTGGATAGGGTATCTATAATGAGGTAACATGGCTGTCTTACCTGGTGGAGTCCATGCAGTGCCTGCCTCGTATAGGGCAGGTGTGGAGGGGTACGCCGTCACTGCCTGGAGTGCGCCGTGCTGGCAGATGGGTGAAGGCGCGCTTTCCTTCATAGGCTGGAGGGGGCGTCTCCTCTCCCGGGGGCCGCCCATTCAGCGCTCAGTAATGCGGGGATATGTTTATCCCCGCGCGCTGTGCTACCTTTGTATAGCGAATGGACTGGTGACGTATTAGACGTCAACCGGTCCTCGCCTATTGGCAGCCGCAGGAGTGACGCGGTTTTTGTCACTTCCTGCTGGGCGGCCCCCGTACTGCTTGTACGTCGTGGTCGTGGTAAACGGAAACAGACTATAATGGGCTGTATAGAAGCAGGAGTTATAGTACAAGCGCTGTCTTGTACATGGATTTAAAAAGAAAATTCTATCACAACAACAAGTAGTACTGTACATTTGTTTATTAAAGGACGATTCTGTATGAATTATATAATTGTTTTAGTTTATTTATGTGTGTCGGTATGTGTGAGTGTTGATTTGATTTACACTGTATGATACTAAGCCAGCTGTTGTTTACTCCTTATTATTTTATAGCCTGTGTCTCTACTTATAAGGTTGTGTAAGTTTATTGGTTGGGCAGTACTTGTTTGGGGAAATAGTGTATTGGAGTTATGCGGGTCTATAGTACCCTGTTTATCTAAGGAAGGGAACAAAACTGCAAGCATCATTAATACCTGGTGGTGTTAGGGCCTTTAATGTAGTTATCCATTGGGTTTGCAGTGTTATTTTTCTAATGTCGCCCCCACGGGGGTGTTGGTGAATTTTATCAATCACTTGGAAGGTAGCCCCACTTGGGGATCCGTTATGTTTGTGGGCCCAATGTTTGCCAACGGGTGTTAGTAAATTTTTATTTTTTATGTCTCTGATGTGTTCGTATACTCAGGTTTTTAATTTTCTGTTGGTCTTCCCTATATAGAACGTTGGACATGGGCACATCAGAATATATATTACATCTTTTGTGTTACAGTTAGCATAGAGTCTTTGTTGTACTATAGAGCCTGTAGGGATTGTGATGGTTCTCCCTGTTGTGTATTGTATTGTATTGTATTATAATGTATTTGCATGTCGAGCAACCCTCGCATTTGTAAGTCCCATAGACCCCACCTTCAAGGAAAAATGGGAACAAAACTTACAGAACTGTTCCCTCAACATGCTCAAATTATTAATTGAACAACAGGAACAAACATTAAAACAGGTAGAAATCCAATATGAGAAAACCTGTGAGGACCTAAACAGGCATAAAGACTGGTCTGATTTTGAAGCAACAAACAATAAAATTAAAAAGAAAATAGAAACCCTAGTCAAAAAAGTTTGGGAAATTAAGAACAGTAAGCTCTACAGAGACAAAAGGGCGTATGAGGAAAACCAAGCTTATAAGTGGAGACCCTACACAATAAGACACCAACTAGCAAATACAGAACTCTACTCTTCACAATACTCATCTTCATCATCAGACAGCTCCCAAACCGGAGATAGACCAAAAAGACACTATAGACTTTTCAGCAAAGATAGAAAAAGAGGGGATCCGCCATTCCCCAAACCTCACTCAGAAAACCCAATACACTTAGCCCCTAAGGGAGACAAGAGAAAAACCATCCCTTCTCCAGACACAGTGGTGGAAACCTTCCAAACAGGAATAGCATCTTTTTTAGACCTACCGGGGGGGGGGCAACGGGACCCCAACTAACCCAACCACGGAAGAAGGGAGCATGGACACGCACAGCCCCCAACCCCCCTAAAAACACAACAACCCAAGGATAAAAAACCCAACACCAACAATATAGTCAACCTGGCAGGGATTCCCGTTACACAAGCGCAGATAGAGGTGCTTGAACTAGGCCTAAACTTCTGTCCTGACCACAACATCAACAAGTTTGAATAAAGGATCTCCACCTCTATGCTAGGAAAATATTATTGAAAGCCCAATTTGACAATAGGCGTGAAGATGAAGCCCAACCAACCACGCTAACAGAAAGTGACGCAAGCACACTAGCAATCTTAGAATCACTACAACAAGAACACCCTAACACAGATGACTTAAGCCAGTCAGAGCATAAAACTAACAAATCCGAACACAAATTTAGAAAACCATCAACATATTTTCCTCCGCTATCCATGAACGCGAGTGTTAAAACATTTGTGAACATCATATCACAGGAAATAGAACAAATAAGCACACAGGGGAACAGACCCAAAAACTTCTCACCCAAACAGAAACAGGCCCAAAAGGAACTCCAAGAAAATAAGCTCATAGAAATTAAACCAGCGGATAAGGGGGGGAACACAGTACTTATGACAAAAGAACAATATGAAAGAATGTGCACCAAAATACTAAGCAATAGAGACTGGTACTGCAAGACCACACCATACAAACTAAAGACAGACCAAGAGGACTATAACAAACTTATCAACAAAGCATACGAACACAAAATCATCGAGAAGACATCATGGGAATTCCTAAAAGTAGAACGTCCGGTTATACAAACCTTCTATGCCCTACCCAAAATCCATAAATCCAGGAATAATCCACCGGGCCGCCCTATTGTGGCAGGCATAGGCTCCCTTACAAGTAAAGCTAGCGAATACGTTGACGTCCATCTTAGACCCTTTGTTGAATCACTAGCCTCATATGTGAGAGACACACCACATCTCCTACAGATTTTACAAAACATGACAGTCCCAACAGACACAATACTAGTCACACTAGATGTGGAAGCTTTGTATTCAAGCATCCCCCACAAACAAGGCCTTGAAGCAATTAGACACTACCTAGATCAACTAGATATCCAGGAACATGATCATAACTGTTTCATATTGGACTTATTACACTTCATCCTGACACAACTTTCTTTTCAATGGGCAACTTTACAACCAACTTCAAGGCACGGCTATGGGCATGGTCTGTGCGCCATCATATGCAAATATATACCTCGGACGCTGGGAAGAAGCAATCTGGGCAGACGACTCACTAAACAAATACATGGAACACGTCATAACATGACATCGATACATAGATGATGTTCTCATCATGTGGGCAGGAGACACAATACAACTGGAGGAATTCGTATCCACTATAAACAACAATACATATAATCTGAAATTCACACTAGACCACAATCTCAAAGAAATACGTTTTCTTGACTTAACAATCCGAAAAGACACAGATGGCACCATATCTACCAATTTCTATAGGAAACCTACGGCAGCAAACAACATACTCAGGGCCTCAAGTTCTCACCCCACCACACTAAAAAACAGCATACCTTATGGTGAATACTTAAGGGCTAAACGAAACTACACAAACCCCGCAGATTTCAAAAAAGTAGCAGACGACATCAGAACCAGACTGAAAGAGAGGGGATACTCAAAAAAGACCCTCAAACGAGCATACCAAAGAGCCCAGGGACAGGACAGTAATCTATTACTAAACACACATCGTACACAACAAAAACTTGACTACACCCCTTTCATCCTGACCTACAGCTCACAACACCAGCAAATCAGAACCATCCTGAAACAGCATTGGTATATCCTGAAACGAGATCCAGAAATAGGAAGACATATACCAGGCTCCCCTTACCTAACATATAGGAGAGCGAGATCAATAAAAGATGACCTAGTACAAAGCCACTATACCAAGGCAAACAACAAGGAAGCATGTTGTAAAATTAAAGGGACTTACAAATGCGAGGGTTGCTCGACATGCAAATACATTAAAACAGGGAGAACCATCACAATCCCTACAGGCTCTATAGTACAACAAAGACACTATGCTAACTGTAACACAAAAGATGTAATATATATTCTGATGTGCCCATGTCCAACGTTCTATATAGGGAAGACCAACAGAAAATTAAAAACCCGAGTATACGAACACATCAGAGACATAAAAAATAAAAATTTACTAACACCCATTGGCAAACATTGGGCCCACAAACATAAAGGATCCCCAAGTGGGGCTACCTTCCAAGTGATTGATAGAATTCACCAACTTGGGGGCGACATTAGAAAAATAACACTGCAAAAAGAAACCCAATGGATAACTACATTAAAGGCCCTAACACCACCAGGTATTATGATGCTTGCAGTTTTGTTCCCTTCCTTAGATAAACAGGGTACTATAGACCCGCATAACTCCAATACACTATTTCCCCAAACAAGTACTGCCCAACCAATAAACTTACACAACCTCAGAAGTAGAGACACAGGCTATAAAATAATAAGGAGTAAACAACAGCTGGCTTAGTATCATACAGTGTAAATCAAATCAACACTCACACATACCGAAACACATAAATAAACTAAAACAATTATATAATTCATACAGAATCGTCCTTTAATAAACAAATGTACAGTACTACTTGTTGTTGTGATAGAATTTTCTTTTTAAATCCATGTACAAGACAGCGCTTGTACTATAACTCCTGCTTCTATACAGCCCATTATAGTCTGTTTCCGTTTACCACGACAACATGGGCGCGCCCTACCAAGGCGGAAGTCCGTACAAGCAGTACGGGGGCCGCCCAGCAGGAAGTGACAAAAACCTCGTCACTCCTGCGGCTGCCAATAGGCGAGGACCGGTTGATGTCTAATACGTCACCAGTCCAATCGCTATACAAAGGTAGCACAGCGCGCGGGGATAAACATATCCCCGCATTACTGAGCGCTGATTGGACGGCCCCCGGGAGAGGAGATGCCCCCTCCAGCCTAAGAAGGAAAGTGCGCCTTCACCCATCTGCCAGCACGGCGCGCTCACTCCAGGCAGCGACGGCGTACCCCTCCACACCTGCCCTATACGAGGCAGGCACTGCATGGACTCCACCAGGTAAGACAACCATGTTACCTCATTATAGATACCCTATCCAGCCACATTACTTGTTATACTTAAAAGCCACCGATTTATTTACTTATAGCTTACTTCAAAGCTGGCATCTACTACCTACCTACTATCCTCCAAAACTGGTACACATACTGGGTGACCATTAGAATCTGCTCAATAGCAGGTAGGCTGACAATATTATTATTACTATATATTTACCTTTAAAGCAATATACACACTGTAACTAATAGTGTACCGATTTCTATACCAGGTACTGATTTAGCAGGCAATATGATTACAAGCGCTGTCTCACAACTATACCATGTAAATTAAGGTATGACCCTCTGTAAGTACATAGTCACATTCAACTAAACATTATTGGGCACCATATAAAGGTATTTACCTCCTATCTCCCACTTTATGAATAATTAGATAATTAATGTGCACTGAGGAAGCCGATGAAAGCGAAAACGTTTGCACAACAAGTTACACTTGCTACAACTGAGTGGAATGTACCCAAGTGCTTGTGAAGACAATATACATGTATGAACAAAGTCCACCTAGGACAACTACAGAGGAGAACCAAAGTCCTCTGCATTACTTCCCCCAGAGGGAATAAGTGTAAAATATAGGACAATGCACAATATCTCTCAAGAATATATCATTGTAAAATATGTGAAAAATGACTGTGTATGAACCATATATGTGAAAAAATTTGTGGATGTATTTTTAAAATAATAATCACTGGTTATATGTGTGTTTGATATTAACCCCCATTTAAGCTCTCCAGAAGTTAGGTACTATCCAAGGTATCCTAACTCCCCCCCCCCCCCCTCATTCCCTGGGAAATCCCTGGAAACCCCTTCAAAAATCACAGTTGAACATGTGGAGCGCAAAATAGTGCAAAAGGGTCTGGCAACAGAGAATGAAGAATGCTCCGGGTAGGCTGGCACTTAAAGGGTTAAAGAAGTTATACGACCAGAGCTACCTTAGGTATAGAAATACATGTAAAGCAAGGTTTTATGAGTTCTCTGATAAATGTGGGAAGCTACTGGCCAGATCTCTTCATGCCAGACAAGACTTGACAAATGTCCCTGTTATTAAGGATAGGGAAGGACGGGAACTCCACAAACCTAATCAGATAGCTGATGAGTTCCGGAGGCAGACCTCTACAATATAGAGGGATTCTGGGATTCTCTCCCCACAAAGGAATTAGACGGGCATATAATGGCTTATGTGGAAGAGACCGCAGTTCCCCCCTGTCAAGCAAGGTTGGGGACACGCAAGGACAGGACACTAATTGGGAATTATAGACCAATCTTCTTAATAAACATAGACATCAAGATCTATGTGAAAATTATAGCTAATAGATTGCAAGAGCCCCTGGTGGAGGTCATCGATAGAGATCAGGTGGGATTTGTGAAGGGGAGAGAGGCCAGGGACAATCCCCTCGATTCAAAGAGCAAAAGTTAATTGATTTCGTATCGAGAATCGTAAGTTTGGGTGGGTGTTTGTCATTTTTTCCTTTTTTTTTGGCCATTTCGTATTCGCACGAACGTTCGCGCATAGACGTATATGAACATACGCTTTCCGGACGCCAATCGTATATTTTGCGTTAGTTCGTGTGTTTTTCCCGTCCAAATCGTATTTTTTAGGTCCGATCCTATTTTTTACGTGCTTCACATGGGCTTGCGACCAATTCAGAGAGGTGATTGCTAATTGTTTTGAAGCCCATTAAAGAGCTGCTTCCCGAAATGTTTGCCGGCAGCTATTTGGCCTCGGGAGTAGGATGGAGAGGAGCGAGTTTGTGGCACATCAAGGGCTTATGCTTTTTGGCATCGATTTGATCCGGATGTCTGAGAGCAGATTGCCCCTGCGTCGTCGCATGAACATCGATAGCATGAATGATGTTGAGCTGTTTGAGCTGACCAGGCTTAATCGCGCTTCCCTCCATAAATTATATAGTGAGCTGCGGCCATGGTTAGCCCGCACCACAAGGAAGGGGCATGCAATTTCAGGTATGACCAAGATGCTTGGCTGCCTGCAATTTTTGGCGAACGGCTCGTTCCAGAGGCTGGGTGCCCTCTCCGTGGGGATGTCCCAGCCTACGCTGAGCCGCGCACTCTCTAAATTTTTGGAAGGCATGGCTGCCATAACTCCCAAATATATTTTTTTCCCGGATGATATGGCAGCCAGAAACGCCATTAAGCTTGGTTTTTATAATGTGGCCGACATGCCCAACGTCATTGGTGCTGTTGACTGCACACATGTGGCACTCGTACCTAGGGCATCCGACGAATATATATATAGGTATATATTTTGGGTTTGGGTTATTATGGGGCCCAACGTGTAATGTAACCTATTTTCCTTTGCGGCAGCATATTTTTTTTTGGACTTTTGTGTACATGCTTTATTTAGGCTTCTCATTTGTAGTTTGATTTTGTGTGCAGACCTGTTTTTTTTCCAAAATTTTGGGGCCCTTATCACTTACCCTTTTTTTTTTTTTGCCTTAAGGAATCGAAAAATGGGACACTCCCTTAATGTCCAGGCCGTGGTGGTGCCAGACATGCGTTTCCTGAGTGTCCTTGCCGGCTACCCTGGATCGTCGCACGACTCCTATATCCTGAGACGATCTGGATTGTTGAGGAATTTTCGGGTGCATGGCTGCTTGGTAAGTGTGTCCTATTTTTGGTTACCGATATTTCCCAGGAATCTGTATTGTTTGCCTATTTTAGCTTTATAATTCTTGTCAGGAAAACGAACCAGCATTTTTAGGGGGGGGCTTTTGTGGATTGTATTTTGGTTTTCAACCAAATGCTTTGCTCCCTTTGTGCTTCTGTTTTTTTGATAACTTTGGTTAGGATGTCTGTAACTTCCATGTCCCAAAATATATTGGCTAGCAGATTGTCCCGAAGTATCTGCTATTTTTTTGCCCTTTTGTAGTATTGGTCTTGCAACGCCAAAGTGGACTTAAACTGCATACAGTGCATTCTTTATCTAAATGGTGTGGGCCCCTCAGCAGCATCCTAATTGTAACATTTGCGAAGGCAGAATCTAAAACATATTTCTAAACAGCCTTGTCCGTGCAGATGTTTTTTAATTTTTGACTTTATTTAAGCTGCATTTTTAGTTATGTACTACATTTGGGCCAATAGTGTTTTTTCTAATGTACCCTGGGTGTCTTTTTTGGCCCTTTAGCTTACCTCATTTTGATATATGGCAAATTGTTTGTGTTTGTTGTCTTGCAATGTGTTAATTTTAGTTATTTAATTGTCTTGTTAAGGTGATTCCGGTTACCCACTTCTCCCCTGGCTCATGACGCCTGTGCTGCGGCCCCAGGATGCCTCTCAGGAAGCCTATAATCGTGCGCACCGCAAGACCAGGGCTGTTGTTGAGAGGGCATTTGGACTGTTGAAGACACGTTTTCGTTGTTTGGACCATACCGGGGGCGCCCTGCAATATGCTCCTGACAAAGTGATAGACATCATAATGGCATGTGCTGTTCTGCATAATTTTGCCATTCAAGAACGTGTCCCCCGTTATGTTGATGTTCTGCCCTCTACAGCCCGAGAAGATGATGGTGACAATTATGTTGGGCCACCCAGTGAGTCTGGCCAATCAGTGCGATCAAATTTGATCTTGCAGCATTTTAGTTAAAGCCTTTTTTTTGTTTCCCAGTCTGTGTGTGTGTATTTGCCTTTATTTTCAAATATTTGTTTGGCCGTAATGTGGCATTACCTTAAATAAATACACAATTTACCTTAATTGTTGCCTAATGTTTTTCCTGGTGTTTACTTAGATTGATCTTTGCATTTTTACACCTCTTAACCAAAAATGTATCTGCTTTAGCCCAAGGTGATGTTAAATGTGTTTCAACTCAAAATGCAACAAGTATAGTAAGTTTGTTTTTTTTTTACTTTTTGCACTTTGATTGGTGGTGCATAACAAATAAAAATCCACATACAACTGTGGCTCCAAAAAAAATAAGATTGAAGAGAACTGGTAAGCACACTTGTAATAGTTAAAGTTACTTTGTAGTGGGTGCAATTTTCATAGATCATGAGACAATGAAGTCTCCCCAATAATCAAGAACAAATATGAATGCACACCTGACAACTGTGGTTTTTCAAGATGCAAAAAGTGAAGTCACAATTTATTTATGTACAATAACTAAAGTCATCCAACCCACAATTCTGGTAGGGCACACAGAAATAGTCAAACTATATACATATTATATACAAACATGGCTTGAGACCCTGAGGTACTATGTATGTGAAGACTATGCGATTGGCACTGATTGCACTAGTACCAGGGCTCATATACAATTGAATAAACTTTGAAGTCTGAAAAAATGCAAAGAAGTCATTCCCTTGCTGATCTGCAAGGTCTCCCAAAAAAATAAGGTATTTTTTTTTTTTTTTTTTTTAATTAAACGTTTTTATTGAAGGAAGCAAGAATTACAGTGCCAAAAATTACATTGCTTGGCAACGCAGTGCCACAAGTTTATGCAAGGAACACAGAGCACATAAACAAATATCTAAACATGAACGGAGTCGCTTGGTGAGGATCACTGATGGTCATAGAACCACACGAAAGAGGTGCAAGGCCCCAGCAGGCCCTGTTCCCTACGGCCCCCGACAGCGGCCCCGTTCAATGACACACTTTATCTGCTGTAACCCTCGCCTCCAATTATCCTTTCAGAGGGTAAAACAAACAGAACAAAACCAAAACAATCTGGAATAAGGAACGGGGGGGGGGAGGGGGGGGGGAGGGATAGACAAAACGGACACAATCAAGGAAGAAGCGGAGGGAGAGGAAAACTGCGTGGATACTTAAGAGAGAAGGGTAGGGTGGGAGGATCGCCCCCTCCGATAGTCAGCCCAGGTCATGTTACGTATAAAGGAGGAAATCTGACGAGAAGGTGAACTGGTCCCACTCCTGCCAGAGCCGCCTGTGTTTTTCATGGGTCCCCCTAAGTGAAGCAGTGAGTTCTTCCATCCTACAAATCTCCTGGACAGCAGCCAGCCACTGCGCTGTAGTGGGGGGTTCCGTGGACTTCCATTTGGCTGGTATGCACGATCTGGCAGCACTTAGTAGTGGGGCAAGGAGGGATCTACGCCTAAGTCTCATAGAGGCCGGAGCCAAGTTAAGCAGGTAACACGCGGGGTCTTCGCCTAAATCAATCCCCGTCAATTTCCTAACGACCTCCCTCACCCCCCTCCAGTAGCCGGCCAACTTCTCGCATTCCCAAAAGACGTGTAACATGGTCCCTCTATTTCGCAGGCACCTCCAGCAAAGGGGGGAGGAGGAAGGGAACATGGACGCCAGGAGCGCTGGGACCCGATACCATCGGGAAAGGATTTTGAAAGTGGTCTCCTGGTACTTACAGGAGATGGAGCTTCTATGCGCCAGTTGAAACATGGCGCACCTCTGCTCGTCCGTAAAGATTCTGTTCAGTTCCTTCTCCCAGCCCCTCACGTAGGATGGGACAAAGTCATCTGGAGGCTCCACCAGTAACGAGTACGAGTACGACAGGGCACCCCTAAAATGGCCGACCCCCAGACAGATCTGCTCGAATTGCGTTAGCCGCCTCGATACGTCAGCCACAGACCCAACCGACCGCTGGTAGTGCAGAAGCTGGAGGGTCTGTAACTGTGTGATGGGTCTGAGGGCGAGGTCCTCAACCAGGGCCTCTGGTCTCCTCCATTCGCCGTCAACCTGCATATGGAGCCTTCTAAAACAGTTCTGCTGAATCCAAGCCTTAAAGGGGCCCCCAGCTATCTCCACCGGAAAATCAGGGTGGCCCAGGACCGGGGCCAAGGGGGATCGCCCGGGCGAGAGGCCCGGCTTTGGAAAAAATCTGTCCACCACCCTCCTGGACGGGCCAATTGTGGGGTGCGTGTTCAGCTGTGAGAGCTTATTCAATGGGACCCATGGTAGACCCGGGAGAGGGCAAGGAGAAGCAGCTTGTTCCAACTGGACCCACTGTTTCAAGGCAGAGTGTCGGCACCAATCAATGACTCGGCTCAAGTGAGCCGCTGCGTGATAGCATCTCCACTCCGGCAGGCCCAACCCCCCCTTAGATTTAGAGATTGTCAAGAGAGAAGCTGCCATGCGGTGGGCTCGACCAGCCCATACAAACCTGGTGCACATTCCCGTGAGCTTTTTAAAGAAGGCAGAGGGGACATCTATTGGGAGGGTCTGGAATAAATACAGTACCCTGGGGAGGATGTTCATCTTGATGACACTGACCCTTCCGAACCAAGAAAAGACCCCCCTGTTCCACTTCAGGAGGTCTTCCTCCAGCCGTTTTAACAATGGGGGGAAATTCAAGGAATATGTTTCTTGCAGTTTGGAAGGGATCCGTGTGCCCAGATATGTAACTGCCTCCCGCTCCCAGTTAAAATGAAAATTTTTCATGATTTGGCTCAGTCTCTCTGCGGGGACATTAATGTTCAAAGCGGAAGACTTTTGGAAGTTGATTTTATAATTGGCGACCTCTTGGAAGCTCCTAAACTCTGCAAGCAGATTTGGCAGAGTGATCTCCGGCTTCGTAAGAAAGAACATCAGGTCGTCGGCGTACGCCGCCACCTTATGTTCGGTCCCGCCCACCTTCACGCCTGTCACATCAACATTTTGTCTAACTAGCCGAAGGAATGGTTCCAGCGAAATGATGAAAATAAGCGGGGACAATGGGCAACCCTGTCGCGTCCCGTTAAATAATTGAAAAGCCTGAGAGGGCAGGCCGTTCACCACCACGGATGCCGAGGGGCAGGTGTATGAAGCCAGGACACGGCGAAGCATCTTGTCGCCTAGCCCGATGTGTCTAAGGGTTTCTTCCAGGAAGGCCCAACTCACCCTATCAAAGGCCTTCTCGGCATCCGTGGAGAGAAGCAGCGCAGCCCCCCCCCATCCGTCGCGCATGGTGGATCACCCCCATCACTCTGGTCGTGTTATCTCTTCCCTCGCGGTTCGGGACAAAACCCACCTGATCCCAATGTATAAGGTCCGGGAGGAGGGGGGCTATTCTGTCCGCTAGAATTTTATTATAGATCTTAAGGTCGCAATTTAGCAGGGATATGGGCCTATAACTGCCACACTGTGCTGGGTCCTTACCCGGTTTGGGGATGACTGTAATGTTAGCACGGAGGGTATCCCGCGGGGGGGGAGCACCGTTGCTCAGGGAGCCAAAGGACGAGATAAAATGGGGGCCCAGGACGCCCGACAATTCCTTATAATACTCCAAGCTGAAGCCGTCCGGGCCAGGGGCCCTTCCAGGCTTCATGCCTCTAACGGCCCTCGTGAATTCCCCCATGTCGATCTCCTCCTCCAGAGCCTCTGCCATGCGTCGCTCGATTCGGGGAAGGCCCGATTTCCGGATGTAGGCCCTGATTTTTTGTAGGTGAGCCTGAGACTTATTCTGCGGGAGATTGTACAGTTCAGCGTAGAAGTCCCTAAAGGTCTTCGCAATGTCCCCTATGTTGTGGTGTCTGTTACCGCCTGAGTCAAGTATGCTGGGGATGAAATTTCTGGCCCGCTGCCCCCGCAGAGCTCTAGCTAAGGCTCTGCCGCTTTTGTTACTGAATTCGTAGAAAAACCTACGGCATCTAGCTAGCTGGCCTCTAACCTTCACGAAGCTCACATCCCGGAGGGCCTCTCGAAGTTCAGCTAATTTTACACCTACGGCGGGATCTAAGGATTGCTTGTGCTGAGTCTCCAGGCTCCGAATCTCCCGCAGCAAGTGAGCAGCCTGTTTCTCCCTCTCCTTTTTAAGGTAGGCACCCCTTCTAATCAGCAAGCCACGGATCACACACTTGTGGGCTTCCCATTGCGATAGGCGAGGAACATCGGGGGTGTCATTTACAGAGAAAAACTCAGTGAGTGCTTTGCAAATTTCCGCCTTGAACTCAGGATCCTGGAGGAGGGAACTATTAAGCCTCCAGTGTCCCGATGGGGGGGGCGAATCCGGGACGGACAGGATGATGGAGATGGGAGCGTGGTCGGAGACTGAAATTGAGCCTATGGACGGCCGCGATATGAGATGAACGTATCGGTGGGGGACCAGGAACCAGTCAATACGCGAATAAGTATTGTGGGGGGGAGAAAAGTAAGTATAGTCCCTGTCTCTGGGATTCATGATCCGCCAAACATCTAGAAGTTGATGTTCGAACAGGAGGGCTTTAATTCTCCTTAGCGCTGAATATGGGACACTAGAGATCCCCCTAGAGGTGTCGAGCTGAGGGTCCAGAACACAGTTAAAATCGCCTCCCAGGAGGAGAATGCCAGTAGCGAACTCCGCCAACCTTGCCAGGGAGGACCTCAAGAACTTAGTTTGGTTCGAGCTCGGGCCATAGCAGGTCGCGAGCGTCACTTTCTGGGTGTAAAGAGTGCCCCGCACGAAGAGGTATCTACCCTCAGGGTCATGGACCACCTCCTCCATTGTCCAGGGAAGGTGTCCTGCCAGGACGATGGCTACCCCCCTTGACTTGGAGTCAGGGGATAGACCATGGTACTGGTGACGGCTGGATAGATTGTGCACTCTCCCAGCCTTTAGGTGAGTCTCCTGGAGAAAGGCGATCCCCGCACCCAGCCGCCTCAGCTCAGTTAATACAGCGGACCGCTTCACGGGGGAGTTCAGGCCCTTAACGTTCAAGGACGTACATTGGACTCTAGCCATTTTAAGCCCAGTGATGCCACCCCTGAGTCAGCGGTTAATGACACCAGGGAGAAATGGACCCCAAGCCCGAACGAGGTGCAAATGGGGAAAAAGAAAAGGGTGGGGAGGGAGGGGGGAAGGTAAACACACCAAGGATACACTAGTTGACAGGCACACTAGACAAGGGGAATCACACTGAGGAAGGATAAACGCCTAACTAAAACGTGAAGGGTGAAACTTACGTGTGAGGGGGAAACTAGGGGAATCTAAGAACGGGAAGAAAACCTTCTTTCCCTAAGTCGGACGTCACCTCAGGGGGCCTCGGGGTCCTGGCCTATGGTGGGGGTGAAACGGGTTTGAGAGGTACAAGGAGGGTCCCCTGGCCGTCCCCTCTTCCAGCCTACTGGGGGATCCCCAACCGACAGAACTGTCGGCGAAGGCCCTCCCCGCATAACAATACCCACAGAAACTTTAAATCCTTAGTTGACTAGCTAGCAACAACCAATCAGAGAATCATAGAATGGGCAGCCAGAACCTCACGTGTGCCTAGTAGTGACACAAGTGAGTATGGAGCTGGCTCGTGGCTCGCCGGGCCCGCCCCCATACAAGGGACCCTGCCGAAGCCGGGAACGATGTCCAGCTCAGCGGGCCGACCATTAAGGGGGAGGCAGACATAACACCCGAAGGCGCCTGCCTCGACTTCGCACTCCGAAAGCCGCCGGAGCGGGCGGGGGAGCAGCCCAGCGATCCTGAGCCGTCCAAAGCCGGCGAACACAATCTGAAAGATGTTGAGGGATGTCCCGCACGACCGATCGTCGCGGGGAGAAGCATAGTTAAAAAGTATTAAGCACTGCTAACAGTAAAGGGGCTGGTTCAGGCCCGTCGAGACCGGCCCCATAAGGGGGTGGCCCCCAACTCATCCGAGGTAAGCCCCGCATGAGGGAGACCAGCCCGCACAGGTACAAGTAGGGCCCGGGCGCGGAGCACCGTGCCACCCACCCGTCAGACCGGCTGAATGATGCCAGGAGCCGTCCAACGAGCCCGAGACACAGCCCCCAAAATCTTAAATACCATCAAATTATATTCAGCAAGACAACATTCCATGTAAGCATATTGCCGATAGCGGTAAGACACATTTAATCTTCATTGGGCCCCCCGCGGGGGTCTCTTGATGGACCCATGGCAGGCCTGCCGCGAGCCGCCGCTCCGCCCCTCGGCCGCCGAATCCTCTGCGGCCGTCCCTCCGAAGGCTGCAGGGGGCCCGAAGGAAGCGAGATGTCCCTCCAATCCGGAACCTCTATCGGGGGAGAGTCCAAGAAGGAAAACAGACCCGAGAGGTCAGCATGGGTTTTAACGGTGAAGGAGCGATGGTTTCTGCGGACCACCAGATGGAAGGGGTGCCCCCAGCGGTAAGAACCCCCACAGTCCCGTATCTTGGAGAGCAAGGGCTTCAGGACTCGCCTCATCATTAGGGACCTTCGTGAGACATCCGGGAACAGCTGTAAGGGGGCTCCGTCGAAGCATATTCGGCCCTGCTCCCAAGCCTTTGCAAGAAAAAAATAAGGTATTAACATTAAATCTACCACATCTACACCTGGAAGAGAGTGGCACAACCAAACAAGGAAACCCAGTCCAAAGGCCAGCCTAGTCCAGTCATTAATATTGCCTGTGGCAAGGGATATTAGGGCATGGCCATAATGTCACACAAACATGTCTGCAAACAGGAGGAGCACAAACCAAACAAATGTCAAAAGCCATAATTGGCACATGATAGTTGCCAACTAGACTGCACCTAGACCTATGGCATTGGCTAGTGGCCTTAATCATTACTCTAAGGAGCTCTATGGGAGCAAATACAAAACACAACCTGCATGTGAAACACAAAATGGATTGTTTGAAACCTCAAAGGACAAGTAAATACAGTGGGGGAGAAGAGAAAAGATGTCCCACACAATCATGGATTAATAGGGTGGCTGCCCATAAAACCCAGGTGGAGGTCCGTGGGGATGGGACCTAACCTGGGCCATGGTTGCATTGTGAATTTGCAACTGCTCCATAATGTTTCTCTGCATATTGGTCATCTCAGCCATGGCTGACTGGATGCCATTACTTGCAGTGACCATGTTGCTGTTGAGGGTGCGAAACTCCGCGAGGATGCCCTGTAAGGTGGTAGTTAGGTTCACCATATCGGCATGCCTTTCCTCCCGCTCAGTGACGAGCTGTGCCTCAAAAGAGTCCCTCTCTTGGTTCCATAAATCAAGCAGGGCACTGTGCCTCCCCTGGGGAATTGTGCGGCGGCGTAATGGAGTCCGCCGCACAATTACCCTGGCTCTTGGGCGTGCCCTGCCGCGTTGTGTCATCCCCTCAACAGCAACAGGCATGCTTGGCAAATCCTTAGCAGCAGAGTGAACACTGGGGACTGTTGTGTCAGTCTCCCCATGTGCATGCACAATGGATGCAGATTCACTCTGCTGCTGAGGATTGGCCAGAGAAACATTAGGGAGCAGTTGCAGATTGGGACCCAGGGGGAGGTCATCTGACGTGGCCAGCAGGGATCCATCATCTTCCTCCATTTCCTGGATCTCTTCCATGAGTGTGTGGGTCTGTAGGGACATAGAAAAAAAAAGGTTAAGTTGGCGTCCCAAATTAGGATTACATCAGTTTAACACATGCTTAAGCACTTGTTAGTATTTTGGGTACTAAATCAACTTACCGGAAAACTCGGATCTGGGCTCCTATGCTGTACGGACCTGGTCGGCATAATCAAACTGGGGGGTGAGTTTACACTTGCTGAGGGGTCATGCTGGGCTGAAGAAGAGAAAACAAAACAAGGTAAACACACACATAAGCATTGTTTGGGTACGTACTAAAACAAGCCATTATTTCTAATATTAAGCAACTCTACAGCAATGGGTCCAATTGGTAAAAGACACTCAATTTAACATATGTGCAATGGATCGACTAAACTGCTAACTGACCTCAGTTTGAAGTCAGGAAGTGTACCCAGTCAGCATACAACTTGCAGAGCAACTATTTAGAGTTTGACTACCATTCTCTAGGTCAGGGGTACTCAACCACTTCTTGGAAAGGTCCATTTAAAGGTATCCGGTGAGAGGTGAAGGTCCGGGCATGGGGCTGGCGCAGGGGGTGTCTAGTTAGAAATCAGCACACTGGGGGAGGGGCTAGAGATTGCCAAGTGCAAACTAATAAAGGCTGCTTGCCCTTGCTGGGCTGGATGGGGCAGAGCTGAGGGGACAGGGATTGGATGTATAAAGCTGGGAGGACAGGAATGGATGGTGATGGGATGGATGGAGCAAATCTGTTAGGAATGGATGGGGCTGATGTGGGGGGGGGGCAGATGGTGGGACAGGGGCAGATGGGGCAGAGCTGGGGCAGCGGGACAGGATTGGACAAAGATAATGATGCACCAAGTTAGTGTGTACCTTGCAATGCCACTTCCTGTGCAGTACTTCATATTGCAATGCTAGGTTTCATGGAGCCATGACATTGGCCAGGAGACCAACCACTACATCGCCGATCAAGGGGGCAGCTCTGAGCACGTCAACACAGAAGTAATTGAGTGCAGGGCTGTCTGGGCAGGGGTCTGGGAATCTGGTGCCAAGGTCCGCATTGGGACCCCGGCACACCAGTTGAGTCTCGCTGCTCTAGGTCAGATATGTTTGGGGGTGTTGAATTAAATTGATACCTCAAACACAACTCACACAACAAATAGCCAACACATCCCTAATGATGTGTGTTTTGTGATTGAGTCAAAATATATCACTTTTCTTCATAAACTTCCTTCCTTCACACATAATTAGTGTTAATTGTTCTTTTACATAATGTCTGTGTTCCAAAATGCATGATTCACAGGGACCAAAACTGGACACAAACAGGCACAGTAGTGCGAGGCCAAGCAAGCCACACCATAGGGCCATACCGTCATCTTGGTACTAGTGAACTTTAATTTTCTTGGCAAACAGGCAAACATGCAGATTAAGAGTACTCACCTTGTGTACGGGTCGGTGAGTCTGTGTCCCTTAGACCCGCATGGCCACCGACCGCCACAGGATGGAGAAGGCCCAGCACAATCTCCTCAGCAGGTGTAAACTCCAGTTTGGTTGGCAAGCCACCTCCAGTTTTCATGCTGAAATGAAAAAATAGTTTGGTACCCAGAAAAGGTGCATACAGTACATCCTAATCATTACATTTGGAGACATCATTTATTTACCTGTAATTATGCCTTTTAATTTCTTTTTGACGTACAGCATATTTGAGATCCGAAATTTTCTTCTGGATTTGTCCAACATCTTTCCTCTCTTCCCCCGCTGCATTTACTTGTCGTAGGATGGTTTCAAACAATTCCATCTTGCGCTGCTTAGTGGTGTGTTTTGATTTGCTCCCATAGAGCTCGTCATAGTATAATGTAAGGCCACTAGCCAATGCCATATTTTGGTCATGGGAGAATCTCCCACTCAAATGTCCGCGCCGCAATGTGCGGACAGATGGTTGGCTTGGGTGCTCCTCCATGTATGCAGACACATGTGGTGACATTATGGCCTGGGGCTGGGTAGGGGAATGGAAGGATTGCTGGCTTCCCAATGACTGGACTGGACTGGCCAAGGGACTGGGTGTTCTTGCGTGGCTGGCCACCGAACTTCCAGGTGTAGATGTGGTCCGGGTGGGCATTCTTTGGCCTCTTGGGGGGCTCTGTTCCCGGCTGGTGCCAGGTCGGGGGCTATGTTCCCGGCTGGTGCCAGGTCGGGGGCTATGTTCCCGGCTGGTGCCAGGTCGGGGGCTTCGGGCCCTTCTGCGCGGGCTGGATGGGCTTCGGGCCCCTCTGCGCGGCCTGGATGGGCTTCGGGCCCTTCTGCGCGGCCTGGATGGGCTTCGGGCCCTTCTGCGCGGGCTGGATGGGCTTCGGGCCCCTCTGCGCGGCCTGGATGGGCTTCGGGCCCTTCTGCGCGGGCTGGATGGGCTTCGGACCCTTCTGCGTGGGCTGGATGGGCTTCGGGCCCTGCTGTGCGGGCTGGATGGTCTTTGGGCCCTTCTGCGCGGGCTGGATGGTCTTTGGGCCCTGCTGTGCGGGCTGGATGGGCTTCGGGCCCTTCTGTGCGGGCTGGATGGTCTTTGGGCCCTGCTGTGCGGGCTGGATGGTCTTTGGGCCCTGCTGTGCGGGCTGGATGTGCTTCGGGCCCTGCTGTGCGGGCTGGATGGTCTTTGGGCCCTTCTGCGCGGGCTGGATGGGCTTCGGGCCCTTCTGTGCGGGCTGGATGTGCTTCGGGCACTGCTGTGGGGCCTGGATGGTCTTTGGGCCCTTCTGTGCGGGCTGGATGGTCTTTGGGCCCTGCTGTGCGGGCTGGATGGTCTTTGGGCCCTGCTGTGCGGGCTGGATGGTCTTTGGGCCCTGCTGTGCGGGCTGGATGGGCTTCGGGCCCTTCTGTGCGGGCTGGATGTGCTTCGGGCACTGCTGTGCGGGCTGGATGGTCTTTGGGCCCTTCTGTGCGGGCTGGATGGTCTTTGGGCCCTGCTGTGCGGGCTGGATGGGCTTCGGGCCCTTCTGTGCGGGCTGGATGGGCTTCGGGCCCTGCTGTGGGGCCTGGATGTGCTTCTGGGCCTGCTGCGGGGCCTGGGTTGGCTAAGTGCCCGGCTTGAAAGCATGGGTGGTGTGGGCTCCCTTGGGCGGCCTCTTTTGGGGGCAGAGGTGGTGGTGGCTGCTGTGGCCTGTTTTTTGGCCGCAGGGGCACGTGCCTTTGGGGCCCTTTTTTGGGAAAGGGAGGGTCCAGTGTCCCTTGGTGGGGCTGAGGTGGTACTTGCCTTCTGGGCCTTCTGGGCCCTTAGCTTCTTCGTTGTTGCTGGGACCTGGTGGTTGGGCCCTCAGAGGTCTGGCTTTGCTGGGCGCGTTTAGCTGCTGCCTTTTTTGGTGCCATTTTGTCCAAAAGCTCAAAGAGAATGAGCTTTGGGTGCAGGGACCTTTAAATCATGCGCCCAGCGTCTGACGCCTATGCGCACGACTACGCGCTCGTACGGACGTACGTTCGTGCGGAACCAGGAAACCGCTGGGGTTTCACTTATCTGCTGCCTTGAAGAAGCATAAAGATGGCGCCCACTATCTTCACCCGTCAACAGGAAGAGATCCTCATGCTGGTAAGTGCCTTGCTCTGCCTTTTAAGCTAATACTGACTGATGTACAAAATGTAAATGATGCGGTTGGAACTAGTTTTGGGGATCTTAATGTTTTAGAACAGACTCCTCACACTTCATCCTCAAGGGCCGAGCCAGGCCACGTTTTCACCTCTCTATGCTGATGTCCTAATTCGGGCAATTGCTCTGGCTTAGCAACAGTTAATTAACCTGTGGAGTAGCGTGGCTAGCTGTCAAACCTGGCCTGTCTCGGACCTTGATGCGGATGTTTGAGGACCACTGTTTGCCTAAGACATCAAAACACAACGGCAAGCAACACACGCGGGCAAAAAGACAGAAACCGGGCCTTCAGCCTGATTGACTAAAAAGCAATAAAACCTAAAAAACTAGTACACAGCCTATGACATTTCCAAATGGTCCATTTGAAGGCAATAACTTATTAGTCTTGCCTCCACTGGCCTGAAACTGTGCTCAAGAATTTAAGAGATGCGCGCAGCCATCTGTACTCAGAAGCATCACACTTACTGAGGAGAGGTGAGTGGGATAAGGTACAGGGGGGTGGGTTATAGCTGTGCTTTGTTCAGACACAGCAGAGCTGTGGTCATGGGAAGGTCATCAGTCCAAGAATGCCGAGCAGCACACACACTTACAGTTTGCATGAACTTCCTGTTTGCAGGCTGCCTGCAAAGAAGGCATTTTACATAAGCCGACATCTTGGAGGTTCAAACCATCATAACATGCCAGGCAGGTGGCCTGATTTGTAATGTTGGCTATCTGTATGTACATGGTGTGTGAAACATATAACATAAGACCAGACTCTGAATCAGAGTGAACGTCCGCTTTAAGGCACTCCCCAAAAATGGCTGGCACTCTAAATGTGTGTGTTAATGACATGACATTCGCTACTTGTGATGCAACACATATGGCTCTGTGTGTAAAAGTAAAATCTCTGTGTCCATTATGTTTTTCAGATCATGCTTCAGCGCCGGTATGACTTCGCGCCCAATGTGTGCGAAAAAAGGGACATCGCCCGGGAGATCATCGCGGAAATCCACCGTGTGACCAGCACCACCTTCACTCACACCCAGATAATGCAGCATTGGTCGGACCTGAAACGTCTGCACATGCCCCGGGTGCAGAGGTTTTTTGGAATCCATTTCCCAAGTAAGTACAAAGCAATTGCATGGTATATGTTCCAAATGTATAAGTTATGCCTTTATTTATAATGACTTTTCTTTGTTAGTGTTGGAAATGGATTTCAGAATTTGCCGCACCCGGAGGCGCACAGGCCGACCAGTGCTGCATGATTCTGCATCTGTGAGTGAAGGTGGTGGATCTCCCGGGCGACGGACCTACCCCTCCTCTGTGGCCTCCTCAGACCAGCCCCTGGACCTTACCACAGAGGAGGGGCCCAACCGCGTGGGCGTGGAGTCATGCCCGGCCAGGCATGGGGAAGGCTCTGGTATGTCACTCTTCATGTATATGCACAAAGATATACATGGCAGGACAAAAACTAAGTGCTCCTTTATTATGTATTTGTAGAATCTTCGGGAGCGGGTGAGATAGTGGAGGAGGAGGCAGCAGAGATGCTGGAAGTTGATCCTGGCGAAGGTGAGTGATGTCAGCCAGACTGGGAGCCAGATATGTTGGGAATAGTGACTCTATACAACTACTAACCAAATGTCACATGTTTCTCCAGGGACTTCTTCACAGCATAGCCAGGACCAAGGGCATCCTGTTGGCCCCAACCTGCCATCTGTCGGCCACCAACAAAGTAAGTAGCCATGCCATTATTCATATTTATGTGTTTTTAGCTAATAACACACACAAAACTAAAGGCGTAGCCAATGTATAGTTAACACTTTCATGTGGGCACTTCGTTAGCTTAAAGCGGACCCTAACTCGTATTAAGAGCCTAGCTAATAATTATCCCACACACTGTACATACAGATTGCGAACAGTCCAAAACAGGCTACCGGCATCTACTGCATGTTAGGAGCCTGTAAACATCCAAGATGGCGGCATATGGAATGTGCAATATTTACAGGCAGCATGGCATACAGATTTTAAAAAGTAAGGTGCTGCCATGCATTGTGGGACTGCTGACCTTTCCCTGAACCCAGCTATGCTCTGTATTACCAAAGCACAACTGTAACCTACTCCCCTGTACTTTATCCCACTCTCCTCTCCTCATTAAGTGTTATGCTTCTGAGTCCAGATGGCGGCGCAGTAATAAAAAATGCACCAAAATGTACTTTTATCTGGTGCAGAATCATTTGGGAATAGTTATTGATTTTCAGTAAATAATGTTGAAGGTCCGGTTTAAGGAGTTTCAATACTTACCAGTGGAAAATGCATTTACTTTATCCCTTAGAAGAATGACATATGTCATGCATTTACATGTATTTGATTAACCCAAAATCTATTCCCAGCATACAAACCGGTCTGGTACTCCTATTTATGTTTATTTCTCTATTGGTTACAGGGATGATCCCCAAAACATTGGAGGGGGAAAAAAAAAGAATAAAGGAGTTGGTGGCCGAGCTGCTGGCCATACAGGCGACGTTGGGGCCAACAGAAGAAGAAGAGGAGGAGGATTAGTGCCCTTGGTCCTGGCTAATTTTGTAAAATAGTTTTAAAATATGTTTTATTGAACCACATTTTATATTTAAAAAAAAAAAAGAAAAAAATTTTAACATTTTAATATGTTTTAAAAAAACACAAACCACCCCTAAAAATAAATAGATAATAAATAAGATTTTAATCCTTCATAAATGTGTCATTTCTAATATGCGCCCAAAAAGACATTTACACAAACACGAAAATAGATGCTTATAAACATATACACATATGTACATTAGGTGGTTTGGGTAAGTTTTAGGGTCGTCCAAATGAAGAAGGATGCAAGCGCTAAGGGGTTTGGGTAAGTTTTAGGGTCGTCAACATGAAGAAGGATGCAAGCGCTAAGGGGTTTGGGTAAGTTTTAGGGTCGTCAACATGAAGAAGGATGCAAGCACTAAGGGGTTTGGGTAAGTTTTAGGGTCGTCAACATGAAGAAGGATGCAAGCGCTAAGGGGTTTGGGTAAGTTTTAGGGTCCGAGAAATGAAGAAGGATGCAAGCGCTAAGGGGTTTGGGTAAGTTTTAGGGTCCGAGAAATGAAGAAGGATGCAAGCGCTAAGGGGTTTGGGTAAGTTTTAGGGTCGTCAACATGAAGAAGGATGCAAGCGCTAAGGGGTTTGGGTAAGTTTTAGGGTCGTCAACATGAAGAAGGATGCAAGCGCTAAGGGGTTTGGGTAAGTTTTAGGGTCGTCAACATGAAGAAGGATGCAAGCGCTAAGGGGTTTGGGTAAGTTTTAGGGTCCGAGAAATGAAGAAGGATGCAAGCGCTAAGGGGTTTGGGTAAGTTTTATGGTTCCTAAAGGTAAGTGTTAGCCTGGCGCGAGGCAGTAGTGGTGAGATTGGTAGTGTCAGATAGGGCACACATATTGGTTTGTAGAGTGTAGCTTGGATCGCGCATGCGCAAGACCCTAGATACATACGAACGAACGAATATAAGAGGCCCAAAACCATTGAAAACCAGAGGCAAACGCAAGTAATTGGAAGAGGTGAACGATGGAAGCGGACGAAAAAACAGGCTGCCGCCGCAACAAGTGATCACATCAACGTGTTTTTTACGATTGACAACTGACTGAGGCAAGTTCGGGAGATAACATACGAACGGACGTATATTTTAGGATAGAAACGTATTTGCTTATAGAATCACTCGCAAGTTCATACGAACGCACGAGCGGACGTGAAAAATAGGATGATCGGCAACCAAATCCAAGCTGTTACATGTTTCTTTGAATCGACCCTAATATGTTAAAAACAATCAATCTCATGCACTGTACGCAGTTCCGGGCGGCATTGCTACAGCTGGGGATAGGCCCCGGCCTGCTGGGGAAAATTATGGCTCTTTACAGTGGCCCCACAGCTAGAGTCAGGGTAAATGGGTTATTGAAATCCCCATTTTCCATTGGCAATGGTACGCGTCAGGGATGCCCACTTTCCCCACTGTTATACGTAATCATCATGGAACACCTGGCGCAGGCCCTGAAAACCAACCCCACAATCAAAAGGAATCCCTTGTGGCGGGAGGGAGCACAAACTTTCCTTCTTTGCTGACGACCTCCTGTTATATATCTCATCCCCACATATCTCCCTGCCTTCTATAACCAAGGAATGAAAGATTCAGTTGCCTGAGCAATTTTAAAGTTAACTTTACAAAAACAGAGGCCCTAAACATCTCCCTCCCCAATGATGTTTGCCAACTCTTGCAAACGAACTTCCCCTTCAAGTGGCAGAGGGAGTCCATTAGGTACCTGGGAGACCAGCTTCCTACAGACCTGGGTAGCCTATATAGGTTGAACTGTGCCCCGCTCCTTTCCAAAACCCTGGAGTGGCTTAAATTATACAATAAATACAGTACTCTTGGCTGGAACGCATAAATATACTCAAAATGGATATCCTACCCCGTTTCCTCTATGTATTTCAGGCTATCCCTACAGTACCAGATAGGGACTTCTTTGGAATTCTGAGGCAAAAAAACAAGAATTAGTTACTTGGGCCTAACGAGGCCCAAGGGAGAGGGGGATGTTGGTCTTCCGGAACTCAAGATTTATCACACGGCAGCGATCCTAGTTAGGCTATCTGATTGGTTTCACCACAAAATAAACTTCGGGTGGATATTGAAAATAGCGCCTCCCCTCTGAGTCTCACGGCTCTTCCATGGATAGAACCCCCCTCGAGACCCAAAAAGCATAGCCCGAATGTACTGACGCGATCTCTGTTGACCCTATGGGACTCTTTGCTTAAGAAGGAGTGGCTATTGCAAAGGTCGGGACCCTTCACACCCCTGTTTGATAACTTGTCTTTCCCTCCGGGAGTGGGGATAAGTTAATTCCTAATCTGGGACAAATCACAAGAGATCAGGCCCCCCAAGCCTGCAGGAACTTCGGCCTCAGGGTCAGGCCTAGAGTGTGCCATGGCTCCTTCACCGCCAGCTCAATGCTTTCCTCTGTTCCCACTCCCCGATGACCTCACTTTCTCGGTCCCTGACCCCATTTGAGAGAATCTTGAGGTTGGACGCGGCACCTACCCATGCCCTTTCATTTCTCTATCAGGTTTTGCAGGCAGAGGAGGGCTCTACTGAGAGACTCGGGTTTGTTAGGAGGTGGGAGTCGGAGATGGGTCGGGAGCTGGGGGCTGAGGACTGGGAAAAGTCTTTTACACTGACCCATAAGCTCTCTTTGGCATATAAGGCTCAGGAGAAGAATTACAAGATATTGGCCCACTGGTATAGGTGCCCGGTTGATCTTGCTAGATTTGGGGGGTCAACTCGGGCACATGCTGGTGGTGTGATTGAGCGGCAGGTACCATGATACACATCTGGTGGAGTTGCCCCCAGATAATTAGGTTCTGGGACCAGGTACTCTCGAAGTATAAGTTCCTGACTCTGGAGAGAGTACCAAATGAATCTCAGATTACTCTGCTGTCCGTATTGCCTGGGTCGATCTCAGCCACAAAGAAGGGACTTCTTAGACACTTACTAACGGCAGCCAGGTCGGTAATCCCCCGACATTGGCGTTCTCAAAACACTCCAAGCATTCTGGAGTGGCTACAGGAGGTGGAGGATATCAGGAGAATGGAGGGACTGGTGCTGGGGGGACATGAGGATGGGAGGCAGAGATTCAACATGACTTTGTTGGGGTTGCTGATGTCCCAGAACACACCGGAATTTCGAGCAATGCTTTCATCAATGTAGACAGCTTTGGGTTGCTCTATTATCTTGGTCCACAAACTCTCACATATCCATGTTGCTTGATTACTACACCCTGCTGTTTCTGGTCCTATATGATCCTTCTAATTAACCGTGCATATAAAACAGAACTTATGGCATTACTACGGGCTGGCTGGGCTATGTTCACTGATGTTAGTGAAGGGGTCCCACACCCTACAGCCCACAGTCAAGGTCTTGAAGGGCTGTGTTAACAAAAACGTACCGCGTTATCTCTATACATCAGCCGAGACCCCCTAGCAATAAACCTCAAATTTGAATGCCTACTCCTATTCTCCAGGTGAACATCAAAATATTTTGTGCCTCAACCATAGTTTGGGATGCGATGTAATTCTATTGGTGTCGGGACCTGGAAAAATAAATTATTATGCAGCATTATAGTGACAATAAGAGCTGTGTTACCTTATGCTACCTCTAAATGGCAGCAAAGGATCATATATCTGAAATGCAGCTCATAAGCAAGGCCCATCACAAACTTGTTTGTTAAAGAGTAACAGACAATCCTTTTCAAATTATTAGTGTTGAATGTCAATGTAGACCAGCCTAACAAGGATATATCTACCTCTCCTACCATTAAGTGCCAACTGTGTGAGTCACATAGCTAGCATTTATTTATTTTAGGGTCGTTAGGAAGGTTGCAGAGCCACAGTTCTGTGTTCTTCTTCAAGAAGGGGGGTCATGCAGAGGTGACCCAGGAATCATGTGAAACGATCATTACAGGAGCCAATCAAAGTGTGCTCTATGGAGCTGTCATCAGCTGGCTCTGCACCCAACCTTGCTACGTGGGATCAGAGGTAAGTCATGTTGTGTGGGGTGCTGGGGCGCAATTTTTTATTGTTTTACCCTGATCTCCCCTCCTGTGTTCCCAGTCCCCACATCTCTTCCCTGGCATTCATTGCAAAGCAGCATATGCTCCCTGCCCACCATGCTAAGCTGTGTGTGACCATGTGACCGCCTGGGGAAGGCGGTGTGTATACTTTCTTGGTTGCTTATTGTTTTGTTTTTAGGAAAATGTGATTACCTAAAAATTAGGGATTGTGCCCACACCAACAGGCCTGGTAAGCCAAGAAAGCTCAAGGTGTGTATTTTCAGAAAATATATATATATATTGTTTTACTTGAAAAACTGCAAGGTGAGCATAGTCATTTTCCTCAAGCGCCCTTTTTCAGTTTGGGGTGCCTCTTAGGCAGGAAAGGGTTTCTAGAGATACATTTGTGGTACCGTTATAACTGGGAGGATGGAATTAAGGGGGAAGTGGAAAAGGAGACAAGGAAAATGGAGATGGGGAGGGCTACGGGGATGGGGCATATTAAACTCTGCCCTTAGTCAGCCATTCTTAGTTCAGTGTTGTCTGTGGAATATTGGGCCAGACAAATTGGCTCCAAGGCTTCCATGTTGTCAGAAATGTTTGGTGAGAGTCTGTGAGGATGCTGGACAGCCTCTCATTTATAATAAAGCGTTCATCCTTTTTGAGACTTAACAGTGGCGTAAATTGCTTTCTCCTTGCCAGGAGTAAGTAGACAGTCAGTTTTTTCGTAAATTCAAGGGCTCTGAAGTGCAACAAGGCCACCCAGGGGGCTTTCCTAATGTTGGTTCTGAAGCCATTTTATAGACCTGGGATCAGAACTGAGTTAGCATAGGGCAAGGCCAACAAGTGTGGATTTTCGAAAATATATATATTGTTTTACTTGAAAAACTGCAACATGAGCATAGTAATTTTCCTCAAGCGCCCTTTTTCAGTTTGGGGTGTCTCTTAGGCAGGAAAGGGTTTCTAGAGATACATCTGTGGTACCGTTATAACTGGGAGGAATGGGGCTTTTACACGCAATATGATTTTATTGTAAAACATTTTTTATCACAAAAAAAGAAAATAGGGAGGCAAACTGCCTCCTTTGAACCGTTTCATCCTTATGAGTTCAATAACTACTTCCCTCCAGTTATATGTTTGATAAAGAGCAAATACACGTATAATAGATTGTGTGGAAAGAACTTATAAAAGACAAGAAAAGAGAAATTTGAGAATAAGATAGGGAAATGGAATTAAGGGAGAAGTGGAAAAGGGGGGGCGTGTCCCGACGATGGAGGAGAGAAGACGCGGGTGACCATGCTCCTGAACCCAGAACCCAAGAGCTAGCATTTCCGTGCCATCTTGGCCACCCATAGCATGTCGAAGAGGAAGCAGAGGAGGAGGGACAGCAGAGGAGAGAAGAAGAGCCCCCCGAAGTGGGCGACAGCAGGAAAAAGGCTCACCAGTGGTAGAGGCGCGGGCGGCAACATGGCGGCGGAGCGGGAGAAGATGGAGGAGCTGGCGCCGAATTACCTCACCTCTTCACAAAGTGGGTGTGGGCCCATTATACATTGATATAATGGCCAGGGGTGGTAAACAAGTGGTACCGACCAAAGCAATATCAGAGTTTAATATAGTTTCCCTGAACGTCAAAGGGCTCCCTGAGAAACCTAAAGGGCTTAAGGCTCAAATAGCCTTCCTTCAAGAAACCCACTTCAGGGCTGGTGGACCACACTCTTTCGGCAACAGAACTTTCCAAAAAAGCTATCATAGCTACTCTCCGGACTCGAGATCCCGGGGGGTCAGCATCCTGATTGATGTTTGGTCTCCCCTGGGAGCTCGATGACTTCATAACAGATGAGGAGGGGCATTGGATCTTCTTGAAAGGGAACATAGCATCCCATCCCTACACTTTGGCTAACCTTTACCTGCCGAATTCGGGTCAGACCACCTTCCTTGAAAAGGTGTTGGAAAGTCTCTCCACATTTAGAGAAGGGGAACTGATTATCGGGGGTGATTTTAATTTAGCATTGGATCCTCTCATCGACACCTCGGGAGCACCCCACCTGTCCCTCACCAAATTGAATAGACTCAAAAAATTAATCGCTTCACATCAACTAATAGACCCATGGAGAATCCAGCATCCAACAGCCAGAGATTACACATTCTTTTCCACCCCACATAACTCATACTCTAGATTAGACTTCTTCCTTATCCCGCATGCCTCTCTATCCAGGGTCTCTGCTACAGATATTGGCAATATTACCATTTAAGATCATGCCCCTGTGATGCTTACAGCAGCTCTACTGAGGCCGATCATGATAGGGTGGGCATGGAGGCTTAATACTTCATTATTAGACGATCAAGCAGTCTTAGCGGAAATTCAAAAAGAACTTCAAGAGTTCTTTGCCCTAAACACCTCCCCCGAGATAAGCCCCGGAGTCCTATGGGAATCCCATAAATGTGTAATTTGCGGGGTCTTTATCAAAATTGGCTCTAGAATAAAAAAAAAAAAAAGGCAAAGTGCACACTAGAACTCCTGGCGGAGATAAGAAGGCTTGAAAAACTTCACAAACAGTCCCTGGCTGCCGCACATCTCTCCACCCTGACGTCATTGAGGGAACAACTTAAAACACTCTGTTGTGATAAGTTGAAGGTGCAATTGACCAAATGCCAGAAGGCCCTCTATGAGTCAGGAGATAAGTGCGGCAGGATCTTGGTTAGGGCCCTGTAGTCAGAAAGCTACTAACAATTAGGTATGCACTGCTCACAATAATATACCGGGTGCTAGCTACAGGGACACCAATAACATACTACTACTCAACTACAGGTGAAGCTCCAGGGCTAGCCCACCATTGTGTCCTCATATATCAAGCTGCACACCATTACTTCATGTAATAAATCAATTTATTAATCAAATAATTCATCCAATAATTCACATACAAAAAACACACATCAAGAATTAAAAAACATATAATTAAAACCCCAAGTGGGGAGGAACTCCAGGGCTAAAATAATCTGCAGTCACTCACATACAATATCAGAGCAACTCTTTAAATTTAGTTGAAGTAATTCTAAAATTCATTGAAATCAACCAATATATAGCCTCTGACGTTTGTAGGACAAGATGTGAAGTGCCTGTGCAATCTAAAATCTATAGTAAATAATATAGTGAATACAACTCCATATTGAGTTGCAATATAACCATGTGCAAAACTACAAATAAACAACTAAAGTGCCTTCAAAGGTGCATAAAGTGCCTAAGTGCTAACATGCATTAATTAATCTAAATAGTGCCTCTCTTTGTCTCCAGAAACGTCAGGGATACACATCAGGAATCCATTATATCAGCAATTATCTAATGATCACAATATCACATAGCAGCCCAATTCCTCCCCACTTACCTCCTCACTTACGCGCTGCGTGGAACAGGTCCACTTCTCCTGGGTGTTGATGAGGCTATGGTGAAAAGCTGCTTATAAACGTGAGCCAGTCCTTCCTGGCAGGAAGCAGAGACACATTCTGACCGTGACTAACTTCCGCCCTCACTCAAACCCCCTCCCTCCTGTCCGAGCAAGGGCAGAAGTGACATCACAGCCTCCCTCCATCTGCTCTCTCAGTTCTAATCATTCTTATTTAACAGCTGGATGCGGCCATGTGAGACACTGCCACCTACAGCGCAGCCGCACACAGTGCAGCTGCTCACAGCAATCATGTTAACTCCTTCACTTCCCCACACTACACACGCTGCAAAGCAGTGAAGATGAACCATACCAAATATCTCACATGACCATACCCAATCACCGACAATATTAACCCACAGTCCTCCTAACTCCCCCTCAAATATACTCCATACAACCACATAACATAAACATAACTACAATACTATATCTACTGTTAAATCAATATACATAAATCGAACACTATATACATATCAATATAACACCATGGAGAGGGTTATAACCTAAGTCCTCACCACTGTTCTGCTAGTGTTAAAGACTACATAGCTATCTCTGAGCTCTAAAGCTCCTATACATATCCAAAATCCCTATATTAATGCACTCATATCACGGCATTCCCCCTATATCATCCTCTTTTGCCATCTCTCTAATCGTCTTCTCAGTTCCATGATGGTCATATTCATATCTTGGTCCTTCTCTCCATATCCTTCTTGACATTAATTCGTTCTGCATTCTACCAGACCCATCTTGTCACCGACAGTTCATTCTCTGTTCCTCACTCATCAGGGGATCTGCTCTATGTGCCTAAAAATCAATCAAATGTCATACCATTAGTCGCCTCCTGCAGCCGATCCAACACTGTAATCATTTATTTAAAGGGAACCTATCCCCTCTTATTCCTATATACAGATTGTATGGTCCAGGTCTACCCATAGTCCTAGAGCCACCAGCTCCTCAATGAAAGCAACTCATTATTGCCATAATTGCCATCAATTTTTAGTAACCCAAACAGAATATTGTGCAATGAGGACTATGTGTCCCCTTGCACTCACTCGCATCTAACGTAGGTCCTTGTACATACATACCTATTACCCATGTATCTCATACTTATCCTTCATGGTCTGTTCTTCCTCCTTCTGTCATCTATAGATATAACAGCAATCAAAGATGTTATGCACACAATGTCATATATGTAGCTACTCACAAGTTTTCCCTAGTTCCGCCCCAAAAAGGGGCAAAAACTGAAGTCCTCATTTATACCACGGGGGGACATGCTGTCTAGCTTATATATCCATTCTGCCTCACATTGCAGCAGTCTCCTTTTAATATCACCTCCCCTGGTATCCCACGGCACATGATCTACATATATGATCTTTGCTTCTTGCCATCTCCCCCTATGTGCTTTCAAAAAATGGGCTGCCACAGGTGTCAATTGTTTCCCATTTTCCACATCTCTTGATGCCAATCTAATACTTGAGACATGTTGTTGAATCCTTGTCTTGACCATGTTTTTTGTTTCCCCTATATAATATTTGGGGCAGGGACACTGGATAACATAGATAACTCCCTTAGTCCTACATGTGATGTTATTCCTAATTTGATATTTGTCCTTGGTTTGTAAATTCACTACTTCATCTGTCTTCTTCACCAGCGGACAAATGCTACATCGTCCGCAGGCCCTACTGCCACCCTTACCTATCTTTTTCAACCATGTCTTGGGACGGCAAAAATGGCTTTTGCATAGTCTATCCCTTAAGTTTGGTGCTCTCCTCGCTGTAATGTAGGGTCCTCCGTCTGTCAAAACTGCTAGACGTGGATCCACTTGTAGAACACCCCAGTGTTTTTTCAGTATATTCCTAATGATATGCCAGTCACTGTGGTATGTCGTGATAAATCTCACCTTCCTATCTGCTTCCTTTTCTCTATATTTCAATAGATCTCCTCTGGGTGTATTCCATGCTCGAGATACCGCCTTATCAACGGTTCTTCTGGGGTAGCCTCTCTTCATAAATCGCTGTCTCATATGTTTAGATTCCTCTTGGAAATCCTCTTCTCTTGAGCAATTTCTGCGTGCCCTCAGCAGCTGGCCCACTGGTATTCCTCTTTTTGTGTTACTAGGGTGAAAGCTGGAAAAGTGTAAGATGTTATTAGTTGAGGTAGGTTTGCGATATAGCTTAGTAGATATCAGCCCTTCATCTTCCAGTGTAATAGTGATGTCCAGAAATTCAACTGAAGTTTTTGACATATTGTAGGTTAGATGAATGTTATAAGGGTTCTGATTGAGTCTCCCCATGAACTCTTCACAGTCCTTCATCGACCCCTGCCATAATATCAGGACATCGTCTATAAACCTGTACCAGCCCATAATATGGGCATGGTACAGGTCATAAGCTTCTCCCCACACTATTTCCCGCTCCCACCACCCCAGAAATAGATTAGCCACTGAGGGTGCACACCTTGCCCCCATTGCTACACCCTTGATCTGCTGGTAGTAGCCGCCATCAAATGTGAATGCATTATGTGACAACACAAAATCCAGCAAATCCATCACAAATACATGCAGCTGTCTATTCTCCGTTGACTCCATGTCCAGGAAATATCTAACCGAGGAGATAGCCCTTTGATGAGTAATATTAGTGTATAAAGATTCTATGTCACAAGTGACTAGAATCATCTCTTCCGATACACACATTGAATCCAATCTTCTAAGTATGTCTGTAGTGTCTTTGATGTAAGAATCCAGAGCACTCACATGGGGCTGTAATACATTATCAATAAAGATACAGGCAAATTCAGTAACACATCCTATTCCTGCAACTATAGGTCTCCCCGGCGGCTTTCTCATGTTTTTGTGCACTTTTGGTCTTATATAAAAGGTCGGTATTCTCGGGTGCTCCACTTTCAAATACTCTGATAGGCTCTCACTGATAATTCCCTCTTCTCTGGCACCATCTATAATCTGCTCTAGTTCTTCTTTATATTTCTCTGTCGGGTTCCCGGATAGCTTTACATATGTAGTCGTGTCACTCAGTAACCTATTTACTTCTTCCACATAGTTTTGTCTGGTTAGAATAACCACATTCCCCCCTTTATCCGCCTCTTTGATTATAAACTCTACATTGTTCTGAAGAGATCGGAGAGCTGCTTGCTCTTCCCTCGAAAGATTGTATTTGTGTCTGCTCGGGGTTAATGCCCTTACCTCTTGACTCACCAGTGAGAAAAATATTTGCAGCGCAGGTATGCTGTTCCATGGAGGTGTAAATGTTGATGGTTTCTTAAATCGCCTAATATTGGACTCGACTCGTTCCGGTTCCTCCCCAGCATCCAGATCTGATATTTCTTGTTCAGCTAGGAGGGCCTTTAAATCGGTGAGAGCCTGTTTTTCTTGGGTACTCCAAGAGATTTCCTGCTGCTCTTGTTCTGTATCCGAAAACAAACACTTAAGAGAAAGTCGTCTACAGTATAGGAATAAATCCTTAATAATTGTAAACTTGTCGATTTTATTGGTCGGTGAAAAACTGAGACCTTTCGCCAAGACTCGCTCTTGAGTCTCAGTTAAAGGTTGATCAGTGAGGTTTATGATTTTTAATTCCGTATTGTCCTCCTGTATCTTTGTGGTTGTGGGGATTGTGGGCGTTTGTGTTTTATCTCCCTTGGTCTTAGACGATGATGGGCCCATAGATCTAAGTCCCTCCCTCTGCTGTTTGGATCTCCTTTGTCTCCTCTTTTGGTGGTTCCCCCTTCTCGTATGCTGCCTACGTCCTGCTCTAAAAAATCCCCATCAGTAGAGGAGTGATCTGAGAATCTATAGGATGATGAGGATGATGTTCCTGAAGGGGACCTCTGTCTTCTCCCCTGCCTGTTGTCTTCTTGGTCAGATGATCTATGGTGGCCAGGTCTGAAATGATCCCTATTCCTCTGTCCTCTGTGCCCCCTTTGGTTACCATGATGTTTCCACCTAAAAACATTACCTCGGATGGCATCCTGTCTATCCCTGTATAGCTTCCTCCTCTTGTTCTCTGTCACCTCTTCTTCATATTTGTCCAACTCTTTTTGCATAGAGTCCTTGAATTTAACCATCCTATCTGTCTCTTCTAATTCATTCAGTTCAACATATAGTTCCTGTAATCTTATTTTGATGGATTCTAGTAATTTTCTATCCTCTTTGATGAGCATATCAATCAATGTAAGAGAGCAGGCTGTCAGATTTGACTCCCATTCCCTTTTAAACTCTGTTGACACCTCCCAAGCTGGGAAAATTTGTATTCTTAAGCCTCTAGGTATAATCTTTTCTTCTTTGTATATAGTTAGACTACTAATATTAGTAATATTAGTAGTCTAACTATATACAAAGAAGAAAAGATTATACCTAGAGGCTTAAGAATACAAATTTTCCCAGCTTGGGAGGTGTCAACAGAGTTTAAAAGGGAATGGGAGTCAAATCTGACAGCCTGCTCTCTTACATTGATTGATATGCTCATCAAAGAGGATAGAAAATTACTAGAATCCATCAAAATAAGATTACAGGAACTATATGTTGAACTGAATGAATTAGAAGAGACAGATAGGATGGTTAAATTCAAGGACTCTATGCAAAAAGAGTTGGACAAATATGAAGAAGAGGTGACAGAGAACAAGAGGAGGAAGCTATACAGGGATAGACAGGATGCCATCCGAGGTAATGTTTTTAGGTGGAAACATCATGGTAACCAAAGGGGGCACAGAGGACAGAGGAATAGGGATCATTTCAGACCTGGCCACCATAGATCATCTGACCAAGAAGACAACAGGCAGGGGAGAAGACAGAGGTCCCCTTCAGGAACATCATCCTCATCATCCTATAGATTCTCAGATCACTCCTCTACTGATGGGGATTTTTTAGAGCAGGACGTAGGCAGCATACGAGAAGGGGGAACCACCAAAAGAGGAGACAAAGGAGATCCAAACAGCAGAGGGAGGGACTTAGATCTATGGGCCCATCATCGTCTAAGACCAAGGGAGATAAAACACAAACGCCCACAATCCCCACAACCACAAAGATACAGGAGGACAATACGGAATTAAAAATCATAAACCTCACTGATCAACCTTTAACTGAGACTCAAGAGCGAGTCTTGGCGAAAGGTCTCAGTTTTTCACCGACCAATAAAATCGACAAGTTTACAATTATTAAGGATTTATTCCTATACTGTAGACGACTTTCTCTTAAGTGTTTGTTTTCGGATACAGAACAAGAGCAGCAGGAAATCTCTTGGAGTACCCAAGAAAACAGGCTCTCACCGATTTAAAGGCCCTCCTAGCTGAACAAGAAATATCAGATCTGGATGCTGGGGAGGAACCGGAACGAGTCGAGTCCAATATTAGGCGATTTAAGAAACCATCAACATTTACACCTCCATGGAACAGCATACCTGCGCTGCAAATATTTTTCTCACTGGTGAGTCAAGAGGTAAGGGCATTAACCCCGAGCAGACACAAATACAATCTTTCGAGGGAAGAGCAAGCAGCTCTCCGATCTCTTCAGAACAATGTAGAGTTTATAATCAAAGAGGCGGATAAAGGGGGGAATGTGGTTATTCTAACCAGACAAAACTATGTGGAAGAAGTAAATAGGTTACTGAGTGACACGACTACATATGTAAAGCTATCCGGGAACCCGACAGAGAAATATAAAGAAGAACTAGAGCAGATTTTAGATGGTGCCAGAGAAGAGGGAATTATCAGTGAGAGCCTATCAGAGTATTTGAAAGTGGAGCACCCGAGAATACCGACCTTTTATATAAGACCAAAAGTGCACAAAAACATGAGAAAGCCGCCGGGGAGACCTATAGTTGCAGGAATAGGATGTGTTACTGAATTTGCCTGTATCTTTATTGATAATGTATTACAGCCCCATGTGAGTGCTCTGGATTCTTACATCAAAGACACTACAGACATACTTAGAAGATTGGATTCAATGTGTGTATCGGAAGAGATGATTCTAGTCACTTGTGACATAGAATCTTTATACACTAATATTACTCATCAAAGGGCTATCTCCTCGGTTAGATATTTCCTGGACATGGAGTCAACGGAGAATAGACAGCTGCATGTATTTGTGATGGATTTGCTGGATTTTGTGTTGTCACATAATGCATTCACATTTGATGGCGGCTACTACCAGCAGATCAAGGGTGTAGCAATGGGGGCAAGGTGTGCACCCTCAGTGGCTAATCTATTTCTGGGGTGGTGGGAGCGGGAAATAGTGTGGGGAGAAGCTTATGACCTGTACCATGCCCATATTATGGGCTGGTACAGGTTTATAGACGATGTCCTGATATTATGGCAGGGGTCGATGAAGGACTGTGAAGAGTTCATGGGGAGACTCAATCAGAACCCTTATAACATTCATCTAACCTACAATATGTCAAAAACTTCAGTTGAATTTCTGGACATCACTATTACACTGGAAGATGAAGGGCTGATATCTACTAAGCTATATCGCAAACCTACCTCAACTAATAACATCTTACACTTTTCCAGCTTTCACCCTAGTAACACAAAAAGAGGAATACCAGTGGGCCAGCTGCTGAGGGCACGCAGAAATTGCTCAAGAGAAGAGGATTTCCAAGAGGAATCTAAACATATGAGACAGCGATTTATGAAGAGAGGCTACCCCAGAAGAACCGTTGATAAGGCGGTATCTCGAGCATGGAATACACCCAGAGGAGATCTATTGAAATATAGAGAAAAGGAAGCAGATAGGAAGGTGAGATTTATCACGACATACCACAGTGACTGGCATATCATTAGGAATATACTGAAAAAACACTGGGGTGTTCTACAAGTGGATCCACGTCTAGCAGTTTTGACAGACGGAGGACCCTACATTACAGCGAGGAGAGCACCAAACTTAAGGGATAGACTATGCAAAAGCCATTTTTGCCGTCCCAAGACATGGTTGAAAAAGATAGGTAAGGGTGGCAGTAGGGCCTGCGGACGATGTAGCATTTGTCCGCTGGTGAAGAAGACAGATGAAGTAGTGAATTTACAAACCAAGGACAAATATCAAATTAGGAATAACATCACATGTAGGACTAAGGGAGTTATCTATGTTATCCAGTGTCCCTGCCCCAAATATTATATAGGGGAAACAAAAAACATGGTCAAGACAAGGATTCAACAACATGTCTCAAGTATTAGATTGGCATCAAGAGATGTGGAAAATGGGAAACAATTGACACCTGTGGCAGCCCATTTTTTGAAAGCACATAGGGGGAGATGGCAAGAAGCAAAGATCATATATGTAGATCATGTGCCGTGGGATACCAGGGGAGGTGATATTAAAAGGAGACTGCTGCAATGTGAGGCAGAATGGATATATAAGCTAGACAGCATGTCCCCCCGTGGTATAAATGAGGACTTCAGTTTTTGCCCCTTTTTGGGGCGGAACTAGGGAAAACTTGTGAGTAGCTACATATATGACATTGTGTGCATAACATCTTTGATTGCTGTTATATCTATAGATGACAGAAGGAGGAAGAACAGACCATGAAGGATAAGTATGAGATACATGGGTAATAGGTATGTATGTACAAGGACCTACGTTAGATGCGAGTGAGTGCAAGGGGACACATAGTCCTCATTGCACAATATTCTGTTTGGGTTACTAAAAATTGATGGCAATTATGGCAATAATGAGTTGCTTTCATTGAGGAGCTGGTGGCTCTAGGACTATGGGTAGACCTGGACCATACAATCTGTATATAGGAATAAGAGGGGATAGGTTCCCTTTAAATAAATGATTACAGTGTTGGATCGGCTGCAGGAGGCGACTAATGGTATGACATTTGATTGATTTTTAGGCACATAGAGCAGATCCCCTGATGAGTGAGGAACAGAGAATGAACTGTCGGTGACAAGATGGGTCTGGTAGAATGCAGAACGAATTAATGTCAAGAAGGATATGGAGAGAAGGACCAAGATATGAATATGACCATCATGGAACTGAGAAGACGATTAGAGAGATGGCAAAAGAGGATGATATAGGGGGAATGCCGTGATATGAGTGCATTAATATAGGGATTTTGGATATGTATAGGAGCTTTAGAGCTCAGAGATAGCTATGTAGTCTTTAACACTAGCAGAACAGTGGTGAGGACTTAGGTTATAACCCTCTCCATGGTGTTATATTGATATGTATATAGTGTTCGATTTATGTATATTGATTTAACAGTAGATATAGTATTGTAGTTATGTTTATGTTATGTGGTTGTATGGAGTATATTTGAGGGGGAGTTAGGAGGACTGTGGGTTAATATTGTCGGTGATTGGGTATGGTCATGTGAGATATTTGGTATGGTTCATCTTCACTGCTTTGCAGCGTGTGTAGTGTGGGGAAGTGAAGGAGTTAACATGATTGCTGTGAGCAGCTGCACTGTGTGCGGCTGCGCTGTAGGTGGCAGTGTCTCACATGGCCGCATCCAGCTGTTAAATAAGAATGATTAGAACTGAGAGAGCAGATGGAGGGAGGCTGTGATGTCACTTCTGCCCTTGCTCGGACAGGAGGGAGGGGGTTTGAGTGAGGGCGGAAGTTAGTCACGGTCAGAATGTGTCTCTGCTTCCTGCCAGGAAGGACTGGCTCACGTTTATAAGCAGCTTTTCACCATAGCCTCATCAACACCCAGGAGAAGTGGACCTGTTCCACGCAGCGCGTAAGTGAGGAGGTAAGTGGGGAGGAATTGGGCTGCTATGTGATATTGTGATCATTAGATAATTGCTGATATAATGGATTCCTGATGTGTATCCCTGACGTTTCTGGAGACAAAGAGAGGCACTATTTAGATTAATTAATGCATGTTAGCACTTAGGCACTTTATGCACCTTTGAAGGCACTTTAGTTGTTTATTTGTAGTTTTGCACATGGTTATATTGCAACTCAATATGGAGTTGTATTCACTATATTATTTACTATAGATTTTAGATTGCACAGGCACTTCACATCTTGTCCTACAAACGTCAGAGGCTATATATTGGTTGATTTCAATGAATTTTAGAATTACTTCAACTAAATTTAAAGAGTTGCTCTGATATTGTATGTGAGTGACTGCAGATTATTTTAGCCCTGGAGTTCCTCCCCACTTGGGGTTTTAATTATATGTTTTTTAATTCTTGATGTGTGTTTTTTGTATGTGAATTATTGGATGAATTATTTGATTAATAAATTGATTTATTACATGAAGTAATGGTGTGCAGCTTGATATATGAGGACACAATGGTGGGCTAGCCCTGGAGCTTCACCTGTAGTTGAGTAGTAGCCCTGTAGTCAGAAAGGGTGAAGACTTTTGTCCCTAAAATTACAAACTTTGAGGGACGGGTCAGACATCTGACGAGATTGGGGAGACCTTCAGGAGGTTTTACCAATCATTTTACAACCTGCTGAAGAAGAGGGGATCCGATCAGATGGCCCTAATAGCTAAATATATTGGTGAGTCGGGAATGCCCAGCTTGCTGCCGGAGGTCGTTGAGGGTTTGGAGGATCCCATTTCCCCAATGGATATGCAGAAGGCAATCACGGGGACAGCTGGCGGGAAAGCACCGGGCCCAGACGGGCTTCCAGCCCTATATTATAATCGGCTACTGCCACTCCTGGCTACTGGAATGTTGTCAGCCTTTAACGACATCAGAGACGGCGGTTCCTTCCCAACAGACGCCTTAAGAGCGTTCATTTCTGTGCTGCCGAAGGAGGGGAAGGATCCCTCGCAGTGCGGCAGCTACAGGCCTATATCACTTCTAAATTCAGACATAAAAATGTTTGCCAAAGTCCTGGCCACCAGAATTGCCCCACACCTTCATCACGTAATTGGATTAAATCAGGTAGGATTCATGCCACACAGGGAAGCCAAGGACAACACTATCAAAGTGTTGAACCTAATTCATGCGGCAAAACAAAGGAACATTCAGGCCCTTCTCCTTGCGACTGATGCCGAAAAGGCATTTGATAGGGTTAATTGGCTCTTTATGAAGGCCACCCTACAACACCTGGGTTTAGGTCAGAATGCACTTCGTTGGATTTTCAGCCTTTATGATAGTCCTTCGGCGTCAGTCCAGGTCAGGGGCATGTTCTCAGACTCATTTTTAGGCATAGTAGGTGCAGAAGCAAAATATAAAGTGGCTGCATATGCAGACGACTTAATCTTCTGCCTGTCGGGCCCGAAATCACATTACCCAACCTAATAGACGAGCTTAAACAGTATGGGTTACTCTCAGGTTATAAAATTAACTATTTCAAATCAGAAATACATAATATTAGTATCCCAACTGAAAAATTCACCCTCATACAAAACTCGTTCTCATTTAAATGGGCTCATTAAAAGATAGCATTACATATCTAGGAACCAAAATTGGGTGCGACCTTTCTAGAATATTCAGCCTAAACTTCCCCCCTCTCCTGAAAAAATTTCAGGAAGATATCTCAAAATGGTCTCTGGGAAAATTGTCATGGTTTGGGAGCTGCAGCGCTCTTAAGATGAACCTTCTCCCTAGGTTGTTATACCTTATGCAGGCTCTCCCGATCTCAATCCCACAAGCTTTTCTCCGTGGGGTTAGAACCCTCTTTTCCAAATTTGTCTGGGGGGGAAAACGACATAGGATTGATAGACACACGCTTACTATGACAAAAGAGAATGGGGGGATAGGATTCCCAGACCCGGTGATAGATATATAATTCCACTGTGCACCTGGGGAGAATAGTTGACTGGTGTCTGCACAGGAACAACAAGCAGTGGGTTGGCTTGGAATTGGAGGCCGCGGAGATGCCTCTACCGAACATTATGTGGTTAGAGGCTAAAGATGTGCCTCGGGCCCTAAAACATCCCACTATAGGGGCCACTTTAAAAATAGGGAAGTCTTCTGCCAATCACCCGGAAATCTCACCCCGGGCCTCCCCTTTGATTCCTGTCCTGGGAAACCCATCCTTCCCTCCGGGGTGTGAGGGGCCAAGATCGAAGGAATGGAGAAGGCCAGGCGTATTTAGAGTTAAACATTTCTGGGGGGATGGGGAGTGGGCAGATCTATCAATGTTAGCTCAAACCAAGGGGCTCTTGGAGTGGTCGTGCTGGCAAAGCACTCAACTTTTGCATTTCCTAAGGTCCTTGGGGGATTTACCCTCTAGACATAGGTCTCTCACGACCTATGAAGAAATATGCACGAGCAATAATACTGAAAAACATGTCCTCTCCCTCATGTACAGGTTGTTGATCGCCCCCGCGAGTGAGGAGGTGCCGCATTACGCTAGGAAGTGGGAGCGAGACCTAAATATTTCCCTGTTCCCTGACCAGATCAGGAGGCTCCTCTCCACGCCGCACAAAACCTCGGTGTGTACCAAATTCCAGGAGTGCAACTACAAGCTGCTTACCCGTTGGTATGCGGCCCCCACTCTAGTTAGTAAGTGGGTTCCTAACTCCTCGGCGAACTGTTGGAGGTGCGGTGCGGAGGCGGGGGACCTTTTACACATTCTCTGGTCCTGTTCAAAGATTCGACCATTTTGGGATTCGATCTGGAGGATAGTAAACTCAGTTTCAGAATACCACCTACCCAACAGTCCGGAGGCGTGCCTACTTCACTTAACGAATTCTCCCTTCAAGAATTACAAAAAATCGCCCCAATGTCAGCTATTGAATGCAGCCAAGGCTTGCATCCCACTAATGTGGAAACGGGAGTGCGCCCCATCGTTAGCAACCTGGATTTTAAAAGTAAACAACATAATGCGCTTTGAGAGCCTCCTACTGGTAAGGGATGGTGGGTCTGAAAAGTTCACCACCACCTGGTATATTTGGATGGTGTTTCTGGACTCTGATGTGTATAAGGCGATCCTAGAAGTGCCCTAGAGCCACACGCCCCTTCGCCTCAGGTTTACAACTTTATTCTATCCTATGGATGATCACTACCCCACTTCTCCCTCCCTCGAACTAGATGCCCCCCCCCCCCACTGATCTCTCCTTTCCCCTTCCTCCTTTACTGTTGTTATAATACTGCACGTGTGACTAGATGTCGGTGTAGACACAAAGGGATGCATTAGCCGGTTAATTTTCCAGAACTTTATTGTCTCTGTAATCATTGTACAACCTTTATGTTACATCTTGAAAAAATATAGAGAATTAAAAAAAAAAAAAAAAAAAAAGTGGAAAAGGAGAGAAGGAAAAGGGAGATGGGGAGGGCTACGGGGATGGGGTAGTCAGCCATTCTTAGTTCAGTGTTATCTGTGGGATATTGGGCCAGACAAATTGGCTCCAAGGCTCCCATGTTGTCAGAAATTTTTGGTAAGAGTCTGTGAGGATGCTGGACAGCCTCTCATTTATAATAAAGCGTTCATCCTTTTTGAGACTTGACAGTGGAGTAAGTTGCTTTCTCCTTGCAAGGAGTAAGTAGACAGTCAGTTTTCTTGTAAATTCAAGGGCTCTGAAGTGCAACAAGGCTACCCAGAGGAGCCTAATGTTGGTTCTGAAGCCATTTTATAGATCTGGGATCAGAAATGAGTTAGCATAGGGCAAGGCCAACAGGTGTGGATGATGTCCCATTTTACATTGTAGACACTGAAGCACATACTCATCAGGCCCAGAAACATTGAGGCCACAGTCCATACCTACTTCCATCCCGTTTCAGCCAAGCAGGGGCCTCGATCTTCATCCATGAGACATATGTCTAGACAAGTTTAGAGCAAAGTATAGCATGGAAATCACACCCCATGGGTCTTTAATGCATATTTCTTCAAAAAAAGGACCACCTTTGATAGGAAGGACTCAATTTGTTTAGGGTCAACACCCAGTGGCTCAGCTGAATATAACGAAAATATATTTTGCAGTATGTCGAGTTTTTCTCTCAATGCGTTAAAAGATTTGATACCTCTGTCTGTGAGGAAATAATTTATTTTGGTAATGCTGTGGTCAAGCCACCACTTCAAGGCCATCTTGTTTTGCAGGCCAGGTAGGAATTTGGGGTTGTTCCATAGATTTATCAACATGTGGGGGACATCGGAGTAGCGGAATACTTTCCGGTCCAAGAGAGATAATGTTTCATTAGAGGACTGAGCATTTTGGGCCTGAAAGCTGGGTCAGTCCAAAGCAGAGCATCTATTGGGCCTGGGGCACAATTAGGCAAATCCAAAGGCAGGAACGCACACTACAAAATGATTATGAATAAAGCCAGAATCATTTATATTATACACACAGAATATATACAAAATACCAAACAGACAAACAAAAGGGCCGCACTAGACTATTTGCCCAAAAGTAACCAAATCAAGCATGTAAATGGATTGTGGTGTGCACACCAATCTAAACACCATATATATCAGAGAACAAGCATACAGGGAAGAGACCACACCTCCCACAGAGTGTAATAGAAAAAGTAGCACCACCCCACTATATGTATAATAAGAAAAATCACAGTTTATTACATAATGAGCTCCAATTTAAAATCACATATAAACACTTACATTACAAACATAAAACAACACCAGAGGGCGCCAAAGGTCCTAAATATAATACATAGTGAATAAGTTCATTCCAAGAAGTATAAAGACTGGATACATTATAAATTATCTTTCTAACCCCACAATCAAATGTGCAAAGTGCTATATAAGTGCAAAGTGCAAATAATAAACAGTAAACTGATTGGGTATATTCCAATAAATTGTTGAAACGTCTACCAAAAAAGTCCCAGCCAGGTGCAAGACAGCGCACCTGAGTGGGCACAAGAGAAAGAGATAGTGAATGTACAAACCGACCAAGGGCACCCCCACAAACCGTCGCCAACGCGTATCGTAGTGTACCCACACTACTTCCTCAGGGCAAACTTTCAGGGCAAACAATCAGTTTACTGTTTATTATTTGCACTTTGCACTTATATAGCACTTTGCACATTTGATTGTGGGGTTAGAAAGATAATTTATAATGTATCCAGTCCTTATACTTCTTGGAATGAACTTATTCACTATGTATTATATTTAGGACCTTTGGCGCCCTCTGGTGTTGTTTTATGTTTGTAATGTATGTTATGTAATGTTCTTATTATACATATAGTGGGGTGGTGCTACTTTTTCTATTACACTCTGTGGGAGGTGTGGTCTCCTCCCTGTATGCTTGTTCCCAGAATATATACAACAATAGTCATTTGTCAAAGCCAAATAATACAAGAAGAGGATAACACTGTTTCATCTGTAGCCACTCACAAAAATTGCATCAATGTGCCACATATATAGCATTACAGAATGGGAATCAACAAGCTGCTTGATAATTTCAAAGAGAACAATACTGCCCCCCGGTGGACACAAATAGAAATGAACCAAAGCACAGTTGTAAAAGAAAATTCCAACAACATGTGAGTACAGATCAATAATGAAATTATGTTTCCCCTGGGGTTCAAGTGCTGTGCACCAGCATGTCAAGCATATAAAAGTCAAATGATGGTGACAAAAGAATCTTGGTGGCATACAGTCTAATACACATATTCAAATATAAAGCCAATCAGACAAACTCACACATAAGCAGGTGAATAAACAAGCAATGCGTACGTTATGACAAGGTGGAATAATCGCTCAAATAGAGAACGTTTCGGAGCAGTGAAGCCCCTTCGTCAGCTGAGCGATATCTGAGTACCGCAAATCACCTCAGATATACTTCCTAGTTCCCCGGCCGGCCAATCAGTGCACAGCAGCGTGCAGCCAATCAGGTGTGTGCTGATGTCACTTCCGTGCATCGTAGTCCCGGCCAGTCGTTCATCTCATGGTAATCTAACCATCAAGATGGCGATGGCGCGCGGGGCGGCGACACACGGCGCCTCCAAACAAGCTTTATTGACAAATGCAATACTCCAAACAAGCTTTATTGACAAATGCAATACTCCAAACAAGCTTTATTGACAGATGCAATACTATGGAAATACAAATGAAGAGGCGAGGGAACAGACGATCTTCATCAGGGAACATATGGAGGCTTGCGTTCTGGCCATGCTGGATAGATATGGTCTTCAACAACAGAAAGTATATTTAAATAAGAAAATCTCATTAAAAATAAGATAAAGAGCAGAAAAGTAAAGGGGGGAAAAAAGGGGAAAAAAATGCTCCGCACCAGCCGGTCAGAATGTTTTAAAGGAACAGTCACCAAAAATAATGATGGACAATAAAATGTCCCAAACATGATTAACCTGTGGTTTATTGCTCAGTCACTTATGCGAATCATCCAGTGGCGGGAGAACCCCAAAGAAAGAAATATGAAAGTCACTAATTGTATAAAACCACTAGGAAATATAACAAGAGAAATAGTCACTATAGCATGCTGGTAAAATCAAAGTGCATACCACCTATAAAAAAAGGGTGAGAAATCAATGTCCTCATTGAGCCCTTTAGGGGCCTTAGTGTCTAGTCGGTATATCCATTTCAGCTCTCTTTGTAACAATATTTGGTTCCGATCACCACCTCTCCTGGGTAGCTCCACTTGATCGATTACCATGAATCTCAGCTGACTAATTTGATGTCCCATCGCCAAAAAATGCCTGGCAATCGATGAAGTAATGTCACCACGCCTAATACAGCTGCGGTGCTCAGAAATGCGGGTACAAATTTCTCTTTTGGGTCTTGCCCACATAACAAAGGCCACATGGGCACTTTATCAAATAAATGACATAAGTGCTTGAGCAGTTAAAGAACTGTCTAATCTTATAGCGTAGCGTAGAGTGGGGATGAGTAAAGGTGTTGCTCTTAATTACATGGTTGCATTGGCTGCAATGGTCACAGCTATACATGCCTTGTGGTCTCTGTCTTGAAGTTAGCCAACCAGTACCACCCGAGTGCACTGCCACAGAATCCGGTATTTTGTGATCAGCCTTAATAAGGCTTGAACGTAGATTAGGGGGCCTTTCTCTAATGATCAACGGAGGTTGTGTGAAAATGTCAGGGAGCTTATTGTCACTACCCAAAACGTGCCAATGTTTCCTGATCATGTTCAATTTGTGGGGACCGTACAGAAACAAGGGGAACGGGAAAACGTTGTTGTTCTGCCCGTGGTTTGTGTATTAAGCAAAGATTCCCTTGATCTAGTAAAGGCTCTAGCCTTCGCCTGTTCAATGGTATTTAGAGAGTAACCCCTTGCCAGGAAATCCTGAGCCATTTCATCCGCACGTTTCAAGAAAGTTTCGTCATTATGTGTAATGCGATGTATGCATATGAATTGACTGAAGGGCAAGCCTTCCTTTAACCTCCTATGATGGAAACTGTCAGCCCGTAGATACGTATTGTGATCCGTAGGCTTCTGATATAGATCAGTGACTAGTTGTGAGCCTGAATTGGTAATTGTGACATCCAGAAAGTGTACCTGAATGCGACTGTAGTCCAAAGTAAAGAAAATGGTGGGTATCTTATGATCCAATCTTTCTTTGAACAAAAGGAGTTCTGGCTCGGAGCCCTGCCAAATGAAAAAAACATAGTCAATAAAACGAAACCAGCACGTGAATTAAGCAAAATGGGTGCTCACAACCTGTGGGTTGTTGTGAGCACCCGTTTAGCTTAATTCACAAGACTGTATTGGTTGAACTGAGTAATATGTCATTTGCTGAGTTAAATACTCTCACACAGAAGCAGGCGGAAACCTTAGTGTTTAGTCAGGCCGACATTGATTCGGTCATCGGCAGATTTGGCAAAGAAACCAGCCCTTTCAATGCCGATAACATTGGCCTGAAATGACAATTTGAAGCTAGTAATAAGAAAATTATACAGTACGAACTGCATAGTTCTACATTAATCGAATACCTTAAGGTAAAACGAATCCCGAGAGGCCTTAGGCTGAGCATAAGACCAACTTTTTGCCGGGAGGACAAGGAGTTTTGTGCAGTCTGGACCTCATGACTCTAATGATTCAGGGGATCCAGAAAAAGCTGCACACCATACAAACGAGCATAGTGGAAACAAAAGCCCTTCTAGAACAGAACTTCTCCACCTCGGATTTTCAAAAATTCCTGGAGGAGACAAAGGCTAAACTAGAAGATTATAAGATCAGTACTTTGAATATTAAACATAATAAATATTGTAGGTATACGTTGGACTATCAGGAAGATAGGGTATACATCTGGCCAACTATAAGGCACCAGTACCGACCCAGGAAGGATTCTCCAGCCTCGGGCACTGACACAGAATCCGGTACTTCCTCTGAAGAAAGAGGAAATCGTTTTTTAGACAGACGACCCAGGCCCGCCAGACACACAAGAAAACAAGGAAGGGCAAACGAAGGAGCCCCAGAACCTATGCTGACGAGGAGCCAAACCAAACCAGCACAGTGATGAACATATCAGGCAGACAACTTACACCTCTGGAGTTACAGGTACTTGAGAAAGGGATGGGCTTTGTGCCTATATATGATAGTAATCGTTTGGAAACTGATATCTGCTTACAAATTTTTTTTCGCTCACTGAGAATACAAGCATTTTTTTCAGGGACCAAACAGGAACCCACTCCAGCTATTCTCACACATTTACCATCAGGTATCTATTTATCCAATTGTAGAGCAAAAAGCTCTTGGACCCCCCCATCTCCTCCCACAGTGTGGAGACGTTCATACAACTGGTTGAACATGAAATTTAGGATATCCATTGGGACTCCCCACTTAGAAAAGGTATGTCCAACTTTACCCATAATGAAAGAATCACCTTAAGAAATTTACAAAATGACCAGTCTCTGGTCATTAAATCTGCAGACAAAGGGGGAGCAACGGTCGTAATGAGTGCTGAACAATATTATATGATGGTCATGGCCCAATTATATGATCTCACAGTCTACAAGAGACTCAGTTGTGATCCCCTCTCAGATATACAGCTGGAAATTAATGAAATCGGTCATTCTGCTGTTGAACATAACATCATTAATACAAAAATACAGAAATATCTTATTGTTGGCAGAGGCAATAAGCCTCATAGGTCTTGCTAACAAAATGGCTGAAGCGAACAAAATGGCTGCCAGATATAGTTATATGCAAAGCTTCACAAAAAGGAATATATTTGCAAGCTTCATTGGAAATGTTATTGCAGAAGTGTATGCTAGCGAAATTTAACTGTCAAACCGCAAGAATAGCTAAATAGGGCAATTTCTCGGTAACTGCGTACGTGCTGACCTTTTACTCTGTGGAAACTGTCAGCTTGCACTTCTGTGTGGTTTTGACATATATGTCGCAAATGTGGAACAAGTACATACTGTGTCTGTGGTTTCTTGCTTTATAAGTCCACCCTAAAGCGGAAGTAAAGTAGAGTTTGTACTGGGTCTGTGTGTGTGTGTGTCGTTATTAACGAACCCGAGTGCAAATTCTCTCAGATATCTGAAATCACACAAAGGAATTATTTCAATTGTGAGACAGCGTGCCTGAAAAGGGGATCCAGAGAGATCGCTCTAAAGCAAATAGGCCATTCTTTCAGTGGTGGAGTGGAATGCGAGCAACACACCTTGAAGGGGGTAAGTGATTTTATTTACTAAACCCCGAGGGAAGGTTAAAAGTGTTGGCCCTGGCTGAGGGGCGGCGACCTGATAGGGGGAACGGGGTGGGTCCACATAGGGGAGTTAAGGGCTAAACTAGAAAGCAATGACCTTGATCCCTGGACACTTTTCCAATCACTTTTGTCCTGAATGGGTTACCGGAGGGAAAATATCAGGGGGCATACAGAGTTTGAAAGGATTTGTCTAGAGGGGCAACCATACCCACACCTGATATCTAAATTATATTCACTCCTTATAGGCGAGCAGGACACCTCCCCAACATTCTGGAGAGATTGGGAGTCTGATCTGGGTAGACCAATAGGGGAAAAGGAGAGGAACAAAATAGCTACTCTAGCCCACAAGTCCTCAGTTGCAACGAGAACTCAAGAGGTCAACTACAAACTACTGACGCGTTGGTACTACACCCCTGATAGACTGGGTATGATGTTTGGCCAGGCTGACTCAAGCTGTTGGAGGTGTGGTGATGGGAGGGGGACATTGTTTCACATTCTCTGGACATGTCCTGGGATCCAGGATTACTGGGGAGCAGTCCTGCCCATTGTTACACAGCTCACTGGGGCGCAATTGGGGGGGGACCCGGCCCAAATCCTGCTCCACTCCACAAAGGTCCCAACAGGGAAGTACAAAAAATCCTTGCTGGTTCACCTGTTGAACGCGGCTAAACAGACAATACCTAGGTTCTGGAAACAAAAAAAAGCTCCCTCTGTCAGGGATTGGGTGAGGGAGGTCATGAGTGTTAGAGAAATGGAGGACCTAACATTGTCATTGCATGACAGAGACGAGCAGTATAGAACTACCTGGTTGCCCTGGCTACTTTATGAGGAATCGGCAGAAGAGTCTGTTCGAGCAGTAGACCTGCATAGTCCAAGTGGAATTTGGTTTAACTGCCGCACTGCCAGTTGTAGATACGTGGAGGTGTTCGCTGGCTCAAGTGTTATGTCCCACACGCCAGGTACCCTTCCCTTCCTCCCCCCTCACCCATTTCCCAACCTGCCCATTCCCCTATATGTTTGCCCCTCCCCTCGGTTTGGAGACCCGGACGCACTGGACGCTGAAAGAGCTGCCCCCTCGGGTAGACAGTGTTGCAGGAAACATCTGCTTCAGGAGGGTCGGACGTTGCCCTCTCCAGGTGGATTAGTGAGGTGCTGCACTGATCTGTAGGATCTAATCATATTGGAGCCTCGCCTCCCGGTCTGAGTGCTGTTGTTGCAACCTCTCCGCCTTATAATGCAGTGGTAGAAACTGGTTCACAATGATAATGATGTTTGTGCTTTAGCGAATAGTGCTCCCGGTTTCCTCGCCCACCCTCTTTTACCCTGTATTGTACATTTTAAATGTATGTAAGGTATAAAAATGCAAAATCTTTAAATAAAGAGTATTAAAAAAAGTGTTGGCCCTTTAGTTGCCTCTCGCAATTAGGTGAGTTGTACAGGGGCACGGGTTGTCGCCTGAGATATAGAAAAGCACGCTATAGAAATTCATAGGACGTGTCTGCACTTGGATACTTCTAATGTGTGATTAGTCTGTCTTGGTGTTGATGTTCATAGAGTGATAAGTTTATCTGTTTGTATTGTCGGACAGTCCTGAAGGTGAGCAGGACTCAGGCAATTGACTTTAGAAGTATAAGATTTATTTTTTTTTTGCTGTCATCATGGGTCAGACCGAAAGTAAGATCCCCCATGTTGGTGAAGATTGTATTCACTATGTAGAGAGATTAACGGGAGGGCTTATTATACCTTACCTTTTGTGGAAAATATGGCAGGTTGGACGGAGGCTATGGGTAGCCCCCATCCCTTCCCTAGAACAGGAGGTAGTGACCCCTATTACATGGAAATGATAATGGGAATGTGCCTTGGAGATAAAATGGCGTGGCCCTATTATTCAGGGGATCCTAATTGGGATAAGTCCTATATGAGAGAGTGTGGAATAAAATGGTTAGAAATAGCGCCAGGGTGGTATAGGAGAAATGGAGTAATGAGTCTCAGGAAAAAAGTTAGTAAAAAAGAATTAGAGAACAGACATAAAAGTGAGAAATTGAATTATGAAATTAGAAATCATTCCAACCCCGACATTAAACCTAGGGCTCCGCCCCCCACCATATGATACGAAGGAGCGCAGACCTAAACAGGTAAAAGTAAAAACTGTAACTACCACGCAATATCCCTCCTTAACACCATTCCAAGGAAATGATTTGAGTCCCATGGCAGCCGTGATAACAATGACGACAGTGGAACAAACTAAATTCAATAGGAAACAAAAAGAGGAGAGAATAGATGTGGAAGAAATAAAGAAAAAAAGAGAAAGAGAAAAAAGAGAGAAACTAGAGAAAGAACGAAAGAAAATGTCACAAAATATCCTTCCTCAGAATGAGAACCAGTGGTCACATGCTGATGAACAACAACCAGAAATGACGCTAGGAGAGAAGGAGGATAAGGGACATGAAGAGGAATTAAACACATAATCTTTCACAGTTAATATTACTGATGAACAAAATAAGCCAGCTAAGCAAACACGCCTGTGTCAGGACAGACAAATCATACTTAACGTTAACATAGGGGAGTCCCCAAGAAAGACCAGGAACCAGTCTAAACGAACACTGGATAGTACACTTAAAGAACCTGCAGGTGACATAGATTCCATAGAGACCCCCGGAGTAATAGCAACAGCAACGCCCACTGCATCAACAAGCTCCATGACCATGGTTAGTACATACAATCCTTTCATAACAGCAGGAGACATTCTGGTCATCACCCCTCCTGATATGAAAGAATTAGATCACATGGCCAAACACTGTCCTCACCCCTCCAAGTCTTCCAAAGGTACAATTGCTTACATGCGGAGGGCAATTAAAGGAAAAAATGATATGCCCGAAGACATTAAGATGGTTTTAGAGATGGTAGTGGGGGAGAATAGTCCACTTAGCTGGGTTGGGATACCACACATGGAAAAGGACACACCCGCACATACAAGGCCAGGTGAAATATCCCTGTACCAAGAAGGGAATGAAGCTGAAATGTGGGAAGCATTAGAACATCACTTGAACCAGGCGTTTAAGCCCATAGCTGATATGGCACCCTCTCTTGCATGTAAGCAGAAAAAAGGTGAATCTTTGACTGAGTTTTGGAAGCGATTTCTACAGGTTTGGCGATTAGAAAGCCAGATGGGAGATGGCCCAGGGATACCCGCCCTGTGTATCAGTACATTCATCTCCAACTGCCTACCAAGTTTAGGTTTACAAATCAGGCAGCAAATAGATGGATGGGCTGAGGTGACAATAGAAGAGGTTGGTCGAAGGTTAATAAGCAAAGATGCGGCAGGATGCTTTGAAGCAATAAGATCGTTGGTGACACACGCAGCACAGTTCACAAATATGAATGAATTCAGCATACCAGAGCCAGTCCCATATCCCTATGGGGACCCATGGGGACAACAGCAATACTGGGAAGAGAAACACAGGTCAGCCCGTGCAGCACCTAGGGGTAGAGGACGAGGCAGGGGAAATAGAGGAAACTTCAAACAGCCATGGGGAGACAGACAGGGACCCCCCAAACAGCAGGCTAGGAATGCTGGCTGTTTCAATTGTGGCGCAATGGATCATTGGAGAGCCGATTGCCCATACCCTGACACACACAAGCAGGTTTCAAACAGACCTTCGCAGGCTGCTTCCGCCAATGTACAACACAATACCCCTCGCCTCAATGTTGACTGGCAAAATGTAGGACCCCAATGAAGGTGCCCAGGGGCAAATCCCACCTTCCCAGTAGTCTCACAGCATTTCTCACAACAGCCATGCATTGATTTGATGATTAGTAAAAAGAAGTTAACATTTTTAGTGGATTCTGGAGCTACATGCAGCGTATTGGGGAGAAATGCATACACAGGACCAAGGGAAGAGACCACCCCCTCGATGGGAATTAATGGGATTTTGACACAAACATTTGAAACACCACCGCTCACGGTGACGGACCTCCATCAGAGCCCCACAATCAACCATGTCTTTAAAATCATGACCAGCTGTCCTGTTAACCTGTTAGGCAGGGACTTAATGGGTCAATTTTGAAGGCGGTGTCCGAGTAGATAGTTACACTTATAGGCTCACACCTGTAACCAAGAGGAGAAACTGCCATGCAGACTCCTACTTCCCCGTCATCCTCCCAGATGACCCGTGCCTCAAATTGGTCCCTCCGGAGGTATGGGCTACTGGGGACTACGATGTGGGTTTTACAAATGTCACTCCTTATCGAGCCGTCTTAAAGAAGGGATCACAGCCAGTCTATATTAAACAATACCCCTTGAACAAAGAAAGGGAAGAGGGTATAAGACCTTTAATAGACAATTTTCTACAACAGGGCATATTAGAAAAAGCGGTATCACCGTATAATTCCCCAATTCACCCAATTAAGAAACCTGATGGGACTTATAGATTCGTTCAAGACCTGCGTGCCATAAATAGCTTGGTAGTACCGCTGGCTCCCATTGTGTAACCGCCATTCCCGAAGACGCCAAAATATTCAGCGTCTGCGATATAAACAATGCCTTTTTTGGGATCCCAGTGCATCCCGAGACACGCCCGCTCTTCTCATTCCAGTACCGCGGAGAATCCCTAACTTTTACCCGTTTAGCGATGGGATTTTTGAATTCGCCTGTTGTTTTTTCCATTGTTTTGAGAGAAGTGCTAAAAGCATATAAACCGAACTGTAACTCGATTGTTCTGACCTACTGCGATGATTTATTACTGGCCAGTCAATCAATAACCGCAGCCCGAGAGGATGGAATCCTCCCATTGAAATGTCTCTGCCAGCATGGGATAAAAATTTCTGTTAAGAAATTACAATGGTTTCAGCAGCGTGTTGAATATTTGGGATTTGTGTTGTCACAGGGAAAGAGAGAGTTAAATCCCAAACGAGTAGCGGCAATTGTGGAATTGGGGCCTCCACAGAATAAAAAATACATGCTAAGCTTTCTTGGAATGATTAGTTATTGCTGTCAATGGATCCCTGACTGCTCTTATTATGACAACATACTGAGAGTGACCACACGTGCTGATCAACCTGACACCATAGAATGGTCAGATGAAATGTTAAATGCTTTTAAGAAGCATGGTTTACCAAGCTATGTGAAGGTGTTCCACCTATATGTACGTGACTTTTGTAAGGGATACAGCTCAGTTTTAGCTCAAAGCCATGGGGTTAAATTAAGACCCGTGGCATACTTCTCTAAACTTCTCCCGGTTCAAGTCCAGGGAATGCCGGGCTGTTTACAATCTTTGGCCTCTTGTGCAATGGCAGTGGAACAGGCCACCTCGGTCACGCTGGGACACCACACGATACTGCATGCAGGTCACAATGTAAAACATTTTTATGAGCAATTTACATACCCAACATATGACAGCGCAGCGATTCAGCGGATATGAAGTAATCCTTTTGTCAAATCCCCATCTAGAGATCAAATATGCCCCGAATACCGAGGGACCTGCCCCGATATTAAATGCATTATTAGGTTTAAAAAGGGAGGCTGACAAATTCCTCCGCGCCATTACTGTAATGACGTAATCCAACAAGAAACTGCACCACGCCCAGACCTGGAGTCTGAGCCAATCGCAGGTTCAGAGCTTGTCTTCGTTGACGGCTCGTGTTCCCGGCCCAGAGATGACGTGTTTAAAACGGGGTACGCGGTCGTCCAGCTCCCAGAAAATATAATTGAAGCCAAAAGAATTCCTTTCAAGTCCGCACAAGCGGCTGAGCTAATTGCGCTAACACGTGCCTGCCAGCTTTTCAAAGGTCAGTCGGTCAGTGTAGTAACAGACAGTCATTATGGTTTCTCAGTTTGCCACGACTTTGTAAGGATATGGGAAAAACGTGGATTCATTTCTGCGGATGGGAAACCCATTTCACATGCAACGCTAGTGAAAAATCTTTTAGCAGCCATCATGTTACCAAAGCGACTCGCGATCGTACACTGCAGGTCACACACAGGAAGTCAAAACGGAAATTGGGAGGGGAAATGAGCTGGCAGATAAAGCGGCGAGAGCAGCAGCCAGACAGCAAACTCTGACAGGAAGCCATCTGGGTCCTAATGCTCATACTCCATTAACCCTTCCTATGCTAACACTAGATGCTATTGATTTTACAATAGGATGTCTGCAGGAGCAGACATCTGTTTCTGAAGTGGGGGATTGGGCACTGGCAAGGGCACAGAAATCAATAGCTGGGATTTGGTGTATCGAGGGTAAACCATGCATACCCATACATAGTGCCCCCCTATTTATTTCTCAAGCACACGGCATAGGACACAAAAGTGCACAACACACATACATTTTACAATGTGAGAAACAAGTGAAAGCTTATGTAGAGAAATGCATAACATGCCAAATGAATAACCCCAACATTTCACATAAGCCACAGCATGACCATCTAGTCTACCCCACAGAACCTTGTACTGATTGGAACATTGACCATACACACATTACAGTTACACCAGGAGGTAAGCCTGAAATTTTACTAGTTCTGGTAGACATGTTTTCAAAATGGCCAGAATGCTTTCCAGTCAAGAAAGAAAATGCTAAGACCGTAGTGAAAATTTTGACACAAGAAATAATACCGCGCTTTGGGTGCTTTTTGCGCATACGCAGCGATAACGGCACAGCCTTTAAAGCCAAAATATGTCAAGATTTAGTAGAACATTTAAACATTGAATGGCAGTTTCACATCCCGTATCACCCTCAGAGTTCAGGGATAGTGGAGCGCATGAATAGAACAATAAAAGACAAACTTAGAAAAGCTACTGGAGTAACTTTTAAAAACTGGAAACGCAAGCTACCCGCAGTTTTAGCTGAAATAAGGATGACACCTAATAAAGTAACTAAGCTTTCTCCTTATGAAATATTAATGGGTAGACCATTTCCCTTGCCATGGCACAGGACCATTAGAGAGACTAGCGAAGAAGGGAAGTGCAGGCAGGAGGAATACACCAGGGCTCTGGTGGAGAAGCTCACTGCTAGTGAAACACTTGTCTGTCAGAAGTTTCCTTCTCTTTTACAGGATTCGTTTCATGACATAAAGATTGGAGACACGGTGTTAGTGAAAAAGCACGGTAATCAACCGAAGATCGAGTTCCCATTCGAGAAGCCGACGAAGGTGATAGCAGTCGCTCGGACGGCCGTGCTTGTGGAAGGAAATCAAAATTGGATTCACGCCACTAGGGTGAAAAGAGTCCCTACACTTCAGATACTGGACGAGGATGAAGTACTGCAAGTTAAAGGATCAGACGCCCCACCAAGGGGGCCACAGTCAGACACCCCACCAAGGGGACAAGAAGAAGCTGGTTGCAGACCCCCAGCTAGGAACAATGGGTCAGAAAAAAGGCCAGCACTGGCTTGCCCGCTGGTTCTATGGCTCCAATCATTTTTGCACTGCAATGATTCTGTCTTTTCTGATAGTGTCAGTAATATAGGTTGTGTGTAACTGTGTTTATGATCGTCCCGCCATAGGTCCACTTCAGCAGGTATGTGAACCTTTGGGTTTGAGACAGAGTGCCCTTATACCCCCCTCCCCGCGTCCGCAGCCTAAAACTCCCCTGCCCCATGTTGTAAAGAAAAGGTCTACGGGAGATAAACTAATCTCCAAATATGTGAGTAAAAACGCCAAAGGTGAAGTAACATTCTGGTTCAATACCTCAGAGCCCAGCATGATTTACACTTTTGGTCTGTGCGATGTATATCCTTGTGCCTCCTAAATGATGCTAATTGGTCCAGTTGGTTTAAAGATTTATTTTCTAGCTGGAAAGGTTTTCTCACACAGTTCTGTATTATTGTTATGCTGGTGATCATTGCTATTGTTACATTTAAGATCATTATGTGTGTCATTGCTATGAAAACTAATAAGCAACAGGGAGCTTACGCTGCTTACTTAGCAGAGAATGAAGCTCACTATGATTATATAGTTCGCAGGGCAGAATCTGAGACATATGATGATGCCATGGTTGGTGAGTCTGAGAACTTGTAATAAGTTCTGAGACTCAAAGAAGGGTTTGTTGGCAGAGGGAATAAGCCTCATAGGTCTTGCTAACAAAATGGCTGAAGCGAACAAAATGGCTGCCAGATATAGTTATATGCAAAGCTTCACAAAAAGGAATATATTTGCAAGCTTCATTGGAAATGTTATTGCAGAAGTGTATGCTAGCGAAATGTAACTGTCAAACCGCAAGAATAGCTAAATAGGGCAATTTCTCGGTAACTGCGTACTTGCTGACCTTTTACTCTGTGGAAACTGTCAGCTTGCACTTCTGTGTGGTTTTGACATATATGTCGCAAATGTGGAACAAGTACATACTGTGTCTGTGGTTTCTTGCTTTATAAGTCCACCCTAAAGCGGAAGTAAAGTAGAGTTTGTACTGGATCTGTGTGTGTGTGTCGTTATTAACAAACCCGAGTGCAAATTCTCTCAGATATCTGAAATCACACAAAGGAATTATTTCAATTGTGAGACAGCGTGCCTGAAAAGGGGATCCAGAGAGATCGCTCTAAAGCAAATAGGCCATTCTTTCACTTATTAATCAATTTCCATTAACACCTGTCTTTTATGTGCTCCCTAAGATCCATAAAAACGTATCCAACCCACCAGGAAGGCCAATAGTGGCAATTCTGTTTTCCAGCCGATAGCAACGTTTCTTGACAGCATTCTACAACCAAAGGTAATGCAGACGTGTTCCTTTTTATTAGACACTGGCGATTTTCTGAACAAACTTAACCAGATCAAGTCTATTCCATCAGATACTTTTCTCTGCAGTATGGATGTTAGGGCACTATACACCTCTGTTCCACATCAAAAGGGTATAAGGGTCTACTATGGATAGTTCATCTGAATTTAATCTGTTCTGTTCACATCTCCTAGAACTAGTCCTTACAAGAAACTACTTTAGGTACCGTAATTATTTCTTTCTCCAACTGCAGAGTACGGCAATGGGGTCTAACGTTGCCCCGGCCTACGCCAATCTATGCATGGCGGACTTTGAAAATAGACATGTATATACTGATAGAGATTTCCTTTGTCACGTGCTGGCTTGGTTTCGTTTTATTGACTATGTTTTTTTCATTTGGCAGGGCTCCGAGCCAGAACTCCTTTTGTTCAAAGAAAGATTGGATCATAAGATACCCACCATTTCCTTTACTTTGGACTACAGTCGCACTCAGGTACACTTTCTGGATGTCACAATTACCAATTCAGGTTCACAACTAGTCACTGATCTATATCAGAAGCCTACGGATCGCAATACATATCTACGGGCTGACAGTTTCCATCATAGGAGGTTAAAGGAAGGCCTGCCCTTCAGTCAATTCATACGCATTCTTCGCATTACACATAATGACGAAACTTTCTTGAAACGTGCGGATGAAATGGCTCAGGATTTAATGGCAAGGGGTTACTCTCCAAATACCATTGAACAGGCGAAAGCTAGAGCCTTTACTAGATCAAGGGAATCTTTGCTTAGACACAAACCACGGGCAGAACAACCCCCTTGTTTCTGTACGGTCCCCACAAATTGAACATGATCAGGAAACACATTTTCACACAACCTCCGTTGATCATTAGAAAAAGGCCCCCTAATCTACGTTCAAGCCTTATTAAGTCTGATCACAAAATACCGGATTCTGTGCCAGCACACTCGGGTGGTACTGATGGGCTGAGGTATCTGTGTTTGTTTCAGCGCAAGGTACCAAGTAGGGGTTTAGCTGCACCTAGAAAAAGGCGAACCTGTCCTTTTGGATAGCTAGAAATGGCTGTTTACTTGTCCTAATCCTATAGGTTCTCAAGGAAAAGGTAAGTATTAGGTGCAGGTGATTCTTCCAAATAAGCTTGTTAGAGGCTGGAGAAAGGAAGTTGGTTGGTTAGGATTAGGAATGTTTGAGGGTGGTATTTCTACCAGTTAATCAAACCAGCGACAACCAGTATCATTGCCTCTGGCTGATTAGGCCTCAAAAATCTTCAAGGTTGCTGGAGATTTTTTCTCTACCTGGTTACCAACTTAATGGTTACCTGGACTGTAAGGACCCAGTGCCATGTGTGGCTCTATTGGGTACTTGTTGTAAATATATATAGACAGTAGGTATTGTAATTACCGGTGGTGCACAGTGCTGGACTCACCTGTCTTCTTTGGTTGATTGGAGTTTTGAATCCTTTTCTGTATTTGGAACGTTGGTTTGTCTAGGTAAGTACTTGAGAGTGGACTGGGGTTCCTGATAGTAGTGTTGTTATGAGCAGGTAGTTGAGGTCTGTTTCAAGAGAGTAGTGCAGATTATATAGGGTTAATAATCCTAGGTAAGCTGTAAGTGGAAGGCTTTAAACCCAGCGTAGTGCTCTTTCCCCAATATGTGTGCTAGGCAGAGCAGGGTTAATGGCTAAGGCTTTGCCCTGTGTGCAATATGCAGGTTGTTGTTGCGATCTGCAATAGGGGGTGTTTAGAAGTTGTTGCCGCTAGTGGTGGGCAGTGTAGGCAGGATATATATAATGGCCGCTCCTGCGGCTTTATATGCGTTGGTATGTATGGCCGCTTTTGCGGCGAAGAAATGTAGCGTGGCCGGCGGGCCAGCCGCTCCTGCGGCTTTATATGTGCTGGTGGGTATGGCCGCTTCAGCGGCGAAGAGGTGTAGCGTGGCCGGCTGAGGCTCGGCTGAAGGTAACTGGCCGCTCCTGCGGCTTATGTGCGTGCCCGAAGGTAACGCCGCTTCAGCGGCGAAGAAATGTAGCGAGGCCGGAGGAGGCTTTGCTAGGAATCACCGACACGCGTTTCGTCAGATTGTATCCAACGTTGTCAAGGTGAAGGGGCGGGCTGATAACTCTGATATTTTATTGGTGCTCATTCGCACCAGAGGTTGATGGGAAGTGTAGTTTTACTAAGATAGGCCATTTGGAGCAGGCCTATGAGTTATTCCATTTCTGGGCAGCAGGTGTCGCGGTGTAGTAATGTTAGGCTGTGACATCGAATCATTTTTGCTGCAATGCTATAGTCCGTTGTAAGCAGCAGGTGGTGCTATTATTCTGTTTTTTCTGTGTTGATCTGTGTTGCTGAAAAGCTTGTAACTGATACATTGTAGAGGCCTATTTAGTACAATGTAGTTGACCTATTAGTACAGTGTAGTTGATGCCTGTTGTTGTAAGAGTTATTTTGTAGGCAAAGGAAAGCTTCCACTTACAGCTTACCTAGGATTATTAACCCTATATAATCTGCACTACTCTCTTGAAACAGACCTCAACTACCTGCTCATAACAACACTACTATCAGGAACCCCAGTCCACTCTCAAGTATTAAGGTAAAACCTTAACATCAGTGGCATCACACTTTCTGAGATATCACGAAGGACGAACGGATAGTCTTCGGGTCATGTTCATAGATCAAGTTCAACTAGGTATTCGGGGAGGCAATCATAAGCGGAAGTTGGAACAACTTGAAATTCAATGGATATATACTCTGAGATCCAAGGCACCAGGGGGACTCAATGAGGACTTTTCTTTCCATTCATTTCTGGGTCGTGATTGAACCTAGTAGAATCTGACTTTGGGGTATATGATCACACAACAGACCAATAGGGATACACTTTTAGTTAGGTCATGGCACATGTTTCAATGTTTTGTGTTTTGTATATATGATGAATATTTGACACCATTTGATATATTGATACTTTGTTGTCTCATTATGTTCACTTTAGGTGTGGTTAGTTTTATGCACACTGGAGGTATGTATGTGTATATATATATATATATATATATATATATACACACTTATGTGTGTGTGTATATACACATACATATATATATATTTGGGTCACATGATTGTGACTAACACTGATTGAGTTTGGAGAGATATAGTTTATAAGCACGTTTACAGATTTTGTAGTTCATATATATAAATACTTTCCACATTCTTAGCTTCACGAATATCAATTAATTAATTAATTAATTGTTTGGATGTGTTGTGACAATTGATCAGATTGACTGGGTAATGATAGACTCATTTAAAGATCTGCTGTCCTTATCTCCCCAGAGCCATACTGGATCGCCCCTGTGTTCTCCCAGGTTGTTTTGACCTCTTCTGTTTTGAATATACACCCCTGTGGAAATGGATGGATATCCTTAACGACAACGTGGAATGAGAGAAGAACCCACAGAGAACCATATTGGATCGCCCTTGCTTTCTCCCAGATCGTTCTGGCCTCTTCTGTTTTGAATACATATCCCTGTGGAAATGGATGGTCATCCTCAACGATCGCGTGGAATGAGAGAGGAACCCATAGAGAGCCACATTGGATCGCCCTTATCTTCTCCTAGAGTGTTTTGGCCTCTTCTGTTCAGAATATATACCCTGGTGGAAATGGAGGGATATCCTTAACGATTGCGTGGAATGAGAGAAGAACCCATTGAGGTTGGAGAATTCCCCCTGGGATGTACTCAGCCACTTGGATTGTCCTTCTAATTCCCTTGGACTGTCTCCATCCTTTCCTTCCCCTTCCCCCCCCCCCCCGTTTTTTTGTCCCCACTCCCTCCCCCCATCCCCCGTTTTGTTTCCCTCCCTCCTCCCCCTCCCCCCCCCTTTTTTCCCTCTTCCCGGATTGTATATTTTTTTCCCGGGATATGGTTGGATATCATTAATGACTGATTTGAATGTGAGAAGAATTCACAGTTGTTGGAGAATCCCTCTCGGGATGCATTTATGAGCTATATTTAATTGTCCTCCATTCTCCAGTTAGCCTTTCCTTTTTTTCATAGTATTTGCCCTTGTTGGAATGGAGGGACACCCGTGATATTTATATTGGATGCATTTGCTCAGCTCTGGAATGAGGAGGTGGATACGTAAGGAGGGTTTTTAGTTAGTAGTGATCTGTGGTTTGAGTATATTATTATCCAGTAGATATGATGCAGTCAATGACCAATACTTAATTATGCGATAATATAGTACAATAAATGTAGTCTTTTATAAAATTTATGGCCAGGATAGTATGCTTTCATAAAATTGTAAACTTCTATAGAACAACCATTTGTTGAGACTATGTAATGTTTAAAAGATCTTTTTATATTGTTTATTTCCCTCCTCTGTTTTATACTTACCCACCACGCTCCATGCTTAGGCTGCTCAGCACCCTGGACAGCTCCACTTCTACAGGCGGTTCAGTACCTTGGAGAGCGCATGCCGCGCTGTGAGACTCCTCTCGTATGAGAGGGGCCTTTCACACCAGTGCGGCTGCGCTGCGGGCTCCCCGCCTGATCCCTCCCTCCTTCTTCCTCTCCCCCCGCACGCGTGCGCACCAAGGCGGTCGCGTCCACTGGCGACGCCGCATTATTACGTCATCGCCGGCGCGCGGGGGTCTGCAGGACGTGGCGGGAAGGTAATGAGAACACATGTGGTGGTGGGTGGGTATAAAAGATGGAGAGGAGATGTTTGGCAGCGTATCCACCCTGGCGAAGTGGCATCAAGCCACGCAACGCGTCGGTGTTTAGTTGCGGCATCAGGGGGTCCGGAGCTCGAGGATTGGTGATGTGTATTACTTTATAATTGTTGCTTAAGACTTTGTGGCTATTTTGTTGGCGTATGCACTACACTATCTATATTAGGTAAAATTGTTTCACTCACTTACTTTCTGTGCACTATTGATTTCAGCACTTATTAATTTTGGACAGTTTTCTTCACTTTTCTATTTCACTCAGGCACTTGGCACCCTGACACTCTTAATTCACTTTGGCACATTTATATTCTTCATCTTCATACGCCAACATTTAACCATTTTAAGGTCATTATAGATATTAACCTATTATCCATGTGATTGATCATCATTAGCTCTTAAAGAGGACCTCCCATTCCCCCAACTATTGTCTATATGTTTTTTAATTAAGTCTTGTTGTGTCTGTGTTTGTTCTAAGGAAGATTTAATAACAATAAATTTGTACATACATTTTTTACATTATGGTGGTGTGCAGTTTAATCACATAGGGACTGTGTGGGCCAGTCTAGGGCCCAGTACCTTGGTTACTATTTGAGATTGTTGTCCCTATTTTCTAGCACCCTGACATATTTTGAGGATCACACTTTAAGCTGTGCACACAATTTTCTCCCCCTTGGTTTTTGAACACTCTCAAGTACTTACCTAGACAAACCAACGTTCCAAATACAGAAAAGGATTCAAAACTCCAATCAACCAAAGAAGACAGGTGAGTCCAGCACTGTGCACCACCGGTAATTACAATACCTACTGTCTATATATATTTACAACAAGTGCCCAATAGAGCCACACACGGCACTGGGTCCTTACAGTCCAGGTAACCATTAAGTTGGTAACCAGGTAGAGAAAAAATCTCCAGCAACCTTGGAGATTTTTGAGGCCTAATCAGCCAGAGGCAATGATACTGGTTGTCTCTGGTTTGATTAACTGGTAGAAATACCACCCTCAAACATTCCTAATCCTAACCAACCAACTTCCTTTCTCCAGCCTCTAACAAGCTTATTTGGAAGAATCACCTGCAACGTTAACTAACAAGAAAGTTATTTCTACCTGTGCTAACCTTTTTTATCCATTAACCTTTATTCCCATCTATAGCGCACCTAATACTTACCTTTTCCTTGAGTACCTACCTATAGGATTAGGACAAGTAAACAGCCACTTCGGTACTGATGGGCTAACTTCAAGACAGAGACCACAAGGCATGTATAGCTGTGGCCATTGCAGCCAATGCAACCATGTAATTAAGAGCAACACCTTTACTCATCCCCACTCCGGCAAACGCTATAAGATTAGACAGTTCTTTAACTGCTCAAGCACTTATGTCGTTTATTTGATAAAGTGCCCATGTGGCCTTTGTTATGTGGGCAAGACCCAAAGAGAAATTCGTACTCGCATTTCTGAGCACCGCAGCTGTATTAGGCACGGTGACATTACTTCATCGATTGCCAGGCATTTTTTGGAGATGGGACATCAAATTAGTCAGCTGAGATTCATGGTAATCGATCAAGTGGAGCCACCCAGGAGAGGTGGTGATCGGAACCAAATATTGTTACAAAGAGAGCTGAAATGGATATACCGACTAGACACTAAGGCCCCTAAAGGGCTCAATGAGGACATTGATTTCTCACCCTTTTTTTGATAGGTGGTATAGTATGCACTTTAAATTTTACCAGCATGCTATAGTGACTATTTCTCTTGTTATATTTCCTAGTGGTTTTATACAATTAGCGACTTTTATATTTCTTTCTTTGGGGTTCTCCTGCCGCTGGATGATTCGCATAAGTGACTGAGCAATAAACCACAGGTTAATCATGTTTGGGACATTTTATTGTCCATCATTATTTTTGGTGACTGTTGCTTTAAAACATTCTGACAGGCTGGTGCGGAGCATTTTTTCTCCTTTTTTCCCCCTTTACTTTTCTGCTCTTTATCTTATTTTTAATGAGATTTTCTTATTTAAATATACTTTCTGTTGTTGCAGACCATATCTATCCAGCGTGGCCAGAACGCAAGCCTCCATATGTTCCCTGATGAAGATCGTCTGTTCCCTCGCCTCTTCATTTGTATTTCCATAGTATTGCATCTGTCAATAAAGCTTGTTTGGAGTATTGCATTTGTCAATAAAGCTTGTTTGGAGGCGCCGTGTGTCGCCGCCTCGCGTGCCGCCGCCATCTTGATGGTTAGATTACCATGAGATGAACGGCTGGCCGGGACTACGATGCACGGAAGTGACGTCAGCACGCACCTGATTGGCTGCGCGCTGCTGTGCACTGATTGGCCGGCCGGGGAACTTGGAAGAATATCTGAGGTGATTTTGCGGTACTCAGATATCGCTCAGCTGACGAAGGGGCTTCACTGCTCCGAAACGTTCTCTATTTTAACGATCATTCCACCTTGTCATAACGTCCGCATTGCTTGTTTATTCACCTGCTTATGTGTGAGTTTGTCTGATTGGCTTTACATTTGAATATGTGTATTAGACTGTATGCCACCAAGATTCTTTTGTCACCATCATTTGACTTTTATATGCTTGACATGCTGGTGCACAGCGCTTGAACCCCAGGGGACACATAATTTTATTATTGATCTGTATTCACATGTTGTTGGAATTTTCTTTTACAACTGTGCTTTGGTTCATTTCTGTTTGTGTCCACCGGGGGGCAGTGTTGTTCCCTTTTAAATTATCAAGCAGCTTGTTGATTCACATTCTGTAATGCTATATACGTGGCACATTGATGCAATTTTTGTGAGTGGCTACAGATGAAACAGTGTTATCCTCTTCTTGTATTATTTGGCTTTGACAAATTACTATTGTTTTATATATTCTGTGTGTATAATATAAATGATTCTGGCTTTATTCATAATCCTTTTGTGGTGTGCGTTCCTGCCTTTGGATTTGTCCAATTATTTGACCCTGGGTAGAGGGTCTCAGGCACAGCACCCTACTCATTTATGATCATTAAATTATCTATTGGTGTGCTCCACCCCATCCCCTTTTATTAACTGCACAATTTGGCAACTCAAGAAATGCCCACAGTGGGAGATTGTAATATGGGTATGTGTACATTGAGGATATGAGGACCTCTAAATAAGGTAAGGATTTCACAAACCATTCGAAAGGGAAGTTTGCCTTAATCTGATCACTGGCTGGCACATAGTAATGTATCATCAGTGAAGAACAAGGCCTTATGCTGCATTAAAGCCAACTCTAATCCCTTGATGTCCAAAGAATCCCTTATTGCTATGCCCAGTGGCTCCATGGTCAGAATAAAGAGGACTGGGGACAGAAAGCAACCTTGCTGAGCACCGCACCGGGAACGGATTGAATGTAAAGCCTAGGTAATGCACCTGAGCCGCAGGGGAAGAATATGGGGCCTTTATTCAATCTAAATATCGCTGACCAAAACCCCATTTTCGGTGGACCCAAAATAGGTATTCCCACGACACCCTGTCAAAGGCCTTCTGGATGTCTAGTGATAGAGGGAAAGCCGGGATTTTCCTAGAATGAGCATGGTAAACCAGATGGGCCACCCTTCTTACATTATCGGGACCGCACAGAACCCACTTGATCTTGGTGTATCAACCTATCAGTAAATGCACCCATCGACAAATGCACCCAGATGGGCCACCCTTCTTACATTATCGGGACCGCACAGAACCCACTTGATCTTTGTGTATCAACCTACCCAGTCGATGGCAAAGCACCTTTGCCAACAGTTTAAGCAATTGGTTTATAATTATCCGGTTTAAGGCCATCTTTGTCAGGCTTAGAGAGCATTAAAAAAGGTTAGCCAAGTGGGGTGCCAGGATTGGTGCAAATGTTTAGTATAAGCCACTAAACCTGTCTGGCCCGGACTTTTATGTTGTTCTGGACCACCGATAGCAGATCTATTAAAAAAAACGGGTGTATAATACGAGACCAGGGTGACCTTGACATCTAACAGGGAACCTTGAACTTGTTGGATCAGAAATTTCTTTAGGGATGAGAGGAAAAAAGGGGGCCTTAAGAATAAAATAAAAAGAGAAAAAAGAAATATCTCCCCCCAGGCAGGGTCAAGGAGAGAAATCCAGATCAGCGTTATAGCTTGGACCTGGACCTTCCCAGTACGAGGCCCATATACCACCTGGTTATTTACCACACAATCTCGTAGTGGTCTTATTGGAGTGGTACACATAAACCGCCTCACCAGCCTTCCATCTCTCAGACAAAGGCAGATCAGACTCCCATCCAGAAGGCCCAGGACCAAAACGTATAACCAACAAAAAATTTAACCAACATTATAACTAATAACTTTTCTGTTATAAAAGACAGAAATGAGAAGAGGAACTACACATAGGTTAGTATAGGCATCTGCCTAGTTGTCAGTCTCCTCGCCTTGCTTGCTCTTCAAGGAGACGTGGACGTGATCTATCACTGTCTGCATGTAGCCGCAAAAGTGCACGTCTGGGTGTTTGTACCTGAGCAGGCTCTTCATCTGTTGCACTGCTCAACAGCGACACCTGGTGTTCAGCACACTGTAAGTGCACAAAGCCTAGAGCGTCAGGTCTTGGGCTTGCTTTTTAGTTCCTGGTTTCCTTGGTCTGAATGGACAGGAAGTGATCTCACTCGGACTCTGACACATCCCTCCCTGCTCTAATTGACAGCCCTATTTAAGAAGACAGCTGGCCTGTATCAAATGCTGTGTTATTAGCTTACTTCCTGGATTCTGTTTTCCTGATTCCTGAGTTCCTGATCTGATTTCCTGGATTTATCCTCAGATGGATGACTTGGTTTTTGATTCAGATTCTCTCACTGACTTTGCCTGTTTGCTGCCAGCCTCTGAACCTGGGTTTATTCCTGGACTTCACACACGCTTCTCGCATATACAAGACACACACACCTCAGCCTACCACCCCTCAAGCCATGAAAGGAGCAAGGCTGGTCATCGAGACAATAGGCAGCTCAAGTCCTCCCGAGGAAGTTTTGCCACTACTCTCACTCCAGAACAACTGAAGACTTGCTTACTATTTTGGACAATTCAATTAAACTTAATTCAACTACATCTTATGCAACACACGCCACTGGTTATCTGCCTTATCTATTATTTTCAAGAATCATTAATCTGGCTTATCAGTTCTGAATACGCTTGTTTTTGTAAATTCCATTTCTGAAATTACACACAGATTCCGCGATATTCCTTGTGAGGTATAAAAAAAGGAATTATATTTCATCAATCTCCCCTCCCTTCTGCTCCACTCAGGACTGTGCTGGGGTTACCCATCCCCCGTGGCTACCCTTGACAGCACTGTGGTTGTGGTGGAGGCGTTGTGTGTCGCATTCCACCACAGGGGCGATCCACAGAGCACCGCAAGGGGTTTCCACACAAAATAGATAGGTGGCCGCCCAAGGCGAAGAAGGGGGCAGGGGAGCCCAGAGGCCCTGGGATATAAGGAGTATGCATAAGGGGAATGCAGAGATATAAAAAGGTAACAGGGGGTAAGTAGAGGAAAGGCAGGAATAGGGGAAGGTTAGGGTATAGACAGGGATAGGTGCGGGTATGGGGCCATGGGCTGGGGAAGGAGCAGAAGCGCGCAAGCCCAGCCCCCTCTACTGAGCCTCCATTGGCAGACGGGTGTCCCTATAATCTATCCAGATAGCCCATGTCGTCCTGTACCTTTACTGCGTGCCCTCTGTCTCTGAGGTCAATTCCTCCATGCGGCGGATAACCTCCACCTCTTGTGCCCACTCAACAAGTGATGGTGAGGTTGTAGTTTTCCATCGCCTGGGGATAATAGTTCTCAGTGCTGTCAGGAAATGCGGCAGAACCCCTTTTTTACCGCTGGAAATGGGACCGGGGAGCAAGGACGGTAAAGCCACTTGTGGAGAGTTCTGTATCAGCTCTCCCGTGAGGTTGTTGTAAATGGTTAAGACCTGCTCCCAAAAGGCCTTGATTGGCGGGCAGTTCCACCATATATGCGCCATGCTCCCATGTAGAGATGAGCGAACTTTTGAAAAATTCGATTCGACTGATTCGCCGAATTTTCCGACAAAAATCGCTTCGACCCGAATTTATTCACAACAAATCGCTATTAAAAACGGCTATTTCTGAGCTTCCTAGAGCCTCAATGGGGTTGTAAACCATTCTGCCTTGCTGTAACACGCATAGGATGCGTGCTGGGTTAGTGAAATAATACTGTAAATAATTAGGACATGCAGATCAGAGGCATCGCTATTAGAATCGCAGAGCGGCACAAATGCAGAGAGTTGAGGTGGCATTACTATGAGGGGCCCCTATATTGCCTGAAAAACACACCCTGAAGCTGGCAGCAGCAGTCCCCCAAATATTGGCTGAAAGACATCCAGGAGTTGGCAGCAGGAGCCCAAGAATTGGATGAATCACACCCTGGAGTTGCAAGCAGCAGCAGCAGCCGCCCAAACATAGCTTGAAAGAGACACTGGAGTTGGCAGCAGGAGCCAAAAAATTGGCTGAATCACACCCTGGAGTTGCAAGCAGCAGCAGGAGCCCAAACATTACTTTAAAGAGACACTGGAGTTGCCAGCAGGAGCCGAAAAATTGGATGAATCACACCCTGGAGTTGCAAGCAGCAGCAGCAGCCCAAACATAGCTTGAAAAAGACACTGGAGTTGGCAGCAGGAGCCCAAAAATTGGATGAATCACACACTGGAGTTGCAAGCAGCAGCAGCATCCCAAACATAGCTTGAAAGAGACACTGGAGTTGGCAGCAGGAGCCCAAAAATTGGATGAATCACACCCAGGAGTTGCAAGCAGCAGCAGGGGCCCAAACATAGCTTGAAAGATACACTGGAGTTGGCAGCAGGAGCCCAAAAATTGGATGAATCACACCCTGGAGTTGCAAGCAGCAGGAGCCCAAACATTGGCTGAAAGAGACACTGGAGTTGGCAGCAGGAGCCCAAAAATTGGATAAATCACACCCTGGAGTTGCAAGCAGCAGCAGGAGCCCAAACATTACTTTAAAGAGACACTGGAGTTGGCTTCAGGAGCCCACAAATTGGATGAATCACACCCTGGAGTTGCAAGCAGCAGCAGCAGCCCAAACATAGCTTGAAAAAGACACTGGAGTTGGCAGCAGGAGCCCAAAAATTGGATGAATCACACCCTGGAGTTGCAAGCAGCAGCAGGAGCCCAAACATAGCTTGAAAGATACACTGGAGATGGCAGCAGGAGCACAAAAACTGGATGAATCACACCCTGGAGTTGCAAGCAGCAGCAGGAGCCCAAACATAGCTTGAAAGATACACTGGAGTTGGCAGCAGGAGCCCAAAAATTGGATGAATCACACCCTGGAGTTGCAAGCAGCAGCAGGAGCCCAAACATTGGCTGAAAGAAACACTGGAGTTGGCAGCAGGAGCCCAAAAATTGGCTGAATCACACCCTGGAGTTGCAAGCAGGAGCCCAAACATTACTTTAAAGAGAGACTGGAGTTGGCTTCAGGAGCCCAAAAATTGGATGAATCACACCCTGGAGTTGCAAGCAGCAGCAGCAGGAGCCCAACATAGCTTGAAAGAGACACTGGAGTTGGCAGCAGGAGTACAAAAATTGGATGAATCACACCCTGGAGTTGCAAGCAGCAGCAGGAGCCCAAACATTGCTTTAAAGAGACACTGGAGTTGGCAGCAGGAGCCCAAAAATTGGGCTTCATCCTGTAATCCTGACGACTGACAAATAAAGTGGCTTCCTCAAAGGGCCTGAGCAAACGGCAGGTGTCACGTATGAGCTGCCACTGGTTGACATTGAAGTTACACAGGGGAGTCCCCCTATCCGCTTGGATCATCAGGAAATCTGTGATGGCTTTTCTCTGTTCATATAATCGGTCCAACATGTGAAGGGTGGAATTCCAACGGGTGGAAACATCGCAAATCAGACTATGTTGGGGGATACCGTTCTTACGCTGTAGCTCAAGAAGGGTGTGTTTGGCGGTGTATGAGTGGCTGAAGTGCATGCAACGTTTCCTTGAAGTTGTTAGGATGTCTTGCATATGGGGGGAACACTTCAGAAACCGCTTGACAACCAGATTGAAGACGTGAGCCATGCAGCGGGCCTTCATTGGCGCAGCACAGACAAAATGTTCTTCCCATTGTCGGTAACCATGATTCCCATTTTAAGTTTTCTTGGAGTAAGCCATGTTTGGATTTCTTGATGAATAAATTTAAGCAGTTCCTCCCGTGTGACAAACCATGTGAAGCACTGCGTGACACCTCCGTGCCCTGCACACATGGTAGACTGGAGGGGCACTGAGACTTGAGCCTACAGTGGAGGGTGAGGAGATGGCGGAGGATGAGGAGTCCGAGTCGCACGGTGTCACAGGCCCAACGGGCAGGGAGCGCGGAGGCCGAAGCTGTGGGACCTGTCCAAGTTGCTGCTGCTGCAAAGGGACCACATTCACCCAGTGGGCCGTAAACGACATGTACTGTCCCTGACCGTAGTTACAACTCCAGACGTCTGCGCTGCCATGCACTTTGCTACACACCGACAGGCTCAAGGACTGGCCCACCTTCTGTTCACCAAAAGTGTGCAGCGGTGATACTGCCTTCTTGGCAAAGAAATGATGGCTTGGGACTCTCCACAAGCCATCAGTTCTCTGAAAGGTGCAGAGTCCACCACCTGAAAAGGGAGCGACTGCAGCACCAGCAACTTGGACAGGAGCACATTCATCTTCTGCGCCGTAGGATGAGTGGGCGCATACTGCTGTCTCTTGGACATGGCTTCGCTGATGGATTGCTGGCGGAATGCATGACTTGGGGGAGGAGGAGGACAGGAGCGACAGAGGATGGGTATGACACACAGCTGCCTTCGGCTGAGGTGCTGGAGCCTTGGCTGGCAGAAATTGGGAGCGGCGTGCTGCTTGGTGAGGAAGCAGGCTGGACCACCCCTTGGGGGCCTCGGTTCTCCCAGGTCGCTTTATGGTGACGCATCATATGTTGACGCAGGGCCGTGGTGCCAACATTTGGACCCTGGCCACGCTTCACCTTCTGCCTACATATCTTGCATGTGGCCATGTTACCCTCCTGCGGATGCTTCAGGAAAAACTGCCACACTGCCGAGTAGCTACTTTTCCCACCAACAGGCCTCACTGATTCACTGCTATTGTCGCCAACTCCAGGAACCCCTGCTCCACTACCTCCCGATAAGGTAGCCTGTCGCGCAGCAGGTGCTCTACCCCGGCCCCGTTTGGCTCCAGGCTTTACAATTGTGCCCCCATGCTGACTGCCAACCATGCTGCTAACACCTTGCTGCCTGAGCTGCTGACTCCAGGGCAACCTGCGCCCCTCTTCTCCTGATGATGACGATGAAACCCCTTCATCACCTGGCTCCCAAGTGCGATCGGCTTCATCATCATCACCGAGTTGTGGCTGTACGTCACTGATGTTCTCGGTTTCCTCAGTGTCTGGCACAGGAGCTGGAAAGCTCGCAACACCCACGACACTGTCCACATCACTATTTGTCTGCTGAGTTAAAGAAGCCACCTCCATTTCATGGCTGGGCAGTAGCTGCTGACTGTCCTTTATCGTCCTCCTCACTAAAGAGTGGAGCTGAACCCAAAGCATAGGATACGTCACTGGGGGAGGGAACGGCATAGGACAGAGGCAATGGGAGGACAGGGACTGCTCTCGGGGCAGGCCAACTCAGGGTTGTGTCAGAGGAACCTACCGACCCTAGACTGGGGGTCTCAGACGTAACTTGTGATGATGTTGATGAGCGCGTTAACCAATCTACCACGGCAGATGCGTTACTGGTGGAGACACGACCGCTAGCAGATACTGGCAGATCAGGTCTCTCACCGTGACTCCTGCTGCCACTCGCCCCTAGTCTGCTGCGACCTCTGCCTGCTGAATCTTGGCCTCTGCCACTCCTCTTTGAACATCCTGGCACTTGTCTGCCTGACATTTTTATGTATTTGCTTATTTAGTATAAACAGATAGGGTGCAATGTGCAGCTTTGAGGTGCCCTGCGGCCTGGTTTATTGAAAGCAGTCAAAAACAAGTGTAAACTGAAGTAGCTTAATAAAGCAGCTGATGCTGATCAACGCTTATGTTGTATAACAGGTAGGGTGGAAGGTGCAGCTTTGGGGTGCCCTGCGGCCTGGTTTATTGAAAGCAGTCAAAAACAAGTGCAAACTGAAGTAGCTTAATAAAGCTGATGCTGAACAACGCTTATGTTGTATAACAGATAGGGTGCAAGGTGCAGCTTTGGGGTGCCCTACGGCCTGGTTTATTGAAAGCAGTCAAAAAGCAAGTGCAAACTGAAGTAGCTTAATAAAGCTGATGCTGAACAACGCTTATGTTGTATAACAGATAGGGTGCAAGGTGCAGCTTTGGGGTGCCCTGCGGGCTGGTTTATTGAAAGCAGTCAAAAACAAGTGCAAACTGAAGTAGCTTAATAATGCTGATGCTGATCAACGCTTATGTTGTATAACAGATAGGGTGCAAGGTGCAGCTTTGGGGTGCCCTGCGGCCTGTTTTATTTAAAGCAGTCAAAAAGGAAGTGCAAACTGAAGTAGCTTAATAAAGCAGCTGATGCTGATCAACGCTTATGTTGTATAACAGATAGGTTGCAAGGTGCAGCTTTGGGGTGCCCTGCGGCCTGGTTTATTGAAAGCAGTCAAAAAGCAAGTGCAAACTGAAGTAGCTTAATAAAGCTGATGCTGAACAACGCTTATGTTGTATAACAGATAGGGTGCAAGTTGCAGCTTTGGGGTGCCCTGCGGCCTGGTTTATTGAAAGCAGTCAAAAACAAGTGCAAACTGAAGTAGCTTAATAAAGCTGATGCTGATCAACGCTTATGTTGCATAACAGATAGGGTGCAAGGTGCAGCTTTGGGGTGCCCTGCGGGCTGGTTTATTGAAAGCAGTCAAAAAGCAAGTGCAAACTGAAGTAGCTTAATAAAGCTGATGCTGAACAACGCTTATGTTGCATAACAGATAGGGTGCAAGGTGCAGCTTTGGGGTGCCCTGCGGGCTGGTTTATTGAAAGCAGTCAAAAACAAGTGCAAACTGAAGTAGCTTAATAAAGCAGCTGATGCTGATCAACGCTTATGTTGTATAACAGATAGGGTTAAAATAGCATGTGCCTTGGGATGCCCATGTGGCCTGGTGTATTTTAAGCTGAACAGAAAATATTAACACTAATCCAAGTATGAGAAATGCTTTTGTTTAACAGATAGGGTTAAAATAGCATGTGCCTTGGGATGCCCATGTGGCCTGGTGTATTTTAAGCTGAACAGAAAATATTAACACTAATCCAATTATGAGAAATGCTTTTGTTTAACAGATAGGGTTAAAATAGCATGTGCCTTGGGATGCCCATGTGGCCTGGTGTATTTTAAGCTGAACAGAAAATATTAACACTAATCCAATTATGAGAAATGCTTTTGTTTAACAGATAGGGTTAAAATAGCGCTCAGGGCTAGATAGCAGAAAGGGTTAAATAGCATGTGCATGGCATGCACAGTGTGCAGCTGTATTTTAACCAAACCAAATATATTAACAGTAACCCAGTTATTATGAAATATGAATCATAGCACTAAGCACCCTGTCACTGTGACTTGTATGCTGCTGGATTGTTCCGGTTTTAAATCTATCTTTCCCTAGCTCTGTCTACCACTCTAAATCTCCCTAACTATCTGTCTCTCTCTTTACCTATCTGTAACTCTGTCTCTAGCTATCGCTAACTCTCACCTAACTATGACTGTCTGTCCCTCCCTGCAGCTAGCTCCGTTCTGTCGTTCTGTCTGCAATGCAAGTCTGAACTGCGCAAAAGGAAAATGGCCGCCGCTTTATATAGCACGGTGACGTCACCGGGCTTCCTATCTGCTGATAGGCTGCATGTGACTGTCCCATCGTCACTTGTCCCTGGGGACATGTCTGAACATGTCCGTTCACCATCTTAGAATGCCTGTCATTGAGTTTTAAGGAAAACTTCGATCGATCGAATCGCAGGGAAATTCGGATTCGTTCAGAATCAAATTTTTCATGAAATTCTGAACGAATCCGGGTTCGTCCGGATCGATTCGCTCATCCCTACTCCCATGACCCACCAGACATCTCCAGCACCTGTTAGAGCATGAGGTGTCAAACCTACTCTGGTCCCCCGGGCACCTGTACCATCGTGATAACACCTTATAATGCCTTCCTTGTGCTATGCTCGGGACTGCTAGCTTGTGGGTAAACAGATATACCTTGGTGAGATCCTCCTCAGAGATAGATATTCCAAGCTCCTCTTCCCATCTCCTTACATATCCCAGTGGTGAATCATATATAGCTGCCAAGAGGACTCGATACAAGACAGTAACTGCGTGCCCGCTGGGGGGTGTCTGCTTAAGTACATGTTCTAATTGCGTCAAGGGTATCCTTCCTCATTCCACCATATTTTGAGTCGTGGCAAATGCACTCAACTGCCTATATAGAAACCACAAGGTGTACTGTCCTGGAGCCGGGCTCTATTTTGCCCATGGGTGGTTGAGGTGTTTCTGGGGTTTGTCAGCCAGGAATGTGGCTGAAAAGTGAAGGTCAATTGTGGTTCTTTCTGTCTGTTCTCAGGCTGCAAAGTCACACTAGTGAGCCGTCCATCTCTCAGCAGCTAGCCACTCCCCCTCAAATTTAATTTTTTTATATTTTTGCACATGAATACACTAAAAAACAAGACATTACATTTTTAAAGCCCAAACAAAATATAATTTAATTTTATATAATATATAAAATATATTATATCAAACATAAAATATATATAATTTTTCTGAGAAATTGCAGGAAATTCCTTCATAAATCACAGTTAAACATGTATGTTGCAACATAGTGAAAATGGTCTGGCAACAGGGTGACAAAATCTCTAGGTAGGCTGTCAATTAAAGGGTTACTAAATGCATAGAAAGAATAACAGGCACCCACTTTCATTCCAGCACAGCTGGCTCACACTGGTCCAACATTTTTCGGTTTCAGAGAGCTTCACTCCGGTTTAACAGCAAGCCATCAGGTTTCCGAGCGGTTGGCAGGGCTTTACCCTGTTTCACTCACCTTCCTTCTCCCATGGTGCAGACTCGGGTGAGAGCGATTGCGCTGATTGTCTGAGCAGCACGCTCGCTGTCACTCGGCTCCCTTTGGTGCTGCCAGCCACATCCGCCGCTCACCTTGCAGCCGAGGTGTACCTGCCCCCTATTCAGAAAGGCCGGGTGCGGGCATGCGAGCGGCTAATGGTGAGGGGGAATGTGGCCGCATTGCAGAGATGAGGTAAGGACTCTGGATCTGGGTATCTGGGGGGGTTTCACACTGTGGAGCATGCCAAGTCTTTTAGACTCCAGGCCCTCTTTAGTTTAATCTCTCTTTATTGACTTTTTATAGACCAAGAAAAAAGATACAGCAATACAGGTATATACACACATGATGAAGGGCCAATAGACCAATAACTCCTTAGAGAATCCAGCGCGACCGCATCCACAGGGCACAACATTATTACTCCCCCCACCCACACTCATCAGAGGGTGCTGACAGAGGGCGGCGAGCAGATCAACCGGCCATCAATGTTTGCCAATCAGCCCCTGCAACATCAGGGTATAAGTGGGCAGGACAACCCCAAGGTGCGTGAGCCCAAGCACCATTATCAGAGAGGGCATATGAAAAAGGAGAGGAGCAGGGTGGGTTGCCTACAGTACTGTGTTACGCCGGGCTTTTGCCCCTTGCGGCATGAAACAACAGTCGCTAACTACGCGGGCAGTCGCTGCACTAGGACCCTTTTTGCGGAGACCTGCCGCTCCCTGCCAGACTGCGGAGCACTGTTGAGGGGACATGAAACTATCAGATGGGAAGAACAGGAATCACAACACAGCTCCATGTTAGGGTAGGGAAAGGAAAGGAAGGGGGGTCAGGTGATGGGGGGTCACAGGAAAAGGGGTAGAGCTGAAACAGTAAATGGAGGTAGGAGTAAGGGGGCAGGAGAGAGGCAAGAGAGGGCAGTAGTGAACAACGAGGTGGAAGAGATGGGCAGTAAGGAGGAGTGAAGGGGAAGGGAAAAGCATGGAGAGGGGGCAAACCAAACAAAACCCAAGCAAATCAAAACCAAAACAATGAAGGAGAAGAAGAGGAGGAGAAAAAAATCCCAGGGAAAAGGGGGAAGCTCCCCAGGGGGCAAGGGAGGGGCAAGTAAGGAAAGGAAGATCCAACACCTGATCCTGAAGGATTATAAGACAGTGGCCCACTGACCAGGTCCCATGAAGGTGGGCACCTTGTCTTCAACCAGTGTCTATCGCCAAAACGGCTTTTTCTGCATCTAAATCTCCACTAAGTCACCACATATGCCTCAGGGTTTTCTCTATCCTCCAAGATTAGCTCCTCCATTCTCCGTATGTGGTCCATTTCAACAAACCACTCTACCAAACTCGGGGGTAGCAGGGATTTCCAGAGCCTAGGGATAATCGTCCTTGCTGCTTTTAAGAAGTATTTGAAAATACCCTTCTTCACCCAGGACAACGGGCCTGGGATCAGGGACAGGAGAGCAATCTCAGGGCTGTTTGCACAACTAGACCCTTCACCTCTGTGTGTATTTGGAAGAAAGTTTCCCAGAGTTTTATGACCCTGAAGCATTCCCACTAGATGTGGAGAATGCCCCCTTGGGCCACATCACATCTGCAGCATGATCCTGGTTCATTCGGCGAGAATGCTGCAATGTCCGCCGCTAGCACATCGAACCTGGTGCAAGGTTTCTGAGAGCCCCATATGAACTTCAGGAAGGCTGATTGGATGAACTTAAAGAAGTGTCTCGGGAGAAGGATGGGGATTGTTTGAAACAGGTACAAGAATCAGGGGAGGACAGCCATTTTCAGGATGCTGATCCTTCCAAACCAGGAGTTGCACCCTCTGTCATATTATGAGAGGTTCTGGATGGTTTTGGAATTAAGCTATTGAAAGTTACGTTGAAACAGGCTGGGTTAGATAGTATATAATTCCCCAGGTATTTGATTGCAATGGGTTGCCACTTAAAAGGAAAGCAGCTTTTATGGTTGTCCGCCAAGGGCTGGGGCAGAGTAAGGTTCAACGCCTCCGATTTCATGTAAGCAGGTCGTCGACAAAGTTCGAAGCTTTGTATTGCCGACCCTTGCATTCTATATCTGGGTTGGACCTGATCGCTATCGCTAGATGCTCCATGGTTAGGATGTACAGTAGAGGTGAAAGGGGGCAACCTTGGTGAGAGCCGTTTGTGATTGTGATGGGTTCCGACAGGATGCCATTGGCCCTAACTCGTGCTGTTGGGTCCTGATATAAAGCCATAATCTTAGAGGTGATATTGGGTCTAAGGCCAATTTGCATGAGTGTAGCTCGAAGGAAGGACCAACTCACCCTGTCGAATGCCTTCTCTGTCTCACAGGAGAGTAGACACGCCGGGACGCCCTTGTCAGGCACATACGCAATAAGGTCCAGCAGCTTGTTTGTATTATTTCTGGCTTCAAGGGCATGGACGAAGCCCACCTGATCCAAGTGAATCAAATGCGGGATCAATGGTTGGAGTCTGGTGGCTATGATGTTGGCAAATAATTTTAAATCTACATTAAGTAGAGAGATAGGCCTGTAACTACCAGAAGTTGATGGGTCCTTGCCCGGTTTCACAACTATCATAGCTTCCAAGGAAGCTTTGGAAAGGGGTTGTCCCCCCCCTACATGATTAAAGGCCCTCACCAGGAAGGTGGTGAGATGTGCTGCTAGGGTCTTAAAGAATCTAGGGGTAAAGTCATCAGGACCCGGGCTTTTCCCAGAGGGGGCCTCTCTGATGACTCTCAAAACCTCCAGTTCCATGAAGGGGGCCTCCAGTTTAACTGAGGAATCCTCCAAGATTACCAGGAGTGGAGTCTCATTCACGTAGTCCTGTATGTTCGTCTCCAGCTCCTCTGCTAAAGCTCACTATAGAAGCCCTTGAACACCTCTGGGATCTTAACCAGGTCTACTACACTCTCCCCTCCACCTGATTTAATGCATGGGATGAACAAGGCTGCAGCTCTACCATGGAGAGACCTGGCCAGGAGTCTGCCGCATTTGTTTGCATGGTCATACATTGAGGCATGTATCTTGTCCCTGTATCTGCAATGAGCCTGGTAATATAGCTTCAGGGGCTTATAACTGCCGAGCAAAAGCTCTGAAAGCAACTCCAGAGATGGGACCTGCTTATGCTTAGACTCTAGATTGTGTATTGTTTTAGGTTTTTGTTTACGTGATCAACGCTGACCTCTCATATTTCAGCCTCGAGCCCTCTTGACTGAAGATCCCCAGCAATACACACTTGAGCACCTTTCACTGGATCACAGGAGAGCAATCATCCTGTTCATGGTCAGCGGAAAGTTAGTGGTTGCTTCCCTGAACCTGTTCAAGCAAAACAAGTCTCTGAGAAGATTATCATATAGGCTCCAGCTCCATTGTTTTGGTGCGGCGCTGGGCAGATCAACATGAAGGCCAGCGCGTGGTCATACCACAGGAAAGGACCTATGCTGGCTTTAGGGTGCCATTGCAGGGCGTGATGGCTCAGCAAGATATAGTCAATGCAAGTATATGAGCCATGCATAGGTGAGAAGTATGTGTAGTCCCTGGTATGCTCCAACCTCCAAACATACATCAGCTGTAGGCTATGGAGGGTTTTCCGCATAGACTGCAGCTTTCCAAGGGGTACCGAGGACCAGATGAGGTGTACAAGGAGGGGCTTGGTGCCAGGTTAAACCCCCCAAGATCACAATCCCCTCTGCAAATTCCTCCAGCTTCCTCAGGTACCTCTGGAATGCCGGCACCTGGTCATGATTTGGCAGATAAAGGTTTGCCATTGTGTACATTCTTTGGTGGATTAAAACCTTAAGGAAAACAAACCTTCCTTCAGGGTCAGCTAAGTGGTCGACCGCCGTGAACTGTGGATTTGTGGATCACTATTGATGCGCCCCACAATTTAATGGGTTGGTGCTATGGGACCAGGAGGGAAAGTATCTGCTGTGCAGAGCAGGCACTTTCCCCTCCTGAAAGTGGGTCTCCTGGAACATAATCGTTTGTGGAGGTCATATAGTACCTTTTGAGCATTTGGGACATAGAATCTCTTAATGTTCAGAGAGCAGACGGTCTGCTTGGCCATGTTGTGCAAGAGAGGCAGAGACTTGCCCAAAGCTCTGCTAGGAAGTAGGCTGTAGGAGGCACGCACAAAGTGCAGATGGATCTGCCAGGGATGGGAGAGCAGGGACAAAGGGGTGGGAAAAGGGAGATAAAAAAAAGCAGAGGCAGAAATCAGAAGCAGCAGAAGGGAGGGAGCGTATATGAGGTGCTTGCAGCTAAAATAAAGGGAGGAGGACAGGGGGATCAAAGTATCAGGTCGCTGGGGCAAAGCAGACCCACAGTGGACTCTAAGTGAGGGGCACCTGCAGTCAGATGCACCACAAATGTCCTCGTTTCCCTAGTTGGGTCGGCCAGATGTAATCAGGGCAGGTTCCCACCGGGGATGCCTAAGTTGGGTGAGTGTAAATCAATAGTGGAAAATGCGTAGGAGATGCACAAATTGAGAAGTATTGACACATTGTAAACAGACTAGTAACTCAACATAAGGGGCCAGGACTTACCCCCCCGGGGCCCCCGCGTCATGCCCCCCAGGACAGAAACCCCCCTCCAGGGATCCCAGGGCAGGGTGCCCCCAGGGGGGCAGGCCTGGCAGCCCAGGGAGGCCTCGTCTAGAGGACAGACACCCCCCTGAGGCCACCCTCCAAGACCCCCCAGGGGAGCCCCCAAAGGAAACCACAGGACACAAGGCAAGGGCCCAGGCCGCCCCTGGCGGAAACACCAATCAGGGCACCCTTAGACCACCCCCTCACACCTAGGTCACCCCCCAGGGTGTGGGCCGCCCCCAGCACTGCAATAAACCGGGGGAGGCCCACCTGTCCCCTACCCCCTTGGGAGTTGCATCAGGTCCCCCCCCCCGTCGAGGGGACCCAGAAGCCCGACAGTGTCCAGGGTACAATTGGGGACAAAGCCTCAGGCCGCAGTTGTAGATCCCCCCTTGGTGGGAGGGAGTCCAGGCACAAAGCATCTCCAAGCAGCCAAGTGGAAGGGAGAATTTATGGCTCATCAACATTCGCTGTTTCAAGCCCTGATGTCTGCGTGGGGGCCCTCATCCTCCAGGGCCCCCTACTGCTCTCCTAGGCTCCCTCCTTGCTGGTCTCCCAGGCGGAAGGTCCAAAGCCAGCGCAAACCAGTCCGGCACCTGGATCAGTTCAGTCTCCACGAAGACCTCGAATCTAGTTGGGTCTGCTCCCATGCCCTCCTCAGGATATCTTTCTTGGTTTTGAAGAGGTGGATCCTGCAAACCACATCCCTGGATCGCTGGCGGTCCGCAGGTTTTGGGTAGAGGGTGCGATGAATTCTGTCTATGCCGATGTTGTTCGTGGGGGGGACCCTAAGATTGCGTTAAAAATGTTTTTGGCTGTGTGTTTTAGGTTCAATTGGGCAACAGTTTCTGGGAGCCCGCTAAGTCTTATGTTGTTGCTCCTGCCCCGATTTTCGATGTCGTCTAAGTTGAGGTAGAGGGCTGAGAGGTTGCGTCTTTCATCCCGCTGTAACTGTTCTAAGGCTGCCACACTCTGGGCCAATGTGAACTGATCTTGTTCGACCGTGTCAACCCTGTGAGAGATCTCTGCAAAGGAGGGTGTTTGAACTAACCACTTTTGGGATAGTGATGGAGACATGGGTCCATGGACATGTCGGCAAGAGGGGTATTAGGCCCCATTTCCAGTGGCAAAACCACATCTTCATTAAGAAGAAAGAAACCCTCCTTACTGAGGTTATTGCCACTAAAAAGATAACCCTAAGAGTCAATAAACGTAATGACGCATCTGCCAATGGTTCAAATGGAGGACCCTGAAAAGCTGATAAAGTTAAGGTCCCAAACTGGCAGAAGTGGCATACGAGGAGGCCGCACATGGGTAACCCCCTGTATAAAAGTTTTGCTAAATTTATTTTCAGCAATGGGTTTCTGTAAAAAGATAGATTAAGCAGATATCTGTCCTTTTAAAGTACTCAATTGAAGACTTTCATCAAGACCTTTCTGCAAAAAAATCCAAACTCCTGGGAACAGAAAAAGTTCTACAAGCGAACCCTTTGGATTCGCAATAAGCGATAAACGCTTGCCAAACTCTATAGTAGATCATTGATGAAGACTTCTTCCTGGCCTGAATCATAGCCTGGATGACTTCTCTTTCTGCCAAGATGAAGGATTAAATAGCCAGGCTGCCAAAGCCAGAACTTGTCAACTGGGGTGCCTTAGAAGCCCCTGTGTGAGAAGATCTGGATCGTCGGGTAACCTCCATGGGTCGCCCTCTGACATCCTTACTGGTTGGGACTCCCTCGCGAGCTATATTTTTAGTACTCGACCCAGGCATGGAATTGGAGAGAATACATAAAGAAGCTTGAATGCTGACCACTGAAGGGTTAGGGCATCTGATGCTATTGCTAGAGGATCCCTGGACCAGGACACAAACTTTGGAACCTTCAGATTGTGCTGTGATGCAAAGAGATCTACGTCTGGAATCCCCCGGCGCATGCAAAGGGATTGAAAGACCCTCTGACTGAGAGACCAGTCCCCTTGATGCAGGACCGCTCTGTTGAGTTGTTCGGCCTGCAAGTTGTCCACTCCTGGTATGTGACAGTCACAAACCAAAAATGTAGGCCATCTACTGCAATCCGCAGATACTTCTGATGACCCAGAAAAATCGGAATGTGTAGGTAGCATCCTTTATATCCACCGTGGTCATAAAATCTCCCGGCTGGAGTGACATCACTGTGGATTTTAGCGTTTCCATGCGAAATCTCTTCAGAAGGACAAACTTGTTGACACCGTTGAGATCTAATATTGGGCCACTGCTTTAGCCATAAAATATGCCTTAAAGCTACCACCAGAGCTAGGCCTCTGGCACTTAACTCTGTCACAAATCATCCATAGCAGTAATCACATACCTGTTGATCTCCAAACTGGGGCTGGAGCATAACCAACGTGAACGACCCGAATGAGTCTTAGAATCCAGTTGTTTTAACAACCTGCTGCTTGCCAAGGATGCTATGGATGTAGCACAGGCTGGCCGCAAGGTCGACCCCATAATAGCATAAGCATGACATGCCACCTGATCTAAGCGCTAGATCCTTTGGTGAAGCACTATCAGAGGATGGCATAACAGAAGTCTTAACAAGACCTGAAACCGGAGCATCCACTATAGGGGGACAAGACCATAATTCAATATCATCTGGAGGAAAAGGATACGTATCTAGTACTCTAGGGATGGCCGAAAGACTATGTGGCGTCTGCCATTCCTTTTGAATCAGATTAGAGCAATGTGCATGCACCGGAAAAACCATCCTGTGTTTTTACAGCTTAAACCCCTTTTTTTTTGGCCCGAGAGATCCCAAAACTCTAGAATGGATGGAATCAATTTATCTATCTTCTCCTTAAAAGGAGCGCCCGCTTGTGTAGAGGACTCTGGAGTCCCTACAAGATGAAGCCTCCCCAGTGGATTCTTCCTGGGAGACTATGGCAGCAATAATATCCTCTTCAGACTCAGAGGAAGTTAAATGCTTCTTTTTCTTTATAGTTTTCGTAGGAGCCGATGATCCTGAATGACTCTCTAGGTGGGCCAATCTATCTGCAATCTCTTGGAGGACATTCTTGTCCTGAATGTCCCCCTGAGGTTGGGCTGCTGAGGGGTTCTTAGGATCTGAGTGCCCCGCAACAGGGGACGAAGTCCTTGCAGCAGGAGACAACTGTCTTCCATATTCAGCAACCTGCCTGCATACTGGACATGGGATAAATCTGCTAGACAACCAGATCCAATTACCCCAGATACCTCCGTCATGGTGAAAATACCTCCCTGGGGATCTAAGACCTAGGATATAACAGTTCTCAACAGTCAAAAGTGACTACCCGAGACCTAATATATTGCCTGCTACAAATACACCCAAAATCATAAAAATATATAAACAAAATGACCTACCTAAAGGTTTAGTGCTGCTTGAGGGTGGCGTTGCAAAAAGTGGCCCCCTTGCCAGCTCAACCCCAGCGACCGAGTGGAGGCGAGCATCCCAGCCGGAGAACTGCAAGCCACCGAGGTATAGGCAGCGGCGCACCCGGAGGAGAACCGGAGGTGTCAGTGGTGCTCGATGCCTCACCTAGCCAAAATTGCTAGGCCCTTAACCCTTCTAGTGCCAGCTACGCGAGTCTCATGTAGCAGCCTCTACTCCCCTAAGTGCCAGCTACGTGAGCTGACTTTAAACCCCCACAGAAAAAAAATATAAAAGTTAAAACTCACCTGACCCCTCGTTAGATTAGGCTGGGTCTTCTCTTCTTCATCGGTGACCCGGCACCTGTCACCCGGCAGCCGGAGACCCAAGAAGCTCAGTTGCTGTTGGAGGAGATTGGAGGAGGAAGGTTGAGTGGGGGCGAGATGGCTCTGATCTCTTGCCCCCCCCCAGCCCTCCTCCACCGATCACCAGCACCGACTGAGCTTCTTGGGTCTCCGGCTGCCGGATGACTGGTGCCAGGTCCTCGGAGCATCGTGGGGCATGATCGGGACATCGGAGGTGAGTAGAAAAAAAAAACTAATAAATGTCATTTTTTCTAATGTGTGTGTGTGTGTTTATTTTTACTGTTAACCCCTTGTGAACTGGTAAGGGGTCCATGAGACCCCTATACCAGTTCACAAGGCTGGGGGCTGGCAAGTCATCTGCAGAGCTGAAATTTTCAAGTAAAATTACCGTTATGCGCATGATTTACTTTGGGGTGTTTGCCAACTCTTCCCTTGACAGTAGCTTTGCATGTTGGGTACTGTTCTTTCTGGGGGGATGTTGCTTATTCAGATTTTTACTTGTTTTTTCTTGTTTGCATATAGTTTTTTTGTTAGGAAAATGTGGCTTTGATTCTTCTTTTTTAGGGAAACTCTGTACACCCAAAGAATTGATTGAGGGATACTATGCCCACATAAACAAGCATGGTACGCCTAGAAAGCTTGAGGCGTGTACTTCCAGAAAATATATAGTTTGTGGGGCATATTTCAAATGTAAAGGGTTGTTTTTCTGGAAAAACTGCAAGGTGCACTTAGCGTAGCATAGTTGTATTTTATCTGAAAATCTGATAAAGCTCTGTTTCAGTTTGGGGGAGTCTCCTGGGCAGGAAAGGGTGTCTACCAATAGATATGTGGTACCACTGTAACTGGGAGAAATTGGGGTTTCACACGCAATAAGATTTTATTGGCAAAAAAACACTACAAATTGCAAAAAATAGATTTTTTAAAAATTTTTTGCACATATTTCACCCAAAAGTATTGAGAATACACTAAAAAAAGGCCATTTCATGGTGAAGCTCAGACTCTGCTGAAAAAAACAATATATACTTTTCCTGGAAAATCCCTAGAAATCCCTTCAAAAATCAAGGTTGAACATATGTAGCTCAAAATAGTGAAACGTGGTCTGGCAACAAAGGGTGACAATTTTAGGAAGGTTGGCACTTAAAGGGTTAAAAGCATGCAAATTTTGAATTTTACAAACAGTAAAATGCACAATGAACACGTCGAAAAGGACAATAAAAGAGTGAAAATAATTCCCCTGGTCACCCTTAATCAGGCTCACCAGACAAAAACCAGTGGCTGCTTTTTCCTGTGGCAGAATTGCCAGCACAGGGGTGTCAGCTTTTTATAAAACAAAAGGCACCCCAAGACCCTGGCACTTACCCTTACCATCCTGATCCGTATGCAGCATAGCTGTGGAGGTGTTGTGGGTCTAGATCAGAGGACTTTAAGGGCCCAGGAACAGACAAGGGTTTCCAATACCCCCGCTTCCGAGGTATAATCCTTAAAAAACAAAAAATAAATGGGAGAGGAGTTCAGATACACCCTTGCAGTCCAGTTCCAACTGCAAGAAAGAGATTGGATTAGGAGGGAATCAGCCAATAGTATATAGTCTGGGGGTGCTGGAGAAACTGTACATCAGACTTTCAGCTTAGTCTATGTTAGAGTGACTTTTTTTTTATTGCAGCTTGCAGCTATTGCAGGTTGCGCAACTGTAGAGTTTCTATGTATTTTTCTGCTGTGTTGTTACCTCCTGTATACTGTATATCGAGCTATAATATTTATCACTGCTAGTTCTTCTCTTCCTGTCTTTGTTTTTTTAAGCCACCATGTAAAGTGACATTCTCTTACTGTATTCATGCTTAAGTAAAGCCAGTTCCTGCTATACCGCTATTGTCTATCTGGATTACAACTCCCCTGTACCCAGCACCCAGCACTCACACTCTGCAACAGATTATGGGCCCAGTGACCGGATGAAGCCACAGTGAACGGATAAAGCCCAGTGACCAGACACGGCCCAGGAACTGCAACGGGGGGACAGCACAGTCAATGCAGAGATCAACATAAGGAAGCTTTCCACAGAGACATCTCCTGTATACAAGTAAGACTGTTCATACTTATATATATATATATGTTGTGGTAAAGTGTATGGGAAAGTGCTGAATGGTGTATATTTCTACCTTGCTTTGCTCAATCAGGCACGATCCATGCCAGATTTACAGGACCCCAGTTCTCTATGGGTTTTTCCCCTAATCCCAGTTCTCACACAGGTGATGAGGCTGATTGCAACTAAGCCTAATAAAAGGAGGCGATAAGGCTTTCAGTCGGTTGTTGAACCGCCTGGGATGAGGAGCCCAGGCCTCTCTACTCACAAAGACTGACAGATATGAATTGCAGCCAAAGGACTTGTATGCCCTGAAAGCGGACCTGTTACAAGGATTTGCAGTTTGCTGTAGAGCTGGAGAGATAACCGCTTGCTGTACTGCATTGTAGGCTGCAACCTTCTCTGAAGTAATAGATTTTTGGCTGTTGAATATTTGTTTTCAGTAAAATTGCTTTTGATTTGAAGAACTGTCACTGGTGTTCACCCCAGATCCTGACAAATTGGTGGAGGATGCGGGCATTTGGCTGTTGCTAGGGGCATTTGGCTGTTGTCTCCTGTGACAAAAATGCTGCATTTTGAAAATTGTGGACATTTAAAGGCTCAGCCAGACAATGGAGGAGGTGATAAAACAGCTAATACAGGCTAACCTCCAACATGAGCGGGCCCTGGAACAGCAGCAGCAGGCCCAACAGAAGCAGGCCATGGCACAACAGCACCAAGCCCAGCAGCAGGCCATGGCACAACAGCAGCAGGCCATGGCACAACAGCAGCAAGCACAGCAGCAGGCCATGGCACAACAGCACCAAGCACAGCAGCAGGCCATGGCAAACCAGCAGGAGACAAACCGCCTGTTGATGGAGCAGACTGCTGCGCTCAGAGAGACTGTTATGGCCAAAGTCTCACAACCGGAGAGAAGCCTGGTTGAGACTAATGGTGCGAGGAGAGCCGTTCAGCGGGCCTTGCATAAGAGGACTCCTGACGATGATATTGAGGCCTGACTCACTGTATTCCAGCGAGTGGCTGAGAGTGGGCAGACGTCATTACACCCTTCCTGACAGGTGAGCCACAAAAAGCCTATTATAACCTCAGGGATCAAGATGTACGGGACTATGTCAAACTTAAGATGGAGATCCTTGCTCTCCTGGGGGTTACGCCAGCGGTTCGGGCAAGGAGAGTTCGCAATTGGAGCTTTGCCATTTATAAGCCTGCCCGGTCGCAGATGTATGATCTGATCCATCTAGTCAAAAATGGCTGGATCCAGAGCATTCTATCCCAGTGCAGATGGTGGAAAAAGTCGTGGTGGACCACTACTTCCGGACCCTGCCTCCAAAGCTACAATGGTGGGTTGGACAAGGAGACGCTCAGACTGCTGAGCAGCTGGTCAACATGGTGGAAAGATTCATAGCAACTGAGAACTACCCCGGGGATGCCGCTACAGCACCAGCACCTTCCAAGACCATCAAACCCGTGACATTGATGGGTAAGAGAGTTCCAGCTGGAGGTGTGTGGAAGGATGTAAGAGGGGGCAGGGCTCTAGACTTTGAGCGAGGGCAAAGACTGACCCTGACCCCCCAGAGGCCCCCTAATCCTAGGGAGGACGCCCGGGTAAGGAGATCCCGGGTTGCCCAGTGTCAGAGGTGCCATGAGTGGGGACACATAGCCGCTGATTGCCCCCTTTCCCCTGAGCCCATGAAATGTGACGCTAGCTGCCGAGGTCCCTGTTCACAGAACCTGCTTGTACCGCCATTCCGCGGTCAGAGACTGAGCCACATATTTTGATGTTGAAAGTAAATGGCTACTCAGTGAAGGCCCTGTTGTACTTGGGTAGCCTAGTAACCTTGGTACGGGCCCGCCTTGTGGTTGGGGATTACGTACCGAATAAAAATGTTAGAGTGCTTTGCATCCACAGGGATATTTTAGCTTACCCTGTAGCCATGGGTAAGTTTGAGACCCCTGCTGGTACACTGAACTACGAAGTCAGCGTGGTAAAACACCTTATGTACGAAGTAATATTCGGTCGTGATTTTCCCTTGTTCTGGGACTTGTGGGAAAGGGGTAACACTTCTGCCGCCAGCAAAGAATCTCCAGCAGAACCTGTAACCCTCCCTGTTGTAGACTCGGGTGAAAATATGGGTACCTCTGAGTTATGCAGCAAAGACAGATTTCCACTACAGGTGTTAGCAGGCGAGGATGACGAAGACTTCCCTGCCTGATCAGCGGGTCTTAGACCTAGAAGTGGCTTGGGGTAATTTGGGGTCTGAGCAATTAAGAGACCCCACTCTGGGGACTGCAAGGGCAAATGTCACGGTAGTGAATGGTGTACCTCAGGAACCAGAAGCTGACCAGAAGTTTCCACACTTTGCTATGAATGGGGATCTGGTGTATCGGGTCTCCAAAATGAATAATGAAATTGTGGAACAGCTTCTGGTACCTAAAGCATACTGTTGCATGGTGCTGGAGATCGGCCAAAATCATGTGTTTGGAGGGCATTTGGGGACTAATAAGACCCAAGAGAGAGTTCTCCAAAGGTTGGTTTGGCCTGGGGTGTACGAGGAAATAAAAAGGTACTGTAAGTCCTGCCCTACGTGCCAGTTAAGTGCCCCAACATCACATTTCCGGAGTCCCTTGGTGCCACTTCCCATTATTGAGGTCCCCTTTGAGAGAATTGGCATGGATTTGGTGGGGCCTATCGTAAAGTCTGCAAGGGGACACCAATACATATTAGTGGTGCTAGACTATGCTACCCGCTACCCGGAAGCAGTTCCGTTAAGAAATATGGCCTCCAAGAGTATCGCTAAGGAACTATTTCTTATGTTCTCGCATGTAGGGAGTCCTAAAGAAATCCTAACTGACCAGGACATGCCCTTCATGTCAAAGGTCATGAAGGAGCTGTGCAAGCTATTCAAAACTACCCATCTCCGCACCTCAGTGTACCACCCCCAAACAGACTGGTTAGTAGAGAGATTTAACAAAACCCTTAAGCACATGTTAAAGAAAGTCGTAGAAAGGGATGGCTGTGATTGGGACTGTTTGTTGCCGTATCTCATGTTTTTCCATCCGGGAGGTACCCCAGGTGTCTACAGGGTTTTTGCCCTATTGAACTAGTGTATGGTCGGCATCCCAGGGGTTTGTTAGATATAGCCAAGGAAACCTGGGAGACTGAGGCCACCCCATACAAAAGTGTAATTGAACATGTGGCTCAGATGCAGGACCGAATAGACAAGGTAATGCTGATAGTAAAGGAGCATATGCAAAGGGCTCAGGAGGCCCAGAGCAGAATATTTAATAGATCTGCTAGGTTGAGGGCCTTTAATCCTGGGGACCGGGTCCTGGTGCCCATGGTTGGAAGTACATTTCTGGCAAAGTGGCAGGGTCCCTATGAGGTTGTAAAGAAGGTGAGTGAGGTGAACTACAAGGTTCATCAACCAGGTAGAAGGAAACCCTACCAGATTTACCACATAAACCTGATCACGCCGTGGAAGGATCGTGAAGCTTTAGTAGTCACTCCGGCTAGAGTTAAAGATGTGGTGCAGACAGTTCCCCCAGTCAAAAAATGGCTGAGACCTTATCAGGACACCAGAAGCCGGAGGTCAGGGAGTTTCTACAGGGAAATAAAGATACGTTTTCTGACCTTCCGGGCCGTACTTGCCTAATAAAACATCACATTAAAACTGAACCTTCAGTAAGGTCCTAATACCAAAACCCAATGGGACCTGGAGATTCTGTAACGATTTCAGAAAACTCAATGAGGTCTCAAAATTTGATGCTTATCCCATGCCCCGGGAAGATGAGTTGATTGAAAAGCTCGGGAGGGCAAGATACATCACAATCCTGGATCTCACAAAGGGGTATTGGCAGATTCCATTGTCTGAGGACGCCAAAGAAAAGACAGCATTTTCCACTCCAGAAGGCCTGTTTCAGTATGTTATGATTCCATTTGGGTTACATGGGGCTCATGCTACCTTTCAGAGGCTGATGGACATGATCTTGAGACCACATCGTAATTATGCCGCTGCTTACCTGGATGATGTGGTAATTTTTTCATCTGATTGGAAGAGTCACCTCTGCAAGGTACAGGCCGTCCTAGACTTCATCAGTAATGCTGGCTTAACCATAAACCCTGAGAAGTGTGCAGTGGGTCTGGAGGAGGCAAAATACCTGGGTTACTTCATTGGCACAGGCCTGGTTAAACCCCAGATCAATAAGGTGGAGGCAATACAGAACTGGCCCAGACCACTTACAAAAAAACAGGTGAGAGCCTTCCTAGGTATAACCGGCTACTATCGTTGGTTCGCGCCCAATATCGCGTCAATGGCTGCACCATTAACTGACTTAACAAAGGGTCGTAATTCAGTAATGGTGGAATGGGCCCCAGAGGCAGAAAAGGCTTTTCAAAGCCTAAAAGCTGCCCTGTGTAAACAGTCCGCGCTGGTGTCCCCGGATTTCAGCAAACCAAAGTTTTTGGTACAGACAGATGCGTCGGACACTATAAAATTTTAAGTTTAAAGTGGAACATAGGCCGGGAAGTTACAGGGGAATGCGGATGCATTGTCCAGAGTTTACTGTGTGGTCGGTGAAAATTGTCAGACCTCTGGTCGGAAGAAGAGGGAGGGATATGTGGTAAAGTGTATGGGAAAGTGCTGAATGGTGTATATTTCTCCCTTGCTTTGTTCAACCAGGCACGATCCACGGGTTTACAGGACCCCAGTCCACATTCCCAGTCCTCTACGGGTTTTTCCCCTAATCCCAGTTCTCACACAAGTGATGAGGCTGACTGCAAGGAAGCCTAATAAAAGGAGCCGATGAGGCTTTCAGTTGGTTGTTGAACCGCCTGGGATGAGGAGCCCAGGCCTTGCTACTCACAAAGACTGACAGATCTGAATTGCAGCCAAAGGACTTTGTTTGTGTCACCCGAACCTGGAACTTGTGGATTAACAGTCGGGACTTGTATGCCCTGAAATCGGACCTGTTACAAGGACTTGCAGTTTGCTGTATTATCCTACCCTAGACTTTACTAGAGCTGGAGAGGTCCCCGCTTGCTGTACTGCATTATAGGCTGCAACCTTCTCTGAAGTAAGAGATTTTTGGCTGTCGAATATTTGTTTTCAATAAAATTGCTTTTGATTTGAAGAACTGTCGTCTTAGTCACTGCCGTTCGCCCCAGATCCTGACAATGGCCAAGCTGAATAATGACAATTATCAGCTATGGAAGTTTAAAGTGGAAATGCTACTATCCAGAGATGACTTGTGGGAGGTTATCACTACAGAGACGCCACAGAATAATTATCAGGACTGGGAAAGAAAAAAACAGACAGGCATGGACCACCATAAAATTGAAAAGTTAGGCGGATGCATTACTGCAGAAGCTAAAACTATAGCTCAATGTGTCAAACTAGATAGGAACTTAAAGTGTATGTTCACAAATGACAGAAGTCTGGCAAGTAAAGTGGGGGAGCTTGAGGCTCTGGTGCTGGAAGATAATATTGATGTTGTTGGTGTGGCATGGATTGCACACATGACTGGACTGTCAATCTTTAAGGTTTTGCTCTTTTTCGGAAAGACAGAACAGTAACAGTCTGTGAAAATCTTGGTAAAAGTGACCACAATATAGTTTTATAAACTGTAATAAAGATTTTCTTTCGGGGAGGGCAATAACATGGCTGACACCTGTAGTTAAAAGGGCAATAAAGAACAAAAAAAGGGCATTTAAACATTACAAGGCTGAACTGTTGTAAAAGTATAAACTAGCAAATAAAATGTGTAAGAAAGAAATAAGGTTGACAAAAATCACAAAATGAAAGATGTGGCCAAAGAAAGCAAAACAAACCCTAAACATTTTTTTAAATACATTAATTCAAAGAAAACTAAATCAGAACATATAGGTGCCCTAATTAATGATAATGGGGAAATGGTCACTGGGGTGTAGATAAGGCGGAGCTGGTAAATGGATTCTTTACCTTTGTGTACACAAGAGAGGAGCAAGGAGCCAACACAGGAGATGCCACTGATAGCAATAGCCCAACTATAATAATTAACATTCTAAACATGGATACCATCCAAGAAAAACTAAATAATTTAAATGTGAATAAGACTGCAGGACCAGATGGACTTCACTCAAGAGTTCTCAAAAAACTCGGTTCTGTTATCTCATCACCCCTGTTCTTGATCTTTAAAGACTCACTAGCAACTGGTATAGTGCCAAGGGACTGGCGCAAGGCAAATGTGGTGCCCATTTTTAAAATGGGCTCTAGGTCTTCTCTGGGCATTTACAGACCTGTAAGCTTAACATCCATTGTGGGGAAATTGCTTGAGGGGCTTTTAAGGGACTACATACATGAGTATGAAACTATGCATAATATGCATATATGCAGTGACAACCAGCACGGTTTTACTAAGGGCAGAAGCTGCCAAAATAACCTAATTGGCTTATATGAGGAGGTGAGTAGAAGCCTGGACAGAGGAACTGGCTGTGGAAATAGTTTTTCTGGATTTTGCAAAAGCATTTGACACTGTACCTTATAGACGCTTATTGGGGAAATTGAGTTCTTTAGGATTAGAAAATACAGTTTGTAAGTGGATTGAAAACTGGCTGAAGGATCGTGTGCAGAGAGTTGTGGTTAATGATAACTACTCTGAATGGTTACCGGTTGTAAGTGGTGTACCCAGGGTTCAGTGCTGGGCCCACTATTATTCAACTTGTTTATAAATGACATAGAAGATGGAATTAAAAGCACTGTATCTATTTTTGCAGATGACACAAAGATCTGCAGTGTGATTTCAGCTTCAGGCTGACTTAGACACATTAGAGTTTATTCAAAGCCTTCTCAAAACCATCTTGTTTTTGTCTCGAAATTTTCAATTTTTTCCCGCATGTCTATGTGCGTACGCATGATGCAGAGTTGTTCTGTTTATTTTTCGTAGCTACGTACGCCATCGTAAATGGCTGTGTACGGCTCTCGCAGCGTATGTGAGAGGACGAAGTTTTCATTCACGTTGCTTTGTAATCCTTGTCTACTACAGTTTTTGAGCGTTTTTCAACGTACCTTCCAAAGTAGAATTTCAGTGTCCCGAGATTTTCAGCTTGCATGTTTCTCAAAATATACGTAGTAACGTAATTTTGATGTAGAAGCTGCTATGTCTGCAGGCATGTACGCATGTGTGCAGCTTATTAACTGATTCATGTCCCCGGTTTCAACAATTCCCTCACTCACTTCTGCTCCCATGCTTACCTTAACTCCCTTGTGAGTGTTTATTTTTCTCTGTCCCACTCTTTTGATGCTTAACTCCCTTGTGAGTGTTTATTTTCCTCTGTCCCACTCTTTTCATGCTTACCTTAACTCCCTTGCCACTGTATTTTTTCCTCTGTCCCACTCTTTTCATGCTTACCTTAACTCCCTTGTCACTGTATTTTGTCCTCTGTCCCACTCTTTTCATGCTTAACTTAACTCCCTTGTCACTGCATTTTTTCCTCTGTCCCACTCTTTTCATGCTTACCTTAACTCACGCAATAGACAGAGGGAGGCAATGCTGGAGCAGTGACAGATGCTGAATTCTACCCTTGCCCAGATGGTGGCCATTCAACAGGCCGCACAACAACTATACTTTGGGCAGCCACCATACCATTAAATTGCTTTGTTAATTTATGATTTCCTATGTAATGGCAATTGATCATGAGTGACAATCATGCCCAATTACAATTAACTATTATTTTAGAGTTAAAAAGCTTTTCTTTTAACAACAAAAACAACTTATAGGGGGGCGTGGCCGCGGCATGGCAGCGTGAGGACATCCATAGTGAGGGCTCCTGATCATCCCCTGCCTTTTTATATAATCCGGGCAGTGAATCACCCCATTTAACCCCCCGTGGTAATGGGGAAACGTGGAGGGACAAGGAGGAGCGCCCGAGCGGAGCACAGACAAGGTATTGCCCGCTTTCTGAGACCGGAGGATCCGGAGGGCTCGCGCCGGACCAAAATGGTGCTGGAGCTTGGGGAGCGCGAGGGGGGAGAGGAGCAGCGCGAGAGGAGGAGGAAGAGCGGAGGCGAACGGAGGAGGGAGCCGGACTCCTCCCGCGACAACAGCCGAGGAGCTGCCACAAACCGGCAGAGAGCGGGGGTGAGGACCTCGCCGCTCACACAAAGATGGCGGCCGCCCTGGAGCAACAGGCCCCTATCCACCAGCTGAGGGGCGGGTGGCGGACACCCCCGGACCCCTCCTGCGCCAACCATCCCCCTCACCAGCCCGGAGGAAATGGGGCAGAGACGCGGCGGACACAATTGATGGCCAGGAGCCGGAGGCCTGGCATGTGTGGGCGGAGAGGGGTGGGGCCCAGCGGGGGGAGTCCCCGTTTTCCCCTGTTATGGGGGTGCATCAGATACCATCGCCCGACGAGCAGTTCTCCTTCCCGGCTCTGCTCCAGCCAAGAGAGGAGGGATGCGTCAAGAGCTCCTGGAGCTCAAAGGAGAGAAGCCCCCAGTCTTCACGCGGGATGCCCAGCCCCCTATTCAACACAGAATCCAGACCTAACCCAGCGAGGCCGCGAGGCAGAGAATCCACACACCGGGCTATGGTCCATGCCCCACAGCAGATCCAGGATCCTGATCTACGTGCGCTCCTCCTCTCGCTCCCCACTAAAGCAGATATGGAGGCAATCCCTACTAAGGCGGATCTGGAAACCATGATCTCCAGAATAGAGAAAACCTTCCGGAAAGACCTGGAAACCGTACAACACAATGTGGCAGCGGTAGAGGACAGAGTGGCCGCTTTGGAGAATGCAGGTACCTCGACGGAGGAACGCCTTACCCGCCTGGAGCAGACGAGTAAATCGCAAGCAGCCCAGATCTCCAACTCAAAGTTACACTACGACGATTTGGAGAATAGGAATAGGCGGAACAACTTACGCCTCCGGGGGATCCCTGAAACATCCCGGTTCACAGACCTGGACTCGGTCGCCACGTCGATCTTCAACGAGCTCCTGGGGAACCCTCCGGGCACCGTAATAAAGATGGACAGAATACATAGAGTGGCGGGTCGGCCACCGGGTATCCCCGATGGCCCTCGAGACGTCCTGTGCAGAATACACCACTTCAAGGTAAAGGAAGAAATCCTCAAAAAAGCATGGGAGGCGAGACAAATCGTATACGACTCCGCGCACATCACCATCCTCCCGGACCTGGCTCGCTCCACGCTCTGGATGAGAAGACAACTGAAACCACTTCTTCAGAGGATAAAGGATAGTGGGGCAGCATACAGATGGGGCTACCCCTTTCACCTCATTGTCAGAAAAAATGGAGGCTCCTTTACACTGCGGACACCAGAAGACCTGGACAGTCTTTTTGCGTTCCTCGAAGCTGCCCCTCTCGAAGTCCCGAATTGGCTTGACTTCCCCACATTTCAGCCCTTGCCGCAGAGGATCCGGCGGCGGGGGGCTCTGATCGGTCGTGGCCGGCCGCGAGGGGGAGGTGCTCCCCCCCGATGGACGAATAATACCCGGGACTACCTAGACACATTACGGTGGACTTGACTCTCTCGGTTGGGCCTTCCTCCCACGCCGGGGCGGGCCTCTGGCGGACTCTTGCTTCCTCCCCGCTGTGGCCCTCTGGCGATCCCTTGGCCGGGGGGCCGTCGCCTCCGGTGGCGGGGTCTGGACAGAGAATTCGGAGGGTGACGACTGCATGCTTAGTGGGTCTTGGGGTCTTGGGCTCTCCCCCCCCCGTGCAGGCGGGGGGTGGGCCGGACTCATGAGGTCTCCCCTGGGGCGCGGTGTGGCGGCCGGTCCCCGGGCTTCCATCCCTATGTGAGGTGGACCTCCGACGGGCCTTCCTTTTGTCGGGGCCCCTGTCGTGCCTGTGGCCGGGGGGGATCGGCGCTTCCGGCCCTGGGGTTGGCGGGGGGCGTCGCAGGGATAATGAGTGTATCTTGATGTGTGCCCTCGGCTCCTCCCCCCCCCGCCTGTGCCTCCCCCCCCTTCCCCGGGCAGGCGCTTGCGCTGGTGCCCGGGGGGGGTGGCCCCTCTCGCTCCGGGTGATGGGTCGTGGCCGCCTCGTCGGCGCCCGGTGTGGGGGTTCGGGCGGGGGGGCTGGGGGGAGTGGGGCGGCAGGATGGTTGCCCGGGTCGGGGAGCATTACTGCATATGTGTTTCCTCTTTTGTTCTTTTGACAAGTGCCACAAGCCCATTAACCTGGCATAGAGTGTTATCACAGAATTAAAAAGGGCTCTGGTTTGTTGGTTCGATTGTTTGTTGATTACTGTCCTATTAAACCAAGTTCTGGACCGTCCCTCGTAGGAGGGGCTGAGTTGGGCCGGGGAGGCGGGAGCCCTCCGCAGCCTTGCAGCGCCACAGTTTCTCTTCCCCACATAGGCCTGCGCACCTAGGCTAACTCAGCCTTGGGCGGGCGTTTTTCTCTTATTCTTTATTTCCTCTTCCCTTCTCTTCTCCTAACCTCTCCCTTCAGCCACTTCTCCCTCCTCCTCACAAACTCCCCCCCCCGCTCAGCCCTCTCCCCTGATAACTCGTCCTCCCTCCGGTCTTGGTTGACCGGCCCTCTCTCTTACCCCTCCCTTGGCCGGGCGGCTGTACCCGAGCTGCCCGTGAGGGCGCCTTGGTCCCGTAACAACAGCAGCAGCGGCTCCGGGTGCTTGGCGGGGGGGCCGCCGCGGGCGGTCCGGATAGAGTGTGAGTGACGCGATGGACCTCAGGATCGTCTCCCTGAACACCAAGGGCCTCAACGTCCCAGAGAAGCGAAGAGTCTGCCTGAATCTATTCTGGAAAAAAAGGGCGCAAATAGTGTTTGTGCAAGAAACACATTTTCAGAAGGGGAAAGCTCCAAGGTTCTCAGACAGGCGTTTCCCAACGGGATGGCACTCTTTCTCGCCGGATTCAAAATCCAGGGGAGTTAGTATCCTGATCGCAGCCAACACCCCATGGACCTTGATAGATAGCATACTCGACGAGGAGGGCCGCTTCATCTTCGTTAAGGGGAAAATAGGCACCCAAATATTCACGTTTGCCAACATATATGCCCCCAACTCGGATCAGATTCACTTTATTGAGCGGACCCTGGGGGCCTTACAGACGTTCTCGGAGGGCGTCCTGATTTTGTGGCAGCGACCTCAACGTGGCCCTTGACCCACTGCTGGATACATCTAGGAAGGCTTTTCACCTATCGTTCTCAGCTCTTAAGAAACTAAAAAGCTCTCTGCGACTCTCACAACTCATGGACCCATGGCGTCTCCAAAACCCTCGAGGTCGAGACTACACCTTCTACTCGGCACCCCACGACTCCTACTCAAGGTTGGATTACCTATTTCTGGAACACAGATACCTGGAGATTGTCCAAAAAGCGGAAATTGACCCTATCCTGATCTCTGATCATGCCCTGATCTCGTTGTCCGTGAAACTCCCGGAGCGGTTGACAAGGCCAAGTACATGGGTGCTCAACGAGTCTCTTCTCCAGGATCAGAGCCTAAAGGAGGAGATCAGGAAAGAATTACAGACATACTTTGAAACCAATGCCAACCCAGAGACGTCCCCCTTAAACCTATGGGCAGCACACAATTGCTACATCAGAGGCATACTCATAAAAATGGCATCTAGAAAGAAGAGGGAGAGGGAGAAAATGACGGCAGCTCTTATACAGAAAATCACTAGTTTGGACTCGGAACACAAAAAACAGCAAGCGGAGAGGACCAGACTGGAGCTGGCAGCGGCACGTGAAAAACTAAGAGACCTCCTGCTAACCAAAGCGAAGGTCTCACTCATAAGAGCCAGGCGCTCTTTTTATGAATACGGGAACAAATGTAGTCGCATGTTGGCAAGGGCGATTAGAGAGCAGAGAGCCAGCAACTTCATACCTCAGATAATGGGGAACGGAGGACGAGTGCTCTCTAAACCGTCGGATATTGCCGGGGCCTTCAGAGACTTTTACCTCAAGTTGTACAACTTGGGGGGGTGGTGGGGAGGGTCGACCGAGTAGGCTGCAGGAAGCTCGAGGGTACATCGAGGCGTCGGGCTTGCCCACATTGAGCCCAGAGGTGGTGGAAACCATGGAGGAACCCATCTCGGTGCAGGAGTGGTCACTGGCAATAAAATCATCCCAAACGGGAAAGTCCCCGGGCCCTGACGGTTTCACACTGTCCTATTACAAATGGATGGAGGACATCTTGACCCCGAGGGCCATAGCGGCCTTTAACTCCATATCCCCTGAGCATGTTCTACCAGTAGACAGGTTGAGGGCACAGATAGCGATAATACCCAAACAAGGAAGAGACCCATTGCTCTGCTCCAACTATAGGCCGATATCTCTACTCAATGTGGACCTCAAGATATTCGCGAAGGTCCTGGCGAGCAGACTCCTGCCATACCTTGACAATCTAATAGGCCTGGATCAGGTGGGGTTCACCCCGGGTAGGGAGGCGAGAGACAACGTGACTAGAATTCTCAACCTGATCCATCTTGCACATGAGAAAGGGATCCCTGCCATGTTGCTCTCTACCGACGCTGAGAAAGCGTTCGATAGGGTCCACTGGGACCTTATTCGAGCCACTCTAGAACACATTGGCTTACAGGAGAATATGAGATCTTGGATGTTGTCTCTGTACTCCTCTCCCTCGGCATGCGTCAAGGCTAACGGGATTCTCTCTGATTCATTCCCGATAAACAACGGCACGCGCCAGGGATGCCCGCTGTCCCCAGTTATCTTCATCTTGACTTTGGAACCCCTCCTCAGGAGGATCAGGGCGAACCCGGATATCAGGGGGCTGTTGAGAAGCGGTGCGGAACATAAAGTTGCAGCGTTTGCTGACGACTTGCTCTTTTGCATCACACAACCAGTGACGACTATTCCCAATCTTCTGAGAGAAATGAGAGAGTACGCGGAGTTGTCGAATTTCAAAATCAACTTGCAGAAATCCGAGGCACTCAACGTTTCCCTCACACAGTGCCACTTAGCTAATTTACAGGCCAACTTCCACTTCCGATGGGCATCCGGAGCGATCAAATATCTGGGAGTCCAGATAACGCCCCAACTCAAGGACCTGTTCCCCAGAAACTTCCCTCCCCTCATATGTTCCATTAAGAGAGACCTACATTCATGGAGAGATAAGACATTGTCCTGGTTTGGTAGGTGCAATGTATTGAAGATGAACGTCCTACCGTGACTGCTCTACCCCATACAGGTGTTGCCCATCCACCTGCCATCGGCCTTTCTGAGAGAGGTCCGATCTGAATTTATACAGTTTATATGGGGGGGCAAGAGCCCGAGAATCGCCCAGCAGACGTTGGTGCTCCCGAAAGTGAGGGGAGGGGTGGGACTCCCCGACGTCGGAATGTATTATGTAGCGTCACACCTAAGCAGAATTGTGGACTGGAACCGGCATGGGAGCGGCAAACGATGGGTTCATTTGGAGCAATCGTGGGCTCCGGTTCCACTGGCGGGCCTCCCTTGGTCCCCGGGGGAGTTGCCGGGCTCGCTCAAGTCCCATCCTACCATAGGCCCGACCCTCCGGGTCTGGGCAAGACACAGGCTGAGGGGGAGCATAGCCCCGACGCCCTCTCCGCTTCGCCCAATTACGGGGGCACTGGATTTCTTCCCGAACCGACTGGATGCGGGTTTCGCGAGGTGGAGAGCCCCTGGCCGAGGGGCTGCCTACGAGTTTCTCGACGGCTCCAATTGGAAGTCACCGCAGGAACTGATGAGTTGGGGGGACGCCCCTCAGCTGACTTACTGGAGGGCACTACAGGTATCGCACTTCCTGGCGAGCTTGCCACCGCCCGGGGACTTCGCTAGAGAGCTGACCCCATTTGAGCGCTTATGTGCGACAAACGAAACAACCAAGGGTGCATTATCCACAATATACAAACTGCTGGTGGACCCAGGGCAGAGCCACATACCGAACTTCATATTGGCGTGGGAGTGGGAGCTCGGGGTCGTGTTTACTCCACCTCAGGTAAAGAAGATGCTAGAGCTTGCACAACGAGCCTCAATAAGTAACCAGTACCAAGAGGCGGGCTACAAGATTTTGAGTCGATGGTATAGGTCCCCGCAGACACTACATCGCCTCTTTCCGTCAGTGCCGCCCCTATGCTGGAGATGTGAGAGATACACAGGCTCCCTTGCACACATTTTCTGGGGATGTGCAAAAATTAGGGGCTTTTGGGAGGAGATTGTCAAGTGGATCAACAAAATTACCGGAGAGCCTATAGAACTCTCCCCGGAGGTTCTCCTCCTACACTCCACCAAGGCCTCAGTAAGAAAATATAATAAATCCTTGACAATTCACTTGGTGAACGCTGCCAGAGCATGTATCCCCGCCAGATGGAAATCGATCACCCCGCCAACCATCGGCTCCTGGATTAGGAGGGTAGAGGACATTAGGCGAATGGAGGACCTGACTTCCCTCCTTCAGCGCACTGAGGAGAAGCATAGACTTTGTTGGATGCAGTGGTTTACTATTCATGGAATCAGATGAGGGCAAGACTCTAAGGGACATGACTTGAGGTGAAGGGGAGATGCCCGGGGGCCGCCGCTGGACGTGAGAGCTTGACCCGGACCGGGGGATATGACCCCTGTCACACGGCGGTTCCCATCCCGCCTCGCACATGGCCGCGGGGGCTCTGACCGCTCTCCTCGCCCCCCTCTGCCGCCCCCCTCGACTCTCCCCCGGCCTGGGCCCCTTGTTGGGTTGTTGACGCAGATGCGCCCTGCGGGGGCGCGGGCGGGGGAATGGGGGACCTTTTTTTTTTTTTTTTTCCCTGTGTCGCGGGGGGCGCCGGGGCGGGCGTGGGACTATTCTGGGACTTGGGGCCCCCTGTGCCCTCCCCCTCCTGCTCTGTCCCTTCTCCCTCCCCCCCTCTCTCTCTTGCCCTCCCCCCCCCTTTTCACTTTTCTTCCCACCCTCCTATCCCTACCCTCTCCCCCACCTGAACACTTTACCCTTCCTCCCTTCCTCCCTTCCTCCACTGAGTATAGGTAAAATTGAGGAGCGGGGGCGAGAAGACATGATATCAGAGTGAGCGCGAATTAGTAGGTTATGTATGCCGAAGATTTAGTTAAATGCGTTATTGTAAAACCTGAAAGTTACATAGTGATTGTAATGCTCGGATACTGTGACTGTAATGCTTGATGAGCCAATGATGGTGTGTTTTCTTTGCTCTTGCTCTTTTCAATAAAGATTTATTGTTAAAAAAAAAAACAACTTATAAATGATTTGTCATAAACAAAGTTTGTGTAAACAAAATTTAATTTGGCCCAAAAAAACAAAAAACTAACACAAAACAACACAGATTGATAACAAACACATTACATAAAACTTAACTGAAATGACTCAAAATCAGGTGCTCCCTGACAGACTGACCAGAGGAACTCTGCCAACATACAATTTTCTGGTATATCCAGAAGTGCTGGAGAGGGGGAAACATCCAGATAATACCATTTTGTGATTACTCACCTGTAAAATGAGTATTATAAGTATGTCTCACACCCTGCTTCGGAAGTATTAATTACATGTGGGTTATGGTCCAGTAGAGGGCGAACTTCTGCAGAGATGACTAGAAAAAGAAGCCCCTCCCGGTCCATAAATACCTGGGACCTCCCACACATTCCCTAGTATAATAAAACAGTAAGGGGACCAGGAAGAGCCAATAAAATCAATGAGAAAAATGTTTCACCATATAGAGGATCCAAGATACAACTCAGGGTGGGACGAAGCAGGGTGTGAGACATACTTATAATACCCATTTTACAGAGTAATCACAAAATGGTATTATTCCAAGTATGTCTCACACGTGGGACATCCAATAACAGTGTCCAAAAAGGGTGGGGATCCCAACAGGCAATAGTGCACAAATTAAACCACTGCAGCTTGCAGAACTTTGCGGCCAAAAACAGCATCCGCTGAGGCCCGCATATCAACCTTATAAAACTTGGAAAAAGTATGAACAGAAGACGAAGTAGCAGCCTTACAAACTTGTTCAACAGAGGCCTGGTGCTGAAACACCCAGGACAGGAAGACCCAACAGCACGAGTAGAATGAGCAGTGATCTGGAAAGGGGGATCCCGCCCCTTGGCAGAGTAGGCCCTAATAACGGCCTGACGAATCCATTTACTAATGGTAGACTTGACAGGCGCCAAACCCTTCTTGGGCCCGGAAGGCACCACAAAAAAGGCGTCCGTCTTCCGGAAAGGTGAAGTAGCCACCAGATAGTAATTTACACATCTAACGACATCCAGAGAGTGCAAAGCCCTCTCCTTGTCATTGCTAGGTTTAGGACACAATGAAGGAAGCACAATGTCCTGATTGAGGTGAAAAGCAGAGACAACCTTTGGCAGGAAGTCTGGTTTAAAGCGGAAAACCACTTTGTCCTGATGTCTCTCAAAGTAGGGGGCCTGAATAGGCAGAGCCGCCAACTCAGAAACCCGTCGAACAGAGGTGATAGCCACCAAAAAGGCAACTTTTAAGGTGAAAATGGATAGTGCAGCATCCTGCACTGGTTCAAAAGGAGGACCCTGAAGGGCAGACAACACCAAATTTAAATCCCAAACAGGCAACATGGGTTTGCAAGGAGGGCGCACATGAGTGACCCCCTGAAAAAAGGTCCTAACCAGAGGATGAAAAGCGAAATATCTCTGAAAGAAAACCGCCAGAGCGGACACATGCCCCTTAAGGGTGCTAAGTTGAAAACCCATGTCCAGACCATGCTGGAAAAACTCCAAAATCCGAGGAATGGAAAACACCCGACAAGGAAAAGCCCTAGCCTCACACCAATCAATGTAGGTCCGCCAGGTCCTGTAATAGATATTAGAGGAAGATTTCTTTCTAGCCCTGACAAGAGTCTGGACAACTGCTTCAGACAACCCTTTTCCTTTAAGATGAAGGTTTCAGCAGCCACGCCGTCAAAGCCAGCGTTTGTAAATTGGGGTAACAAAGCTGACCTTGGGTGATCAGATCCGGAACCAGAGGCAGCCTGAATTGATCGACCGCCAGCCGGATGATGTCTGCGAACCACACCTGTCTTGGCCACCTTGGGGCCACCAGGATTGCTGGCACACCCTCTTGAGCCAGCTTGCGTACCACCTTGCCCACCATGGGAAAGGGAGGAAACAGATACAGGAGACCGAGCTCCAGGCAGGACAGAGACATGACATCCACTGCCAGAGCCAGAGGGTCCTGGGACAGAGACACAAATGCCGGAAGCTTGTGATTGTAACGAGAGGCAAACAGATCCACCTCCAGCCTCCCCCACCTGCGACAGAGGGATAGAAATACCTTGTTGCTGAGGGACCACTCCCCCCGACGAGAGGTCCCTCTGCTCAGAGCGTCCGCTTCCAGGTTCTCCACCCCTGGAATGTAGACTGCCGAGATGCACGGAACATTGCTCTCGGCCCAAGCAAGAATCATAGACACCTACCGGAGGGCACTCTGGCTGCGAGTCCCTCCTTGGTGATTGATGTAAGCGACCGCTGTCCGATTGTCGGAGCGAACCTGAACTGATAAGCCCCGAAGATGATGTGTCAGGTGCGACAGCACTAACCAAACCGCCCTCAGCTCCAGAAAGTTGATGGGGATATGGGCCTCCTGAGGACCCCACAGCCCCTGGAACTGATGTCCCCTCCAGAAGCCTCCCCAGCCTGACAGCGTGGCATCCGTGATGACCGTCTCCCAACAGTGCGCAAGACCCTGCCCAGGACCTGCCCCCCAGGAGATTCCTCTGGTCCATCCACCACTGGAAGGACCGCCGGACAAGAGGGGACAGAGGACATTTGTCCCAAACCGATAGAAGATGGAGCTGAAGGGGTCTCATGTGAAACTGAGCAAATGGCACTGCCGCAAAGCAAGCCACCATCAAACCTACCAGCCTCATGTATTGCCTGATGGACGGACGGGGGCTGGACAAAAGAAAATGAATAAGAGCCTGAAGAACATCCGCCCTCGGCCCCTGGTCTGAATGGTATCCAGAGTCATGCCCAGGAACGAAGCCACCCTTGACGGGGATAGAGAGGACTTGGGGTAATTGATTACCCACCCGAACCTCTCCAGCGTCGTCACCACCGTTCTGGTGTCCAGCTCCGCCTGGTGGAGAGAGGATGACGTGATGAGAAGGTCAAAAATTGAAATAAATTACCGCGCTAGAAATTATGTGTTCCAAAGAACTACTTTTTACAAAGTAGCACTGCTCAACGTGTTATAATCCTGATATCCAACAGATTTTTTTCATTAAGCTAAAATGGTGAATCACAGAGCAGTTAAAAATAACAATAAAATCAGCATATTTAGCCGTTAAGACATTAAAATATTATTATAGAGTCCCACTCTTATCCCGTAAGTTCAGGCGCGGAGTCACCGTGACTGGAGCAAACTTTAAATCACCTTTTCACGTGCCCTCCACCGCTTAAGTTGTACTCTTACCAGAAGGGGATTAGTTCATCGCCTTTTTAATATTATATCTCCACAAAAATTTCGCCTATATGGGATTGTGCTTCTCCTTAAGAACTCCACTTAAAATCGATCCCAATTATCTCCTTCTTTGTGTCACCAAAATGATATGCATATGTCTCCACACAAGCTCATTTAAAGTTTCACCATAAAAGCAGAAAGGAGAGAAGAGAGGGATCTAGCGCAATATGTTTTTAATAGGTTTAAAATCTATAAAACGTGCCTGTAATGCACTCACATTTAAACACTGTTACAAGCGCATTAAGTGCCAGGAGCGGTTCTCACCCAACCTTTGTGTACATCGGCCGATGATGGAAAGGATGAGGATGCCGCCTCTGATGATGAGCTCCAAGGACTGCAATGTGAAACGATGCTGACACTGCCGCTGTCCTCAGTAACGCGTTTCGTTGCTAATAGCAACTTCTTCCTGACTGACGGTGCGGCGGCAACTGCGACTTTTTAAATGATTAGAGTTAATGCGCGCTGAAAGAGCGTGTAAGCTGAGTGGCGTCTTACCTGCTCAATGTATTGTTTTAGCCTGGCTGATTGGAGAATCAGCCAGGAAGTTTTTACCAATCCGAAGGCTAGATATTTTAGCCAATCAGGAGGTTGTGTACATGCCTCCTCTCTGCGTGTTTTTGGCCAATCAGGAGGCTGTATAAGACCCTCCTCTCCGTCCAATGTTGAATGCTATTGATTGAGTGACAGGGAAACTGTCCAATCCGTTTACCCTTATCTTTTATTATCCTCCCAGCCTGCTGACGCATGCAATGCAATTTGACAGAGCAAGCTCCTATTTGGAGCCGATCATGCGCCCAGGCTGTATAGGTTCAATTCTTGGACCCAAGTTCACTCAAAAATTAGTTCATTGGGTGCATATGTATACTAACAAGTCTGTCGATAGTCATTACACTGGCTAGATGAAAATCTCTCAGGCTCACAAATGAGGACTCATTAAACAGCCTAGAATGCATTTTGAAGTGTTCACTGTCCCAACATTAAAACAACTTACACTGTATTGTTTCTAAGGCTTTATAATACCATATAGAATCATAGGACCTGCCCTATTCTTTCTTAGGGACCTGGACATAACTAAAGTGTTCTGATTGTGATATATCTACTTAGTCGGTATATCCTCATTATGATTCATTAAAAACCTTGTAGCTACTTTATAAAGCAAAGGTGTGAACTTGATTTCATGAGGACCTAAACCATCTCTCATTATACAATGTGAACAATGAATTAAATAGGTGAATCCTAAATCTAATGGGTTGAAAATGTATGCTATATATGTGTGCTTAGTTCCAAGAGGACTTAAACCATCTCAATGTGCTGTGAAAACTGTGTTAAAGTAAATGATTCTGAATTGAGTGAATGGGGAGTGGAACTGTGAGTGTGTCCTATGGGTATGTATGTGTGTCTAATATGTGCAAGTGGTGGGGAACTGTGTTTACTGTAAATAAGTGCAAATAAAAATATGTAGAAGTATATGAACTCCGTAGTGAGTGAAGAGAAAAAAAAAAAAAAAACTGCTATGTGAAGGAACAGAAATACTAATCAGTGAGTGGGTTAGATCATGATGTATCTATAAAGCAATTTAGGTCGAATTCCACGTTTAGACCTTTGGGTGTAAATGTGTCCAGTGTATATATCCACTGGCTTTCCTTACGGGATATTTCTCTCACCGTGTTGGATCCCCTCCAATGTTTATCCGTTCGGTCTATTCCCACGAACGACATTAAACTCGGGTCTTGAGAGTGACACTGTTTGAAGTGTGCTGATAAACTATGTGTGTCCAACCCTTTTCTGATGTTATACAGATGTTCGCGTATTCTAACCTTCAATGGGCGAATAGTTCTACCTACATACATTAGCTTGCAGGGGCACCATATTAAATATACTACCCCTGTAGTCTGACATGATATAAATTTTGTAATTTTATGAGTGCTTTGTGTTTGTAAATCTACAAAGGTTTTCTTTGTCACTCAATCAATAGCATTCAACATTGGACGGAGAGGAGGCTCTTATACAGCCTCCTGATTGGCCAAAAACACGCAGAGAGGAGGCATGTACACAACCTCCTGATTGGCTAAAATATCTAGCCTTCGGATTGGTAAAAACTTCCTGGCTGATTCTCCAATCAGCCAGGCTAAAACAATACATTGAGCAGGTGAGACGCCACTCAGCTTATATGCGCGCTGACGTCACACGCTCTTTCAGCGCGCATTAACTCTAATCATTTAAAAAGTCGCAGTTGCCGCCGCGCCGTCAGTCAGGAAGAAGTTGCTATTAGCAACGAAACGCGTTACTGAGGACAGCGGCAGTGTCAGCATCGTTTCACATTGCAGTCCTTGGAGCTCATCATCAGAGGCGGCATCCTCATCCTTTCCATCATCGGCCGATGTACACAAAGGTTGGGTGAGAACCACTCCTGGCACTTAATGCGCTTGTAACAGTGTTTAAATGTGAGTGCATTACAGGCACGTTTTATAGATTTTAAACCTATTAAAAACATATTGCGCTAGATCCCTCTCTTCTCTCCTTTCTGCTTTTATGGTGAAACTTTAAATGAGCTTGTGTGGAGACATATGCATATCATTTTGGTGACACAAAGAAGGAGATAATTGGGATCGATTTTAAGTGGAGTTCTTAAGGAGAAGCACAATCCCATATAGGCGAAATTTTTGTGGAGATATAATATTAAAAAGGCGATGAACTAATCCCCTTCTGGTAAGAGTACAACTTAAGCGGTGGAGGGCACGTGAAAAGGTGATTTAAAGTTTGCTCCAGTCATGGTGACTCCGCGCCTGAACTTACGGGATAAGAGTGGGACTCTATAATAATATTTTAATGTCTTAACGGCTAAATATGCTGATTTTATTGTTATTTTTAACTGCTCTGTGATTCACCATTTTAGCGTGATGAGAAGGTCGTCCAGGTAAGGCAAGATACGAATGCCCCGGACTCTGAGAAGGGCCATCACCATTACCAAAACCTTGGTAAACACCCTGGGCGCCGAAGTCAGCCCGAAGGGAAGAGCCACAAACTGGAAGTGCTGGTTGTCTACCACGAACCTGAGAAACCCTTGGTGTCCCGGGAAGACCGGCACATGAAGGTAAGCGTCCTTGATATCTATTGAGGTCATAAAGTCCCCCGGAGTCGACAGCAGAGCGCAGAATCTCCATGAGAAATTTTTTGGTTCTGATGAGCCGGTTGAGATTTTTCAAGTCCAAAATGGGTCTTATGGAACCATCTTTTTTGGGCACCGTAAAGAGGTTGGAATAGTAACCCAGACCTCTCTCTAAAGGGGGAACCGGACAAACAACCCCCATATCCCAAAGGTTGTGCACCGCCCAAAAAAGGCCCTGTGCCGCCCGTGGATCTGACGGAACCCGGGACCTGAGGAATCTGGGAGGAGGCCTGCATGCAAACTCCAGTTTGTACCCGGAGGAAATTACCTCCCAGATCCAGACGTCTGTGACCTCTAGGTTCCAGACCTGAGCAAAGAGCCGCAGCCGTCCCCCCACCCGCAAGGGTGAGGGCGCCCCTTCATTGCTGAGCGTGCTTGGCAACGGATTTGGGTTTAGTGCCCCAGGAAGTCCCGGGTCGGGCACGTCCTCTGCCCCTACCCCAGGCATCTCCTCGGAATGCAGTGAAATACGTTCCCCTGCTTGACCGAGAGCCACGAAAAGAAGGGTTGAATGAACCCAAACCCCGTAAGGGCCGGCGCTGCTTCTTGCGTTGAGGTAACTTACCCCCTCTGGCAACAGAGTCTAAACGATCACCAAACAGGCGCAGACCCACGAAGGGAAGACCTGTGAGCACCTGTGAGAGCAGCGTTATCGGCCACCCACTGGCGCAACCAGACCGACCGGCGTATAGCAACCTGCAATGCCGAGGTCCTGCTACACATACGGATAGTATCATCCAAGGCTGATAAGACAAAAGCAATGAACATCTCACAATGAGTCAAGGCTGCAAACTCCTCACTGCAAGGATCCAATTGGGAACCATCCAAAAGGCCCCTAATTAGAGCTCTAGTAGCCACGGCCGTGAGCGCAGAGGCACAAGCCGGGCGCAAGGCCTAACCCACACAAGCGAAGGCATGCGAAGCCAATTGATCGAGACGTCGGCCCACCATCCTTCAAGGTAGAGGAATCCGGGGTATGCACGACTGAAGTATTGGACAATCCCAGGACGGGCGCGTCGACCTCTGGGGGTGTCAACCAACGTTTAACCACCTCAACAAGAAAGGGATACTTCCTATCCCACCCGGGAGGGATACCAGGGAGCCGACTAGGCTTTTCCCATTCCTTAAGGAACAGATTGTTAAAGTGCTTCTGATCCGGGAACTCCAAACGAGGTTTGGCGGTCCCAAAAAATTCCCCCCCCCCCCCGTTGCGGAGGGGCCTCCACAGGAGGGGACATGGCAAGTACCTCAAAAATTTGAGTAAGGAGCCTATGTATGTCGACAGTATCCCCGCGCTCTGAGCCGGCATCAGCGCCAGGGTACTGCCGATCATCAGATGAGTCAGAGTCTGGGAACAGTTCCCCTTCCTCGAGCGGGGAACAATCAGACCAATCAAATGGCTCAATATCAGCATAATCCAAGGCCGGCGCCGCAGGCGCCAAGTGCCGTCTCTTAGCTGGGGCCTTCCTGGCCGCAGAGCTAGCAATCAATCTCTCAATGTTGGCCAGCCTAGCGCATACATCAGCTTGCGACTCCCCACTGGTGACAACGTCACTTGGGGTCATAACCAGGCGTGGGGGTGTAGGTGATGAGGCCAGCGGGGCTGAACCGTCAGCACGGGGCCCAGCTTGCCGCACAATCGCCTGTTGTGCACATGGTATACAAATTTGCACATTATCTCCCAAAAGGGATGCCCCACATAACACACACAACCGGGGTTGTCCCGAAGGGACCCCGAGTCCAGTATCCTGGGGAGCCTTCATATAGTGATTTTTGGGTAGTCGCAATGACCAATGGGAATTACGCTACAAAGCTACCCGGGATGCCCCTTAACGTCCGTTAGTGGGAGGATTTTAATAAGACCAATGAACTAAGGGAACCCCCAAATTTGAGCAACCGGGAGAAACCCCTAATCTTTGGTAATCCCGTCCTGAAAGACACAATAGGGGACCCAAATAAGCAAAACATGCATACAAGAGTGTCATAGTAAGTAAAAAATACATACATATATATATATATATATATAATTCAAATGCTGCCCGAGGGCTCTACCCATGCCCAGCAGCCATAGTATGCCCATTAAAAAGGTAGCCAAGTAATTATATATATATATATATATATATATATATATATATATATATATATAAATATAAAAATATATAAGCCCGCCTGGGGCACTCACACAACCAGCAAAAGGGCGTCCGGTAGGAAGAGAAGGAGGATGGGCACTTGGCCTCGCCCCCCACACTAGGAACCAATCACAGGCCGCGCTCCCCAGCCAATTGGGCTGTGGAGCCTGCCGTGACGTCACCAGCCCCCCGCCGCCGCCCGGGAGAGCGCGCGCGGGCCGACAGTACAGAAGAAAAATACATGTTATTTGACAGTAGCCAGCGCGTATGAAGTAATTGCACCAAACACTCATACACACACACAAAACAGGTGAAACACAAAATTAACATGGAGGGCCGCTACCCCTCCCCCCACTAACAGGGAAAAGGGGAAGGTTAGGGATAAGCCAATAGCTAGATTTAATGATGTAGAGAGGGCTTCAACGGACAGGGCATCCCAAGTCAGGATCACCAGAACCTGACGACCGCCTACCCTTTGGTGGAGGATTTGCGGTGGAGCATGGCTCCTAGTAAAACACCTCTAAAGGTGTCACCTACCCTCATCCAGACCCTGCAGCCATAGCTGGGAGGCATAAAGACATTATAAAAAGAGGTCCGGGTGGAAATAGGAAGAGAGGGGCCGGGTGCTACCCGGCTTACCTGAAAAGGAGAGAGAGAGAGCCATCATCTTGACTGTTGTCGCCTTCCTGCAGAGACTATACTGGGGAATGTGTGGGAGGTCCCAGGTATTTATGGACCGGGAGGGGCTTCTTTTTCTAGTCATCTCTGCAGAAGTTCGCCCTCTACTGGACCATAACCCACGTGTAATTAATACTTCCGAAGCAGGGTGTGAGACATACTTGGAATATTGGGGCACCTTCTGGATGATGGCAAAATTATGTATAATCATGCAGGCAACTATTATTTTAATAACTTTTGCAGGCTCGTACTGCAGAGCCCCCCGTATGATCCAGACAGCGGAAACGACTCTTCAGCAAGCCAAATGCCCTTTCAACTACAGGTCTTCTGATGGGCCAGATTGTATACTTCATGTGGCTGCGTCTGAGGGCGCAGGATGGGGGTCATTAGCCACGGAAGAAGGGGGTATCCCGAATCACCTTTAACAAAAAAAATAAAAAATCTCAACATCATAAATACATTGTATATCATTTATTCAGAGGGGAAGACCATCATATGTTGAGGCAGGGGACTCCAAAATGTATACTAGTAACACATTGAAAACCCAAGTAAGCTATTAATAAACACTTACCCAGTAGTCAACCACCAGACAAGTTGCCAGACTCAAAATGCCCATAGAGACTGGAATTGCTAAGAATATAGGCATTGTGGGTAGAACCAGGAAAACCAGCCATGACGCTGAGAAACCGAAGGTCAGGACCAACAACACATTGCACGTTGATTGAATGAGACACCTTTCGGTTCCTGTAATTGCAAAATAAAAAAGATAAATAAATACAATATTGTACATTTAAATTTATAATTGTTAAGGGGTCCTTATTAGTTAATATTGGGTGGGAAGGCTGGAGGCTGACTCTGTAAGTGGCTGCTTGGTAAGTGGTGAGTTAAAGCAGGATCTCCTGTGATAAGCTTTGGGAAACTGGGCTCATTTGGTAAGGAAAATATAACAAACTGTAGTTGTTTTATTTTTGTGAATCAGTGTGTTAATGCTGGTACAAATTTAAACAAAAGAAAAAAAAATGTTTTTTCACTTTCTCTCTCCTGGATTCCTGCTGAGGCCTAATTGAGGCCTAATTGAAGCAGGTGTTATAATGGTACAATGGTTATAAGCCATTGTACAGATCGTGGAGCTTGCTCCTGGAGGCTGACTCTCTAAGTGGCTGCTTGGTAAGTGGTGAGTTAAAGCAGGAGTTAAAAGCAGAAGTTACAAGCAGAAGTGCTGAAGCTGTAAGTATCTACCTTTGATTTCAGATTGTTAAGTGTTGTAAATTCCTCACTCAGTGTTCCAACAAATTGCCTCCAGGATACAATGGGTTCCATGCCTAACAATGCTGTTCAGTGTACATCTTGTGCTATGTATGCACTTTTTGATCAATCGGTCGATGGTGGATATTTATGCCCCGGATGTCTGCGAAAAGCTTATTTGGAAGCCCTCATTCACGATCTAAATAAGCGATTGGCAACACTGAGAGACATTGTTGTCATGCAAAAGATTCTGGATCTCACTGATCTGGCACTACATGGGTCAGGGGAGGGGGAGAGTGGTAGTATGGGGGGAGAGGAAAAGCAGGAAAATGAGGCAGCTAGCTGGATTACAGTTAGAAGGCGGGGTAGGGGTAAAAGTTATAGGGAGGCTAGCCCTGAACAGGCACCTCCAAACAAGTTTGCCCGGTTGGCAAATGAGGAGGATGTTAGCTCAGGGATGGCACAGCTGCAGCAAGACACATCTGTCAGCTCCAGTAAGAAAGGGAGGGGAAATGGGAGAACAGGACAGGCAAGACAGGTGCTGGTAGTGGGTGACTCTATTATTAGGGGAACAGACAGGGCAATCTGTCACAAAGACCGGGATTGCCGAACAGTGTGTTGCCTTCCTGGGGCAAGAGTACGGCATGTAGTGGAGCGGGCTGACAGATTATTGGGAAGGGCCGGCGTGAACCCAGCGGTCATGGTGCATATTGGCACAAATGACATAGAAAGAAGTAAGTGGAAGGTCCTTAAAAATGATTTCAGGGACTTAGGCCGTAAGCTTAAAGCGGTCCTTCACTCTGAATAAGAGCCTATCTTATATGTTTCCCACACCCTGTACATACAGATTGGCCACATTAAAAATCATCCTACCTGCATCTACTGCATGTTATGAGCCTTTAAACATCCAAGACGGCGGCTTATGGAAGCCGCCATTTTATCAGGCAGCCTGCAAACAGGAAGTGCCTCCTGACTGTGCTGCTCTGCAAAGCACAGCTATAACCCGCCCCCCTGTACCTTATCCCACTCTCCTCAGTAAGTGTGATGCTTCTGAGTCAAGATGGCGGCGCCCGTATCCTAAATTCCTGAACAGAGTTGCAGCCCAGTGGGGGAAAGAATAATAAGTTAGTGACTAAAAACGTAAAATATATTAATTTTAGATGCTGGGGAACCGTTTTTTAAGAGTTTGGGCTTTTCAATAAATCATGGTGAAGGTCCGGTTTAAGGCAAGGACCTCAACTGTAGTATTCTCAGAAATACTACCAGTACCAAGAGCCACACCAGAGAGGCAGCGGGAGATTAGAGGGGTAAACAGGTGGCTCAAAAATTGAAGTAAAAAGGAGGGGTTTGGGTTCTTAGAGAACTGGGCCGACTTCACAGTGGGCTACAGGTTCTTTGGCAGGGATGGGTTGCACCTCAATGGGGAGGGTGCATCTGTTCTGGGGGAGAGGATGGCTAAAAGGTTGGAGGAGTGTTTAACCCTTTCGCTGCCAGCCTACCTGGAGTTTTTGTCACCCTTGGTGCCAGACCATTTTGCACTATTTTGCGCTCCCCATGTTCAAATGTGATTTTTGAAGGGATTTCCCAGGAAAATTATATATTGTTTTTTTCAGCAGAGTCTGAGCTTTAACATGAAATGTCTTGTTGTCTTTGTAGTGTTTTTTGTAATAAAAAATGTAAGTTTGTCAATAAAATCTTATTGCGTGTGAAATCCCAATTTCTCCCGATCACAGCGGTACCACATATGTATTGATAGACACCCTTTCCAGCCCAGGATACTCCCCCAAACTGAAACAGAGCTTTAGGGGATTTTCAGAAAAAATACAACTGTGATATGCGCTATGTGCACCTTGCAATTTTTCCAGAAAAACAACCCTTTACATTTGAAATACCCTATAAAACTAACAAACTATATATTCTCTGGAAGTCCACACCTCAGGCTTTCTATTTGTACCAGGCTTGTTGATGTGGCCACAGTTTTTTGGAAGTAATCCCTCAATGTATTCTTTGGTTGCAAAGAGTTTCCCTAAAAAAAGGATAAAAAAGCAGAATCAAAGCCACATTTTCCTAAAAAAACTATATACAAACAAGAAATAACAAGTATAATCTGAAAAAGCAACATCTCCCGAACAGAACGATACCCAACATGCATTGGTTCTGTCAAGGGAAGAGTTGCCAAACACCCCAAAGTAAAGCATGTGCGTAACGGTAATTTTACTTGAAAATTTCAGCTCTGCAGACAAAGTGCGCACCTTGCGATTTTTCAGCCAAAACAACCCTTTACATTTGGAATATCCCCCATAAACTATATATTCCCTGAAAGTACACATGTTAAGCTTTCTAAGCGTACCCAGCTTGTTGTAGTGGGCTCATCTTTCTGGAGTTGATCCCTCAAAGAATTCTTTGGTTGCGCAGGGTTTCCCTAAAAAATGTATAAAAAAGCTGAATAAAAAACACCTTTTCCTAAAATATAAATATGCAAACAAGAAAATAACAAGCTAAGTCTGAAAGCGCAAGGTCCCCCGAACAGAACAATACCCAACATGCAGAGGTACTATTAACCCTTTTAATTGCCAGCCTACTTGAGATTTTGTCAGCCTCTGTTGACAGGTCATTTTTCCCCATTCTGCGCCATGTTTTGCGACATTTTTGCTGGAATTTTCAGGAAAATTATATATATATTTTTTGCAGCAGAGTTTAGGCTTTAACATGAAATGTCTTGTTTGTAAATTGTATTTATTATTCATTTTATTTATTATTAAATAAAAAAAATAAAAAAAAAATTTTTTTTTACAAAATTGCCTCCTTTATTTTAAATAAAAAATTTATTTTATTAGGGAAAACCATATTGCATGTGAAAGCCCCATTTCTACCGATTATAACGGTTCCACATATTTATCGGTAGCCCCCTGTTCCTGCCCAGGAGACCCCCCTAACTGAAACAAGTAATTTTTAACATTTACAAATAAAATACAACTACCATCCACACTACAAAGGGTTAAATCGAGAAAAAAAAATGACATAGGGTCCCCCCTCCCATGGGGGGGGGCATTTTGGGGGGGATTTTTAAGGGTTAAAAACCCTTAAAAATAAAAAAAAATGACATGGGGCCCCCTTACCCAAAGTATGCAGGGCTTGTAGGAACAGGGCGCAGGGGCCAGCTTTTGTGGCCCCTGGCCCTGCAGGCTACATGCCCGCATAGCCCATGGGCCCGGGCTCTTCTGCCCCCCCCCCTGGGCTTTGGGGAGGCAGGTAATGGGGGTTCCGGGGGTTAATGGCAAGTCACCCGCTAGTCGCAGGTGACTTGCCACCCCCCCAGCCTTGTGAACTGGTATAGGGGTCGTGGACCCCTTACCAGTTCACAAGGTGTTAAATGTAAAAAAAAACACAGAGAAAAAATTATTTTATTAATTTTTTTTTGTAATACTTACCTCCCATCCATCCTGGAGCACTTTGTCCCTCGGCGATCACTGGCTTCTGCTCACTTGCTAGAAGCCTTTTATAGCTGCTGGATGACAGAACACAAAAGGGTTAAATAAAAAAAAAATGACATAGGGTCCCCCCTCCCAGGGAGGGGGACCCCATTTTTTTTTTTAAATTTTAAGGGTTAAAAACCCTTAAAAATCCCCCAAAAAATGACGTAGGGTCCCCCCTACCCAGCATTACTGACCCGGGCCAGCTATGGGGGCTTGTAGAACAGTGCGCAGGGGCCAGCGTTGGTGGCCCCTGGCCCTGCAGGCTACTAGCCCACATAGCCCCTAAGTGGCCCGGGCCCTTCTGCCCCCCCCCCTGGCCGTTGGGGAGGCAGGTAATGGGGGGCTGGGGGTTAATGGCAAGTCACCCACTAGCCGCAGGTGACTTGCCAGACCCAGAGCCTTGTGAGCTGGTATAAGGGGTCTCATGGACCCCTTACCAGCTCACAAAGGGTTAACTGTGAAAAAAAAGACACAACACAATAAAAGTATTTTATTAAAAAAAAAAATACTGTACTTACCTTTGATTGTAAGCTCCTTTGTCCCTCGCCGCTCTGCTGACAGATGCCGGTGATCGGCATCCAGAAAAGGGGGAGGCAGGAGATCAGAGGATCTCCTGCCACCTCCTTCACCGGCACCGATCACCGGCATCTGACAGCTGAGAACGCTGAAGCCGGAGATCGGGCCGGGATGACGTCATTAGCCGAAGGGGGTGGGGCTTAGCGGGAAGATGGCGGCCGCCAACGAGAAGGAGAGAGGAGAGAGCCTTCCGGGCACTCTCCTGAAGATCGGTAAGTCCTGGGGGGGGGATCGGAGCCCCCCCAGGTGAAAAGGAGGGACAACGGGAGCCAGCGCACACACAGGTAAGTGAATGTCATTTTTTTTTTTTTTTACAGTTAGCAGCTGCTGCTGCAGAAGCGGGGGGGTGGCCTATTCCGGGGGCTCTCCTGGAGCCATCTGACCCCCCCACAGGGGATCGGATGGCACCAAATTAAAGAGGAGACCTGGCCGGATCCAACGAGGGGTCAGGTGAGTATTTTTGATTTTTATTTTTTTTACTAGCAGGGGGGAAAGTCAAGCACGTAGATTCTACGCGCTTGGCACTTAAGTGGAGTGGAAGCGAGCACGTAGAAACTACGTGCTTGGCACTGAAAGGGTTAAACTAAGCACTGGGGGGGAGGGTAATAGCAGTTAGAAAGGGGAAGTTATTAAATAAAGTGACAGTGGGTGTAGCCATGAAACTGGGGGTGGAGAGGGGGGAGGGGTTAGCACATCTAGGAGGAAAAAGGGCAATATACAAAATTATCAAAATTATCATAAGCATTTGAAATGCATGCTTACAAATGCTAGAAGCTTGACTAATAAAATGGATGAACTAGAATTGATAAAAACAGAAGAGCAATATGACATAGTGGGGGTAACAGAGACCTGGCTGGATGAAAGCTATGACTGGGCAGTAAAACTACAGGGCTACTGTGTGTTTAGGAGGGACCGTAACAAACGCAAAGGGGGTGGAGTCTGCTTAATTGTAAAATCCTCTCTACAACCCACTCTGCGGGAGGATATATGTGAGGGGAATGACCATGTGGAGTCTGTATGGGTAGAAATACATGGAGGGAGAAACAAAAATAAAATACTGATGGGGGTTTGCTACAAACCTCCGGATATATCCGAATCCATAGAAAATATGATGCTAAGGCAAATAGATATATCCGCTAAACTAAATGAGGCAGTGATTATGGGGGACTACCCAGATATAGACTGGGACGCTGAAACATGTGTTTCTAGTATAATCAAATTTTATTGATTTTGTAGGAGAATAGGGGGAAGGGGTACAGAAGACAAAAAAGGGAGGGTGGGGGGAGGAGGGGGTTACAACAATTATAGTTTCACAGTTAAATACAATGACTGATTTTACTACCCATTTGCCTTAACAAAGGACCGCCACGTCCGCTCAAAACATGTACCAACCTAGGATATTTATAGTTTCCTTGTTGCAGGGGTCTTGGAACCTTTACTGTTACTTCAAGGGGAACAGTGGCATTCTCTCTCTCGGCAGGATCGCGACCCCATCCTGCTACTAACTACAGATGGGTCCAAGTGGCAGCACTCCATTCTTTTTGTCTTTCCTACCCGGGCGAATGGGGCTAATGGTATGTAGGAAAGGAGGGGGGAGGAGGCCCCAAGGTCAGGGCTCGAGCGAGCAGGTTCTACGTTTCCCGGTAGCCAGATGTTCACGGAGGCAAACATCCGAGTTCCAAATCTGGTCCAGCCCGGTGGTTGCCCCTCGTGTATTAGGGGCTATACAGTGGTTTGTGTCAGGGAAGGAAGATGCGAGTCTCGGTAGGTCAACCAACCCGCCCAGATCATCAAGTAGCTGTCGGTGGTCTCTCTGTCCCTAGCAATCAGACTCTCCATGTAGCGAATCTGTTCCAGCTCCTGCACCCATTCCATCAGCGTGGGGGGGTTTTGTGACCTCCAATGCTGCGGAATAACCGCCCGCATGGCTGCCACGAAATGTCGAAGCACATCTTTTTTAGAGCTAGAGATTGAGCTCTGGAAGAGAGACAAGAGTGCCACCTGTGGCGTGTTAGCTGTTTTGGTTCCGGAGACCTGCTCATAAATGGCAAAGATTTGGTCCCATAGGGCTTTAACAGTCGGGCAGCTCCACCAAATATGAGTCATGTCTCCCAACTCCTTCAGGCATCTCCAGCACCTATCATCGTGTGACTCGTCGAACCTATGGATATTTTGAAACATGTGTTTCGCATAAAAGTAATAGTTTATCTAAAACAAAAGATGGCTACCTTTCCCAACAAGTACAAGCTACAACACGGGGGAAAGCCATATTGGACCTAATACTAACCAATGTACCAAACAAAGTAAAGGTACAGGTTGGGGGACACCTTGGAAGCAGTGATCATAATATCATTAATTTCCACTTAGCAATCACTAGGGTGCCTTATCAAGGAGCCACAAAAACGGGGAACTTCAAAAAGGCAACGTTTGACCAACTTAGAGATGCCCTAAACTGCATTAACTGGGAAAATGTCCTTAAAAACAAAAGCATGGACACTAAATGGGATACTTTCAAAGGAATCCTTAATTTTCATTGTGACAGATATATACCTTACAGGAATAAAACTATTAGACACACATGTAAACCGATGTGGCTAAACAAAAAGGTTAAGGGGGCAATAAACAACAAAAAAAGGCATTTAAACGTTTAAAGCAGGAAGGGACAGCGGAAGCATTAAAAAATTATAAAGAAGAAAATAAACAATGTAAACAACAGATAAGGGCAGCTAAGCTGGAGACAGAAAGACTGGTCGCAAAAGAGAGTAAAACTAACCCCAAATTATTCTTTAAGAAAATAGTTAAAATACCGCGCTTACAAAGCAGAACTGATTATCTTCACTCCTCCACAGGAGTCATAAAACAGGGGGGATGCTCAACGTGTAAAACCCCTTGTCCATAGAGTTCAAACACACATTCAAAATAAACACAGAGCTTCCTACGTTACCAATCAGATGTAAATAGATTGTGTGCAGACAATTCTTCCACAAGTCCACTTAGAAGTGCTTTTATAGAAATCTTATAGTCCACCAGTTCCAGGCGGCGATAGTACTCCTCACTTTCACTCCTTAACCGACTCCAGATGAGATTCCAGGTTGACACCCACGACTCTTGGTGCAATAGGGAAGACCTCCAAACAAGATGCAAAGTAAAACAGAAAACACCTAGTGTGATACTGTGTGACGATTTCCCTCCTCTGCGATCTCCAGCGAGGCCTCCCTATTGCACCAAGAGTCGTGGGTGTCAACCTGGAATCTCATCTGGAGTCGGTTAAGGAGTGAAAGTGAGGAGTACTATCGCCGCCTGGAACTGGTGGACTATAAGATTTCTATAAAAGCACTTCTAAGTGGACTTGTGGAAGAATTGTCTGCACACAATCTATTTACATCTGATTGGTAACGTAGGAAGCTCTGTGTTTATTTTGAATCCAAATAAACATATAACCGTAAAAGGTACAAACATGAGGGTGTGGGCCCCTGAAAAGCAAGGAGGGGACACCTATAGAGGGAAATGAGGAGAAAGCAAATTTACTAAACAACTTCTTTGCTTCTATATTCACAAAAGAATGTGACATGCCGAGTGAAATGCCGGGGAATAACCGAAACCCTCCATTAAATGTCACTGGTCTAACCAAGGAAGTCCAGAACCGCCTCAAGCAGATAAAAATCGATAAATCACCGTGACCAGATGACATACATCCTCGTGTTTTAAGGGAGTTATGCACAGTAATAGACAAGCCATTATTTCTAATATTTGTGGACTCAATAACTACAGGGTCTGTTCCAAGGGACTGGCGCTTGGCAAATGTGGTGCCAATATTCAAAAAGGGATCTAGGGGGGAACCTGGAAACTACAGACTGGTAAGCTTAACATCTGTGATGGGCAAGCTGTTTGAAGGCTTCTTAAGGGATACTATCCTGGAGCACCTTGGGGAAAATGACCTTATTACTCCATATCAGCATGGATTTATGAGGAATTGCTCCTGCCAGACAAACCTAATCAGCTTTTGAGGAGGTAAGTTCAAGATTGGATCAGGGGGAGTCATTGGATATCATATATCTTGACTTTTCTAAAGCATTTAATACTGTGCCACATAAAAGGCTGGTACAAAAGATGAGAATGCTTGGACTAGGGGAAAACGTGTGCAGATGGGTGGGAAATTGGCTTAATGATCGGAAGCAGAGGGTGGTTATCAATGGTACACACTCAGATTGGGTCACTGTTACTAGTGTACCACAAGGTTACTAGAGTACCACAAGGGTCAGTTCTGGGACCAATTCTCTTCAATATATATATAAATGACATTGGGTATGGATTAAACAGTAAAGTCTCAATCTTTGCAGATGATACTAAGCTGTGTAAAGTAATTAAAACAAAAGAGGACAGCAGGCAGCTACAAACAGATTTAGATAAATTGGAAGCATGGACAGTTAAATGGCAAATGAAGTTTAACACAGATAAATGTAAGGTTATGCACATGGGAAGGAGAAATCTGTATCATGATTACACACTAAATAAACAAACACTTGGTAAAACAACAATGGAAAAGGACCTAGGGGTTTTAGTTGACAATAAGCTCAACTGTAGTAATCAATGCCAGGCAGCTGCTGCCAAAGCAAATAGGATCATGGGGTGCATCAGGAGGGGCATAGGTGCTCATGACCAGAGAATAATTTTACCCCTGTAGAAGTCACTGGTCAGACCCCATATGGAATACTGTGTACAGTTCTGGGCACCTGTGCTTAAGAAGGACATATCAGAACTGGAGCACGTTCAAAGAAGGACAACAAAGTTAATAAAAGGAGTGCGGGGACTAGAGTACCCTGAAAGATTGTCAAAGTTAGGTTTATTTAGTTTAAAAAAAAAACGATTGAGGGGTGATCTAATAACTATGTATAAATATATTAGGGGTCAATACAAAGATCTGTCCCACAATCTATTTATACCTCGGAGTGTAACTATAACCCGAGGGCATCCACTAAGGTTAGAGGAAAGGTGCTTTCTCCACCGACATAGGAGGGAATTCTTCTCTGTAAGAGCAGTGAGACTATGGAACTCGCTGCCAGAGGAGGTAGTTATGAAGGATACAGTAAAAACGTTCAAAAGTGGCCTTGATGCCTTCCTGGCATGTAATAACATTTCCAGCTATGGCTGCTAGACCACTGGAAGGAGATAAACAGGCTGAACTGGATGGACTAAAGTCTTTATTCAACCTTACATACTATGTTACTTTGTTACTATGTTAAAACCTCATATACAACAGTAAAAATACAAAGTAGCTTTAAATTCAGATTTATATCTGCATTAAAATATACAATGCAAGGCTACATTATGTTACATATAAGGAAGGATGGGCAGAAAAACCACATACCTGTATAGATGTTCATCAGCAGCTGGAGGCACCAGCGCTACTTGCGCACAGTCGATCGCACCCATGACGTTAGGCATATCGGCTATATAATAAAAGCCCAACTTCAACGCAATCACAGGCTACCACCTTATCAGGGAAACAAATGTATTTTTGAAACATGGTAGCCATGCCAACCAGAAACTTGTTTAGTGTGCAGCTCAGCGTAGGCTGGGACATGCCCACGGAGAGGGCACCCAGCCTCCGGAATGAGCCGTTCTCTAGAAATTGAAGGCAGCCAACCAATTTGGTCATGCCTGCAATTGCATGCCCCTTCCTTGTGGTGGGGGCCGACCATGGCCGCAGCTCACTATACAGTTTCTCAAGGAAAACACGGTTCAGTCAGGTGAGCTCGAATAGCCCAACGTCATGCATGCGACACGATATCCAAACGTGCGCGATGCAACCTGAAATCCGACATACGGATGCATATTCCAAACAGCAAACTTTCACCAGGAAATACACCCTGTAAGTTGGGTGTAAACACCCTCATTTTATTGGCCATGTTCGAATCAACAATCAAGGCTCGGAATCATGCGCAAGCCCATGCCACTAATGTAACGTTCCCGAGAATGCGAACTATTTACGATCATCAAAAATGCTTAATCGCGTTAACATAAACGCACATACGTATAAAAAAAAGACACGAAAATCCTGATAATGGCAGCAAAAAATGGCTCACAAAAAATACACAAACACATGTGAAAGTGAAGGAAAAGGAGGCTGTGAATCAAGGCCTTTGAGTGTCTGGGCATGCACTTGGCAAATAAAGTTCAATGTGGAAAAATGTAAAGTCATGCACTTGGGGGTCTAACAACCTGAAGGCCATATATATCCTTGGGGGAGTAAAAGTGGGAGAGTCACTTGTTGAGAAGGATCTGGGGGTACTGGTAGATCACAGGCTAAATAACAGCATACAATGTCAAGCAGCTGCTTCCAGGGCCACCAAGATACTATCATGCATTAAAAGATGCATGGAATCACAGGATAGGGATGTAATTTTATTGTAATCAGTTTTTATTGGTTTTCAGACAAAAAAAAAACAAAAACAAAACAAAAGGACAACAGTTATACAGTTATGGAGGAAATACAAAACGTAGGGTAAGGGGAGGGGAGGGAACAAAAAGGAAGGGGGGGGGAGAGGGGTACAGGATTCACGCAGTTTGTCTAGACATAGTAAATAAAATACAGCTACTACATCACCACTTATTGACAAGCATGATTAGGACACATTCCCATCCGTGACGCCACAGAAGAGCAAGAGGAAATGTCGCCCCCCAAACTCCGCCTCCGAATTATGATAAGGCCTGTGTCTAAGTAAGAGGAGCGGGGCATGGGGGGCGAGGGTAATGGACACGTCACATTAGCTTTGAGGGTTTGGACAAGGCTAGTTTCCCGGGAGTGAGGTCGGACCAAGGAAGGGGGGAGTGTCTCCCCCGGCCAACCCCCCCGCCAGACCCCGAGCGTCCGCAGCACCGCCGGCCCCTCCAGGCCCAGCCCGGGGGAGAGAGGCCACGTAGCCCCATGTCGGGTTTGCTAAAGCAATGATGGGAGGTGCGACTCCCGGTAGATCATCCAGCTCATCCAGGTGGTTGCACATTGGTCTGAGGTGTCCCTGCTTTTTGCAACTAGTTCTTCCATACAGCGAATCCCCTCCAACTCCAACACCCACTCCGTCAATGTAGGGGGGGTTGGAGTCCTCCAGCGCCGTGGGATTATTGCTCTCATAGCCGTAAGGAAGTGGCCCAAAACTACCTTTTTAATCATTGACACTGGGCCTGGAATTAATGACAGAAGAGCGACCTGGGGTGTATTATCTATCCTAATCCCGGATACCTCCTTATAGATTGCAAAGATTTGGTCCCAAAGGGCTTTAATCACTGGGCAGCTCCACCAGATGTGGGTCATGGTACCTACCTCCTTCTGGCATCTCCAACATTTGTCAGATTGTGCGGCTGCAAAACGGTGCAAGTCAACCGGGCACCTGTACCACCTAGCTAGTACTTTATAACTTCTTACCTGCAAAGTATTCGCTAAAGAGATCCCATGCGTGCTCAAACACTTTAGTCAAGTCAGTGTCTGAGATCCGTATACCTAGTTCTCTTTCCCACTTGTCTATGAACTTGGGTGGGCCCGAGTGATGCGTTCTGAGTAGGAGCGCATAAAGGGATGATACTACTCTAGTTGGGGGAGTTTGGGTGACAAGGGATTCTAGCTCCGTGGAGGGGCCACGGGGTGTTTCCAAGAGTTTGTTAGACTAACGTGGTGCCACTGGAAGCTTCCTAGATGAGGAAGCTCTCAGCACCAAAGCCGGGCTCAAAGGCTGGATTGTCAAAGAGCGGGGTAAAGGGGCCCGGTCTGCGGACCAATGCACGCTTAGTCTGTAGAGGGTCCCATGTTTCCAGGAAGTGTCTAACCAAGAAGGGTGTAGACTCCCTATGGGGTTTAGAGAGGGGTGCGGCCCACGCTAGCAAGGTAGGATTAAAAGGGGAAAGAGATTTTTCAAGCTGTACCCAGTTTGTCACTCCCCCTGTGCATCCAGTCCACCATCCGCTGCAAGACCGCGACTGTGTGGTAGGCTTCCCCCCTCACTTTTATTCCTAGAAAGGGTGGAGAGTCGTATCCTGGGCTTGGAGACTCCCCAGACGAATTTGGAGAAGGCTGACCTCAGTTTACTAAAAAACCTGTCGGGGATTTTTATAGGGACCGTCTGGAATATATATAAAAGTTTTGGGAGAATGTCCATTTTTAAGCTGTTGATTCTCCCAAACCATAAGATTGGCCTTTTAGTATAGGAAATATCTTAAACACAAAGTGCTCCTGGGTATGAACCGACCCAGTATTGATGGGAACTCAAAGTGTGACCTCGCCTTAAATAAGTTCAACTAATGCATCTTCATAAAATCCACTGAGTTAGTTTATTGAATTTACAAAATCTTGTTAAAAAACAGACACAGCAATTAATATAGGAGAGTATCATTGGTGCTATTACTAGCTACCAATCTGATTCCCCATTAAATTCCATAGTGTCAATCACAGTACAGATAATATTCATCAACAATGGTAAGTATTTTACACAAATATCGACCTTGCAGACATGCTGGTTAGTGTTCATACAGTTGATCATAAGTTTTACACATTACAAGCAATTAAACTTTCCAGGTTATACAATTTCCCTTATATGGCAATAAGTAATTGAAAATAATTAGCGGTGAACTAGTTTCACCCCCAACAGGGGGCTTCTTCAGCACCAGACCGCACTTTAGGGCATTCAATCAGCCCAGTAAGGCCATTTCAGTTATTGCCAGGAAACTCGTGTCTGAGTATATCGGCCCAAAGTAATGCTGAACACACACAACCACACAAACAAAGACAAAAAACAAAACAACAAGTCAGATACAATCCTTCATCCACATAGTATAGGTATCTACAAGGTCCTTAGAGCTATGATGTAATGGGTATAAATGGCTACCTGAATAGGAGGATATAGGCGCCCCAGAATAGTCAATGCTCCGTTGGCCACATACAGAGGAGTGGCGTTTGCCCTATATTGCCAGGTTCGCTGTTCCCCAGTGATCTACGGGCATATACATAACATAGTGTTAGCATTGCTAGGGAGCTAGAGCTAGACTGCATGTGTTTGGATCAACACATAAATGCTGTACTTACAGGGAAGGTAGAGATGGTGGCTAGGGTCCGCTCACTCAGCAACGTTGTAATCCGCTGGTCCACCCAGTAACCTTCCAGGGCAGATCGAAAGGAGCCAGCCCAACACAACACATCAGCACATGTTGCGCTGTGTGTTCAGCCCGGATGTGACAATGTCAGCGGGGAGCGCTTATGAGAGCGACCCTAGATGACGTCCCCGGGCAGCACGTGAACACTGTACGCACAGACCGGAAGGTCCGCATACGCCATCTTCAGGGTGGGAAGAGACCGATAGCACATGGCCACATCAGGGCGGGGAGCGAAGGGCGGAGGGGAGGGGCAAGGGGAGAGATGAAAACGGCTCACACGGTGCGTTGACATGGCAACCGGAGGTTGTTGGCTCCGTATATTACGTGCGGCGCCGCTCCGCCAATTCTAAGCAGTGCGGCGCATGCACCCAGCCCGTCGGCCGTACGGCCATCTCCCCCGTCGCCCCGACCCCCTACCCCTATCGTCCTCACACCCCATCCCAGGAAAGCAAACCAAAACCGATGGTAAACGGTACTTTCATAGGGCTCGCCCCACCCCTCTTGTCACATCCGTTACCCAATCTCAAAATTTTACTTTCCCTAAAGTATCTTTATGCAGCATATCATATAGACTACTCATGTGCTAAAGGGTAATATGCACATATCCTTTATTGGGGTCCCAATAAACAGATCTTCTAACCTACATCAGCACGCGGTTCGTAGTAGCTCCCTACTCCTAATTCTGTGCCCCTAGACCTGGAGGCAGACCTACACTAGTAAAAAGGCCCCGGACAGCTTGGGGAATTAACTATAAACCCAAAAGGGGTTCATTTACTTTTTGTCGCTTTTAATCCCACCCTACATTGGGCGTTTTAGGTTATCTACACTAGACAGCGTTGGTGTGCCAACAAATATGACAGACCAACAAGTCAACTCTCAAACACGCAATCATAACTAAAACAAAACAAGGCATACAAAACTAAAAACACCAAACAAACAAATAAACAAACAAACACTCAAACAAACAACCAACCAAGAAAAAAAAAAAAAAGAAGGAGTTTAAATTGTAAATAACATACTCTCAAATATTTATCTCCCCTCTAGTCTAAATATGAAGCGAAACTGATGGTCTCATTAAGGCCTGGATATAGGTGTGCTTTTGTTCTACTAATCCAACGGGTCTCTCGTTGTAGTGTAACTTTTTCTAGGTTACCCCCTCTGGGGTTTGGATGAATACGGTCCAGGCCTTGTACTTGTAGGCCAGTTGGGTCCTGGTTGTGAAACCTAGTAAAATGGCGGCCTATAGGGGATTTAATGTTGGCTGTACGGATATCGTATTGATGCTCATACACTCTTTTTTTGAGAGGTCTGTTAGTCTTACCTATATAAAAACATCCGCATGGGCATGTTAAGATGTAAATAACATGTGGAGTGTCACAGTTTACAAAATGTCGAGGGGTAATTTGTTCATGACCCGGGATGATTATCCTCTTCCCGGAATAAATGAACCTACAGCAAATACATTTCTTTTGGCGCTGATATGTGCCCCTATATTTACAGCACTTCCTTCGATCATTCGGGGCGTAATGGCTTCGTACCAATCTATCCCGGAGATTCTTTGCACGCCTGAAGATGAATTGAGGCTGAGGCGGAACAATATTTTTCAATAAATCATCATTGGCTAATAGATGCCAATGTTGTCTGAAAATTTTTTTGATTTGATATTGATCAACAGAATATGTAAGCGTAATCGCTAATGACCTCTGTTTATCTTTCATCCTAGGTTTGTAAAGAATCTCAGGGCACGGTCTGGTCAATGCTTTTCTGTAGGCCTTTGTTAGTGTATTTTTCGAATACCCTCTCATCAACAATCGATCCCTAATCCCATCGGCTGCCACCTTAAAGTCACTGTCCTGTGTACAGTTTCTGCGAGCCCGCAGATATTCACCGTACAGGATACTCAATAATAAGTGTTGCGGATGAGCACTTGATGGCACTAGAATGGTATTAGCCGCGGTGTTCTTGCGGAAGAAATTTGAGTGAATTTGACCCTGAGTGTTAATAGAGATAGTAAGGTCTAAGAAATTAATTTGTTCAGTACTCACTTCATACAAAAGCAACAAGGGGGGAAAAAATTTGTGTGCACTGCTTGAATTGTAGATGTCAAAATACTATAGGGTGCTAGTAAGATAGGGACAATCACCTCTAATTTACCCAAAAAGCTGGGCCCTAGACTAGCCCACAAAGTCCCTATGCAATTGAACTGCACACCACCATAATTTAGAAAAATATAAATGTGAATTTATTAAATCTTCCTTAGAACAACAAAGACACAACAAGACTTAATTTAAAAAACATATACACAATTGCTGGGGGAATGGGAAGGTCCTATTTAAGAGCTATTAATGATCATCTATCACATAAATATAAATTCATTAATCAGTATATTTAATATCTAAAATAACCTTAAATGGCTATATGGTGGCGTGTGAAGATGAGAAGTGTATAAGTGCACAAAGGTACAGAAAGAAAAGTAAGCTGAAATTAATACACTGTGATAAAGTGCCAAGTGCCTAAGTGAAAAGAAGGGTAAAAAAGAGTGTCAAAATTCATAAGTGCTGAAATAGACAGTACACAAAAAAGATAAGTGAGTGGAAAAGTGCTCAGCCTAATATAAGTAAAATGGTGCACACGCACGCCTAGAGCTCCAGACCCCCCGAAACCGCAACTATACAGTGTATAGTTGCGGTTTCGGGGGGTCCGGAGCTCTAGGATTGGTGATGTTCATGGTTTAATAAGTGATTTTTATTGTTGAGATTTTGTGGCTATTATGTTGGCGTGTGCACCATTTTACTTATATTAGGCTGAGCACTTTTCCACTCACTTATCTTTTTTGTGCACTATTTCAGCACTTATGAATTTTGACACTCTTTTTTACCCTTCTTTTCACTTAGGCACTTGGCACTTTATCACAGTGTATTAATTTCAGCTTACTTTTCTTTCTGTACCTTTGTGCACTTATACACTTCTCATCTTCACACGCCACCATAGAGCCATTTAAGGTTATTTTAGATATTAAATATACTGATTAATGAATTTATATTTATGTGATGGATGATCATTAATAGCTCTTAAATAGGACCTTCCCATTCCCCCAACAATTGTGTATATGTTTTTTAATTAAGTCTTGTCGTGTCTTTGTTGTTCTAAGGAAGATTTAATAAATTCACATTTATATTTTTCTAAATTACGGTGGTGTGCAGTTCAATTGCATAGGGACTTTGTGGGCTAGTCTAGGGCCCAGCTTTTTGGGTTCAGTACTCACTTCATGGGTGAACTTCAGATTCAAGTTGTTACAATTGAGAATGCTAATAAACTCATCTAACAGTTTTCTTGGACCTGTCCAAAGAATAAAAATATCATCGATACACCTGTGCCACAATAATACGTGGCACAGGTATTTCTCGAGTTCGTCCTCACCCAACAAACTCCTCTCCCAGCGGCCCAGGTACAGGTTCGCATAGGATGGGGCGCAGGTGGTCCCCATCGTGGTCCCCTGTACCTGGCGGTATAGTTGGCCGCTGAAGAGAAAAAGATTGTGGGTGAGAACGAACTCCAGGAGTTTCATAATGAATGAGTTTAAATCATGTTGGCTCAAGTCCAATTCATCCAAGAAATATTGAACCGCTGCTAGTCCCTGTGAATGGGGGATACTCGAATAGAGGGCCTCCACGTCCAGGCCAACCAGACAGGTCCCCGGAGGCACAGTCAGCTCATCAAGGACGCGGAGCAAGTGACCCGTATCCTTCAAGAAGGAGGGTAGTTGGTGCACAAGAGGTTGTAAGTAGTGATCGACGAATCGGCTGGCACGATCCATAAGGGACCCCATGCCCGACACTATGGGCCTGCCCGGAGGGGCAGTAACCGATTTATGCACCTTCGGCAGGGCATAGGAGGTGGCAATAGTCGGGCATGGGGCCTCAAGATAATCCCTCGTCGGTCCGTCAATCACTCTGTGCATTACCGCGTCCTTGATGAGCGAGTGATACTCCTCCGAGGCCTGTTCAAGCCTGGACATGGGGGCCCTCTCATACCAGTCCCTATTTCTTAGAATTTGGAAACACATATGTTCGTAAAAGGAATTCTCCATCACAACAATGTTCCCCCCCTTATCTGCTGGCTTTATGGTTAGATTTCCCTGATTCTCCAATTCTTTTAGTGCCCGTTGATGTAATGGGGAGAGATTCGAGCTAGATTGGTGGGTGATATTCTCAACCGCTCTAGTTACCACATTCACAAATGTTTGTAGCGATGCATTGGTACTCAGAGGAGGGTAGAAACTTGAAGGTTTCTTGAAAGTTCTCTGCTTAGGTGCTATCATGGGAGAGATCCCTGTGGCCTCTTCGCCTAATTGTAGCATTTCCTCCTCCAACTGATTCTCTGACGGTATAGGACAGGACAGACTGTCCATAGTATCCTCTTTTCTCTCAAACATTTGCTTGCATAACACTTTCCTCGCAAATAGATGCAAATCCTTCACCACCTCAAAGTTATCGGTTTGTTGGACTGGAAAAAATTTAGACCTAAGGAGAGAACTTGTTGATGGGGTGTTAGCTCCACTTTAGACAAATTGATTATGTTTTTTTGATCAATATTCTGCTGACTAGTCCCTTCCTCTTTCTGATATTGATACCCCTCTTTGGTTGTATCTTCTACTGTATTTAAGTTTTTATATTTTCGTCGTCTGTAGTTCCGCCGACGATTTCTGTACTGTCTAAAAAATTTTGTCTGTTTGTTGACCTATTTGGGTTATCCACCTCCCACTCTCTAGTTTCTTTTTGGGAGCGTTTGACCTTTGATCGGGTCATAACTTCCCCTCTATTACCATGCTGTTCCCTCCTAGGGGGGCCTTTGTCATATCTAGATCCCGTTGGCCATGCTGGTTTTTGGCCTTCTCTGTGTCTCCAGCCTCCTCTCTCCCTTGATGAAGATGAGTCAGAGGAGGAGTACTGTCGCGTCGAAAGATCTCTCTGATTTGGTCGATTCTCTATACTCGGCCAGATATAGGCCTTTGATTGCTTATATGCCAAAGAGTCTCATTGGAGTTTATGCTCTTTGCTTTCAATCAATTCCTTGTTCAATTTTTCAATAGATGTCTTAATACTAGAGTCCCGTTTTGTAAAATAATCATCACGCTTATAGGTACCTAACTCCTCCACTAATTTTTTAATTTGTTCATCTAAAATTCTTAGATGTTGATTGTGTTGGTCAATCAGTAAGGCCATTAACGTCATCGAACATTCCTGTAAGGCTCCCTCCCATTTCCTCTTAAATTCTTCAGTTATGGAGACGACGTATAGAATTGAACGAATTCACAGAGTGATGAGTAGGCCCCAAGGGGGTCCCGGGTCCCCACGTGACGTTCTGTGCCGACTGTTGTCTTTCGAGGACAGAGAAGAAATAGTGAAGACGGCCTGGGAGCGAGGCACCGTTAATTGGAACGGTGCAAGAATCACCATCTTACCAGATTTCTCGAGGAGAACTCTCCACATGAGGCGGCTTTTACGTCCGCTTCTTGAGAAAATTAAGAGCTCGGGTGCCTCTTACAAGTGGGGACACCCATTCCATCTAGTTGTCAGGAAAAATTACGCTGTCTTTGCTTTAAGGTCTCCAGATGAACTCCCGCAGCTGTTTGACTTTTTATCAGTAGACGCTATCCAGATACCTGACTGGCTGACGGAGGCATTGCCACCTCCCTTTCAGCCATTGCCACAGCGGGAGAGGAGGCTTCGGTTTGGTGGGAGGGGTCGGGGGGGGCTCGGCCGGACCGTGTGGGGCCTCGGCGGGAGGAACAGATGGGGCGCCAGCCGATAAGATAGAGGGGCACCCGGCCTCGATTGGGGCCGCCCCCTGACTTGGGTGAGTGACCCAATGGGTTCTCAATGCCCCGGCCGACCAGACTCGGACGAGTCGGCTGCCCTGTCCTTCCTTTGGTCGGGGTCGCATGCGGCGCCATTGCGCTTCTTCCTTTGACGCGCCTTATGGGGCTTATCTCTCGTCCTTTCTCTCTTGCCAGCGCTTAGAGCTCGGTATAAATGTTTTTTTTTTGTAAAAGTTGTAATGTTATGACATTTTGATAGATGTTTAAGGAACACACTGTGGTCTCGTTTTGGCGGGGGGGGGTTGGGGTGCTTTCGGGGGGGGGTGGGACGGGGGGCCAGTCCTCGGGTCTCTGCGGTTGGGGCGGTCTGTCCCGGCTGCCCCCCCGCCCCCCCCCTTCCCTTTGGAGGTACTGCTGCATTGCTCATTTGTTTGCTTGCTCGCTTGCCTGCCTGGGGGGGTGGGGGTGGGGCGTCCGGGGCGCGGGCTGCTGGTTTGTGGCCGGGCGCTCCCCCCCCCCCTCCTGGGGCTGGGGGCTCGCTGGTTGTTGGTCGGGGGGTTGGGGGGGGTCCGCTGAGGACAGGGGATCGGAGGGCTGGGTGGGTGGCATGAGCAGCCTGTCACGATACTACATTAAACTGGTTACAGTGGGCTGCCCCGCGGTTGGGGAACCTGCCTGTTATTTATGCTTTCTACAGTTGGATGGTCAGTTGGGCTGGGCGGACCTCGTCACGGCTGTATTCAACCGGGTTCCCCAAATAGGTTACTGACCACCCTTGCGGAGTACCCTTTGCGGGGGGTGGACGGTGTGCTGGGAGTTGCTCCCGGAACAGATAGTTAGGTTTGGGAGGTTAGCCTTCCTTAGAGTTGTTAGATACCGGGCCGTAGCCGGTGTCGCTTGTGGTTTTGTGTGTCTAAGTGTTAAGTCGCGTGTGTCCCTTCCTTTTGTTCTACCTGTCTGTGTTTAGGGGAGCGGGCGGGGATGGGGGGGGATGGGAGGGGGCGAGGCCCATGCATCACATTTTGCTCCTTCAATACAAAAGGCCTGAACAGCCCATCAAAGAGATCCCAGATTTTATACTCTCTGCATAAGAAGAGGTGTCAAATCCTTTTCTTGCAGGAGACACACTTTAGGACGGGTAGGGTACCGAACTGCAAGGATAGGAACTTCCCCGAATGGTTTCATGCACCGAACCCGGAGGCCAAATCAAAGGGAGTATCTATAGCGATTCATAGGAACACCCTATGGGTGTTCTTGGACAAGATGATAGATACGGAGGGGAGATATGTTTTTGTGAAGGCTCAGATGGGGGGTAGGGTTTTAACTCTAGCCAATGTTTACCTCCCGAATGTAGATCAGGTGGGGGCGGCCCAGAGGATCCTGCGGAAGCTGGAGGGGTTCGCAGAGGGGGTAGTTATCTTAGGGGGGGATTTTAATCTGGCCATTGAACCATTGTTGGATACCTCCACGGGACGGTCGTCCCTGTCCTACGCCAAGCTGAGAGCCTTTAAAAAGCTGTTGCATGAGAAGCAATTAATTGATGTTTGGCGGATCTGTAACCCAGGGACTAAAGACTTTACATTCTTCTCCAATATTCATTCATCCTATAGTAGGATTGACTATTTTTTCATTAGCCACCATGCCCTGCAGTGGTCCCGGTGGCAACTATTGATACCAGAATCTGGTCGGACCATGCTCCTTTACTCTTGTCACTGGAATTGCCAGGGTTGCATGAAAGACCTTGGCAGTGGTGGCTGAATGAGGGTCTTCTGCAGGAGGAGACGTGTATTAAGGCCGTCTCGGAAGGAATTTCGGATTTCCTGAGACACCATGAGAATGACACGACTGGGCTCCCCATGCAATGGGAGGCCCTGAAGTGTACCTTGAGGGGGATCCTCATCCAGCACGCATCAAGGCTTAAGAGGGACAGGGGGGCCCAGGTAAAGGGGCTGATCAAGTGTATATCCAGGTTGGAGGCGTCCCATAAGCAGAGCCCAAGTCCCTCTGTGTTGCTGGAATTGACAGAGTCTAGGAATAAGTTACTGAGCTTGTTGAATAAGATGTCTCACAGACAGAGGGAACTAGCGAACAGGTTCTACTACGCACACAGTAATAAATGTGGACGCCCACTAGCGAGACTTATACACCCTCGACAACGCCAAACATACATACCGACCATAAAGGAGGGGGGTGGGGACCTGGTGCATGATCCCAAGGAAATAGTGGAGGTCTTTAGACGGTTTTACTCTAAGCTATATAACATCGGGGGGGGGGGAGACGGGGGGGACACAGGAGGAGGAAATAGAGAGGTATGTGGAGGACACCGGGTTACCAGCTCTGGATGCAGCAGAAAGAGACGCATTGGAGGAGCCGTTTGAACAGCTAGAGTTGCTTGAGGCGTTGGTCGGGACACCGTCCGGCAGGAGTCCGGGCCCTGACGGGTTCACAGTAAGATTCTATAAACAATTTAAAACCCTGTTGGTCCCGCTCATGACTAAGACATTTAACGCAGTATCGGGGGGTGCGGCTTCCCGACGCAGACCCTAGAAGCGCACATCACGGTCCTCCCCAAGCCGGGAAGAGAGCTGACGTTATGCGGTAGCTACAGGCCGATCTCTTTAATTAACGTGGATGTTAAACTTTACTCCAAGATTATAGCAAACCGACTGAAGAGATTGCTGCCCTCCTGGGCACACAAGGATCAAGTGGGGTTTGTGTCGGGAAGGGAGGCACGTGAAAATACGATTAAGACTATCCTGTTGAACTCCTATGCCAGATCCCATAAAGTCCCTATGTGCCTCCTGTCCGTAGATGCCGAAAAGGCATTTGATAGGGTTAGTTGGAGATTCCTCGAACACTCCCTTAGACAAGCAGGCTTAGGCCCAGTAATGAGAGAAAAGATACGGGCACTCTATTCAGGGTCCACAGCTAGAGTCAGAACGAACGGGCTTTTGTCCTCCTCATTTCAGGTTGGGAATGGGACTAGACAAGGGTGTCCCTTATCACCGTTGTTGTTTGTGCTGGTGATGGAACACTTAGCGGTGGCCATGAGACGCAACCCTGATATCAAGGGAGTAGATGTGGGCAATAGGACACACAAACTGGCATTATATGCTGACGATTTGCTTATGTATGTCACCTCACCACACATATCTTTGCCATCGATCATTCAGGAGTTTCAGAGATTTAGCAGGGTCAGCAACTTTAAGGTTAATATGGCCAAATCTGAAATTCTAAATGTCAGTATAGAGGACCAGTCGCTAGTTCGGAGACTAAAGGGGAATTTTTCCTTTAAGTGGCGCGAAGAGGCCATGAATTACTTGGGGGTTTTCATACCAGCCGATCCTGCTCTACTATTTAGAATGAACTATGACCCCCTATTGGCGAGGGTAAAAGCAGACCTAGAGGAGTATGGGAAGAAGGGCATTTCGTGGTTGGGGAAGATTAACGTTCTGAAAATGGATGTACTGCCTAAACTACTTTATGTGTTTCAAGCTGTGCCTATTTACGGTAGCAAGCGTTTCTTTCGGCAGTTGAGGTCGGAGATCCTGAGGTTTATCTGGGGAGGGGGACAACCAAGACTGAGCCTTCGGAAATTGATGAGACCGAAGAGGATGGGAGGGGTGGGGCTGCCAGATATCGAAAATTACCACAGAGCGGCAGTGTTAACGAGAATGGTGGACTGGTACTTAGGAGAGGAATCTAAGCAGTGGGTGACAATCGAGCAAGACATGCAAACATGGAGTTTGATGTCTCTCCCCTGGGTTGACCCGAAACTAATTCTCAGGGAGGGGTTGCCCTTTCTAACGGCCCAGCTCCTCCTGCTATGGGAGGACAGTCTCAGAAACATTAAAATTGCAACTAGACCGGGCCCATTGATGCCTTTGTTTGACAACCCGGCATTCCCACCCGGGGTGGGGGTATCCAAATTCTTATGTTGGGAGGCGTCCACAAGACCCAGGCTGCGGCATACGCTGAGGGGTGGGGGACCTCCCACGCTGGAGGGTCTAGGGGGACAGGGAAGGGCCGGGGGGTCCTGGCTTGCGGTAAGTCAACTACGCAACTACCTGGGCTCGTTGGGAGACTTGGGGGAGATAACCAGAAACAGAACTCAGTTTGAGGAGCTACTTGAGGCGGTAGAGCGACCCAAAGGGGTTATCTCTATCCTGTATGGCATCATGATGGAGGAGCAGGAACCTAGAAAGTTGGACTTTGTGGCGGAATGGGAGAGAGAGATCGGCAAGACGTTTGAGAAGGAAGACTGGGAGAAGGCGTTTTTCCTAACTCACAAAATGGCGAAACCATGCAAAGCGCAAGAAAAGAACTTTAAGTTGATTTCCAGGTGGTATAGGAGCCCAGTCCGTGTACATCAGATTTTCCCCACGGCTTCAGACTTGTGCTGGAGATGTAACAAGGAGAAGGGGACGCTTTTACACATTTGGTGGGCATGTCCCAGTATAGGTAAATTATGGGAAAGGGTTCTGCTATTACATGACGAGGTCTTTTGTACTGTGACCCCAAATACCCCGGAGATAGCGCTGCTTTCCATGCTCCCGGGGGGTAGGGAGGCGGGGAGGAGGGGGGCCTTGAGGCATTTCTTGACCGCGGCTAGGGCGGTGATCCCTAGGCATTGGAAAAGTGTGACTCCCCCCTCGCTAATAGAATGGTATGAAGAATTGAATAATATTATGAGGATGGAGGAGCTTACAGCTGATCTGGGGGGGGCAGGCGAAAAAGAAAAGTTTACACTTACGTGGGTAGCTTGGATCATGTTTAAAGATTCAGATGCTGGCCAAAAGAGAATAATAGAATTGCAGTAGGCAGTGGGGGGGCACAGGATAGGGACCGGACCGTGCTGGTCACAGTAGGATTCCCCTCTTCGTTCATCCACATTCGTGCATGCGAGTGCGCAGCCGTTCCGCTTTCCCCGTCTTCCCTTCCCCTTATCTGTCCTAGTGTTGAATGTGTGTTTGCGTGTCATGTGAGTATGTCATTGTTTCTGGTGCGGTGGGTTGGTGGTACTCCAGAGGTGCACCGGGAGAACCATAGGCCTTGGATATCCAGGGATCGACTATTAGGGAGCTGGACCTATATAGGTGAATTTAAGCCCGCCCGGGGCTGGGCCCCACTCTGCGGTCCCCCACGCAGGACGCCTCCACGGGGGGTGCTGGGTAGCAGTCTGGGGTTGCCGTAGGAGTGGTTGGCCTGGCCAGGAAGAGGGACAAAGGCGAATGACTGATATGCTTCCCGATTTTACAGGGGGTTGTTATCCATCCCGGTGGGCTGGGGGTGGCCGGCGCATTGCACTTGTTACTTGTTATATGTTTTTGTGCCTTTATAAAATGCTGTCCTATGTTTGAAAATTCAATAAAATAAGATTAAACATAAATTCTTCAGTTATGTATCCTATTTGAGGAAAGACTCTCAGTCTTAATTCTCTCGGGGCTACGTTCTTTTCTCTATACTCCTTTAAGAATTGCACGTCCCACCAGACTTTTTTTTAGTATAGGAGTCAAGTTCCGTTAGAGTTTTGGTAAGAAGCGGAGCGTAATTAAGGTCGTAAAGGTTGGTTAGATTGGCCGGAATCTGTACACCTAAGTACTTAATGGCCTGCGTTCTCCACTTAAAAGGGAAACTGCTTTCCAAGCGGCTGGCCTCTTGGGGTGATAAGGAGATGTTGAGTGCTTCTGATTTAGAATAGTTAATTTTGAAGTTACTCACTTGGCCAAATCGCTGAAATTCTTTCAGGACAGAGGGGAAAGAGATGTGTGCCGAGGATAGATGCAGCAACAAATCATCCGCGAACAAGGAGGCTTTATATTGGTGGTTAGCTATCTGTATCCCTTTGATATCTGGGTTATCCCGAATGGCTATGGCCAAATGCTCCATTGTGAGGACGTAAAGGAGGGGGGACAGCGGGCAACCTTGTCTCGTACCATTACTAATAGGGAAGGGGGTAGACAAGAGTCCGTTCGCCCTGACTCTGGCAGTAGGAACGGTGTACAGAGCGAGGATCTTGAAGAGGAGGCCAGGGCCAACACCAACCTGTGGAAGAGATGCCTCCATGAATGCCCAATTCACTCGGTCAAATGCTTTCTCTGCATCGCAGGAGAGCAAGCAAACCGGCTCCCTCGAAGAGGTAACGTGTGCTATTTAGTCGAGCAATTTGTTGGTGTTGTCCCTAGCCTCCCTCCCTGGGACAAATCCCACCTGGTCCAGGTGTATCAACGCCGAGATCAGAGGCTGTAGTCTTAGAGAAATGATCTTTGCGTAAAGTTTGAGGTCTACGTTAATCAGGGATATTGGTCTGTAATTTCCACACAAGGAAGCATCTTTATGAATGACCGAGATCGTAGCTTCCAATGACTGTTTGGGGAAGGGACAGTGTTCATCAATGGCATTAAAGGTTTTCGTCAAGAATGGGACTAAGCGGGACCCAAAGTGCTTGTAGAATTTAGGGGAGTAACCATCTGGGCCTGGGCATTTTCCAGAGGGCGATTCCTTGATTGCATTTGCTACCTCCTGCTCTGAGAAGGGAGCCTCAAGAAGGTCCGCTTCTTCTGCAGGTATAGTTGGGAGGGGGGTGTTCTCTATGTAGGTGGCTATTTCTTCAGGGGTTACTTGCGTAAATGGGGATAGATTGTGCGGGCTATGGATATTGTATAGTGACGAGTAAAACTCTTTAAAAGTGTCCACAATAGCGGTCAGTGTCTGCGCTAGAGTTCCGTCGCCCCTTTGGATAGTTGGTATATAAGTTGCTGCTGGTCTAGGGTGTAGGGTTCTAGCAAGCATCCGGCCACATTTGTTGGCTGACTCGTAGAATATAGCTTTGCCCCTATCCCTGTAACGCAAGTAGGATTGATTATATAGCTTCTGAAGCTTTTCTCTAGCATTTTGTAGTTCCAGCAGCTTGGTGTTGGTAGGCTTCTCTTTGTGTTCTTTCTCAAGGGTGAGGATCAGGGTTTGGGTGATAAGTGAAGCTCATTCCCATTTGAGCCTCGTACCATGTTTGATAAGCTCCCCTCTGATAACGCATTTAAGCGCTTCCCATTGGTAGGGCAGTGGGGTGGGGTCCTCCCTGTGGGTTTCAAGAAAGTGCTCAATAGTTTTTTCTATTGCGGAAGAGCAGACTGCGTCGCCAAGCAAGTCATCATTCAGCCTCCAAGTCCAGCCCGGGGGGCAAAACGAGATAAAGATAGGAGCATGGTCTGACCATAGTATGGGGCCCATCCAAGCCTTGGGGTTCCAATCCAAGGCGTGGTGGCTAAGTAAGAGGTAGTCAATTCTACTATAAGGATTGGCGGCATGGGAGTAGAATGAATAGTCTCTCCTATTGCCGTTAAGTGCCCTCCAGGTATCTATAAGTTGAAGGCTCCCTAAGGATTTTTTAAGTCTATTGATCTTGCTTAGCGACAAAGCAGACCGCCCGGAGGAGGTGTCAATTACGGGGTCAAATGGAACATTAAAGTCACCTCCCATGATGATAATCCCTTCCGCAAAGGCCTCGAGCACGTGAAACTTTTTAACACAGAAGTTTACTTGATCCAGGTTCAGGGCGTATATGTTCACAAGAGTATATGTCTTATTGTATAGTTTTACTTTAATAAAGAGAAATCGGCCCTGAGGATCGCTTTTTGTTTCTATTATTTCATGCGGGAGGGACTCCTTTTGTTTTAGCCTCTGGGTTGGAGCAGTGGTGCCAGGCTGGGAAATATCCGTTGCCTATTTTGGGAGCTGTCTTGAAGTGTGTCTCTTGGAATAGGGCAATTTTTACTTTCTGTTTGTGGAGGTCATAGAGAACTTTATTTCTCTTTTGTGGTACGTTAAAGCTTTTCACATTGAAAGAGCATATTGTCACGTCCCCCATTATGTGGGTGAGAAGGCTAGTTCTAGTGATTAACTGGGGGGGGGGAGACCAAGGGGTGGAGAGAGGGACAGGGCAGAAAGCGGGACAGGGATGGGAGAGAAGGGAAGGGGGGTTTTATTCCTTGGGGTATGGGGTGGGGGTATACGGGGATTACTCTAAGTGTAACATACTATGCTCTTCTCTCTCCCGGATTCAGGAGAGGGAAGGATGGCCTAAATTGGGGGTTGGAAAACTATGACCACAGGTGTGCTTTCTTGAAGGAAGGATTGTTATACCCATCAGAGTGAAGCCATACTGTGTTTACAGAGAACATCTGCAGGTTCGCCCGCCATCCAGGGGAGATGTCTCCTTTAACTGAATCAGTCGGGCCAACCCGGAGGAACAGACAGACGTCAGCCCCAATAATCTAACATTGGTAACTTGTAACTTATAATGAACAGGAGACGTGCATTAAAACAAACAACTGAGTGCATCAGCACCTCTTTGGGACGGAAAACCCCGACCAGAGCCGCCCGCCACGAGCATGTTGACTAGATCCAGCCAGGACGGACCAGCCTCAAAGCCAGGCCCAGACGACCAGCCGGTCCGCCAAGACAACGCCAGCCAAACACTCAGGTCAGGCCCCGCAACGCCAATGCGTCCCCCCTCCCAAACAATCGAGAGGAGGTGTCCACGAGTGGCCGTACAGCGCGCCATGAGGCGCCCTCCACAACCAGTCGCCCTCACGAGTCATGCCTCAGACCATCCGCAGGTACTTGGGTCCATCAAAAGACAGGTATCAGGAGCCGTCCCCCCACCCCCGGGCCCCCCCTACCCCCCGGCCGGCCAGCGACCCGCCGCAGGGTTAGGAGCAAGGTCAAAGCGGGCGAGCGCACAGTCAGCCGCTACAGCCGTTCCAGGCAACCGCACGCCAGCCGCCCAGCCGGGGGGAAGCCAGGGACATCCACAAGCGCAGAACCCGGACCGCCAGCAGCTAGAAACTGGGGCATGGGTCGATACATGGAGGGACCGCCGCCGCTGCCGGCCCAAACCGGGGTAAACACACTCCGGCAGATCAATTGCGCTGAACGGCCCGGCCCCCCAGGCCAGCCGAAGAAAAACAGGGCTCAGCGCCAGGGCGGGCCCCGTCCCCCATATCTCAACACAGTGCCAGGGGCGGCCAACATCGCTGAGCGGCAGGCATCCTCTTAGGTCAAACATCACACAGGTAGGGCGGGGCGCAGGGATCGCATGGCTCGGGGTCGAGTCCCGTGGCACGCGGGTCCAGACAGTCAGCAGGCACTTTCAGTCAATGGGTGCCATGTCCCCGACGGGCCAGGAGCAGCATCGCCAAAGCGTGGGGCAGGCCCAGGTCTCTTTAGTTCAATGCGTTGCGACCTCCACCTCTTCGGTTCTCAGGCGTGGGCTGCTTGGGCGACCCTCCCCACGCCCCAGACGCCAAGGCCCAGCCTCCCGGGAGCCAAGGTCCGGCGACAGCCAGTCCTCTATAGGAATAGCCGGCAGGTTGAGCAAGCCAAACAGATCCGGGAGCTGGGCAGGGGAGCGAAGCACAAAGGGGTGGCCCCGCTTCATGACCCACCAAATGAAACGGATGCCCCCACCTATAGGTGACTCCCACCTCCTTGATTTTTGAGGTTTAAGCGTCCGTCTTATCTGGAGTGTCCGCCTGGCAAGGTCAGGTAACAGCGAAATCGAGGCACCCCGGTAGTTGGAGGGCCCTCGCTCCCACGCCTTCCTTAATCTCCTCCATAATCTTGTAATAGTGGATACGACAGACTATGTCTCGAGGTCTGGCAGGATCCGTCGATTGAGGCCCCGGTGCTCTGTAGATCCTGTCGATCTCGATATGTTCGTCACGGCGCCGACCCAGGAGCTCGTTGAAGATAGCAATGGCAATCTCCTCCAAGTTACTGTCCTCTGGTGCCTCCGGGAGGCCTCGAATCCGGATGTTGTTTCTCCTTCCTCTGTTGTCCATATCATCGAGGTGGAGCAGCGCCTTGGACGTATGTTGAGATGCGATGGTCTGTGCTTGTTGCAGGGCAGTGTTGGCTCTCTCCAGGGCCTCCATGCGCCGATTTGTAGGTCTATGGGGGGCATGCTGACTCATGACTCAACAGTGGGGACCCCTCCAGCACGTCGGGGCACCCGCCACCTCCATTGGGCATCCCCTCCCCTTTCTTCTCTTTAGGCCTCAGGTGTGGGCGGCCATCTTCTGTTGGTTGTCCCCGCCATTGAGAGGTATCCGAGGCCGCGGAGGGGGGACGAGACCCTATCCCACCCATCGGTTGGCAGTAGGGTCCACTGAGGCCCGGCGGTTGGTACCATTCTCCCGCTGAAGCCCACGAGCCCTGAATCACCTCTTGGGCCTCTTGCGGGTTGTCTGAGAAAAACTTCTGGGAGCTGGGCACCCCCTCTGCCCCATCAGACTGTGACCAATTTGGGGAGCTGAGCTGTGGGGAGGCCAGAGCCGGGGTGCATGGCCAGGTTATTTTGGAGCCAGGATCAGAATCATCCCCTCTCTGAGTAGCCTGTGGGGAGGGCGACAAGGCAGCTCCACTGCCCCCTAGATCTTGGGGCACTAGGTTAACAGGAAGGCTCTGGCATCAGCTAGCCGGTTGTCAGGGATTTCCCAGCGGAGAAATCCCAATTGTAAAAAGTGACCAGAAATTGAGACTGAGAGGCAGAAATGGATATGGGGCAAACCGTATTTAATAGTGAAAAAACAGTGGTAACTACACATCAAACACACTACAATCAAACTGTAAGGGAACTATACATATATACAGGTGAGATTAACACGCTCAGGCTGAACTATACACATACAAGTGAAACCAACACGCTCTGGCTGTACATACACAAGATGGAGTCCGGAAACAAGTATGCATAGGGATCAAAGGAAAGTCCAAATTCCAAGGCGGAAACACGACTGAGATAGGGGGAGCAAACACAAGAGCTGAGGCAGGAGTCCTGGGTGCAGGGTTCAGATTTCAGAGTACCTGGGATCTAGGTACAGCATTCTGGGATCAAGATGACAAAACACAATGCTAATCCGCTGCCAGCTTATATAGGCTGAGGAGTCACAGGTGCTGGCTGATTGCCAGCACCTCTGCAGGACAGAGCCATCTCCTGGTGGATCAGCATATTGCAGGGGAAGTTCCAGAGAAAGAGCCAACCAGAAGCAGTATTAACCAGCGGCATACTCTGAAGCTTAAGGAGGAACTCCAACCCTGACACCGGTCCTGCCATCTGCCCGGCCGGCACACAAGCCAGCTGTGTGACCTGCAGCTTTCCATCAGACAAGGCAGCTCCCCTGCCAGACGGGGGAGAATCCCCCTCTTCACAAGGTCCGGGGGTGCGCCGCGGGACCCATCTCTCCCCTGTGTTCGGGGCTGACGGCATACCTGCGAGGTCGCGCCGCTCCGCCACCTCCTCTTCAGGTGGCTCCGTCCCCGCCGCTTCAATCTGCCTGACGTCTCTGACAGAAGAGGACGGCAGGCACTCCTCTCCTCGGGCGGTGTCACGCCACATCTCCCCGTCGCCAGGAAACTGCTAGCCTCCCGCAGTGGCCGCCTCCGGTGAGCTCCGACCCCCCGCGCCGTCATCCCTGTCTTGCTGGGTGAGCCGCAGCACATCTCCTCCTCGCCCTCGCGCTCCGGCACCATGTTGCGTCCCTCCCCTCTCGGGCTCGGGGACCCACCACGGGCGAAATAATGAGTAATTTTTGGTGCCCTTTCACCTCCGGGCGCCGTCCTGCTCTTCCTCCTTCTTGACATGGGTCAGGCTACTCACAGGGGATGGGTATAGGGCTGAGAAGAGCGAGTTAGGCACAGAGCTCCCAAAGTTCCGTCCTCACACAGCCATAGCTTAACCACGCCCCTTAGGGATGTAATTTTGCCTATTTACAAGGCACTGGTGAGCCCTCACATATGCCGTCCAGTCCTGGGCACCCATTCATAGAGAGGACGCTCTTACTACCAAAACTAAACTAATAAGGGGAATGAAGGATCTTAGTTATGAGGAAAGATTACTAGAATTAAATCTGTTTAGTCTTGAAAGGAGATGACTAAGGGGGGACTTGATCAACTTGTATAAATATATTAATGGGCAATATAAATAATATGGGGAAACACTATTTCAAGTAAAATCCTTTCTAAGGACAAGGGGACACCCCATTCAACAGGAAAAAAAGAAATTCAGTCTCCAGAGGTGACAATCATTTTTTACCATAAGAACTATAAATCTGTGGAATAGCCTCCCACAGAAGTCTGCTACAGCATCAACCGATTTAGAAGAAAATAACATTAACCGTTAATATTAGCTGTTATCAGTAAACAAAAATAAAATAAAAAATAACTTCTTCTACCCCAACACCTTGGTTGATCTTGATGGACATATGTCTTTTCTCTCTAGCATAGAAGTTCAATAAGAGCCAGCACTCCAATGGGATGCAAACACCACCAATAGGTGTATTCAGCTTGCACAACTCCAAATGCAGCATGTAATCAGTCCAATGTCACATTTCAGGCCCCCTTTCTCAAGGCAAACAGGCAAACCCAGCATGTGAATCCACATTCCTTAAATACAAAAAGGAGCCAATAGGAAGTAATCACTTGTCCCATTGTGGTTGCCCCCCTGCCCCTCACCAATGGTACATTCCCCATACATAAATAGCAATCAGTTGTGCTATATAGTAGCGTAAGGCGCATATCAATCCCCCTTGACTATGGACGCTATGGATGTTAATGTATTTTTCCCCCAGATAAAATCCCTAAAAGATTTATTAATTCTTGATATGTCTTTAGGAGCTAACAAAACAGGGATTGTTTGGATTAAGTATAGTTTATAAAATTTATCTTGAAAGAAAGTTGAAGAAACCATTTCTACCCCTCTTTTATCATTTTGTTTAATCTGTTTTCCAAGAAAGGGACCAGCACAATACAATAGCCTCGATTCATAGACACATTCGTCTGGACTTTCGTAGCTGTCTATGTTTTTGTGTGTGTTTGTCATTTTTGGGTTTTTTTTCATTCAATTTTCCATTCTTATGAACGTTGGGGCTAATGCGTATATGCGCTTTCGAAGAACGAAAGCAAATCGGATCATTTGTGTTAGTTCGGATCATTTTCCCATCAAAATCTGATATTTTGCGTTCGTTCAGATAACTTACATTGTTGGGATGGGCTTATGTCTCATTCAGAGAGCTGATTGCTGAGGGACCACCGCCCTATAAAGCCGTTTCATTTGCGATCCCCTTACGGGACCATTTTGACCTCGTATACCCTTGCTATGAACCTGTTTTGTGCCTTTGTGGAGGAGCATCACGAACTCCAGCTAATGGGCATAGACTGTATCAGCAGGGCCGAGACGAGATTGCACCGGCGACGCATGCATATCGATGGCATGCATGACGTTGAGCTGTTCGAGCTGACCAGACTTAATCGCGCTTCCCTCCATAAGTTGTATAGTGAGCTGCGGCCATGGTTAGCCCGCACCACAAGGAAGGGGCAAGCAATTTCAGGTATGACCAAGATGCTTGGCTGCCTGCAATTTTTGGCGAACCCCTCTCCGTAGGGATCTCCCAGCCCACGGTGAGCCGCACGCTATCCAAGTTTTTGGAAGGCATGGCTACCGTTAGTCAGAAATATATTTACTTTCCTGACAACATGGTAGCCTGGAACGCGCTTAAGCTGGCATTTTATAATATTGCCGACATGCCCAATGTCATGGGTGCCATTGATTGCACCCACGTTGCCTTGGTCCCTCCGACAACCAACGAGTACATCTATAGGCAAGTTCAATCTGTCATTTTTTTATATAGTTTACATAAATGGTATTTCCAATATCTCTTAATCCCTCCTTGTAATTAGTCCCCGTGAAATAGCTTACACTGTATATCTCTTAATCCCTCCTTGTAAATAGTCCCCGTGAAATAGCTTACACTGTATATCTATTAATCCCTCCTTGTAAATAGTCCCTGTGAAATAGCTTACACTGTATATCTATTAATCCCTCCTTGTAAATTGTTCATGTGATACATTTGGCCGGCTTTAGCTTCATCAATGTTTTTCATGTAGATCAAAGCCAAACATTTTCATGTGGACCTTAATTAGTCATTTGAAAGTTAATCTTTAGTTGATCCAACATACATATCCTTTTTTGGCCTAAAAAATAGTTAGGTACTTAGTGTTATTTGTATTGGCCAACATGTTTTTTGGAGGATGTTAGTGTTTGAGTAGTTTACCTAGCCTTGCTAATTTTTGCTGTTTTTCTTTTTTCCCAGGAACCGCAAAATGGATGTCCAAGCAGTGGTGGCCCCAGACATGTGGTTCCTTAGTGTGCTTGCCGGTTTTCCAGGCTCATCCCATGATGTGTACATATTGCAACGATCTGGATTGTGCCGTCGGTTTGAGTCTGGAGAATTCTCTGGTGGATGGCTCCTTGGTAAGTTGACGCAAATAACATCATTCCCTTTTCAATGTATGCCTATGAATATAGTTGATGACCCATGTCTGAACCTATGGCTGTTTTTACCCCTTGATGACAGGTTAAACCAGACCGTAGCCATGATCTTTAGCAAAGCACAAACCCTTACAAAATGATTTCCCACCATTTCAAATTAATATATTTCTACTTTCTAGTAAATTACTTATTTTTCTTCCCCACACTCGGCTGCAATTCTGTTCTTGACTTTATGATAGGGTCTGCGCCATCTTTGCTTAGAAGCATGACACTTACTGAGTATACGAGAGCAGGATAAAGTGCAGGGGGCGGGTTAGAGCTGTGCTTGCCTCAGACAAAGCAAATCTGGTGTCCTGAAAGGGTAAGACATCCAAGAATGCTGAGCAGCACAGTCCTAACCCAATACCTGTTAGCAGTCTGCCGGATTTGCCCTCATCCGCCATCTTGGATGTTTAAAGGGTCAGAACATGCAGTAGATGGTGTTAGGCTGTTTTTTTAGCAGAGCAATCTGTATGTTCAGGGTGTGTCTAAAATCTAAGATAAGCTCTTAGTCAGGGGGAACGACCGTTTTTTGCAAAAAAAATTTGGGTAATGTGTAATTTATGTTAGTATTTTCTTATTCTTTCAGGGGATTCCGGCTATCCACTACTTCCCTGGCTGCTGACGCCCGTCCTTCAGCCACAGAATGCGGCACAGGACGCCTACAATCGGACCCACTGGAAGACCCGGGCCGTTGTGGAGAGGGCCTTTGGCCTGTTAAAAGCACGCTTCCGGTGTTTGGACCATACTGGGGGGGGGCACTCCAGTATGACCCCAACAAGGTCATAGACATCATACTGGCCTGCTGTGTCTTACATAACAATGCCATCAGGCAGCGTGTCCCCCGGTATTTGGATCTGCCCCCCTCTCCACCCAGCCAGGACCCAGAAGACCACTACCGTGGCACACCTAGTGCCTCTGGCCAAGCTGTTTGGGCCAATTTGATTAATACACATTTTGCATAATTTTTTGGCCTGTGTTTGTTTGGTGCATGTAATTGTTATTTGATACTATAATTTTGCTTTGTGAATGTTTTATTATTCTTTTTTGTATCAACTAGTAATGAGTTAATTACTAAAATATTCACACATTATCTGAGACTAATGCATTTTTTTGGGCCTGTTTGTTTCGAAAAACCTTCAGTAATCTAAAAATAACCAAAACATTAATGCATCAACTTAGTCAACAAATGGAGTTGAAGGGCACTCGCATACTTCATGTACATACATAGTACAACAGAAATATACATTTGTGGCGAATCATGGCACCTAGCCATTGGCCACATCCAGGAGTTTTAAAGTAATGCACTCCAGGCCGAAGTTTCAATAAAAAAGAAAATAAACAGACATAGGGAGCAAGCATTTGCATGTCAATATTTGGCCAGTAATACATAGGGCCACATACACACCCTCTCCTGCTTGGCCACATTTGCCACAGGTGCAAAGCAGCCATACCTATGCTATATCCACGCCTGTAAGTCAGTGGCCCACCCAAACAATAGCCCCCAGTCCAAATCCAAGTCCAGTCCAATCTCTGCCAGGGTTCAAGGTAGTAGTTTGCCAGCCCAGAATGTCCCCCAATCATGCCTACAAACAGGATGAGCCAGACACTATTCCAAAGCCTGCAGTGTGGCAGCTTGAGTGGCAGGTTTAGTGAGGCTTGAGGTCAGGCATTGGCTAGTGGGGTATCTCAGCACTCTAATGAGCTATATGGGCGAAAATCCAAATCATACAAGCAAAGCCATACAAAAAGGCTATCTTGGTAGCGCTCACCAGACAGGTCAATACAGTAGTGATGTGGAGGAAAGATTTGGAGCAGATACAGGGCAAATAGCTGTTAAAATGGTTGTTGCCCATAAAACCCTGGTGGTGGGCCTTGGAGGTGGCCCATCACCTGGGCATGTGTGGCATTCATAATCTGCAACTGTTCCAACATGTGTCTATTGCTTGTCCGAACTTCATCCAGCATGCCACTGAAATTATTAGTTAAGGTGGCCATGTGGGTGTTGCTAGTTCGAACTTCCTCAAGCATGGCTGTGAAATTATTAGTTAAGGTGGCCATGTGGCTGTTGGTCGTCCTAAATTCTGTCAGCATGGTGGTTAATGTATTATTTAATGTCTCTAATTGTGCCTGATGCTGCTCTGTAGCTCTTTGAGTTAGCTGACTCCATGATCGGCACGCGCCTCCCCTGGGAAACTGGTCGAATTTGCTGACTACGTCTCCCAATTCCCCGGGTTTTAGCGCCTGCAGATGATAGACGTCTAGGGCGACCCAACAGTCACAGATGTGCTTGGCAAATCCTCTGCAACAGACCTACCACTGGGGACTGTAGGCTCAGTCTCTGCATGCTGCCCACGATGGGCTGGCAGCATGTGTCCAGCTTCACTCTGCTGCAGGGGATTTGGTGCAGTAGCATGTTGGGACAGTTGCAGATTATGTTCCAGGGGGGTCAGTTGTAAAGGTCCCATCAAGGTGGCATCCTCCTCCATCTCCTGGATTTCCTCCATCAGTGTGTGGGTCTGTTGGGACATGTGCAAAAAAAGGTTCAGTTTGTTCCCTAAATATATTAGTTATGCTAATTAGTCATGTTCATTCACATGCATCAACAGATTCAGCAAAAATACCATTTTGTGATTACTCGCCTGTAAAATGGTTATTACAAGTATGTCACACACCCCACTTCCAAATATTCATGACACTTGGGTAACTGTCCTGTAGAGGGCAATCTTGCAGAGATGACATGAAAAAAAGGAACCCCTCCCGGTCCATAAATACCTGGGACCTCCCACCATTCCCCAGTATAAGACAGCAGTAAAGGGACCAGGAAGAGCCAAATGTAAACAGTAAAGAAAAAGGTTCACCGTATAAAGGATCCCAGAAAACCAAAAAAGGGCGGGATGAAGCGGGGTGTGTGACATACTTGTAATAACCATTTTGCAGGTGAGTAATCACAAAATGGTATTATTCCCAGTATGTCACACACCCCGCTTCCGAATATTCATGACACTTGGGACATCCAATAGCAGTGCCCATAAAGGGTGAGGATCCCAAAAAGGCAATAATGCAAACTTAAACTACTGCAGCTTGCAGAACTTTGCGGCCAAAAACAGCATCCGCTGAGGCCCGCACATCAACCTTATAAAACTTAGAAAAAGTATGAACAGAAGACCAAGTAGCAGCCTTGCAAACTTGTTCAACAGAAGCCTGATGCTGAAAAGCCCAAGATGCTCCAACAGCACGAGTAGAATGAGCAGTAACACGAAAAGGGGGAACCTTCCCCTTGGCAGAATAGGCCCCAACAATGGCCTGTCGAATCCATTTACTAATGGAAGACTTAGCGGGCGCCAGACCTTTCCTGGGCCCGGAGGGCACCACAAAAAAGGTGTCCGTCTTACGAAAAGGAGAAGTAGCCAACAAATAATATTTCACACATCAAACCACATCCAAAGAATGTAAGGCTCTCTCCTTGTCATTGCTAGGCTTAGGACACAAGGAAGGGAGAACTACATCTTGATTGAGGTGGAAGGCCGAAACCACTTTAGGAAGGAAATCCGGCTTAAAGAGGAAAACTACCTTGTCCAGGTGCCTCTCAAAGTAAGGGGCCTGAATAGACAAGGCCGCCAACTCAGAGACACGCCAAACAGAGGCGAGCAAAGGAGGCCCATGGAGAGCCGACAGAACCAAGTTTAAATCCCAAACCGGCAGCAAGGGCTTTCTAGGAGCACATGAGTAACCCCCTGGAAAAATGTCTTAACCAGGGGATGAAGGGCAAAAGACCTTTGAAAGAAAACCGCCAGGGCAGAAACCTGCCCTTTCAAAGTACTAAGCTGGAACCCCGAGTCCAGACCATGTTGAAGAAACTCCAGAATTTTGGGAATAGAAAACACCCTACAAGGCAAGGCCCTAGCCTCGCACCAGTTAATATAAGACCTCCAAGTCCTATAGTAGACGTTAGAGGAAGATCTCTTCCTAGCTCTAACAAGAGTCTGAACCACCGCATCAGAAAGACCTTCCTCCTTTAAGATGGAGGTTTCAGCAGCCACACCGTCAAAGCCAGCGTTGGTAAATTGGGGTAGCGTAGCTGACCCTGGGTGATAAGATCCGGAGGAAGGGGCAGATAAAACTGATCTACTGCCAGCCGCACGACGTCTGCGAACCACACTCGTCTTGGCCACCTTGGAGCCACCAGAATTGCTGGTGCCCCTTCTAGAGCTAGCTTGCGCACCACCTTGCCCACCATGGAGAAGGGGTGGAACAGGTACAGAAACCCCAGTTCCCTCCAAGCCAGGGACATGGCATCCACTGCCAGGGCCAGAGGATCCTGAGACAGAGACACAAAGGCAGGAAGCTTGTGATTGTGACGTGAGGCAAAGAGATCCACCTCCGGAGTCCCCCACTTGAGACAAAGGGACTGGAATACCCTGGAACTGAGAGACCATTCTCCTCGGCGAGAGGATCTCCTGCTCAGGGAATCCGCCTTCGTGTTCTCCACTCCCAGGATGTAAATGGCTGAGATGCATGGGACATTGCTCTCTGCCCAAACAAGGATCAGAGATACCTCCCTGAGGGCACTCCTGCTGTGAGTCCCTCCTTGGTGATTGATGTAAGCGACATGAAGAGTCAGGCGAGACAGAACCAACCAAATGGTCCGCAACTCCAAACGTTGATGGGGGTATGAGCCTCCCGAGGCCCCCATAACCCCTGGAACTGATGTTTCCTCCAGAATTCTCCCCAGCCCGACAGGCTGGCGTCCATGGTGACCGTTTCCCAACAAGGGGTCAGAAAGGATCTGCCCTTCAACAGATTGCTTGACACTAGCCACCACTGAAGGGACTGCTGAGACCGGGGAGACAGCAGACAAGACTGATCCAATGACAGCGGACACTTGTCCCAAGTCACTAGAAGATGGAGCTGAAGTGTCCTCATGTGAAACTGGGCAAAAGGGACTGCCTCAAAGGAAGCCACCATCAGACCTTCCAATCTCATCCCTAGCCGGATAGACCGGCGAGGATTGGAAAGAAGAAGCCAAACCAAATCTTGGATCAGAAGAATCTTGGGCTGAGGAAGGAACACCCTGGCCTGAAAGGCATCCAGAGTCATGCCCAGAAACGAAACCTCCCTGGACGGGGAGAGGGAGGACTTGGGATAGTTGATCACCCAACCGAACCTCTCCAACGTGGATACCACCACTCTGGTGTCTAGCTCCGCTTGGCTGAGAGAGGAAGCCAAAATGAGAAGGTCGTCCAGGTATGGTACAATGCGAATGCCCTGGACTCTGAGGAGGGCCATCACCCCCGCCAATACCTTGTGAACACCCTCGGAGCCGAGGTAAGCCCGAATGGAAGGGCCACAAACTGAAAATGCTGATCTTCCACCACGAACCTGAGGAATCTCTGGTGTGCCAGGAAGATAGGTACATGCAGATACGCATCCCTGATGTCTATGGACGTCATGAAGTCCCCCTGACGAAGAGAATCGACGGCTGACCACAAGGTTTCCATGCAAAATTTCCTGAAGCAGATAAACTGATTGAGGAGCTTCAGATCCAAAATGGGTCGAACAGAGCTGTCCTTCTTGGGCACCGTGAATAGATTGGAATACAATTCCAAGCCCCTTTCCGCGGAAGGCACTGGGCAAATGACAGCCATGTCCAGCAGATAACTTACTGCCACCTGGAGCCCCTGTGCGGCGAGTGGATCCGAAGGCACTCGAGACTCGAAGAATCTGGGAGGAGGCCGGATCTCGAATTCCAGCTTGTAACCGGAAGACACCACTTCCAGAATCCATTTGTCTGAGACCTCCTGGTCCCAGACCTGGAAGAAGTGCCGCAGCCGTCCCCCCACCCGCAAGGGTGAGGGCGCCCCCTCATTGCTGAGCTGGCTTAGCAGCGGGCTTGGGTTTGGAACTCCAATTGTGACCTGGACGGGTACGACCTCTGCCTCTACTCCAGGAATCACCTCTGAGGGTAGAGAAGGCCAAAACTCTGCCAGTTCTGGCACCACGAAAGGAAGGGTTAAAGGAGGCCGCCCCCCGAAAGGGACGACGTTGCCTCTTACGCTGAGGTAACTTCCCTCCTTTCATGACAGAATCTAATCTTTCTCCAAAGAGCCGCAATCCCACAAATGGAAGTGCTGTAAGCGACTTTTTGGCCACAAAATCAGCCGCCCACTGGTGCAACCATACCGACTGCCGAATAGCTACAAGCAAGGCCAAGGTTCTACTACACATGACCATGGTGTCATCCAAGGCGGCAAGCACAAAGGACATGAACAGTTCACGCCGCTTAAGGGCGGCGAACTCATCACTAGCCGGGTCAAGCCTGGAGGTACTCAACAGATCTCTAACCACAGACCTGGTAGCCACTGCCAAAAGCGCTGAAGCACAAACAGGCCGCAAGGCTGAACCGACACTCGCAAACACGTGGCAAGCCATCTGAGCAATGCGTTTGTCCTCACCATCTTTGAGAGTGGTGGAGTCAGGAGAATGCAAAATAGAAGTATTGGACAACCCGAGCACCGGGGCATCCACCTCGGGAGGGGACGACCATCGTTTGACCACGTCCACCGGAAAGGGATACTTTTTATCCCAACCTTGAGGAATACCTGGAAGCCGAGTAGGCTTCTTCCATTCCTTAAGAATAATGCCATCAAAATGCTTTTGATTTGGTAACTCCTGGCGCGGTTTAGAAGTCCCAAAGAATTCCCCTTTTTGAGGAGCAGCCTCCTCAGGAGGAGAAATTGCCAGAACCTCAAAAAGGTGAGCCAAGACCTTCGGGGTATCCACAGCATCCCCCTTCCCTTGCTCAGTATCGGCACCAACAAACTGCTGATTGTCAGAACCCTCACAATCCTCAAATAATTCCCCCTCTTCTAGCGGGGAATAATCAGACCAGTCAAGAAAATCATAATCATCAAACTCAAAGGCCGGCGCGGCTGAAGTCATATGCTTTCGCTTAGCCGAGGCCTTTCTGGCAACAGAGCCAGAAATACATTTCTCAATATTAGCCAGTCTGGCACACACATCAGATTGCGACTCCCCACCTGTGACAAAATCACTAGGGGTATGGATAAGGCAGGGTGGGGAAGGAGATGAGGCCAGGACCCCGAACCCAGACGCCTGGGCCCCCGACTGCTGCGTTATGGCCCGCTGAGCACAAGGTATGCAAACAAGCACATTATCACCCGCAAGGGATGCACCACAACCCACACACTGCCGGGGTTGCCCCGAGGGGAGCCCAAGCCCTGTATCCTGAGAAGCCTCCATATGGTGATTTTAATGTAGTCGCAATGACCAGAGGGATTTATGCTATTAAGCTACCTGGGATGCCCCTTCAAGTCCCAAGTGGGACTTGGGACTTTGGGAACCCTAAATTAATCTCTAAGGGACCCTAGGACTGGGAGAACCCCCTCTTTAAACATCAAAAAAAGGGATCCCACCTGGAAGACATGAGAACAGACATAAGTGTCAACATGCACATCACCCACCATATAAGACAGATACAATGGTGAAACAAAAAAATCTACTTACAGCAGCAAAGTGGCGACCGTCAACCCTCACAGCAGCGAGGGAATGAGAAGGAGAGCAGCAGAGCAGGCAGCGAGGCCGAAGAAGAGGGGCGGGCCAGCGCACAACACGGCCGCGCCCGGCTCCGGCCGCGCCCCCTCCCTCACGCAGCCAGCAGAGCGCTCAGAGAAGCCGACCTGGGGGGGGGGGCAGTGAACACACACAATTTTGGGGTAGGCTCTGGAAATCTCCCCTCAGGTCCCCAGAAGGTCCGCACTCCACCCAGGAAAAATTATATATCTACAATAGTATATGTAAAAAATATATCTGATTTTATTAAATTAGATTAGAAAGACTCATGAGCAAATACACATAAATACACAGAAAATATATACAATCTACATTTTAAAATACATATACACAATGATGAAGGAGGGGAAAGGGGGTTCCCCACATAGAGGCTCCAAAAAGTATTTTAAAGATATAACCTTCCTATTTTCATAAATGAATAAATGATTAATTAATGTAGGTGTGATTATACACCCTACTAATGGCCAGTAAAGGTAACGTGCTGGTGGATATTGTTATAGCCACCAGCAGATAATATATTAAACAGATAACACACAATATAGAAAGAGAGGGGATGCTAAGTGCAATGTACTACAAAGAAAGAAAAAAGAGAAACACAGAAGATATTGTGCAGCAACAGTTGTATCAAAGAAGCAAAATTAGATACCATATGTGAATGAATGTCCGCTCTGAGGCAGATAATGATACCCCGGCCAAAGATACAATGTAACAAATTGGTAGTAAAGGAAGGTATTACATCACCGTTTTAAGCAGTCATATGTTGCCAGGGGTCCCCCATGTATTGAGCCTGCCGACGTGTTGCGTGGAAGGACCACTTCACCAGGGCGGGATGGCTATCCTGGTCGGTCCTTCCCGCTTCCCTTTCGTGCACCCACTGCTGCGTCAGTGTGCAGCCGTCGCCGCCTCCGCCCCCACGTGCGCACCCCGCCCGGCAGGTCAAAGGCCTGCCGTAAGGGTAAACGCCAGGGGCGTCGGAAGGCGCCCGCAGCACGCCGCGCAGCTCTGCCATATTGTCAAGTGGCTGGCGCGCGCCCCAGCCGGCGCCGAGCCGCACACACTCCCCTGCAGTGGGAGGTGCCGGATCGGCGCCGGCCGGGGTGCGCGCCCGCCACAAGCAACAGGTGCTCCATTGATGAAAGAGATGGGAGCCCTTAGGCCAGTCTGTGGGAGCTGTGCGGAGGGGAGGGGAAGGATCGATCTGGTAATACATAAAACACAGAGTGACAGCACTCATATGTACAACCAGTGAGCAACCATGCTAAGAAAGATTGCTAATGAGTTCTAATGTATTGTCTTATCATATTATGACCATTAGTTACTTCCTATAAATGCTAAACTTAATAACCAAATATACATAGATCTAACAGAGGAAAATGTCTATATGTCAATTATATCATACAAACTCGCTCCTATTGCTTTAGTTTATAAAGGAGCCACCATTTATTTTGGGAAGGGGAATCAAAGGCATGAATCCCAGTATTTAATTTGTGTAAGCTATTTAATGACATAAATGTTTATTTGTTTATATATGTGGGACCTTTTTCTGTCACTTTCATGAAGACCTAAATCGATATATATAAAATTCTTACTTTATTGGTAAGCGTTGGTTAAGGATTGGGTAAGATAAGGATTAGGTGGTTTATTTAAATTAAATTAAATTAGATGTACAATAAAGGGAATCTGAACTCGATGGATCTATATAGAGAGTTTTTTTGAATGCCAATCATATCTATTGAATTAAATTGTCTTCTATGATCAGACCACTATTTAGGGTGATTATATGGGAATGTGCGTCCACAAGATAGTATTAATATGTTAATGAATTAAGCTCATACTCAGAAACTTTCTACAAGTGGAAACTTATATTTATGCAGACATGCATATATATAAGGAGTGATAACTATGAAGATTTCAAACACTTAAAAATTATATTAGATTATTAAGTAAGATATTAAAAATGTTTTGGAAAAATTTTTGAATAAAGAGTTGGAAATTAGAATTAAGTGATTAAAAAAGAAAAAATGAGAAAAATAATAAGTCAATATGGTAATAGAGTGAATAGTGCATATTACATAAGAAATATATTATTAATGTTGTTGGTCAATTATTAAAACATAGTGCTCATAAAAGTGCAAACACACCAACCTAAGTGTGTGCAATTAAACTGAATTGTGATATTAAATAGTGACCCATAATTAATTAATTAACGCATTGTTCTTTATGATATATAATATTTATTATTGATTTCGATATTAATTATTATGTACAAATATGCAGTAATCTTGCATAGATATTGGGATTCACAAATAAATCCTATATAATTAATAAATAAAACACATCAAATAATAATAGGGATAACAACAAAGTACAATTGTATCATCAATTAAGTGAAGAAAGAAAGAAACCAAGAAATGCTAAAAATATATATATACTAATCATGTGACAAAACCAAATACTGTTATTACACTCATAGAAAAACAGAATCTTAATGGGGCTGATAGTGCAACATCTCCACCACACTCAAAGCTTAATATGATATGTGGTGACAATAAGAGATATTACGCTATATTGCCACATATATGAAGTGTGGTGACTGTATAAGATATTGCACTATTTTACCACACACTGAATCACTTAGATTCGGGACATAAATAACCAATTATTGTAAATGTGATGGTATTATTCACACACACTCTTTAAATCCAAGAAAGACTAACTTTAAAATGTAGAGATGGCAAATCGCCTTATTCTAAGCATACAGCACGTCCTGCTCCCGAATAGTAATAACATGTGGGGTAATACTCCGCCTCAGGCGCTGTGCACTGCAGACATGTAGAAAACAAGCTCCTCCCGACCCTACATACACCGAGGGACCTCCCACAAATCCCCAGATTTCTCTGCAGTGCTGGAACTGCGAAGACATGAAGTATCACGCTCTCGCAGGCGAGCGGGCCTTACGGCCCAAGGTCCTGTGGGACTATTTCCACCCGTCCTCTTCAGAAGAAATATGCCTCCCAGCCTAGGCTGCGCGGGTCGGGTGAAGGTAGGTAGCACCCGGTGTGCTGAACGGAGCCATGCTCCACCGCAATCCCCCTCCATAGGGTAGGCGGTCAGGCCGATGGTGAGCCTCTAGAGGATGCCCCTCCCGCAATTTTGCCCGTGCCCCTCACAGAATTAGTCCATGGACACCGTCAGCTTCCCCCTCGCTTCCTCTGGTAACTTGGGGGAAAAGAAGGGGGGGGGTGTGTGTGGCAGCCATAGTGCTAATTCACCTTAGACCTTGGTTCTAGAGTTAGGGGGTCAGTGTCGCGCCTCGCTATACAGAGTGTGCTGTCTTTTTTACTAACAATCTGCTGCTCGGCAGCATCATTTCATCGTGTCAGCATTAGATGTATACTTATTCTCCGCTGTTCTACTTTTTCCGTTGGTTAGAGCTTCGCGCTCTTTGGGGGAGGCGGAGACTCGGCATCACAGCCCGGCCTGGGCCACCCCTCGAGGTTCGCTGGCTCCATTTCCTCTATCTTTGCTCGCGCGCGTGGTGTGGTTCGCCTCCTCCCTCGGTCATGTAAGTGCCCTCCGGGGGGGGCATGGTTCTATGTTTTTCAGGCTGCGCATGGCACTGACTCCACTCTCCTTGTCCCTTTATGTCTTTCAGATGCCAAGACTTCGCTGCCTTTCCCCGGCCCAACATATATTACAGCGGGTCCTCTTTACAAATTCTCCCACATTACTAGCGGGTTTTGGGGCATCCAGGGTTGCCGATTGCATAAATCCCTACGTAATACTGCTTAATAATCACCATATGGAGGCATTTCAGAATTATGGAACCGGGGTCCCTCCGGGACGTGACCGGCTGTGTGCAGTGTGTGGCCAGCCCTTGGCTGAGGCTGACAGGGCACAGGTCTGCGGACAGTGTGCAGAACAGTCAGTCAGAGGAACCTCCCTTCCTTACTCCCGTCTCCCCGCTCCCAAATATCACTCATGACGAGTCCCACTCCAGCGGGGATGACCTGCAATCAGTGCTGCGAGCGTTGCCCACGGCGGAGCAGGTGCTTTCTGGATTGGCGGAGCGTATGGGCCCCGGTGAAAAGCGGTCCCTGACTCCTCCAGGCTCCCCGGTTCCTGACGATACCGATGACTCTGCTGATATGCAGGACCCTGACCCTTCTGAGGAAGGTGAGCTATTCTCAGACTTGGGCTCCTCACATGGGATGCCCGGGGGCTGTGATGATTCTGAGCCCGGGTCCTGGGGTCTGTGTGACACAGATGAAATCCTTATCAAAATTTTTGAGGTTTTGTCAATCTCCCCTCCCGGGGAGATCCCCAAGCCTAAAAGGGAAAGTTTCCATACAGCGCCGCCGCGCTTGGAGTTCCTGGAACAGGAACATTTCCAGAATCTTATTTCCCAAGAATGGGAATCACCTTGTAAGCTTAAAGGGATTCCAGGGGCCTGGGAATGGAAGTACCCTTTCCCTCCTGATGGGGTTAATTTATGGTCAGCTCCCCTGGTGGTGGACGCACCGTTTATAGGGGTCACAAACCCCCCTTTTATGACTGCTCCTTTTTATCGTACCCTTCGGGATGCCGAGGACCGGCGCATTGACAGACTGGCTTCACACGCCTTCTCGTGTGCTGGGACGGCCCTGTGCCCGGTTTGTGCCGCGGCCATCACTGCGGTGGCCTCCAGGACTCTTGTCAGAAAGATACTAGACCACCGCCCTGAGGACTTCCCTTGGGGGGTGTTTAATGCGCTATCAGACTGTGAAGCGTTTGTGAAGTTTATACTATCGGCACTGGATGACACCATTAAGATGTGTGCTAGAAACTCAGCCCTTGCGGTTGCTATTCGCCGCCTGGTCTGGCTGCGACAGTGGGGTGCTGACGGAGCTACGAAAAAGGCTCTCACTTGCCTTCCCTTCAGAGGACGGCGGTTATTTGGGGCCCGCTTGGACCTTTTTGGAAAAAAGGCTATAGCACCCTTGCGCAGAAGGCCGCTCCGGCCTCCACGAGGCAGGGTCACCCCTCCACCTCCCTACGTTAGTGTCAAACGCGAATTTGAGGTGTGTTTCCAGCTGTTTGGTGTGGATTTCCAACATGGGGCGGGCAGGCAGCGCCCTGGGCCTTCTGGCAGGGCCAAGTCCAAATCTGCCAAAACCTCTCAAGCATGAAGGGGCGCCCTCGCCCGCCTGGGCGAGGGGACGACTGCCGCAGCTGTCTCACATCCAGGAAGATGCCTTCTCCTTCTGGTGGTTCCGGGATGTAATCCCCCTGGACACAGGATGGGTTTTTGCTGGGCGGTCCCCCTCAGTGATTGTCAGGGTGCTTCCAGTCCCTGTTTTGCCTTCTGAAATTGGCGCAGGCCGGACTGGGTCTACAGTGTTGGGCACACTTGCTGTTTGCCCTTAACGGGATGGGGCTATCGCCTCTATATTATCTTTCCTCCCCCCTCCACAGTATGAGGTAGTCTGGACCGCGTTGGCCTATGGCAGGCTTAGCAATTCTACCTTTACAGGTAGTACAATATGACAACTCTGTCTTAGGTCACGGGCCCCCTGCGCGGGGGGGGGGCTTTCGGCCTCTGGCGAAGTACTAGATCTTCTTAGTCTCCCCTGGGTCTCCTGGACGCCAAGACTATTTCCAGACAGTGTCGCAGGATCAACCCTGCGAATTGAGGCACTACTTGGGGCCTCCCTCTCGTCCCCAGGCTTCTCGCCTGGCGCGACTGGGGACACGCCGGAGGGGGGCGTCTGCATTAGGACCTACCGGGTCGTCTTCCTTACTCCCCAGTCTCTGCATCAGACCGAAGTGGATCGGTTGGCCGGCAGTGTCCCCTGGGAGCTACTGGATGGTTACTCAGTCTCCTCATTCCCTCATGGTCCCTTATCCGCTATCCCCCATCCCTGGGGATCGGTTCAGGCTTGCAGCCTTCTTCTCTGGCAATAGGGGACCCCTGGTTACGGGGGCTCTCCCCCCTTTACTGACGCCTTATTTTCACCAGGCGGGATGGCAGCTGGTGGGCCCTTGGCGGCACATCAAGATGATGTCACGTACATACCGAGCCCTTGGGGTCTTCGGCGCAGTAGGTTGCTGAACCAGCACCCCGGTGCTTGGTCTGTGCTCATGCCTCCTTGGTAAGGTGGTTCCTTCTGAGCTTCCCATATGCAAGGGCCCCGTCAGCGGGGCACTCCCCTTCCTTACTAGCATCTTCTAGCGTATAGTCACCCTGGGTACCAAGTCCCGCAGGTTTGACGGGGGAAAGGAAAATTCTTCCACAACCCCCGTGGTTTCTAGGTAGGGCCCCCTAGAGGGTCAATCTTACCTGCTGGGGTTACTGAAACGGTGGTCCCCCGTTGACTCTATGGTTGGCATTCTCCTCCTTCAGGATCAGTCGGTTTATTGGGGGACTCCTGGTCTGCTGAATGACAGTGGCCTGTTTTTAATACTGGTCTAAAGATTGTGGCAGGTTGCTGCCTCTGGAGGGTCCCTGATCCTGCCTTGGGCGGGGGTCTACCCCCCCTGCATCTCATTGGATGCCCTTAGCGGCGGGTTATACTATCCCGGTGTTGCCCGGGGAGCCTAGCGTGGCTCTGTGGGTCTCCATCCTTGACACAGGGGCTCTGCCGTTGTTCCTACTGTCCCAGAATATTCTGACTCCGGTCAGGGGGGCTGAGTATTTAGGCATAGCCTTGTTATTTAATATGCCTTCTCTTCATCACCCCACTTGTGGGTTCTGCGCACGGTTGGCCTGATAGAAAGTCCCATGGGATCTATGGCCTGGGCGGCCTTGGGAGTAGTGGTTCGCAGATGCCTCTCTGAAGGCTGCTGAATTGTGATATCTCCTTCTGGAGTGCGGTTCTGCCCTTATCAGGCCTCTTCCTGTTTCCAATACAGGGTCTCCTGTTGAGGATGACAGCTGATTCATTCACCCCTTGGTGAAGGCCCTTATCTTCTGGGTGACTTAGTATGAGAGGGGGCTGGGAGCTAGCTCCCCAGCTTCCCCTTCCTCCGTCTATGGGGGCCTTGTGGCATCTCCTATTGATTGGCATGGGCCTTAGTCCCTTCCCTGTTAGATGTTCTCGGTTCCCAGGACCTTTAAAGTCATTACAGCGTACGTTGGGGTTGGCTCCCCATCTGGGGACTCTGAAGGTGTAGGTTTTGTCCTGGCCTTCCTGCAGGAGTCTGGTTCTGTCGCCCTTGTAGGGAATTCTGTTGGGGATTGCTTAGCTACATCTCCCCAGTAGTTCCATGGTCCCTGTGGGGATCAATTTTCAGTTGTACCCTGCGGACTTCCTGGGGACCCTGCCTGGATGCTGTCTCAGCTGCCCTGTAGTTCAGCTCGCTTCTCTGCGGCCTCCTGACTCCGTCAGGTATGTGCCTGAGACGATGGATCTGGTTACTTAACCCTGGCTCGTGGATATATATATATATATATATATATATATATATATAGATATAAATGTACAGATATATACGGCTACGAGCACCCCATGCTTGGGGGTATTTCCTCCTATGCGGGGCCTCCAGTCCAGGTCTAGCCATGGGCTTATTCTTAATAACGCTAATATGAGGGCCTACATCCCTCTACAGGTATTGCACTTCTCCCCACGTGGGCCTTCTTGGCCTTTAGGGGGACTGCGGTTCTTGGAGTCTACAGGCACCTCTTTTTGTATGCGCCTGCTATTTATTTCCAGCGCCATTGCGCCTTTGGATTAATCCTTCTGGATGTCCCCTGATTGTGAGGAAGCCTTGGCTTCCTGATAATTAGAAGTCTGTATTCCCGCCTTGGTCGGGTGACCTGTTTTCTGTTTCCCTTTGGGGATGTTACAAGTGTTGCCACAAGGCTTCCTTGCCTGTGAGCTGGTTGGGTCATTACACTGACCTATGTTTCTTTCAGGGGGCGAATCTTCCCTTTTGCTGTTTACTCCGTTATCTGGGTGCTTGGATACCACTGGCCCCTCAGCACCAGGGTTTTTTCTCTGTTAATTCAGTTACTAGTCTTATGGCCTGTCTCTGTTCATGCCTTCATGGTCCTGTTATGAGACTGACGTTAGAGCCTTTGCTCATGTCATGCCTGTTGCAAGTTTTGCAGGTGACAGCTCCTTTACTGTCCGCTGTGCCTTGTTTTTTTCTGGGGATCCCACCCTGCTTATGGACACTGCTATTGGATGTCCCACATGTTATTACTATTCGGGAGCAGGACGCGCTGTATGCTTAGAATAATACAACTCTGTGAAGTACTCACCTGTAGAGTTGATATTATACGCATACAGCACATCCTGCTCCACCCCACCCTGGTTTCACTTATTCTGGATCCCCTGTATGGTGATTGTTATCATTAGATATTGTTACCAGTTATTCTGGGTGGTTTGTTCCTCCCGGCTTCTCTGCTTTTCAATGCTGGGGGATTTGTGGGAGGTCCCTCGGTGTATGTAGGGCCAGGAGGAGCTTGTTTTCTACATGTCTGCAGTGCACGGCGCCTGAGGCGGAGGATTACCCCACATGTTATTACTATTCAGGAGCAGGACGTGCTGTATGCGTATAATATCAACTCTACAGGTGAGTACTTCACAGAGTTGTATTATTAGTAATGTAAAACTCAGTCAGTCATTCTTGTGTACAATAAAACAGACTGATCTCAATACTGCACAAGTCCCAGAATTGGCCACTTGTTGTTGATTTAGATGGTAAAATCATGCTGATGTGCAGGATTTTCTGCTCATCGGAAAGGGGTTCTCAGGCACTAACCTTTTGCTCGGGACAATCACGGCACCTTCTGATGTAAAGGTTGGATTATATTCACAGATGGCACATTCAACTTTTGGGGCTCCATGAGGGGTCACACAGTCCATATCCCAGTGCATATGTGCAATCATATTACTCTAGAAAAAAGACAAACAAACCAGTGAAAAAATGTGTGAAAATATATATATATCAAACCCCACCCAACACTCACAAGATGTTGTCCAATATTAGTGACACACAAAGGCAAAAGATATAAGTGTATAGTGATAGAAAAACATATTAGAGATGAGCGAACTTTTGAAAAATTCGATTCGACTGATTCGCCGAATTTTCCGACAAAAATCGTTTCGACCCGAATAAATTCGCGACGAATCGCTATTAAAAACGGCTATTTCTGAGCCTCCTACAGCCTCAATAGGGTTGTAAACCATTCAGCCTTGCTGTAACACGCACAGGATGCGTGCTGGGTTTGTTAAATAATACTTTGAAGAAATATCACATGCAGATCAGAGGCATCGCTAATAGAATCGCAGAGCGGCACAATTGCAGAGAGTTGAAGTGGCATCACTATGAGGGGCAGAAGGAGCCCAAATATACACTGGAGTTGGCCTCAGGAGCCCAAAAATTGGATGAATCACACCCTGGAGTTGGCAGAAGTTGGCAGCAGCAGCAGGAGCCCAAATATACACTGGAGTTGGCTTCAGGAGCCCAAAAATTGGATGAATCACACCCTGGAGTTGGCAGAAGTTGGCAGCAGCAGGAGCAGGAGCCCAAATATACACTGGAGTTGGCCTCAGGAGCCCAAAAATTGGATGAATCACACCCTGGAGTTGGCAGAAGTTGGCAGCAGCAGCAGCAGGAGCCCAAATATACACTGGAGTTGGCCTCAGGAGCCCAAAAATTGGATGAATCACACCCTGGAGTTGGCAGAAGTTGGCAGCAGCAGCAGCAGGAGCCCAAATATACACTGGAGTTGGCCTCAGGAGCCCAAAAATTGGATGAATCACACCCTGGAGTTGGCAGGAGTTGACAGTAGTAGCAGCAGGAGCCCAAATATACACTGGAGTTGGCTTCAGGAGCCCAAAAATTGGATGAATCACACCCTGGAGTTGGCAGAAGTTGGCAGCAGCAGCAGCAGGAGCCCAAATATACACTGGAGTTGGCCTCAGGAGCCCAAAAATTGGATGAATCACACCCTGGAGTTGGCAGAAGTTGGCAGTAGTAGCAGCAGGAGCCCAAATATACACTGGAGTTGGCTTCAGGAGCCCAAAAATTGGATGAATCACACCCTGGAGTTGGCAGAAGTTGGCAGCAGCAGCAGCAGCAGGAGCCCAAATATACACTGGAGTTGGCTTCAGGAGCCCAAAAATTGGATGAATCACACCCTGGAGTTGGCAGAAGTTGGCAGCAGCAGGAGCAGGAGCCCAAATATACACTGGAGTTGGCCTCAGGAGCCCAAAAATTGGATGAATCACACCCTGGAGTTGGCAGAAGTTGGCAGCAGCAGCAGCAGGAGCCCAAATATACACTGGAGTTGGCCTCAGGAGCCCAAAAATTGGATGAATCACACCCTGGAGTTGGCAGGAGTTGACAGTAGTAGCAGCAGGAGCCCAAATATACACTGGAGTTGGCTTCAGGAGCCCAAAAATTGGATGAATCACACCCTGGAGTTGGCAGAAGTTGGCAGCAGCAGCAGCAGGAGCCCAAATATACACTGGAGTTGGCCTCAGGAGCCCAAAAATTGGATGAATCACACCCTGGAGTTGGCAGAAGTTGGCAGTAGTAGCAGCAGGAGCCCAAATATACACTGGAGTTGGCTTCAGGAGCCCAAAAATTGGATGAATCACACCCTGGAGTTGGCAGAAGTTGGCAGTAGCAGCAGCAGGAGCCCAAATATACACTGGAGTTGGCCTCAGGAGCCCAAAAATTGGATGAATCACACCCTGGAGTTGGCAGAAGTTGGCAGTAGTAGCAGCAGGAGCCCAAATATACACTGGAGTTGGCTTCAGGAGCCCAAAAATTGGATGAATCACACCCTGGAGTTGGCAGAAGTTGGCAGTAGCAGCAGCAGGAGCCCAAATATACACTGGAGTTGGCTTCAGGAGCCCAAAAATTGGATGAATCACACCCTGGAGTTGGCAGGAGTTGACAGTAGCAGCAGCAGGAGCCCAAATATACACTGGAGTTGGCTTCAGGAGCCCAAAAATTGGATGAATCACACCCTGGAGTTGGCAGAAGTTGGCAGCAGCAGCAGCAGCAGGAGCCCAAATATACACTGGAGTTGGCTTCAGGAGCCCAAAAATTGGATGAATCACACCCTGGAGTTGGCAGGAGTTGACAGTAGCAGCAGCAGGAGCCCAAATATACACTGGAGTTGGCCTCAGGAGCCCAAAAATTGGATGAATCACACCCTGGAGTTGGCAGGAGTTGACAGTAGCAGCAGCAGGAGCCCAAATATACACTGGAGTTGGCTTCAGGAGCCCAAAAATTGGATGAATCACACCCTGGAGTTGGCAGAAGTTGGCAGCAGCAGCAGCAGCAGGAGCCCAAATATACACTGGAGTTGGCTTCAGGAGCCCAAAAATTGGATGAATCACACCCTGGAGTTGGCAGAAGTTGGCAGCAGCAGCAGCAGCAGGAGCCCAAATATACACTGGAGTTGGCTTCAGGAGCCCAAAAATTGGATGAATCACACCCTGGAGTTGGCAGAAGTTGGCAGTAGCAGCAGCAGGAGCCCAAATATACACTGGAGTTGGCTTCAGGAGCCCAAAAATTGGATGAATCACACCCTGGAGTTGGCAGGAGTTGACAGTAGCAGCAGCAGGAGCCCAAATATACACTGGAGTTGGCTTCAGGAGCCCAAAAATTGGATGAATCACACCCTGGAGTTGGCAGAAGTTGGCAGTAGTAGCAGCAGGAGCCCAAATATACACTGGAGTTGGCTTCAGGAGCCCAAAAATTGGATGAATCACACCCTGGAGTTGGCAGAAGTTGGCAGTAGCAGCAGCAGGAGCCCAAATATACACTGGAGTTGGCCTCAGGAGCCCAAAAATTGGATGAATCACACCCTGGAGTTGGCAGAAGTTGGCAGTAGTAGCAGCAGGAGCCCAAATATACACTGGAGTTGGCTTCAGGAGCCCAAAAATTGGATGAATCACACCCTGGAGTTGGCAGAAGTTGGCAGTAGCAGCAGCAGGAGCCCAAATATACACTGGAGTTGGCTTCAGGAGCCCAAAAATTGGATGAATCACACCCTGGAGTTGGCAGGAGTTGACAGTAGCAGCAGCAGGAGCCCAAATATACACTGGAGTTGGCTTCAGGAGCCCAAAAATTGGATGAATCACACCCTGGAGTTGGCAGAAGTTGGCAGCAGCAGCAGCAGCAGGAGCCCAAATATACACTGGAGTTGGCTTCAGGAGCCCAAAAATTGGATGAATCACACCCTGGAGTTGGCAGAAGTTGGCAGCAGCAGCAGCAGCAGGAGCCCAAATATACACTGGAGTTGGCTTCAGGAGCCCAAAAATTGGATGAATCACACCCTGGAGTTGGCAGAAGTTGGCAGTAGCAGCAGCAGGAGCCCAAATATACACTGGAGTTGGCTTCAGGAGCCCAAAAATTGGATGAATCACACCCTGGAGTTGGCAGGAGTTGACAGTAGCAGCAGCAGGAGCCCAAATATACACTGGAGTTGGCTTCAGGAGCCCAAAAATTGGATGAATCACACCCTGGAGTTGGCAGAAGTTGGCAGTAGTAGCAGCAGGAGCCCAAATATACACTGGAGTTGGCTTCAGGAGCCCAAAAATTGGATGAATCACACCCTGGAGTTGGCAGAAGTTGGCAGTAGCAGCAGCAGGAGCCCAAATATACACTGGAGTTGGCTTCAGGAGCCCAAAAATTGGATGAATCACACCCTGGAGTTGGCAGGAGTTGACAGTAGCAGCAGCAGGAGCCCAAATATACACTGGAGTTGGCTTCAGGAGCCCAAAAATTGGATGAATCACACCCTGGAGTTGGCAGAAGTTGGCAGTAGTAGCAGCAGGAGCCCAAATATACACTGGAGTTGGCTTCAGGAGCCCAAAAATTGGATGAATCACACCCTGGAGTTGGCAGAAGTTGGCAGTAGCAGCAGCAGGAGCCCAAATATACACTGGAGTTGGCTTCAGGAGCCCAAAAATTGGATGAATCACACCCTGGAGTTGGCAGGAGTTGACAGTAGCAGCAGCAGGAGCCCAAATATACACTGGAGTTGGCTTCAGGAGCCCAAAAATTGGATGAATCACACCCTGGAGTTGGCAGAAGTTGGCAGTAGTAGCAGCAGGAGCCCAAATATACACTGGAGTTGGCTTCAGGAGCCCAAAAATTGGATGAATCACACCCTGGAGTTGGCAGGAGTTGACAGTAGCAGCAGCAGGAGCCCAAATATACACTGGAGTTGGCCTCAGGAGCCCAAAAATTGGATGAATCACACCCTGGAGTTGGCAGGAGTTGACAGTAGTAGCAGCAGGAGCCCAAATATACACTGGAGTTGGCTTCAGGAGCCCAAAAATTGGATGAATCACACCCTGGAGTTGGCAGAAGTTGGCAGTAGCAGCAGCAGGAGCCCAAATATACACTGGAGTTGGCTTCAGGAGCCCAAAAATTGGATGAATCACACCCTGGAGTTGGCAGAAGTTGGCAGTAGCAGCAGCAGGAGCCCAAAAAATGGCCTAAAGACATAAATATGTTTTGCACCATTTGTAAAGTGTAAAACGTGGCACCATGCTGAATCTAGTCGCATGCATCAGGCATTGGTGGGTGGAAATCCTGGCTGATCCATCCCTGATTCATTTTGACAAAGGTGAGTCTCTCCACATTTTTAGTTGACAGACGAGTTCTCCTCGCCGTAACTATGGCCCCCGCCGCACTAAACACCCGCTCAGATGGCACGCTACTTGCCGGGCAGGACAGCTTTTCCAGGGCAAACTCTGCTAGTTGCGGCCACAAATCAAGTTTGGCTGCCCAGAAGTCCAGCGGATCCTCAAGGTGTGTTGGCATGGTCATGTCAAAGTATGACATGACCTGCTGGTTCAGGTCCTGCTCCAGGTCTTCCTGCTGCTCATGAGTAGCCTCACTATGCGGGTGTAGAAAGCTACTCATTAGCGACTGAAGACTGAGGCTGCTGCTGCTGATGGAGCTTCTGCTGCTGCTGCTGCCAACCCCCCCAGCGGCCATGGCAGTGGAAGGTGAGCGCAGAGGTCCCCTCGAGTCAGACCTGCGAGAGTATGGACCATGGCGCAGATAGGCATCGGCCAACTGCCTACGTAGAATGTCTTTGTAGTAGTTGAGTTTGTCCTCCCTCTCGGTGGGTTTAAAAAATGCCCCCATTTTGTGCCGGAAGCGAGGGTCCAATAAGGTGGACAGCCAGAAGTCATCCCGCCGACAGATGGAAACAATTCTGGGGTCACTACGCAAGCATGTGAGCATGCTTCGTGCCATTTGCGCAAGTGACTCGGATGGACTACCTGTCTCCATCTCCACTGCATACTGCCACGGTGTGCCCGGGTCCTCTGTCTCTCCTTCCTCAAAAACCTCTAGCTCCTCTGGCTGCTCCTGCTCCTCCTCTCCTGTCCGCTGACTAGATAAACCAGCCATTTCGCCAAGCCTAAACTGTGTTTCGCTGGGCAACTCCTCCTCCTCCTCTTCCTCCTCCTCCTCCTCCAGTTCAGCTCCAACGGGGTTCATGTGGCCGTAAGATGTAAACGCCATGTCTCCAGTGCCCTGACCAGCCATGGTTTCCAACATGTGCTGTAGTACATGAAGCAGTGGAATCACGTCGTTCATCCCGTAATCCTGCCGACTGACAAATAAAGTGGCTTCCTCAAAGGGCCTGAGCAAACGGCAGGTGTCACGTATGAGCTGCCACTGGTTGACATTGAAGTTACACAGGGGAGTCCCCCTATCTGCTTGGATCATCAGGAAATCCGTGATGGCTTTTCTCTGTTCATATAATCGGTCCAACATGTGAAGGGTGGAATTCCAACGGGTGGAAACATCGCAAATCAGACTATGTTGGGGGATACCATTCTGACGCTGTAGCTCAAGAAGGGTGTGTTTGGCGGTGTAGGAGTGGCTGAAGTGCATGCAAAGTTTCCGTGAAGTTGTTAGGATGTCCTGCAGATGGGGGGAACACTTCAGAAACCGCTTGACAACCAGATTGAAGACGTGAGCCATGCAGGGGGCATGGGTCAGGCTTCCTTGGCGCAGCGCAGACAAAATGTTCTTCCCATTGTCGGTAACCATGATTCCCATTTTAAGTTTTCTCGGAGTAAGCCATGTTTGGATTTCCTGATGAATACATTTAAGCAGTTCCTCCCCTGTGTGACTCCGTTCGCCAAGACAAACCATGTGAAGCACTGCGTGACACCTCCGTGCCCTGCACACATGGTAGACTGGAGGGGCACTGAGACTTGAGCCTACAGTGGAGGGTGAGGAGATGGCGGAGGATGAGGAGGCCGAGTCGCACGGTGTCACAGGCCCAATGGGCAGAGAGCGCGGAGGCCGAAGCGGCGTGACCTGTCCAAGTTGCTGCTGCAAAGGGACCACATTCACCCAGTGGGCCGTAAACGACATGTACTGCCCCTGACCGTAGTTACAGCTCCAGATGTCGGCGCTGCCATGTATTTTGCTACACACCGACAGGCTCAAGGACTGGCCCACCTTCTGTTCAACAAAAGTGTGCAGCGCTGGTACTGCCTTCTTGGCAAAGAAATGACGGCTTGGGACTCTCCACCTCGGCTCGGCACAAGCCATCAGTTCTCTGAAAGGTGCAGATTCCACCACCTGAAAAGGGAGCGACTGCAGCACCAGCAACTTGGACAGGATCACATTCAGCTTCTGCGCCGTAGGATGAGTGGGCGCATACTGCTGTCTCTTGGACATGGCTTCGCTGATGGATTGCTGGCGGGATGCATGACTTGGAGGAGGAGGAGGAGGAGCAGGAGCGACAGAGGATGGGTGTGACGCACAGCTGCCTTCGGCTGAGGTGCTGGAGCCTTGGCTGGCAGAAATTGGGAGCTCACTTGGTGAGGAAGCAGACTGGACCACCCCTTGGGAGCCTCGGTTCTCCCAGGTCGTTTTATGGTGACGCATCATATGTTGACGCAGGGCCGTGGTGCCAACATTTGGACCCTGGCCACGCTTCACCTTTTGCCTACATATCTTGCATGTGGCCATGTTACCCTCCTGCGGATGCCTCAGGAAAAACTGCCACACTGCCGAGTAGCTACTTTTCCCACCCCCTGGCCTCACTGATTCACTGCTGCTGTTGCCAACTCCAGGAACCCCTGCTCCACTACCTCCCGATAAGGTAGACTGCCGCACAGCAGGTGCTCTACCCCGGCCCCGGCCCCGGCCGGCTCCAGCCTTTGGAATTGTGCCCCCATGCTGACTGCTACCACCTTGCTGCCTCAGCTGCTGACTCCGGGGCAACCTGCGCCCCTCTTCTCCTGATGATGACGATGAAGCCCCTTCATCACCCGGCTCCCAAGTGCGATCGGCTTCATCGTCATCATCATCATCATCACCGGGTTGTGGCTGTACGTCACTGATGTTCGTGGATTCGTCAACAGTGTCTGGCGCAGGAGCTGGAACGCTCGCAGCACCCACGACACTGTCCACATCACTATTTGTCTGCCTAGCTAAAGAAGCCACCTCCATTTCTTGGCTGGGCAGTAGCTGCTGACTGTCCTCCTGTATCTGATCGTCCTCCTCACTAAAGAGTGGAGCTGAACCCAAAGCATAGGATACGTCGCTGGGGGAGGGAACGGCGTAGGACAGAGGCAATGGGAGGACAGGGACTGCTCTCGGGGCATGCCAACTCAGGGTTGTGTCAGAGGAACCTACCGACCCTAGACTGGGGGTCTCAGATGTAAGTTGTGATGATGTTGTTGATGAGCGCGTCAGCCAATCTACCACGGCAGATGCGTTACTGGTGGAGACCCGACCGCTAGCAGATACTGGCAGATTAGGTCTCTCAGCGTGACTCCTGCTGCTACTGGCCCCCAGTCTGATGCGAGCTCTGCCTGCGGAATCTTGGCCTCTGCCACTCCTCTTTTCACTTCCAGGCACTTGTCTGCCCGACATAGTCTAACTGGCGTGGTAGTAGGTGATATTTTAAGAACCCCCAGGCAGCAGTGGGTCTATATAAAACAGAATATAATGCACACCAAAAGTGAGCAGTAACACTCAGCCTCCAACAGGCCTGCTTAGTGTAAATAAGAGAGCTGCTTAGTGTAAATAAAGAGGGGTATGCTATGTTACAGAATGGGATGCCTCAACAGAAGTGCACCTGGCAGGCAGCAGTAAGCCTATGCCCAGCAAAAGTGTCTTATAATATAAATATAATAAGAGCAAATGCTTATATGGTCTTAAACAGAGGCTGCTTTAGTCACAGAATGGGATGCCCTGGGCAGGAATGGACCTGGCAGGGTCCAGTAGGGCTTTGGCCAGCAAAAGTGTCTTTATCAGGCTAATTTCAAATATGATAAGAGCAAATGCTTATATGGTCTTAAACAGAGGCTGCTGTAGTCACAGAATGGGATGCCCCGGGCAGGAATCGACCTGGCAGGGTCCAGTAGGGCTTTGGCCAGCAAAAGTGTCTTTATCAGGCCTGATTTCTATGAGAATAAGTGCAAATGTTTATTATGCTATTAAATAGAGGCTGCTTTAGTCACAGAATGGGATGCCAGTGCCACAAAAACCAGAGAGCATGCACAGCAAAAGTGTCTTTATCAGGCCTGATTTCTATGAGAATAAGTGCAAATGTTTATTATGCTATTAAATAGAGGCTGCTTTAGTCACAGAATGGGATGCCAGTGCCACAAAAACCAGAGAGCATGCACAGCAAAAGTGTCTTTATCAGGCCTGATTTCTATGAGAATAAGTGCAAATGTTTATTATGCTATTAAATAGAGGCTGCTTTAGTCACAGAATGGGATGCCAGTGCCACAAAAACCAGAGAGCATGCACAGCAAAAGTGTCTTTATCAGGCCTGATTTCTATGAGAATAAGTGCAAATGTTTATTATGCTATTAAATAGAGGCTGCTTTAGTCACAGAATGGGATGCCAGTGCCACAAAAACCAGAGAGCATGCACAGCAAAAGTGTCTTTATCAGGCCTGATTTCTATGAGAATAAGTGCAAATGTTTATTATGCTATTAAATAGAGGCTGCTTTAGTCACAGAATGGGATGCCAGTGCCACAAAAACCAGAGAGCATGCACAGCAAAAGTGTCTTTATCAGGCCTGATTTCTATGAGAATAAGTGCAAATGTTTATTGTGCTATTAAATAGAGGCTGCTTTAGTCACAGAATGGGATGCCAGTGCCACAAAAACCAGAGAGCATGCACAGCAAAAGTGTCTTTATCAGGCCTGATTTCTATGAGAATAAGTGCAAATGTTTATTGTGCTATTAAATAGAGGCTGCTTTAGTCACAGAATGGGATGCCAGTGCCACAAAAACCAGAGAGCATGCACAGCAAAAGTGTCTTTATCAGGCCTGATTTCTATGAGAATAAGTGCAAATGTTTATTATGCTATTAAATAGAGGCTGCTTTAGTCACAGAATGGGATGCCAGTGCCACAAAAACCAGAGAGCATGCACAGCAAAAGTGTCTTTATCAGGCCTGATTTCTATGAGAATAAGTGCAAATGTTTATTGTGCTATTAAATAGAGGCTGCTTTAGTCACAGAATGGGATGCCAGTGCCACAAAAACCAGAGAGCATGCACAGCAAAAGTGTCTTTATCAGGCCTGATTTCTATGAGAATAAGTGCAAATGTTTATTATGCTATTAAATAGAGGCTGCTTTAGTCACAGAATGGGATGCCAGTGCCACAAAAACCAGAGAGCATGCACAGCAAAAGTGTCTTTATCAGGCCTGATTTCTATGAGAATAAGTGCAAATGTTTATTATGCTATTAAATAGAGGCTGCTTTAGTCACAGAATGGGATGCCAGTGCCACAAAAACCAGAGAGCATGCACAGCAAAAGTGTCTTTATCAGGCCTGATTTCTATGAGAATAAGTGCAAATGTTTATTGTGCTATTAAATAGAGGCTGCTTTAGTCACAGAATGGGATGCCAGTGCCACAAAAACCAGAGAGCATGCACAGCAAAAGTGTCTTTATCAGGCCTGATTTCTATGAGAATAAGTGCAAATGTTTATTATGCTATTAAATAGAGGCTGCTTTAGTCACAGAATGGGATGCCAGTGCCACAAAAACCAGAGAGCATGCACAGCAAAAGTGTCTTTATCAGGCCTGATTTCTATGAGAATAAGTGCAAATGTTTATTGTGCTATTAAATAGAGGCTGCTTTAGTCACAGAATGGGATGCCAGTGCCACAAAAACCGGAGAGCATGCACAGCAAAAGTGTCTTTATCAGGCCTGATTTCTATGAGAATAAGTGCAAATGTTTATTATGCTATTAAATAGAGGCTGCTTTAGTCACAGAATGGGATGCCAGTGCCACAAAAACCAGAGAGCATGCACAGCAAAAGTGTCTTTATCAGGCTTGATTTCTATGAGAATAAGTGCAAATGTTTATTATGCTATTAAATAGAGGCTGCTTTAGTCACAGAATGGGATGCCAGTGCCACAAAAACCAGAGAGCATGCACAGCAAAAGTGTCTTTATCAGGCCTGATTTCTATGAGAATAAGTGCAAATGTTTATTATGCTATTAAATAGAGGCTGCTTTAGTCACAGAATGGGATGCCAGTGCCACAAAAACCAGAGAGCATGCACAGCAAAAGTGTCTTTATCAGGCCTGATTTCTATGAGAATAAGTGCAAATGTTTATTGTGCTATTAAATAGAGGCTGCTTTAGTCACAGAATGGGATGCCAGTGCCACAAAAACCAGAGAGCATGCACAGCAAAAGTGTCTTTATCAGGCCTGATTTCTATGAGAATAAGTGCAAATGTTTATTATGCTATTAAATAGAGGCTGCTTTAGTCACAGAATGGGATGCCAGTGCCACAAAAACCAGAGAGCATGCACAGCAAAAGTGTCTTTATCAGGCCTGATTTCTATGAGAATAAGTGCAAATGTTTATTGTGCTATTAAATAGAGGCTGCTTTAGTCACAGAATGGGATGCCAGTGCCACAAAAACCAGAGAGCATGCACAGCAAAAGTGTCTTTATCAGGCCTGATTTCTATGAGAATAAGTGCAAATGTTTATTATGCTATTAAATAGAGGCTGCTTTAGTCACAGAATGGGATGCCAGTGCCACAAAAACCAGAGAGCATGCACAGCAAAAGTGTCTTTATCAGGCCTGATTTCTATGAGAATAAGTGCAAATGTTTATTATGCTATTAAATAGAGGCTGCTTTAGTCACAGAATGGGATGCCAGTGCCACAAAAACCAGAGAGCATGCACAGCAAAAGTGTCTTTATCAGGCCTGATTTCTATGAGAATAAGTGCAAATGTTTATTGTGCTATTAAATAGAGGCTGCTTTAGTCACAGAATGGGATGCCAGTGCCACAAAAACCAGAGAGCATGCACAGCAAAAGTGTCTTTATCAGGCCTGATTTCTATGAGAATAAGTGCAAATGTTTATTATGCTATTAAATAGAGGCTGCTTTAGTCACAGAATGGGATGCCAGTGCCACAAAAACCAGAGAGCATGCACAGCAAAAGTGTCTTTATCAGGCCTGATTTCTATGAGAATAAGTGCAAATGTTTATTATGCTATTAAATAGAGGCTGCTTTAGTCACAGAATGGGATGCCAGTGCCACAAAAACCAGAGAGCATGCACAGCAAAAGTGTCTTTATCAGGCCTGATTTCTATGAGAATAAGTGCAAATGTTTATTGTGCTATTAAATAGAGGCTGCTTTAGTCACAGAATGGGATGCCAGTGCCACAAAAACCAGAGAGCATGCACAGCAAAAGTGTCTTTATCAGGCCTGATTTCTATGAGAATAAGTGCAAATGTTTATTGTGCTATTAAATAGAGGCTGCTTTAGTCACAGAATGGGATGCCAGTGCCACAAAAACCAGAGAGCATGCACAGCAAAAGTGTCTTTATCAGGCCTGATTTCTATGAGAATAAGTGCAAATGTTTATTATGCTATTAAATAGAGGCTGCTTTAGTCACAGAATGGGATGCCAGTGCCACAAAAACCAGAGAGCATGCACAGCAAAAGTGTCTTTATCAGGCCTGATTTCTATGAGAATAAGTGCAAATGTTTATTATGCTATTAAATAGAGGCTGCTTTAGTCACAGAATGGGATGCCAGTGCCACAAAAACCAGAGAGCATGCACAGCAAAAGTGTCTTTATCAGGCCTGATTTCTATGAGAATAAGTGCAAATGTTTATTATGCTATTAAATAGAGGCTGCTTTAGTCACAGAATGGGATGCCAGTGCCACAAAAACCAGAGAGCATGCACAGCAAAAGTGTCTTTATCAGGCCTGATTTCTATGAGAATAAGTGCAAATGTTTATTATGCTATTAAATAGAGGCTGCTTTAGTCACAGAATGGGATGCCAGTGCCACAAAAACCAGAGAGCATGCACAGCAAAAGTGTCTTTATCAGGCCTGATTTCTATGAGAATAAGTGCAAATGTTTATTATGCTATTAAATAGAGGCTGCTTTAGTCACAGAATGGGATGCCAGTGCCACAAAAACCAGAGAGCATGCACAGCAAAAGTGTCTTTATCAGGCCTGATTTCTATGAGAATAAGTGCAAATGTTTATTATGCTATTAAATAGAGGCTGCTTTAGTCACAGAATGGGATGCCTCACAGCAGACTTAAGATCAGTTCAGTATATATGCACAGTTAGTTACTATAAGCAGCCTGAAAACGCTAACAAAGGCTGGATGAAAAAAAAAAAATCTCCCTGTCACAGCCTCCGTTTTTCCTACCTTTCCCTGGCTTTCTGTCTGTCTCCTATCTGTCTCCTGCCTGTCTCCTGCCTGTCTCCAGCCTGTCCCTGTCTGTCCCTGCCTGTCTAAGTGCCTCAGCTACACAGCGTTCTGTCTGTCACGAATGCAATAGAGAAATGAGGAAAAGCAAGATGGCCGCCGTTAAATACCGCTGTGTGACGTCACCGGGCTTGCTGGCTGCTGATAGGCTGCATGTGACTGCCCCAGCTTGCACTGGCGCGGGATACATGTCCAGACATGTCCCGCCCGCCATCTTAGAATGCCTGTAATGTAAATGAATGGATGTTAAAGGAAAACTTCGAGTGATCGAATCGCGGGGAAATTCGGATTCGATCCGAATCGAATTTTTCCTGAAATTCGGATCGAATCCGGGTTCGTCCGGATCGATTCGCTCATCCCTAAAACATATATAAGAAAAAAATATACAAAGGTAGTGTGAGAAAACAGCATAAGGAATATAAAAATATGTATAAAAGAAAATACCAACAAATGAACCGTGCTATTATTACTGTTAATCTTGTCTCCCCCAAAAAGGAATGAAAGAAAACTCTTCATTGATACCCCTAGGTGCCCGACTCTGCAAATTAAAAATCCATTGTGCCTCTTTTTGGAGGAGTCGTTTCTTGATGTTACCTCCTCTTATGCCCAAACATACCTGATCCACCAGATAGATCTGTGTACCCTGTATTTGGCCTTGATGGTGACTGTGGAAATGTGCCGCAACTGGAGTAAGTGATTGTAACTCGGCCATGTCCCTGTCATCTAATCTAATATTGGAGAAATGTTTCTGTATTCTCTGCTTGGCTACATTTTTTGTTTCTCCTACATAGTCCATGGGACATATGCAACGGATTACATATATCACTCCCTTGGACTGACAAGAGAGGGAGTGCCTTATTTTGAATTTTTCTTTAGTTTTCAAATTCATGATGTGGTCTGTTTTAACTATAAATTTACAAACAATACAGCGTCCACAGGCTCTGCATCCATCAATCTTGCTCCCACGTTGTAGCCAAGATACTGGTTTCTCCAAATCGCTCCTACATAACTTATCCCTCAAGTTTGGTGCCCGCCTAGCAGTCATAGGTGGGCCTTTGTGTGTCCACTCATTCAACCGGGGATCAGACTGTAAGATTCTCCAGTGTGATTTCAGTATGTTTCTAACCGTGCCCCAATCACTATTTAGGGTTGTTATAAATCTCACCTCTTTGTGTGTTCTTTTTTGTTTGTATCTCAACAGATCCTCTCTCGGTGTCTTTAGTGCTCGTTGTGTGGCTTTTTCTAGTACCCTTTCGGGGTATTCCCTTTTTCTAAAGTGTGTTCTCAATTTGGTGTACTCTTTGATGAAGTCCTCTTCTCCAGAGCAGTTTCTTTTAATTCTGAGCCACTGCCCAATTGGAATCCCTTCCTTGAGATTTTTCTGGTGGAAACTGGAGTAGTGGAGTATGCTATTCGTGGCTGTTTTCTTCCTAAACAAGGTGGTTGTAATTGTTCCATCATTTTGTAATTGAAGTTGTAGGTCCAGAAATTCTATACTGCCAGAAGAAATGTGATGAGTCAGACATATATTGACATCATTGTTCAATTTTTCAATGAATTCTTCACACAGTTTTTGGGGTCCGTGCCACAGGAAGAGGATGTCATCAATGAACCTGTACCAGCCCAAAATATGGGGCTGATACAGGTTCAGTGACTCTCCCCAAACCCTCTCCCGCTCCCACCAGCCCAGAAACAGGTTGGCGACAGACGGAGCACATTTAGCGCCCATTGCCACCCCCCTGATATGGAGATAGTGTTTCCCATCAAACACAAACGCATTTCTTAGAAAAACCACACCGCTTGTATAGCTAATTCATGCCCAATGCTTGTATAGAGGGACTCCACATTGCAGGTTACAAGTAGGGTGCCCTCTGGTACATGCAGCAAGTGTACTTGATTAAGGATATCTGTAGTATCCCGGATGTAGGATTCAAGCGATGTCACATGTATTTGAAGTGCTTGATCCACATACGTGCATATTTGTTCTGTGAGGCTCCCTATGCCCGATATTATGGGCCTCCCTGGTGGTTTGGTTAGGCTTTTGTGGACTTTAGGCAAAATATAGAAGGTTGGACTTCGAGGGAAATCCACCTTAAGGAAGTCCAAGACTGTTTTGGTGATCACTCTTGCCTCAAGGGCTCTGTCCAGTATTTCATCCAATTCAACTTTGAATTGGGCCACCGGATTGCCTTTTAGTGGTTTATAGGTGTTAGTGTCCCTAAGTTGTCTCTGGACCTCTGGATCATGACCACATTGCCCCCTTTGTCTGCCTCATTGAGGACCAAGTCCTCTCTGTCCTGGAAGGCTCTAAGGGCCTGAAATTCTTCCTTTGTCAGGTTCTTATGGCATACTCTAGGTTTCAATGCTCGGATGTCTCTACTCACCAATTCAAAGAAAATTTGGAGCGCGGGGATGTTGTGCCACGGTGGTGAGAATGTAGATGGTCTCTTCAAGTTGGAAGTCTGTTCCCTCTCTTGTTCCTCCAATAATGCTGTCAGATCCTTGAGGGCTTCCAATACAGTCCTATTCCAGTCAGACCCAAATTGCACCTGTTCTGCATCGAAGAAGTAACATTTTAGTGCTAATTGTCTACAGAACATAAAGAGGTCCTTTACTATATCAAATTTGTTCATAGCATATGTAGGCGAGAAACTGAGGCCCTTAGAAAGTACTTTCTTTTGGGTTTCTGTTAGGGGAATATCAGTGAGGTTGGGGCGGGCCACGACGAGCATGCCGTGCGCCCGGCCCCGCCTCCTCCTTAACTGCACCTGTTGAAAACCGGCCCAGCAACAACGGCCGCAAAAACACATACAAACACACACACACCATCCACGAAAAAGGCGTCCGTCTTACGCACACACCTTTTCCCCCAAATAAAGTAAAACAACCCACAGGAGAAAAGGCCTCTCTCCCCCCCCAAGGGGCACAGATGGACACGGTAGGGGGGAGAACCCACACCAATAGGTGAAAGGGTAAGAGGGACGGGGCATCCCAAACCAGGATCACCAACCCGGACACCGCCTACCCCTTTGTATGGGGTCTCATGGGGGAGCAAGCTCCCATATACACCATAAGGTGCAGCCTACCATTGCCTGGACCTTCAGCCTAGGCTGGGAGGTATACTGCTATAGTTTAAATTAAAAAAGATTCAGGCAGCAATAGAAACAAAAGGCTGGGGGGTTACCCCGGCTACCTGCAAGGAGGAGACAACCATCTTCTGACTTGCTCGCCGACTGCAGAGACGAAAGACTGGGGAATGGTGGGAGGTCCCAGGTATTTATGGACCGGGAGGGGTTCCTTTTTTTCATGTCATCTCTGCAAGATCGCCCTCTACAGGACAGTTACCCAAGTGTCATGAATATTCGGAAGCGGGGTGAGTGACATACTGGGAATATACACTTACCATATAGATCTGCTCCTGGCTCCTAGGCAGCACGGAAGTTGACGGCGTGGTCAAACTGGATGAGGCTTCCACAGTTGCTGAGCTGTATTGTAAATAAAAAGGCACGTAAACACCCAAATATCCATTGATGATCTGTATTACTACATATGCTTCACTAAAACACGTGGGCAAGCAGGAATGGCAACTCCCCCAACGGTCCAAGGTGACCTTCACTATGAATGTCATTATCTGTTATATGTATGACTGACCCTGTACATACACATTAGTCACCTTAAATAATACAAACATGCATGTACTGCATGTTATGAGGCTTCACACATCTCTAAAGGGCCATTAGGGACCCACACTCAGCTTGCAAATAGCATTTGGCTTAAGAGTATGCTGGTGGGCATTCTTCCTATGTAGACCTTTTCCTGTCCCCAGATCAAGTATTTGAGACCAAAGCACAGCTAAAACCCAAGTGGCCTAAAGACAAAGAAGGAAGTGTTGGATATGATTGAGTAGAATCACATAACAGGCAGTCCTTTGCTAATATTAAGACTTTAATAGTGACCATAAATACTGTCCAAGGTCATGTATGGGCTTGCAAATTTGAAAATGAACATTCCACAGACATTACACACCCTGCTAAAACTGTAACCTCCCCTACAAGGCACTCCCTAGGGGCAAGTGTTAATATATGTCTGTGAGCCTCATTTTACACGTTTAAAACATTTCACATACACACTAACATTACTAACCTGCAGGAATAGTAGGGATGTCCGTGTCCCGTCGCCCCGAGTGGCCCTCTAATGCCACGGGATGTATCAGCCCCAACACCATCTCCTCAGCTCGGGTAAATTGTAATTTTGTGGGGAAGCCTCCGCCAGCTGAAAAATATAGGTTTGCAAATTTAGGAAAATGTTGACAATACAAGAAGCAGACAAATGCACAACTCAAATATGTACCTGTAATTGCGCCGTTTATTTTCTTTCTTCCGTGCTGCATACTTCAGGTCAGATATTTTGCATTGAATCTGCTCCACATCTTTAAGCTGCTCCCCCGCTGCATTGACCTGTCTGGTGAGCTCCTCCAAAATTTCAGCTTTTTCGCAATTTGCTTGTTGATTTGGATTTTTGCCCAAATAGCTCATCATAATGTAAGGTCAGCCCACTTGCCAATGCCAGAGTTTGGGCCTCACCAAACCTGCCACTCAACTGTCCTCGGCGCAATGTCTGGCCTATTGCTTGATGTTCTGGCTCATCTCTGGATGCAGGCAATTCAGGGGACATTCTGGGCTGGCTCTGTTGTTTAGAAATGTTGGACAGGTGGCTGGATAAAGAATGGACTGGACTTGGAAATGGACTTGGGGTCCTTGCCTGGGTGGCCACTGAACTTGCAGGCGTCGATGTGGCATATGGATAGTCGCTTGCCACCTGTGCCGGTGGCAAATGTGGCTGAGGAGGAGAGGGTGTGCTTGATGGTGTTGTGCTTCTGGCCCTGTGCCTCTTTGTGCCCTTGCCACTTGTGCTTCCATGCCCCTGGGAGATAGTTGCACGTGGCTCTGGAGATGCTGAGCTTGGTGGGCTGGGGCTTCTGGGCCTGTGGCTCTTGCTCTTTCCATGCCCGCGTCTGCCACGTGGCTCTGGAGATGCTGAGCTTGGTGGGCTGGGGCTTCTGTGCCGGTGGCTCTTGCTCTTTCCATGCTCGCTTTCCCAGGTGGCTCTGGAGATGCTGAGCTTGGTGGGCTGGGGCTTCTGGGCCGGTGGCTCTTGCTCTTTCCATGCCCGCGTTTCCCACATGGCTCTGGAGTTTCTGAGCTTGGTGGGCTGGGGCTTCTGGGCCTGTGGCTTTTGCTCTTTTCATGCATGCGTTTCCCATGTGGGCTTCTGGGCCGGTGGCTTTTACTGGCTTTGCCAGTGGAGCGTTCTTTGAGAACGGATGTGGTAGGCCGGGGACGAGGGGATGGTGTTTTTTGGGGGCTCGGGCTTCTCACCCTCTTAGTGGCCTTTTTTGTGGGCGTACCTTCCTGCTTGGTGGGCTGGGGCTTCTTCTTCGCCACTGCCTCCTTTGGTTTGCTGGTTGTTTTTGCCTTAGCAGACTTGATTGGTTGGTATTGTCGCCTTGGCCTGCCCACAGGGCTGCGCGTTTCCCGCACCTTCGGCCTTGGAATTTGGGACCGAGTGGTCGGCCCTGAAGAAGCCTCCTCAGGCTGCTCTGGCATTTTGCTGCTGCCCTCCTTGCCTGGTTTGGCCTTCCCGACAGGTTTTTTTGCTGGCATGTTGAGACTCTGAAAGAGAATGAGCTGTGGGTCCAGGACCCTTTAAATACTAATACCTGGGTATGACGCTTACGCGTTTGCGTACTCCTGCGTACAGCCTATCTGCTGCGGACAAGAAGAAAGATGGTGCCCACAATCTTCACCTGCCAGCAAGAAGAGCTGATTATGCTCGTAAGTGTATTTTAATGACTTTGAATTGCCATCTAAATGCATGCCTAGGCCTTAAGGAAGCGCAGGAAGAAACAGTTATGTGTAAAAGTGTGTAAAACTCCGTGCCAAACAGAAGTTATTGCGCACATGTACGAACCAACTGACTAACATCTAGAAGGATCGTTTGAGGCTATTAATGTGTCTGCCAATGTCATTTAGTCAACTGATCTAATTGTGACAGATATTTGTATGCAGTTTGATCTAAAAACTATGTTTATTTTGAATTTATTAGACGATGTTTCAGCGCAGGTGCGACTACCTGCCCAACTCTTTTGAGAAGAGGACCGTCGCCCTGGAGATTGTTTCCAGGATCCAGCATGAGACTGACACCACCTTCACCCATACGCAGATCATGCAGCATTGGTCGGACCTGAAACGGCTCCACATGCCCCGGGTGTGGCGATTTTTCGGAGTACATAGCGATTGCATGCTAGATGTAACTAATACAAAAGGTAGGCCTTTATTTATAAATGCTTTTCTTTTCTAGTGCTGGAAATGGAGTACCGAATCCGACGCACCCGGAGGCTCACAGGCCGACCAGTGCTGCATGATTCTGCAGCACAATGTGAAGGTGGTGGGTCTCCAGGGCGATGGTCCTACCCCTCCTCTGTAGCGGCCTCCGAACCAGCCCCTGGACCTTTCTACAGAGGAGGGGCATCACGGCGTGGGCAGGAAGTCGTACCCAGCGATGGAGCCGTTAGCCTCTGGTATGGGACTCTTCATGTAACTGCACACACATACATGCTATTTAAAACAAAGCTGATTCCCTTAATCTCTTTTTCTAGATGTTAATGTAGCGGGTGAAGAATCAGGAGCAGGGACTGCAGCAGATCAGGCCCAGGGGGCACATGTAGAAGGTGGGTGATATCACTCACACATTCAAATTGTCATTTGCTTACTGTTGACTCAGACATTAGAAGTGACCCTATTTGACATGTCTCTACAACCTCAACTTCCCAGCAGTGGCAGGTCCCAGAACCCAGGGTGGTCCCCGACGCATGCGTCGGCCACCAACGAAGTAAGTTGTAATGTCATTCTTTTGAGTATGTGGTAATTGACATGATCACCAAGATACCTAAAGCCATAGACAATGGCATTAGCATAATAACATATGCCCACTTCCTTAGATTAATTACTTAGCATAATGACATATGCCCACTTCCTTAAATTACTTAGCATAATGACATATGGCATCATGAGTTAGCTTGCCACCTAAAAAACATTCCATCCACAGGTGAGAAACATGTATTTGCCAACAAATTATGTTTTTTTCTTTTTTATACAGGGACCACACGTGCCAGAGTGGCTGAAATAAGTACCAGGGTCCTTCAGTTGGTGGCCAACATGCAGGAGCTGCGTGACTCGTTGGGTCCTGCCATTGCTTTGTAAATAGTTTTAAATTTTAATATTTTGAATAATTTTAAACTTATAAAAATGTTAGATTTTATATAAAAAAAAAAGTTTTTTTTTTTAAAAAAGCCATCAAAAAATGGCATTTGGTAATAAACCAAAAAAACAAAACAAAAACTGTTTCAGTGTCATTTTATTAACAAAATACATTAACACAAAACAAATGGGCCAAGAAATATTTAGAGATGAAGATTCACATGACCGCGAAGCAGTTTGGGTAAGTTTTAGGGGTCCAAAATGGAAGAAGAACCTAACCGCGAAGTGATTTAGGTGAGTTTTAGGGGTCAGAAATGGAAGAAGAACCTAAGCGCAAAGTGATTTAGGTGCGTTTTAGGGGTCAGAAATGGAATAAGAATGAAAGCGCAAAGTGATTTAGCTAAGCATTGTAGCACAAGTGAGTGAACCAAATATGTAGGCGAGCACTTTAATGAGTTAAGTTTGTAGTACGCAGGCGTAAGATCGTAAGGATTTTCGTTTGGATGATTATTTATTAAAAAAGATATTCAGAATCTAACGGGAAACGTAAAGGATTCGTGGGAGGAGACGATGGAAAAAGGGCAAAAACAGAAGCCTACTTTGTAACATGAGAAAAAAAAAAACGGAAAACGAAAGCTGGAAAATAACATTCTCGTACTTGTACTCTGGCATACGAACGGACAGACTTTACAGAAGGCTTGCAATGCACGCATAGAATCGCTCGTACACTCATACGAGAGCTGGAAAATTAAAAAAAAAAACAGATCGACACAAAAACTACAGTCTTTTTTTGTCTCTCTGAATCAACCCTAATATGCTACACATTAAAAACAGTAATACACTAAAATAAAATTCAGTAGTACAAGTTACACAGTAATACAACTATACCTCACCACACATGTTCCATGTACACTCAAAACCAACTGACGTTGTGCACATGATTATATTCAGAGAATATAACAATATATTTTAAGTGTCAATGGCAACAATAACAGGTTCGTCATGCAAAACTTTATACCTGAGCCAACCTCAAAGAAGCACCAGAGGGGAGAGAGTGCCCCCATCGCACCTAGTATCTGTAAATATACAGCCAGCGAGGCCTTTTTGTTTCAATGGAAGAAGAGGGAAGTCACTGGTGCTCGCCACTGTCCGCTCAGAAAGACTAATCCTGCCCCCGGGTCACTATTCAGACCATAACAGAACAACTAACAAGCCCTCTCTAAATCTGACCCCCCCACCAGCCAAAACACCAGTATGGACCACCAATATCACCAGATTACACAACAGTGCCCCCGTGTATCTTTTGATCATATCTGTATCTGATAGCGCTGCCTTCGCTTGTCAAATGCATACTAATAATAATAATATATGTAGCATGTTTATTCCTCCTAATAGGACCTCAACCCTGTTAGAGGGGAGACTTCCACCTGCTGCATGGTACATGTCTATGAATTACCGTGTAAGAATAAGATAAGAACCAAGAAAAAGTAAGCTGACAAAGAGAGAGGGAAGGAAAGGCATAGTGTCCAAGCAAGACCTGATATACCGACCCTTGAGCACTAATGCTTTGGCATTTGGTTCGAATGTCTATTACAACCAATTATTGCTACTTTTACAAGTTCCACTATGCCCTACTACAACATAGCTCTAAACCATTCTGAATCCCGCAGATCTATCCTGCTAGCCCAGGTGACTGTATATTCATACCTAAGCCCTTTATCCTATAAAATGAGCTCCTTCATTTGTCTGATATGTTCAAGCTCTGCTACCCATTCAGGCAAGGAAGGCCCCCCCCTGTGTTTTTCAGTGCCTGGGTATCACTGCTCATGCTGCCACCAAAAAGTGCCAAAGTATATCTTTCTTGCACTGGGATATGGGGCCCTCCATGATGGAGAGAAGGGTTAACTGAGGAGAGTTATTTATCACTTTGCCAGTGGTGTATATGCCCAGAATCTTATCCCAGAAGGATCTGATAGGTGGACACCCCCACCAGATGTGAGTTATATTACCCTCCTCAGTTAGGCATCTCCAACATCTTTTCTAGAAATGAGGAGCATATTTTGGGATGTCTGTTGGGCATCTATACCATCTAGAGATGATCTTAAAGTTTCTCTCCTGAGTGACCCCCTCTATAGCAGATTTGTGTGTTAGGCTAAACATTTTAAGTAGATCCTCCACTGGCCCGTCTCACTCTCTCATCTGGTTATATAGAGGGCATGAGGTAAGGGTCGCAGACAAAAGGAGCCTCTCCACATCCATCAGTGGGTCGCATCCAGCCTCACATAGCTGTTTAAAGGATATGAAAGTGGCTAACTGCCTGTGTAGGAACCAGGATATGTATATTTCGGGGTTTCGCAACCTGATCTCCTGTAAAGTTGGGAAGCCTGACTTGCTCAGGACATGCCGCATTCTTGGATTGGCTTCACCCCAGGAAGGACGAGACCTCCACTCCTGGAGCAAAATCTGGGTTCCCAAAAATGGGTGTTAGAGGTCCCGGGCGCTGTGCTATCTGGAATCTGGCAGTCAGGAAATTGTTAGAAGGTGTTGTGCCAGAAGGGGCAGGGTCCTGATTATTAGTTTAGGCTTTGTCCAAGGCAGAGAGACCAGTGGATAAGGAGACAGCTCTTTTTCTATAGTGACCCAAATTTTATTCAGACTTTGATGAGCCCAGTCTATAATTCTCATAAGAATCACTGATTAATGGTAGAGTTTAAGGTCAGGCAAGCCTGCACCTCCCTTTGCTTTACTGCGAGAAAGTGTGTCATAGCGAACTCGCAGTTTGGAGACTCCCCAAATGAATTTAAGGAAGGAGATTTTTAAAATCTTAAAAAAGCAGTTAGGAGGGGTTATAAGGGCTGCTTGAAAGATGTATTGGGGTAGTAAATACATTTTTATTATATTGATTCTCCCAAACCATGAGTAAAAACTCCTATTGTGGCATTGTTCAACTGATATATTTTCATTAGGTCACTCGAGATCTGGACTCTGTCGGGGTTTATGAAGCAAAGCTCATAAGGATGAATCTATAGCTAGGGTTAAATTTCTAAGGCGGACATAAAACACCTTATAAAAGAGATCTCTTGAGGTAATTTAGTAGTGCAATAATAAAATCTATTAACGGTTAAAGATAAATAACAAGCATTTATTATAAATACAATTATAAAAATCAATAAACCAATAACCAATAAGCAAAACAATCAGATTTAAAACATATATATCCTGTACTTATCAAATTTAGCCACAAGATGGCTCACTACTAGTACCATAAAATATCCTTATAACCAATCAATCCTAAATCGATCTATTAGACAATTTAACTTAATTGCTATACCAAATTTAAAGAAAAAAATAATTATCCCCAGAACACAATGCTCCGACAAGTATAAAATTCAACCAAAGATATTTTGATAGTATAGTTCAATTACTGGACTGGAATTTAGCTCACGGGAAGATGTGTTCCAGTAAGAAATTTCGCAATGCCCAGCTAATTAACTATTAATAAATTAGAACTATACGTTACCAGAATCTCTATGGTAGGTCGGTCTTCAATTATGCAAGGCCTATGGGATATGTAGATCTGATATGCAATCACCAAGTTAGCTAGGAGCTGAGAGCTTGAATGCTGGTCACTGAGATTGGGATCTTTCTGTTGACCTCTGCTGATGATCTCTGCTGGTGAATCCTGCTCTCTCTTGATGATTATACCTGCCCCTAAGAATTATCCCCATTATATTTAAATTTCTTATCTAAAATCCATCCCTCTTGCAAACATGAGGTCATTGGGGCATGGCTAAGTGTCCGGTGACTTGACCAATTCCATCTCCGGCCACAAGGGGTCAGTGTAGGATAAGAAATGAATTTTGCACTATGTTGGAAAAATATTTAAAATCTAGGATAGGGAAATTACATATACCCATATATACCCAGGTGTATGGACTTATTTAAAATGTATATAGATATACCCAAATCTATATATATATATATATTTATATATATATAAATATATATACATGCATACTCCCACATATCCCAGTATCGTCCCCACATAATTATTCAGCATTAACTGGAACTAAATGAATAATTATTTGTCTTAAATGACATTCTATCGACTATAGAATTGCTATCCTGGGGGTAATTATCATGGTGAATATTTAATACATTTAAAATCCTATAACATATCTATTAGTCACAAAAATATGATTTAGTAATACTATACATCCATAATATAGATCATTCCATCTATAATAACTAACTTAAAAGTCATAACATTACACTCACATAAATTTCAACATATATATAGCTATAAAAATAGCTACTAAACCTATTTAATCGAGGCATCAATTCTTCATAAAATACAATAATTATTCCTACCCTGGGCATTAAATATGTTATCTATATATATAAAAATAAATGGTATAAATGGCATATTCTAAAGGACGACATTAACAACACTAATTTTAATTGGCAAAGCATTCCTTTCCGAGAATCCCAAACTTTTAATCGCCAGTTTGAAAACAACATTCCCTTGAAATTGTGTAACCATTTCAGTCTAGAAAGGTGTTTATTTGTCTTGTAAAAGAAAAAAAATCTCAGGGTCTTGTCTTACAGCGGGGCTTGTGAGCTTTTCCTCAGTTCAGCAAACACCTCTCCTGAAACTTCATTGTCTCCAAAATAACTTTATTTGGGGAAACTGATAATGGTGATCCCTGTAAGCTTTCTTTATGGAACACAGACATATAGTCTGGTTTTCTATTGTGAGGAATCCTCCTCGCCAAATAAATCCTATGTCTGTGAAAACACAGACCTTCAAATACGCAAATATGCAGGTTTCACAACAGTGAATTCCCGACATCAGCATAATCGATATTGAAAAACATGTTCTAGTATGGCCTCGCATAGGCCTCCCAAGGAAAAAAATACATATGTATAGTCCCTCACTAGGCCATGGCTTCTGCTAAATTTGTATATCAAATTATACATTAATATATATATGGATATTGAGAAATAGCCTGACATAATCCCCCTTCGTTCCAATTTAATATTTGAATATAAAATAAAAAGTTGGAACGCTAGAGGAAGGCTTTTCATATTAGTTCATCGAGAACCATTGTGTCCAAGTTTGGTTTATAATGTTCAAGCCATAATTTCGCCAGCATGCTTTTAATGAAGTGTATCCATCGTATCATCTTGATAGTTAGATAGCTCAACCATCCGATAGTCATAAGGAACAATACGCTTCCAAACGTAATCAATCCGAATTTGTTGAATCCAAAAACGGTGAATATAACTCGTTGGTAAAGATGGTATCCTCCACGTCGAATGTAGACCCGATAAGCGTCGTCTCTCGGCGATTCCACGTTCCGCTGGCCTCGTTCCTGGGAATGGTCGTCACACGCTCGATCTCCGTCTTCCTCTCGGTCGATTGGATGATCCGGCTGATATAGACCCTCTCGGACAAAACCCTCGCGTTCGTCAGACTGGATCCTGTAGTTCTCTGCGACATGATTCCAGACGATGGTCCTGGTACAACGATCGGCTCGACCTGGCACTCTTTCCCCGTCATCATGATGATGTATGGGATGGCGACACGTCTCGACGTCATCTCGGCTCCGTCAACTGTAAAATATTGTATGACACATATGAGCATACACATCTTTTCATATTCCTTCTTATCAATCGGGTACTAAACTATGATTTTACTATCAAAATTCTCCAATTCATATGGCTTGTCATGGAGAAAATTCTCGGTATTTTAATTTCATTAAGATTATAATTATTTATTATAATTCTAACAATTTTTTATAATTACTAAAATCTATTAAGAGATATAAAAGTACGGAGGAAAATATAAAATAAAATAGGTTAGGTCGATACAGTTCTGTATACCACACCAATCCTGATTTTCCGTCTTCAGCTGGACTCCAATATCTCTTTATCCTTCTTCATCCGTTCTTCTTTCCAGTCTTTGAAGTTGGGACCTGGGATGACAAGCTCGCAATTGATTAATATGGACCCATTTATCCACAAATTCATCCCCCTTTGGAATTTTGACCTTGTAGATCACAGGAGATAATTTATCAATAATGCTATACGGTCCTTTCCATGAAGGTAAAAATTTCTTTTCCTTTACCTGATCTCGGGCAAAGTTGTAAAGATATACTTGATCGGAAACTTGATACTCCTTCTTTGTAGTCTTCAGATCATAATACGTTTTATTGCTCACAGCAGCTTTCTCCAGATTCTTCTGGGAAAACGCAAAAGCCTGCTGAAGATGCTTACGTAGATTCTCCACGTATTGATGAGCATTTGAAGCGTTTAACAGATTATGATCCGTTGTCCTATAAAGCAAATGTTGTGGTAGTACCATTTTCCTACCAGTGATCATCTCAAATGGGGAAAATTTGGTAGCACTGCTGGGCGTGGCTCTAATAGCCATCAAGACTAAAGGCAACTTCACATCCCAGTCTTTTCCAGATTCATTTACAAACTTCTTTAGAATGTTTACAATAGACTGGTTGTAACGTTCTACTCCACCACTAGAGGCTGGGCGATAAGCTATATGTAGCTTCCTCTTTACACCCAATATTTCCCACATTTTCGTCATCACCTCACTGGTGAAACTGGATCCGCGGTCGCTCTCAACCCGTTGGGGCAACCCCCATCTGGAAAATACGTGGTTAATGAGTAGGGATGCACAAACACTAGAGCTACATGTTTTGCACGGCAAACATTCCACCCATTTTGTAAATAGACAAGTCACGTTTAACGTGTATCGATTTCCTTTTGATGAGGTTGTTACTGGCCCAATAAAATCGATTTGGATATCCGACCATGGCATAGACATTCCTCTTTTCATCAGTGGTGCCCGATGAGTGGGTGCTTGTGGCTGGAATTGAGGACAAATTAAACATCCTTGACAATATGTGCGAACATCTTGCAACATATGCGGCCAATAAGCATAATCCCGTAACAATTCATATGTTACCTTCTCACCTCGATGTCCAGCAGTTGGAGCATCATGGGCATGCTGTAGCATCAAACCTCGGAATGCTATGGGAACCACCCATTGAGATATGCCATTTTTCGATGTTCTGACTAACAACCCATCTTGTAAAGAAAATTGGGACCTACCCTTCATCAAGATCCGTAACTCTTCCTTGTCTTTACAATCTTCCATGGTTATGGAATGGTTCTGTGGATCTTCGATATGTTTATAAAATACCCCAATGACAGGATCCCCCTTTTGGCTTTCAATGAGATCCTCACTAGGGAAATCCTGGCTCCACTGGGCCACATTGGCTTCGGCCTCCTTTTGGGCCTGCCTCCTGGTTAATGCCTCTACCTGTATGGTACCCATGAGGTCATCAATATCCAGGACTTCTCCTTCAAGAGCTCCTCGCTTGGCTAGGGAGTCTGCCAAGTCATTTCCCTCTTTATCCATACCTGGATATTTTGAATGGCCCCTGGTCTTCTTCCAATATATGGTAAGTCCATGAGTGGTAACCATCTCATCAATCCTGCAAAACATTTTACCATGTTTAACTGGTTTGTTATTGCTTCTTACCATATTGGACCTTTTCCATCCAGGGAGGTATTCCACAAAACTGTTACGAATATAATTAGAATCTGTAATTATAACAAACTCTTTTATATCATATTCGATAGCCATCTGTACAGCTTTGTATACGGCAGTAAGTTCTGCAATCTGGCTACTTTTTGGACCAATATTGTATCCTACAGATATCTCTGGGAAGTTGTTATTCCACCCTATTCCAATACCTGCAACCAACTTACGTTCTGATCCCACAGTTGTATGGAAAGAACAACCGTCAACATAGACACAGGGTAAAGATTTGCAATACTCTTCTTCAAATGTCTTATAGGGAGACAAAGATTGTTCTATTAGGAAATCATTTTCCGCTGGTTCATCCTTAGGGCCTGTATCGGTACAATCATGAAGATCAGCTAACCCTTGGGCAACTGGATTCTTATTATTTTGTTTGTACCTTATCTCCAATGGCCATCCCATTAAGGACATAGTCCATGCGGTTATCCGACTATTGGAAAGATTTCCATCCCTAATTTTACTACTCTGCAAGTATTGCAATGGTTGGTGTGCAGTTTCCACAACGATCTTTTCGCCTTGGATAAAACTCCTGAAATATTGCAAAGCCCACACAGTTGACAATAATGCTTTTTCACAATCATTAAATTTTACCTCAACTGGTGATAATGACTTGCTAGCATAGGCGATGATCTTATTCAGGGTTTCCTGCTTCTGGAACAGTACAGCAATCATACTTTTATCGGTGAAGCCTGTTTCAACAAAGAAAGGTTTCCCCCCTTCTGGGTATGCAAGGCATGGGGCCTGAATGAGTTTAGTTTTCAGCTCAGTTACGGCTTCCTCATGACATTCATTCCATTCCCATTTTACGCCTTTCTTTAACAACTGCAAAAGAGGTTTTGTAATTTCAGCATAGTTGTCTATGAACTTACGTGAATAGTTCATCATACCCAGGAAGGATCTTAATTCCTTCAGGTTGGTTGGTGACTTTGTCTTCATCACGGCTTCCACTTTTTTCTTTTGTGGATTAATTCCTTCAGCAGAGATTTCATGACCTAGGAAATTTACTTTGGAACGACACCATTGAGCTTTCTGTAAAGACAGTTTTACGCCAGCTTTTCTCAATTGGGTTAGTACATGCCTCAGTTCTGCAATATGTTCCTCAAAAGTCGCGCTTTTGATCAGAATGTCATCCACATAAATTAAGGTACCTCGTTCAGCGGCATCAGGCATTGCCTTATGCATAAACACAGCAAACTCATGACCTGAATTTACATAACCAAAAGGTAATCGTTGCCACGCCCATTGTTTGTCACCAAATGAGAACGCCAGTTTGTATTGGTCCCTCTCATCCACCTTAATGGTCCAGTATCCCTGTGCACAGTCAAGAGCAGTGAAAATCTTGGACCCCTGTATTTGTGCCAAACACTGGTCTATATATGGCACGGGCCACCCAGACATATATACCCGTTTATTTAACTGCCTAAGGTCCGTACATAGACGAAATTGACCATTTGGCTTGAGAATTGCCAATATAGGGGAGTTAAATGAACTATGCACTGGGCGTATGATACCCCGCGCTTCCAAGTTCTTGACTATTTCCGCTAACGACTCATAAGCGGCCAATGGGAGTCGGTACTGTTTGACATATACAGGTGGTGCATTGGGATCTGTTTGGATTCTTGCTACATGTAGGTCAGTGACCCCACAATCATAGGAATCCTTGGCAAACATATCTTGGAAATCTACGAAGAGTTTCTTTAACTGTTGGCGCTTCGATTCATCAGAGCATGCATCGGCTAAAGAGATTTGCTCTGCGGCCTGTTCCTGAAATTCAGAAAAAATTTCAGGTTGACTTAACTCATAAGCTTCTTCCAGCTCAGTTGTTAAGTCGCCTTTGAGTCCGCTTACCTTTTTCTTTTCTCGTTGGTATGACTCATATTCTTTCTCATCACTCTCGTGATTGAAAACCAATGAGGCTTCTTCAATATGGCATGTACCTTCTTCAGAACTGAAAGGATAAATAGAATGAATATTAAATAACCCTTCAGGTATTGAGAAAAAGTGTTGTTCCAATAGTTCTTCCTCTGATAGATATTCATCAGGGATAAGTCCAATAACCTGATTCTGAAATCCAAAAGTGTAATATTCAGAATCCATACCTAACCCAAGTATAGTTCCTTTCCGTAAAGCTATACTATGGGAAGCCATGTTATGAATAATTATATTCAATGGTTTATGATGGATATTTACCATAGGAGTATGTGTTACCTTAAGTCCGAGTTGTTGTATCCTGTTAGACAAACAGATCAAAGCGTCTGTATTCTTTAATGTCTGTCCCTTCTTTACCTGTATGGGAAGAAGAAAAGGCTTACCTCCTTCAGGGATCTCGACATCCTCAGCAACCAGAATACTTACGGCATAAGGCATCTGTTGTCCCCACTTCAGGGTTTGTTCCTCATTTTGAAATCCCTCTGGATCCCCAGATAATCTAGACCACAAATTATTGTTCACCAGATCAATCTGCGCAGCAAATCTGTGTAACAGGTCGTTACCTATATATATCTGGTGCCGTGGTTCATTCAACACAATGAATGAATGTTCAGTGGTCTTATCTCCTATGGAAATAGATAATAAACATCTCGCAATGACATTATGACTCTGGGAATCACCATCCAGATCATGAACCCATTGGTCTTGTGGATAGGAATATCTAATCATTTTAGGATTGGCGACCTGTTTCAAAAGACCTAGGCTAATATAACTGGCTTCGGATTTTAAATCCAGCTTGGCATATTTCATCCGAGCCATATTGTTCACCTGTACGGGAATCAATAGGTTATTACTTACCTTTTCAATCCGGGTCATGGATTGAGTATGCCTGGTCAGGTCTGCTACCTCGGAACATCTCCCTTCAAGCAAAATGGTTAACACATCCTCATTCAGGGTCACCTTTTTAATCCTATCCTTCTGGATGGTTATAGTATGTTTTGTATCCCTGATAGCTTTCTCAGGATCACCATTTTTCAGGATCGTGATGTCCGGAATCTGATTGTTCCTAAAATGAATTTCTATAAAGTTAGGCCTCTCTTCAACCACATGGCAGTTATAGTGGATTTGCATATTGCAAAATCGGTCATAGGCAATAGGTGCCTTCACTTGAGTCCAATTGCAAAGTCAATAATGGAGCTCAATCTTTTCAAAATATCAACTCCTATGATTAATTTATCATTTGGAATGTCTACAATGATGGTGGGATGTTTAATTATTTTCTTGCCAAACATAAACTTTAACCATGCTGTGCCTTTTACCTGTAAAGCGTCTCCACCGACACTTATCAAAGAGCCATCAAATGCTTTTAATTTAGGCTTTTTCTCTGTCCTATCCACAATTTGTTGGAAATAATTAAAGGACAGTATGGTCGCTTGTGATCCTGTATCAATTAAGCCTCTGATGGGACCTATATGTTCATCTTGGAGATATGAATTAATATAATATCGGCCATCATCGCTAAACAGGTCACATAAATAATTAGAATGCTCTCGCATTTGATGCTTTTTAAGGCTATAATCCTTCTGTAGGGATAAGACCTCTGATGAAGCTATGTCATTCCTGCTGCACCCAGCAGCCCCCACCTTTGGGGATACCTGGATTACATCACAGTTTACAGACAATGGCTCACAGCTTGACACTGACATCAGCTTTTCACTCTTTGTAGAGGAATCTTCAGCACACACATTCTCATGGTTAAGTTTCAAGATAGGTAACATATTAGACCCCTCCCCCTTCTCGGATGAGGGGACAACAATTTGACACACACCACCTTTGGCCACTATTTTAGGATCAACAGCATTGCAAGGCAAAACAATAGTAAATAGTAGTCAGATTTACGTACAACCAATTCAGTAACCTTGCACAGGCCTAAGCTTTGATCCTGCCCTGACAATTTTATACAGTTGGACTGGGGCCTGCAGCTGTTGCTAAAAAAGGGTTTTGGTTACTCTTATTGGAAACCTGAGTCATTTTACTAACCATTTCGGTTAGTTTGGCTACCTGATTGGACAACTTATCGAAACGATCACTAAATTTAGGCCTATCTTGGTTTTGAGGCCTTCCCCTGTTATCAGTAGGTGACCGACCCCTATGTGAGGTATGTGATTCAGGCCTATTATCCTTTGGTGGTCTAGGTTTATTATCCCAGCGCCTGTATCTTGGGGGACCCCCATTGTTATATCGGGGACGGTAGAAATACCTTTTATTACCGCTATTTTCCCCCTCTGACCCATTGGGACTACGAGGCTTTGTTGGCCTGGGTCCTGGTTGGTTCTGCTGGGGCTGTTTGGATAGTTCAGCAGGCTTAGGATACTTACGCTGTTGCGTTTCAAAACCTAATTTCTGATCTATCCTAGTCTCAGCGACGTGTTGATCTGAGGACCTGTCATACCTTCTCTCACCTGTAGGGTTACACTCACTGATATTATACAGTGTAGTGGCAGCAGTCACTAACCTGTCCAATGGAGCATCAAGATCTCTAGCTAAACTAAATTTAATTTGAACTGGCATTGCGTCATAAAACAACTGCTTAAACTCACAGGACTCCCAATCAGGATAACTATATGCTAAACCATAAGCATTTTTAAGGACATACAAAAACTCCCGGGGACTTTGATGAGGTTTGCATCTTAATTTGTAGATGTCACGTCTGGCTGCCGTAATGGATTTAAAAGGTCCAAATTCCATTTTAACCTCATGCAAAACATCCTGCCATTTCCTAATCCCCCTTTCTCTGAAAGAGGTAAAATAATGACGATACCTATTTTCAAATGCCCATGGTAAAAACCTGATTCTATCTGCATCAGCATATAATTGCAATGAATCCATAGTAGATTCATACAATTCCAGATGGTTAGCAATTTCGATAGATCCCTTTTTAGAAAACTTAGGAACAGTGGCATTTAAGAATTTGATAATCCCAGATGGATTCTGATCCCCCTTTGGAGACTGAGTGTCCCTCTTTCTAGGGGAAGCCTGGTTATCCTGTCTTAAACTCTCATCCCTCTTACGGGCAAATTTGTCCCTTCGGGTTGATGAATATTCTTTACTCCTCTCCCTGTCAGTATCAAAATCACTACTGCTTTCCTCATAGTAATAAGATACAGGTGATTTAATCCTTACAGCTCTCTCTGGGGAAGAGTGAGATACTTCATGCCTTAAGCCCTTTGTGTCATTAGCACCTTGTAATGCCAATACTGCTTGACACGCCTGGGTTAACTGAGTCATTAATTCATTGGTATCTAAGCTATCATTTCCTGAGGTCTGACTAACAGGATTTTGGTCTGATTTTGCTTTAAGAGCATATGATTTTGAGGGAATATTTTGGGGAGTAAGAGTGGGCGCTTCTGGGAAGCTTCCACTGTCTGGCAAAGCACTTTCCACTTTGAATGCAGTGGGGCTTTGTCTTGCTTGCTGCAGCCTATAATAACGATGATTAATTTCATCAGCTTCTTGCTCTAATTTTTGATATGCCGTTTTACAATGGTGAATCTTACTTTGTAATTCTTTAACTGCTACCTTTCCTGATTCTACTTCTTTTTCTAAACTGTCTATATAAACTTGTACATTACTTAGATACATATCCTTTTTAGTTAAATGGTTATTAACTTCTAGTAGTGCGAATAAAATTATTGGTACCAGTCTTAATAAGTGTAGATCCTTATTAGTATTGCTTTTAAGTGCAGACATATATGTTAAATGTCTTCTAACCGTTCCAGACAATGCCCATACATCTGTACATTCTCTCTTGGAATCTTGGCATAACCCCTGTTTCCAAGCTTCTATATCCTCACTTAAATTCAATCTCTCATGTACATATTCCACGATACTATAGATTAATTGTTCTGGGCTAGATGGACCACCCAGAGCGGCTTCACAGGAGCCGGTATCGCTATTGACGGTACTCATTTTTACTACTGATAATTTCAGATTACAAATATGTCAATATAAATATAGAATCAAGATGAATATAGAATATAGTATAGAGTTTTACTATTGCACAAACAAATTAACGCTACAAGATCTCACTGGGGCCTCCAAATTATGTCGGAGTTTATGAAGCAAAGCTCATAAGGATGAATCTATAGCTAGGGTTAAATTTCTAAGGCGGACATAAAACACCTTATAAAAGAGATCTCTTGAGGTAATTTAGTAGTGCAATAATAAAATCTATTAACGGTTAAAGATAAATAACAAGCATTTATTATAAATACAATTATAAAAATCAATAAACCAATAACCAATAAGCAAAACAATCAGATTTAAAACATATATATCCTGTACTTATCAAATTTAGCCACAAGATGGCTCACTACTAGTACCATAAAATATCCTTATAACCAATCAATCCTAAATCGATCTAATAGACAATTTAACTTAATTGCTATACCAAATTTAAAGAAAAAAATAATTATCCCCAGAACACAATGCTCCGACAAGTATAAAATTCAACCAAAGATATTTTGATAGTATAGTTCAATTACTGGACTGGAATTTAGCTCACGGGAAGATGTGTTCCAGTAAGAAATTTCGCAATGCCCAGCTAATTAACTATTAATAAATTAGAACTATACGTTACCAGAATCTCTATGGTAGGTCGGTCTTCAATTATGCAAGGCCTATGGGATATGTAGATCTGATATGCAATCACCAAGTTAGCTAGGAGCTGAGAGCTTGAATGCTGGTCACTGAGATTGGGATCTTTCTGTTGACCTCTGCTGATGATCTCTGCTGGTGAATCCTGCTCTCTCTTGATGATTATACCTGCCCCTAAGAATTATCCCCATTATATTTAAATTTCTTATCTAAAATCCATCCCTCTTGCAAACATGAGGTCATTGGGGCATGGCTAAGTGTCCGGTGACTTGACCAATTCCATCTCCGGCCACAAGGGGTCAGTGTAGGATAAGAAATGAATTTTGCACTATGTTGGAAAAATATTTAAAATCTAGGATAGGGAAATTACATATACCCATATATACCCAGGTGTATGGACTTATTTAAAATGTATATAGATATACCCAAATCTATATATATATATATATTTATATATATATAAATATATATACATGCATACTCCCACATATCCCAGTATCGTCCCCACATAATTATTCAGCATTAACTGGAACTAAATGAATAATTATTTGTCTTAAATGACATTCTATCGACTATAGAATTGCTATCCTGGGGGTAATTATCATGGTGAATATTTAATACATTTAAAATCCTATAACATATCTATTAGTCACAAAAATATGATTTAGTAATACTATACATCCATAATATAGATCATTCCATCTATAATAACTAACTTAAAAGTCATAACATTACACTCACATAAATTTCAACATATATATAGCTATAAAAATAGCTACTAAACCTATTTAATCGAGGCATCAATTCTTCATAAAATACAATAATTATTCCTACCCTGGGCATTAAATATGTTATCTATATATATAAAAATAAATGGTATAAATGGCATATTCTAAAGGACGACATTAACAACACTAATTTTAATTGGCAAAGCATTCCTTTCCGAGAATCCCAAACTTTTAATCGCCAGTTTGAAAACAACATTCCCTTGAAATTGTGTAACCATTTCAGTCTAGAAAGGTGTTTATTTGTCTTGTAAAAGAAAAAAAATCTCAGGGTCTTGTCTTACAGCGGGGCTTGTGAGCTTTTCCTCAGTTCAGCAAACACCTCTCCTGAAACTTCATTGTCTCCAAAATAACTTTATTTGGGGAAACTGATAATGGTGATCCCTGTAAGCTTTCTTTATGGAACACAGATATATAGTCTGGTTGTCTATTGTGAGGAATCCTCCTCGCCAAATAAATCCTATGTCTGTGAAAACACAGACCTTCAAATACGCAAATATGCAGGTTTCACAACAGTGAATTCCCGACATCAGCATAATCGATATTGAAAAACATGTTCTAGTATGGCCTCGCATAGGCCTCCCAAGGAAAAATACATAAAAATACATATGTATAGTCCCTCACTAGGCCATGGCTTCTGCTAAATTTGTATATCAAATTATACATTAATATATATATGGATATTGAGAAATAGCCTGACAACTCCTAAGTATTTAATGGAGGCTGGCTGCCATTTGAAGGCGAAGTTATTTTTAAGTCTAGCTACAACTGATGGTGAGAGAGTTAGGTTAAAGTGGACCAAAGTAGTCCTTTCTAACAGGGAGCATGACCACGCCAGCTCATTTGTGAATGGCCGGTGCGGGCACGCTCCCTGTTAGAGGGAAGCAGAGGAGGTGGCCGTCAGAGCCATTGCTCTTAGACGCACCATGGGACCAGGAAGAGGTGAGTGAGATTGGGTGATCTGGGGGGTTTCACACAGCAGGGATAGTCAAAATCCTTTTGGTCCACTTTAAGGGCTTCTGATTTTGCGTAGAATATTTTAAAATTACTAACTCTCCTAAATAGCTCAAACTCTTTTAACACAAGTGGAAATATAGTAGTGGGGGAGGTTAAATGGAGTAATAAATCACCTGTGTAATGGCCTTATGACCACCACCATATGCTCCATGGTAGGAATATATAGTAGAGGTGACAAGGGGCAGCCCTGGTGGGTGCCATTTAGGGATGAGCGAATCGATCCGGACGAACCCGGATTCGATCCGAATTTCATGAAAAATTTGATTCGGATCGAATCCGAATTTCCCCGTGCTTCGATCGCTCGAAGTTTTCCTTTAACATCCATTCATTTACATTACAGGCATTCTAAGATGGCGGACGGGACATGTCCAGACATCTACCCCGCTCCAGTGCATGCTGGGGCAGTCACATGCAGCCTATCAGCAGCCAGCAAGCCCGGTGACGTCACAGCGCTATTTAAGGCGGCGGACATCTTGCTTTTCCTCATTTCTCTATTGCATTCGTGAGAGACAGGACACTGCTGTAGTCAGGGAGAGACAGAGAGACAGGGACAGGCAGGAGACAGGCAGGAAGTCAGCGAGAAGCAGGGAAAGTTAGGAAAAATCGGAGGCAGTCACAGGAAGATTTTTTTTTTTTTCATCCAGCCTGAGTGTTACTGGCTGGCTGACTGGCTTTTTTAGCGGTTTCAGGCTGCTTATACACTTTTGATGTTGTGCATATATACTGAACTGATCTCAAGTCTGCTGTGGGAACATTACCATTTTGTAAAATCTCATTAGCCTCTGTATTTACTGTAAGCTGCACAGTTATTTAAAGTAATTTGGCCTGTATGAGCCTGCTTACACACTGTTGCTGTGTGCGTATATACTGATCTTAAGTCTGCTGTGAGGCATCCCATTCTGTAACATACCATTAGCCTCTGTATTTACTCTAAGCTGCCCAGTTATTTAAAGTAATTTGGCCTGTATGAGCCTGCTTACACACTGTTGCTGTGTGCATATATACTGATCTCAAGTCTGCTGTGAGGCATCCCATTCTGTAACATACCATTAGCCTCTGTATTTACTGTAAGCTGCACAGTTATTTAAAGTAATTTGGCCTGTATGAGCCTGCTTACACACTGTTGCTGTGTGCATATATACTGATCTCAAGTCTGCTTGGGGGCATCCCATTCTGTAACATACCATTAGCCTCTGTATTTACTGTAAGCTGCACAGTTATTTAAAGTAATTTGGCCTGTTTGAGCTTGCTAAGACACTGTTGCTGTGCATATATACTGATCTCAAGTCTGCTGTGGGCCATCCCATTCTGTAACATCACATTAGCCTCTGTATTTACTCTAAGCTGCACAGTTATTTAAAGTAATTTGGCCTGTATGAGCCTGCTTACACACTGTTGCTGTGTGCATATATACTGATCTCAAGTCTGCTGTGAGGCATCCCATTCTGTAACATCCCATTAGCCTCTGTATTTACTGTACGCTGCACAGTTATTTAAAGTAATTTGGCCTGTTTGAGCCTGCTAAGACACTGTTGCTGTGCATATATACTGATCTCAAGTCTGCTGTGGGCCATTCCATTCTGTAACATCACATTAGCCTCTGTATTTACTGTAAGCTACACAGTTATTTAAAGTAATTTGGCCTGTATGAGCCTGCTTACACACTGTTGCTGTGTGCATATATACTGATCTCAAGTCTGCTTGGGGGCATCCCATTCTTTAACATACCATTAGCCTCTGTATTTACTGTAAGCTGCACAGTTATTTAAAGTAATTTGGCCTGTATGAGCCTGCTTACACACTGTTGATGTGTGCATATATACTGATCTCAAGTCTGCTTGGGGGCATCCCATTTTGTAACATACCATTAGCCTCTGTATTTACTGTAAGCTGCACAGTTATTTAACCCTTTAAGTGCCAGCCTACCTGGAGTTTTTGTCACACTCTGTTGCCAGACCATTTTGCCCTATTTTGCACTCCCCATGTTCAAATGTGATTTTTGAAGGGATTTCCAGGGATTTCCCAGGAAAATGATATATTGTTTTTTTCAGCAGAGTCTGAGCTTTAACATGAAATGTCTTGTTTGTCATTTTTAAGGTGTATTCTCAATATTTTTTTGCGAAATATGTGCAAAAAAATAAAAAAAAATCCATTTTTTACAATTTGTAGTGTTTTTTTGTAATAAAAAATGTAAGTTTGTCAATAAAATCTTATTGCGTGTGAAACCCCAATTTCTCACAGCTACAGCGGTACCACATATGTATAGGTAGACACCTTTTCCTGCCCAGGAGACTCCCCCAAACTGAAACAGAGCTTTAGGGGATTTTCAGAAAAAATACAACTGTGATATGCGCTATGCGCACCTTGCAGTTTTTCCAGAAAAACAACCCTTTACATTTGAAATACCCCCCACAAACTATATATTCTCTGGAAGTACACACCTCAGGCTTTCTATTTGTACCAGGCTTGTTGATGTGGCCACAGTTTTCTAGAAGTAATCCCTCAATGTATTCTTTGGTTGCAAAGAGTTTCCCTAAAAAAAGGATAAAAAAGCAGAATCAAAGCCACATTTTCCTAAAAAAGCTATATACAAACAAGAAAAAACAAGTATAATCTGAAAAAGCAACACCCCCCGAACAGAACGATACCCAACATGCATAGGTTCTGTCAAGGGAAGAGTTGCCAAACACCCCAAAGTAAAGCATGAGCAGAACGGTAATTTTTCTTGAAAATTTCAGCTCTGCAGACAAAGTGCGCACCTTGCGATTTTTCAACCAAAACAACCCTTTACATTTGGAATATCCCCCATAAACTATATATTCCCTGAAATTACACATGTTAAGCTTTCTAAGCATACCCAGCTTGTTGTAGTGGGCTCATCTTTCTGGAATTAATCCCTCAAAGAACTCTTTGGTTGCGCAGAGTTTCCCTAAAAAATGTATAAAAAAGCAGAATAAAAAACACCTTTTCCTAAAATATAAATATGCAAACAAGAAAAAACAAGTTAAGTCTGAAAGCGCAAGGTCCCCCAAACAGAACAATACCCAACATGCAGAGGTACTATTAACCCTTTTAATTGCCAGCCTACTTGAGATTTTGTCACCCTCTGTTGACAGGTCATTTTTCCCCATTTTGCGCCATGTTTTGCGTCATTTTTGCTGGAATTTTCAGGAAAATTATATATATATTTTTTGCAGCAGAGTTTAGGCTTTAACATGAAATGTCTTGTTTGTAAATTTTATTTATTATTAATTTTATTTATTATTAAGTAAAAAAAATAAAAAAAAATAAAAATATTTTTTAGAAAATTGCCTCCTTTATTTTAAATAAAAAATTTATTTGATTAGGGAAAACCATATTGCATGTGAAAGCCCCATTTCTACCGATTAGAACGGTACCACATATTTATCGGTAGCCCCTGTTCCTGCCCAGGAGACCCACCTAACTGAAACAAGTAATTTTTGACATTTACAAATAAAATACAACTACCATCCACACTACAAAGGGTTAAATCGAGAAAAAAAAATGACATAGGGTCCCCCCTCCCAGGAGGGGGGGGGGGCATTTTTGGGGGGGATTTTTAAGGGTTAAAAACCCTTAAAAAAAAAAATGACATGGGCCCCCCTTACCCAAAGTAACCAGCTCGGGACCAGCTATGCAGGGTTTGGAGGAACAGGGCGCAGGGGCCAGCTTTTGTGGCCCCTGGCCCTACAGGCTACAAGCCCGCATAGCCAGTGGGCCCGGGCTCTTCTGCCCCCCCCTGGGCTTTTGGGAGGCAGGTAATGGGGGTGCCGGGAGTTAATGGCAAGTCACCGGCTAGCGCAGGTGACTTGCCACCTCCCCCAGCCTTGTGAACTGGTATAGGGGTCATGGACCCCTTACCAGTTCACAAGGGGTTAAATGTAAAAAAAAAAACACAGACACACAAAGAGAAAAAATATATATATATTTTATTTAATACTTACCTCCCATCCATAGTGGAGCACTCTTTCAGCCTTTTATAGCTGCTGGATGACAGAACACAAAAGGGTTAATTTAAAAAAAAATGACATAGGGTTCCCCCTCCTAGGGGGGGGACCCCATTTTTTTTGGAATTTTAAGGGTTAAAAACCCTTAAAAATCCCCCCAAAAAATGACGTAGGGTCCCCCCTACCCAGCATTACCGACCCGGGCCAGCTATGGGGGCTTGTAGAACAGGGCGCAGGGGCCAGCGTTGGTGGCCCCTGGCCCTGCAGACTACTAGCCCACATAGCCACTAAGTGGCCCGGGCCCTTCTGCCCCCCCCTGGCCGTTGGGGAGGCAGGTAATGGGGGGCTGGGGGTTATGGCAAGTCACCCGCTTGCCGCAGGTGACCTGCCATACCCAGAGCCTTGTGAACTGGTATAAGGGGTCTCATGGACCCCTTACCAGTTCACAAAGGGTTAACTGAAAAAAAACACCACACAAAAGTGCTGACAGATGCCGGTGATCGGCATCCAGAGAAGGGGGAGGCAGGAGATCAGAGGATCTCCTGCCACCTCCTTCCCCGGCACCGATCACCGGCAAAAGGGGCGGGGCTTGGCGCGAAGACGGACCGGGATGACGTCATAGCCCGGCTACAGTTAGCAGCTGCTGCTGCAGAAGCGGGGGGGCGGCCTATTCCAGGGGCTCTCCTGGAGCCATCCGACCCCCCACGGGGGATCGGATGGCACCAAATTAAAGAGGAGACTCGGCCGGATCCAACAAGGGGTCAGGTGAGTATTTTTTATTTTTATTTTTTAAACCAGCAGCAAGGAAAGTCAAGCACGTAACACCTACGGGCTTGGCACTTAAGGCCCAGCCAAGCCAGCACGTAGGTGTTACGTGCTTGGCAACAAAAGGGTTAAAGTAATTTGGCCTGTTTGAGCCTGCTAAGACACTGTTGCTGTGCATATATACTGATCTCAGGTCTGCTGTGGGGGTATCCCATTTGTTTTTGACTGCTTTTAATAAACCAGGCCGCAGGGCACCGCAAAACTGCACATTGAACCCTATCTGTTTATACTAAATAAGGAAATACATAAAAATGTCAGGCAGACAAGTGCCAGGATGTTCAAAGAGGAGTGGCAGAGGCCAAGATTCAGCAGGCAGAGGTCGCAGCAGACTAGGGGCGAGTGGCAGCAGGAGTCACGGTGAGAGACCTGGTCTGCCAGTATCTGCTAGCGGTCGTGTCTCCACCAGTAACGCATCTGCCGTGGTAGATTGGTTAACACGCTCATCAACAACATCATCACAACTTATGTCTGAGACCCCCAGTCTAGGGTCGGTAGGTTCCTCTGACACAACCCTGAGTTGGCATGCCCCGAGAGCAGTCCCTGTCCTCCCATTGCCTCTGTCCTACGCCGTTCCCTCCCCCAGCGACGTATCCTATGCTTTGGGTTCAGCTCCACTCTTTAGTGAGGAGGACGATCAGATAGAGGACAGTCAGCAGCTACTGCCCAGCCAAGAAATGGAGGTGGCTTCTTTAGCTAGGCAGACAAATAGTGATGTGGACAGTGTCGTGGGTGCTGCGAGTGTTCCAGCTCCTGTGCCAGACACTGTTGACGAATCCACGAACATCAGTGACGTACAGCCACAACTCGGTGATAATGATGATGACGATGAAGCCGATCGCACTTGGGAGCCGGGTGATGAAGGGGCTTCATCGTCATCATCAGGAGAAGAGGGGCGCAGGTTGCCCCGGAGTCAGCAGCTCAGGCAGCAAGGTGTTAGCAGCATGGTTGGCAGGCAGCATGGGGGCACAATTGTAAAGCCTGGAGCCAAACGGGGCCGGGGTAGAGCACTTGCTGCGCGGCAGGCTACCTTATCGGGAGGTAGTGGGGCAGGGGTTCCTGGAGTTGGCGACAATAGCAGCGAATCAGTGAGGCCTGTTGGTGGGAAAAGTAGCTACTCGGCAGTGTGGCAGCTTTTCCTGAAGCATCCGCAGGAGGGTAACATGGCCACATGCAAGATATGTAGGCAGAAGGTGAAGCGTGGCCAGGGCCCAAATGTTGGCACCTCGGCCCTGTGTCAACATATGATGCGTCACCATAAAGCGACCTGGGAGAACCGAGGCTCCCAAGGGGTGGTCCAGTCTGCTTCCTCACCAAGTGGCACGCCGCTCCCAATTTCTGCCAGCCAAGGCTCCAGCACCTCAGCCGAAGGCAGCTGTGCGTCATACCCATCCTCTGTCGCTCCTCCTCCTCCTCCAAATCATGCATCCCGCCAGCAATCCATCAGCGAAGCCATGTCCAAGAGACAGCAGTATGCGCCCACTCATCCTACGGCGCAGAAGCTGAATGTGCTCCTGTCCAAGTTGCTGGTGCTGCAGTTGCTCCCTTTTCAGGTGGTGGACTCTGCACCTTTCAGAGAACTGATGGCTTGTGCCGAGCCGAGGTGGAGAGTCCCAAGCCCTCATTTCTTTGCCAAGAAGGCAGTACCAGCGCTGCACACTTTTGTTGAACAGAAGGTGGGCCAATCCTTGAGCCTGTCGGTGTGTAGCAAAGTGCATGGCAGCGCCGACGTCTGGAGCTGTAACTACGGTCAGGGACAGTACATGTCGTTTACGGCCCACTGGGTGAATGTGGTCCCTTTGCAGCAGCAGCAACTTGGACAGGTCACGCCGCTTCGGCCTCCGCGCTCCCTGCCCGTTGGGCCTGTGACACTGTGCGACTCGGCCTCCTCACCCTCCACTGTAGGCTCAAGTCTCAGTGCCCCTCCAGACTACCATGTGTGCAGGGCACGGAGGTGTCACGCAGTGCTTCACATGGTTTGTCTTGGCGAAAGGAGTGACACAGGGGAGGAACTGCTTAAATTTATTCATCAGAAAATCCAAACATGGCTTACTCCAAGAAAACTTAAAATGGGAATCATGGTTACCGACAATGGGAAGAACATTTTGTCTGCGCTGCGCCAAGGAAGCCTGACCCATGCCCCCTGCATGGCTCACGTCTTCAATCTGGTTATCAAACGGTTTCTGAAGTGTTCCCCCCATCTGCAAGACATCCTAACAACTTCAAGGAAACTTTGCATGCACTTCAGCCACTCATACACCGCCAAACACACCCTTCTTGAGCTACAGCGTCAGAACGGTATCCCCCAACATAGTCTGATTTGCGATGTTTCCACCCGTTGGAATTCCACCCTTCACATTATATGAACAGAGAAAAGCCATCACGGATTTCCTGATGATCCAAGTGGAAAGGGGGACTCCCCTGTGTAACTTCAATGTCAACCAGTGGCAGCTCATACGTGACACCTGCCGTTTGCTCAGGCCCTTTGAGGAAGCCACTTTATTGGTCAGTCGGCAGGATTACGGGATGAACGACGTGATTCCACTGCTTCATGTACTACAGCACATGTTGGAACCATGGCTGGTCAGGGCACTGGAGACATGGCGTCTACATCTTACGGCCACATGAACCCCGTTGGAGCTGAACTGGAGGAGGAGGAGGAAGAGGAGGAGGAGTTGCCCAGCGAAACACAGTTTAGGCTTGGCGAAATGGCTGGTTTATCTAGTCAGCGGACAGGAGAGGAGGAGCAGGAGCAGCCAGAGGAGCTAGAGGGTTTTGAGGAAGGCGAGACAGAGGACCCGGACACACCGTGGCAGTATGCAGTGGAGATGGAGACAGGTAGTCCCTCCGAGTCACTTGCGCAAATGGCAGGTAGCATGCTCACGTGCTTGCGTAGTGACCCCAGAATTGTTTCCATTTGTCGGCGGGATAACTTCTGGCTGTCCACCTTATTGGACCCTCGCTTGCGGCACAAAATGGGGGCATTTTTTAAACCCGCCGAGAGGGAGGACAAACTGAACTACTACAAAGACATTCTACGTAGGCAGTTGGCCGATGCCTATCTGCGCCATGGTCCATACTCTCGCAGGTCTGACTCGAGGGGACCTCTGCGCTCACCTTCCACTGCCATGGCTGCTGGGGGGGTTGGCAGGAGCAGCAGCAGCAGCTCCATCAGCAGCAGCCTCAGTCTTCAGTCGCTAATGAGTAGCTTTCTACACCCGCATAGTGAGGCTACTCATGAGCAGCAGGAAGACCTGGAGCAGGACCTCAACCAGCAGGTCATGTCATACCTTGACATGACCATGCCAACACACCTTGAGGATCCGCTGGACTTCTGGGCAGCCAAACTTGATTTGTGGCCGCAACTAGCAGCGTTTGCCCTGGAAAAGCTGTCCTGCCCGGCAAGTAGCGTGTCATCTGAGCGGGTGTTTAGTGCGGCGGGGGCCATAGTTAAGGCGAGGAGAACTCGTCTGTCAACTAAAAATGTGGAGGGACTCACCTTTGTCAAAATGAATCAGGGATGGATCAGCCAGGATTTCCACCCACCAATGCCTGATGCATGCGACTAGATTCAGCATGGTGCCACGTTTTACACTTTCCAAATGGTGCAAAACATATTTATGTCTTTAGGCCAATTTTTGGGCTCCTGCTGATGCCAACTTCATGGTGTGCCTTCCAACCAATTTTTGGCCTCCTGCTGATGGCAACTTCAGGGTGTGCCTTTCAGCCAATTTTTGGCCTCCTGCTGCTGCTGCTTGCAACTCCAGGGTATGATTCATCCAATCTTTGGGCTCCTGAAGCCAACCCCAGTGTCTCTTTAAAGTAATGTTTGGGCTCCTGCTGCTGCTGCTGCCAACTCCAGGGTGTGATTCATCCAATTTTTGGGCTCCTGAAGCCAACCCCAGTGTCTCTTTAAAGTCATGTTTGGGCTCCTGCTGCTGCCAATTCCGGGGTGTGATTCATCCAATTTTTGGGCTCCTGCTGCCAACTCCAGTGTCTCTTTAAAGCAATGTTTGGGCTCCTGCTGCTGCTGCCAACTCCAGGGTGTGATTCATCCAATTTTTGGGCTCCTGAAGCCAACCCCAGTGTCTCTTTAAAGTAATGTTTGGGCTCCTGCTGCTGCTGCTGCCAATTCCGGGGTGTGATTCATCCAATTTTTGGGCTCCTGAAGCCAACCCCAGTGTCTCTTTAAAGTAATGTTTGGGCTGCTGCTGCTGCCAACTCCAGGGTGTGATTCATCCAATTTTTGGGCTCCTGAAGCCAACTCCAGTGTCTCTTTAAAGTTATGTTTGGGCTCCTGCTGCTGCTGCCAACTCCAGGGTGTGATTCATCCAATTTTTGGGCTCCTGAAGCCAACCCCAGTGTCTCTTTAAAGTAATGTTTGGGCTCCTGCTGCTGCTGCCAACTCCAGGGTGTGATTCATCCAATTTTTGGGCTCCTGCTGCCAACCCCAGTGTCTCTTTAAAGTAATGTTTGGGCTCCTGCTGCTGCCAACTCCAGGGTGTGAGTCATCCAATTTTTGGGCTCCTGCTGCCAACTCCAGTGTCTCTTTAAAGCAATGTTTGGGCTCCTGCTGCTGCCAACTCCAGGGTGTGATTCATCCAATTTTTGGGCTCCTGCTGCCAACTCCAGTGTCTCTTTAAAGTTATGTTCGGGCTCCTGCTGCTGCCAACTCCAGGGTGTGATTCATCCAATTTTGGGCTCCTGCTGCCAACTCCAGTGTCTCTTTAAAGTAATGTTTGGGCTCCTGCTGCTGCTGCTGCCAACTCCAGGGTGTGATTCATCCAATTTTTGGGCTCCTGAAGCCAACCTCAGTGTCTCTTTAAAGTAATGTTTGGGCTCCTGCTGCTGCTGCTGCTGCTACCAACTCCAGGGTGTGATTCATCCAATTTTTGGGCTCCTGCTGCCAACTCCAGTGTCTCTTTAAAGTTATGTTTGGGCTCCTGCTGCTGCCAACTCCAGGGTGTGATTCATCCAATTTTTGGGCTCCTGAAGCCAACCCCAGTGTCTCTTTAAAGTAATGTTTGGGCTCCTGCTGCTGCCAACTCCAGGGTGTGATTCATCCAATTTTGGGCTCCTGCTGCCAACTCCAGTGTCTCTTTAAAGTAATGTTTGGGCTCCTGCTGCTGCCAACTCCAGGGTGTGATTCATCCAATTTTTGGGCTCCTGCTGCCAACTCCAGTGTCTCTTTAAAGTTATGTTTGGGCTCCTGCTGCTGCCAACTCCAGGGTGTGATTCATTCAATTTTTGGGCTCCTGAAGCCAACCCCAGTGTCTCTTTAAAGTAATGTTTGTGCTTCTGCTGCTGCTTACTCCAGGGTGTGATTCATCCAATTTTTGGGCTCCTGCTGCCAACTCCAGTGTCTCTTTAAAGTAATGTTTGGGCTCCTGCTGCTGCTGCCAACTCCAGGGTGTGATTCATCCAATTTTTGGGCTCCTGCTGCCAACTCCAGTGTCTCTTTAAAGTTATGTTTGGGCTCCTGCTGCTGCTGCTGCCAACTCCAGGGTGTGATTCATCCAATTTTTGGGCTCCTGAAGCCAACCCCAGTGTCTCTTTAAAGTAATGTTTGGGCTGCTGCTGCTGCCAACTCCAGGGTTTGATTCATCCAATTTTTGAGCTCCTGAAGCCAACCCCAGTGTCTCTTTAAAGTAATGTTCGGGCTCCTGCTGCTGCTTACAACTCCAGGGTGTGATTCATCCAACTTTTGGGCTCCTGCTGCCAACTCCAATGTCTCTTTAAAGTAATGTTCAGGCTCCTGCTTGCAACTCCAGGGTGTGATTAATCCAATTTTTGGGCTCCTGCTGCTGCCAACTCCAGTGTCTCTTTAAAGCAATGTTTGGGCTCCTGCCCCTCATAGTGATGCCACTTCAACTCTCTGCAATTGTGCCGCTCTGCGATTCTATTAGCGATGCACCTGATCTGCATGTGATATTTATTTAAAGTATTATTTAACTAACCCAGCACGCATCCTATTCGTGTTACAGCAAGGCAGAATGGTTTACAACCCTATTGAGGCTCTAGGAGGCTCAGAAATAGCCGTTTTTAATAGCGATTCGTCGCGAATAAATTCGGGTCGAAACGATTTTTGTCGGAAAATTCGGCGAATCAGTCGAATCGAATTTTTCAAAAGTTCGCTCATCTCTAGTGCCATTACCTGTGGTGAAAGGTGAAGACATCGTTCCATTGGTTCTTACCGAGGCAGTGGGGACCTTGTACAAACCCATAATTTTACTTAAAAGCAATGGACCTATTCCAATCTGCTGCAAGGAAGTTTTCATGAAATCCCAACTAACCCTGTCAAAAGCCTTCTCTGCGTCACATGAGAGCAGGCATGTGGGGGTCCCTTTGGTTTGCACGTATGAAATCAGCGTAAAGAGTTTGTTTGTGTTGTCCGTGGCTCTCTACCAGGGACAAACCCCACCTGGTCTAGATGTATAAGTTTAGGGATAAGCGGCTGTAGACAGGTAGCTATGAGTTTGTCAAACAATTTTATATCCACATTTATTAGGGTCAATAACTACTAAAACACAATGGGTCTTTCCCTGGTTTTGGAATAACAGTGATCATGGCTGCTAGCGATTGTTTAGGGAAGGGGGAGTCAAGACTTACAGTGTTGAAAACTTTGGTTAAAAAGGGGGCTATCAAAGGGCCAAATTGCTTGTAAAATCTCAGAGTAAACCTGGCCTGGGCTTTTCCCAGGGAGTATTTTGTATCGCTCTGAGTACTTCTTGATCCTCAAAGAGTGCAACCGCTGTCTTGGGAATCCTGGGGAGGGGTGTCCTGTAAGTTTAATTCTGTACTGCCAAATAGGTGGGTGGTTTTGAACAAGGTGTTCAGGGTTTGGCCAGGTTATATAGTGCGTTGTAGTAATGTCTGAAAGTCCTTGCTATCTAAGCTGGATTAGAGGTCTCAGTATTCCCCTCGGTCCTAATGCTGGGAATGTATGTGGCTTCGGGGATGTAGTGTTCTCACTAGCAACCTGCCTGGCTTGTTCACATACTCATAGAACACTGCCTTTTGTCTGTCTCTATAATGCAGAAATTTTATAAACTTTTACAGATTACCTCTGGCTTTTTCTAGTTCAGTCCAAGTATCATTAGTGGGAGAGTGTTTGTGAGAGAGTTCCAGGATTTGGAGAAGCATCTTTTTAATGAGAGAAGATCTTTCTTTTTTGGATCCTTGTTGAATTAAAGTGCCCCTTATGATGCACTTTAACCCTTCTATTGCCAGCCACGTAAAATGTACGTGGCTTTCTCTCCGCCCGTTAAACTCCAGCCACATAAGTTCTACATGCCTGACTTTCCCCCCTGCTAGTGGCCAAAGTAAAAAAAAAAAAGCCACTCACCTGACCCCATGTTCGATCCAGCCAGGTCTCCTTTTCAACCTCTGGCTGAAGGGGAGTACCCAGAATAGGTCCCCGCCCCTCTTCAGCGGCCAACCGGATCTCCTGAAAATCAAAAAAATAAATAAAATGACATTTACTCACCTGCAGCTACGATTACTCCTGCCGGCTCACCTCTTCACCCTCTGATCATCCCCCCGGGCACTTCAGTCTTCAGGAGAGAGCCAGACAGGCCCTCTCTGCCGTCTCCCCATCCTTTCCCAACAAGTGCTGCCTTCTTGAAGACTAGCCTCGCCCCTTTGACGAATGACGTCATCCGGTGGGCATCATCCCAGCTTCGGGCGATCGGGGGCAGAGGAGCACAGTGCAGCAGATCCTCTAATCTCCTGTCTCGCCCCCTCCTCTGACCGCCAATCCCCGGCATCTGTCATCGGATTGGCGAGGTACACAGGACAATCGGAGGTGAGTAAAGTAAAAAAAAAAAAAATGTTTTTTAATAAAGCCCTTTTTACTGTGTCTGTGTCCATGAGACCCCTATAGCAGTTCACAGGGCTGGGGGCTGGCAAGTCACCTGCGGCTAGCGGGTTACTTGCCATTAACCCCAGCCCCCCATTACCTGCCTCCCCAAAGGCCAGGGGGGGCAGAATAGCCCGTGGCCATAGGCTATGCCGGCTTGTAGCCTGCAGGGCCAAGGGCCATCCATAGCTGGTCCCGGGCTGGTTATGCTTGGTAGGGGGACCTCACACCATTTTTTGGGGGGATTTTTGAGGCTTCCATTTCCATAATTAGATTAATTTCTTTTATCCAATCAATTACAGGGGGGCTGCTTCATACTTAGTAAGACCCTTTGGTTGCGTTAATTAGGTGTTTTAAAGGAGACTTCTTATAAATATTTAGGGGCATGTCCGCTAGATGAAGAAGGAGGGATGGATCCAATGCGACAGGGTCCCCCAGAATCTCCAGTGAGAATCTGGAGACTGCCTCCCAAAAGGGTGCAATCTTGGGGCACTCTCAAAATATGTGTAGAAAAGGGGCTGTACATATTAACTATAGTATATGTCTTTGTGAACAATGATAGCTTTAGAAAAATAAACCTATCCTTAGGAGGAGTTTTAGATCTCTTCTCTGGTACATTCAGCCCTTTCACATTATCGGAGCAAGTAGTTATACTCCCCATCCTTATTCTGAAGGTATCGGGGGGGGGGGGGGTCAGTTAGCAGTGAAAAACAGTGAAAGGGGATGTAGTAGAGAAAACATAATTCTGTGATACTCACCTGTAGAATTGATTTCTCTTCCTTTATTACTTCAGGCCATCAGATGATTCAGTAACAATTGGCTTAACTTCTTGGCCTGAGGGCGTGGACTGCAAGAACAAAGGTGTGTCTCCTCTCAGCCTATATACTTCCGGCTGTATTCCCACAATCCAGTTAATTGAAAAGCAGTAGATCCATCCGCCCGGAAGGAATAAGGCATTCCTATGTTTTTGCTGGAGACAAAAGGGCAGACAAGAAACAAACTGATCAACTATTACTACATATATACAACATCCACTAGGACTTAGGCATTCAAGGAATGGATTATAGTATCAGTAACCTAGCAGACAGGGAGGGTCTGATGTCCTGAAATAGTAATATAGGAGAAATCAGTTCTACAGGTGAGTATCTTTTCTCTTCCATTTTACTTCTGGCCATCAGACTCAGTACCCTTGCTTCAGGGCGAGATCCCAGGTATTAACCTTTAAATGAAGAATAATCTATACCAAATAATATACATTTTAGCTTACTATTCAGGAAAGTAACATTTTGGAAAAAAATTCTACAAACAAGACTCTAATTTACTCACCCAAAACTCTCTAGTAAATCATTGATGAAGCATCCCTTCATGTCTGAGAGGGCTTTGAAGGGGATTTTCCTTGTTCTACAAGAACCCTCTGTCCCTATCCTGGGACTTTGGTCTATTCCAAAATTCTTTTTCAGTATCCCGAAGAGGTGGAAACTCTACCCCACGAAAGGGCAGAGGATTATATGACCTGCGAGGCAAAGGAAAAGCCTTTCCCTGTGGAAGTTTAGTATACTTACCTCCAGTAGCTTCCTATACCATGTAATCCAAGCACTCCCCAAATAAACATCCCCCCTGAAAAGGGAGTCCTGTCAGATCTTCTTTGAGGCAGCATCAGCCGGCCGTTACTAACAAAGCTAAAACTCTGGCACTTAATCTAATCAAATCATCCATAGCAGAGATGACATACCTGTTAATATCCAAACTGGTCTTAATCAATTGGGAGCATTACCCCCGCAAGCAACCTGAATGAGTCTTAGAATCCAGTTGCTTTAACAACTTTCTGCTCGCCAAGGATGCTAAGGATGTGGCACAGACTGGCCATAAGGTTGATCCTGTAATAGATTGATAAACCAAGTATAAATGCACACCTACCACTGTATACTTTATGTGCTGCTTATCTATGTGCTACTAAATAATAAATGCTGAGCATAAAATGTCATTCTATTCTTAGTATACAGTACGTCCTGCTCCAGATATAGTACTTACACTTGGGTTATCCTCCCCCAGATGGCGCTGCACTGCAGAGACATGCAAAACAGGCTCCTCCCGGCCCCTCAAATACCCGAGGACCTCCCACAAATCCCCAGATTTCTCTGCAGTGCTTACTGCAAAGAAATGAAGTATCACTCTCTCGCAGGTGAGCGGGGCTATTAAAACCTGCGGCCCTGTTGGACTATTCCCACCCGTCCTCCTTGTGTTGTGCCTCCCAGCCTGGGCTGCGCTGGTCGGGTGAAGGTAGGCAGCAACATGCGTGCTTATGGAGCGCTGCTCCCCCGCAGTCCCCCACCAAAAGGTAGGCGGTGTAGGCTGATGGTGAGCCTCTATGGGATGCCCCGCCCGCATTATTGCCCCTCGCCCCGTGTAGCGGTGGGCCCTGTACGAAGGGCCGCCATCCTTCCTCGTTCCCCCCGTAGTCGGGGGGAAAGAAAGGGGGGGGTGTGTGCCTGTAGTGTATGATTGCACGTATATGGCACTTTGTCTGTCTTTGGACTTTTATATATATGGTGTCAGCCGCCGCGCCTTTTTGTGTTTTACTCGTTGCCGCCGCGTTTTTTCCTTCGTTGGATGTTCCGCGCCGGGCGGCGGCGTTACCTCAGACACCTTTGTGTCCTCATTGGCGATGTTGGACTTTGCGCTCTTCGGGAGGGCGGGGCCTGGTCTGGCGCGCTCCGCGTCATGGCTCGCTCTGGCCCGCCCTTCGAGGTACATGGCGCCATTTTGTCTGTCCACACGCGACGCGTGGGACGTTTCCTGCTTACCGTGGTCCGTAAGTTCCCTCTCGGGCGGCTTATACTCATTGTAGTGTTTCGGTTCTGACGCCATTCTTTTCTCCCACTTAAATCCCTAGCGGGTCTTGGGGCATCCAGGGTTGCTTATAGCGTCTTATGGCATATTGAGTCTAAATAATCACCATATGGAGGCATCTCAGAATTATGTGACCGGGGTCCCCCTGGGACAAGACCGGCTGTGTATAGCGTGTGGACAACCCCATGCTGATGCTGACAGGGCACGGGTCTGCGTACCCTGTGCTGAGCAAGCACTGGCTCTGCAATCAGGCCTGCCAGTGGCTGCAACTCGTTTCAATTCACCTATCTCCCCATGATTAAATATCACTCCTGCTGAGTCGCATGCAAGTGGGGATTTGCAGCCTGCTGTGTCTTCTAGACTGCCTACGGCTGAACAGATTATTGCGAGGTGGTCAGAGCGCAAGGGCCCTGGTAAGAAGCGGCACTTGATGCCTCATGTTACTATTTTTCCTATGGGAGCTGAGGAGTTTACTACTCGGTGTGGTTATTCCCCTCCTGAGGAGGGAGAGCTCTTCTCTGACTCAGGCTCATCTGATGGGCCGGGGAGTCATGACGATTCTGGCCATGAATACTGGGCCCAGAGTGACACTGATGATCTGTTGATTAAGGTCTTTGAGGTTCTGGCTATCTCTCTCCCTGGTGAGGCTCCTAAGCAGAGAGGGGAGTGTTTCCATACAGCAACAGCACGTTTGGAATTCCTGGAGCAGGCACATTTCCAGACTCTTGTGCTCAAGGAATGGGAGTGCCCCAGTAAACTGCCAGGGGTCCCAGGGGACTGGGAAAGGAAGTACCCTTTCCTCCCTGAGGTGGTTGATTGTTGGTCATCCTCCCCCCGTGGTGGATGCCCCGATCATAGGGTTTCCTAACCCCCCCTTTATTGCAGCCCCTGCTTATACTACCCTTCGGGATTCTGAGGACCGGCGCATTTATCTGCTGGCCTCCCACGCCATTACATGTGCAGGGACGGCGCTGCGCCCGGTCTGTGCCGCGGCTATTACTGCTGTGGCCGCTAGAATCCTAATTAGCAAGATTCTTGCTCGTCCCCCCGATGATCTCCCCTGGGATGTGTTTAATGCACTCTCCAGTTGTGATATGTTTGTAAAATGTATCCTATTAGCGTTGGATGACACCATTAAAATGTGTGCAAGAACTTCTGCCCTTGTGGTGGCTATACGTCGCTTGGTCTGGCAGCGACAGTGGGATGCTGACGATGCTTCTAAAAAGACTCTTACTGGGCTTCCCTTTAGAAGGGTAAGTCACCGCAATGCAGGCGGCCGTCTCGGTCCCCTCGGGGCAGGGGCACCCCTCCCCCCCCTTGCCATAGTGTTAAACAAGAACCAGGGCTGTCCTTCGCGGGAGCAGCAGACAACGCCCTGGCCCCTCTGCCTGTCTGGGTGAGGGGATGGCTGCGGCACTTTGCTCTTGTCAGGAGGCATCACGCCTCATACTGGTGGATTCAGGTGGTAGTGTCCTCAGGATGCAAGATAGAGTTTGCTACACGGCCTCCCCCAAGATTGTCAGGTCCCGGGTACTCCTGGTCCCTGCCTCTGTTCAGGTACTGGCGCAGGACATGCAAGGCCTGCGGGGTCTGAGGGGTCACTTGCAGATTGCCCTTAACAGGCAGAGGCAGGGGCCGCTGCACCAACCTTTCCACAGTCCCCCAAAAGGATGGGTCAGTCTGGCCCATTCTGGATTCACAGGTTCTCAGCAATTCTCCAATTACAGGCAGTTTCTGCATGGAAACTCTGAGATGGGCCATCAGCGCCTTGCACCAAGGGGGCTTTTTGCCGTCTGTGGAGCTCCTAGATGCTTATGTTCACATCCCTGTGCCTTCAGGACACCGAGGCTCTTCAAGTTCATGTTGGAAGTCCAACTCTGCTAATTTGTGGCCTTGTTATCTGGCCTCTCTTCAGCTCCCATAGTGCTCACCCAGGTGCTGACGGGGGTGATGTCTCTGATGAGACCAAGGGGCGTCCGCGCGATGACCTACCTGGACGTCCTTTTTCGCTTCCCAGTCTCTACGTCAGGCTAAGTTGGATACCTGGCTGGTGTATCCCCAAGTCCTCATTGTCCCCTTAATTGGTAACTCCATTCCTAGGAATGAATCTGGATTCGGTTCACATGAGAATCTTCCTTTCTCAGCAATAAAGTGGACAATCTGGTTGCATGGGCTCAGTCCCTCATTGCTGTCCCGGTCCCTTCACCAGGCAGGGATGCAGCTGGTGGGCCCGTTGGTGGCTTGCTCAGAAGAGGTCCCTTATGCCTCTTGGGCCCTTCTGCTACTTCTATTGTTAATACAGGACAGGGATCCTGCATCCCTGGAGCAGGGTCTGTGTGCCTTCCCACCTGCTAAGGAGGTCCCTCTTGGAGTGGATGAACTCAAGGAACTTGTCTGGGGGCAGTTCCTTCTTGCCCCTTCCTGGAAACGGTCACCATGGATGCCAATCTATCAGGTTGAAGGGGGGGGGGGGGTTTCTTCTGAAACTCCCTGCTGTTCTGGGGGAGGTGGGGCCCTTAGAAGGTCCATACACCTATCAATGTTTGAAACAATGAGCGTTTTCAGTTGGTTCTATCTCGCTTGACTACTCCTCTTCTAGGCCTGCCTGTTTGGGGCGCTCGGTCTGTCTGATGACAGTGTCTTACATTAATCATTTGGGAGGGGCCTGGAGCAGGAGGACCCTCCAGGAAGTGTCTATGATTCTAATCTGGGTGGAGACAATGTTCCCTGCATATCAGTGATATTCGCTCTGGTGGGGGTCCCTCTGCCACAGGATGTGTTTAATCCCTGTGTCACTATGGGGTTCAACCAGTTGTGGATCTGTTTGTGTCCCATCGCTATCACAAGCGCTCGGCCCTTATTTCCCTGTCCCAGGATCCTCTGCCCGTGGTCTGGATGCCTTAGTAACGTCATGGCTGGATGTTCTGTTCTGTATGTCTTTTCTCCATTCCCCTGCTAGGCAGGGTTCTGCGCAAGTTTGCTCTGGAAGGGGGACCAGTGATTCTGGTGGCCCCCGGGTGCCCTAGTAGAGTGTGGTTGCAGACGTGGTACCGAGGGCAGTAGTTCTGTACGTTCTGCCAGGAGTGCCAGCTCCGCTCACTCAGGGCCCCCTTTACGTCACCCAATATACAGACTCTGGCCTAGACGGCCTGACTGCTGGAACTTCCATCTTGGTGGAGACAGGCTTATCTGTCTTGGTGATTGAGACTATGGGAAGACTAGGAGCAAGCTTCTTCTTCTTCCATCTGTTATAGGGTATGGCATACCCATATTGATTGGTCTGAGTCTAGGTCTCTTCCCTGTTGGGCGTTCTCGGTTCCCAGGGTTCTAGAGTTATTACAGCATGAGTTGGAGTTGGTTCTCCAACTTAGTACTCTGAAGGGTCAGGTTCTGCCCTGGCTGCCTTACTTTAGAAGTCTTTTGTTCAGTTTTTCCTTGGTTAAGACCTTCTGGGGGTATTCATGTGCATCCCCCATGTATTCCTATGGTCCCCGTTGGGATTGTATTGATTCTGTCTGCCTTGCAGGGTTTTTTTCCCTTGGTCTTATTCAGGATGCAGTCTGGCTGCTCTTACTCTCAAGGTTGTCCTTCTGGTGGCTGTTACTTCAGTCGTATGTCTGACGGGCGGCTGTCTATCTAGCCCCCTTTCCTTGAGATACACCAGGATGGGTGGTGTTCCGCATGAAGCCGGACTTTCTGCCTAAGGTGGTGCCTTATGTTCATTGTTTCAAGATATTGTTCTTCCTTCCTGCCTTATTCCTAGCAATGCTGAGGAAAGGGTTCTGAGTTCCTTGAACAGGTGTTGGAAATTTTTCTCCTTGCTAGTCACTGTGTCCTTTAGAACTGATGTTCCTTTGGGCCTACGGCCACTCCATCCTGAATGTGCCCGATCTCGTCTGCTTTCGGGAGTTAGGCGGCTTTGGCCCTGGTCATTACTTGGATGGGATGGTCCCTTATGGTCCTAGAAAAGGGTTTTTGGCTTCTGCCAAGTCTACTGTTAGCGATTTGATTCTTCAGTCTGTTACTCAGGCCTATTCTTCCTAGGGGAAGAATCTTCCTTTTCACCTTACTTCTTATTTTACTCGTGCTCTTGGTGCCTCTTGGGCTTTGCAGCACCAGGCTTCGGTTGAACTGGTTTGTTAGGCCGCTACTTGGCCTTCTGTTCATACCCTTTCAAGGTTTTGCAAGGTTGATGTTAGGGCGTCAGCTCATGCTGTCTTGGCCGCTTGGTTATACAGGTGCCAGTGGTTTTAAACTGTCGGCTGTTGTCTTTTTTGTTGGGGATCCCACCCTACCTTATGGACACTGCTATTGGATGTCCCAAGTGTAAGAACTATATCTGCAGCAGGACGTACTGTATACTAAGAATAATACAATTATGTGAAATACTCACCTGTAGAATTTATATTATTTGTATACAGTACGTCCTGCTCCACCCACCCTGGTTTTTGCATTATTCTGGATCCCCTGTATGGTGATTGTTACCATTGTTATAGTTACCAGGTTTCGGTGGTTAATTCTCCCGGCTTCTTATTCACTGCTTTTCAATGCTGGGGATTTGTGGAAGGTCCCCGGGTATTTGAGGGGCCGGGAGGAGCCTGTTTTGCATGTCTCTGCAGTGCAGCGCCATCTGGCGGAGGATAACCCAAGTGTAAGTACTATATCTGGAGCAGGACGTACTGTATACAAATAATATCAATTCTACAGGTGAGTATTTCACAGAATTGTATTTTTTAATTTCTGTGGAACCAACAATGTGCGCACTTTTTGCTTCTGTGGCAGGTAAATCAGCTTTATTAAACTCCTTTTTATTGTTTTCTTTCTGCAGCCGGATCCCCCAGCTTTTCTCCTCCCCCCACAAGCGGTTTACTCCCCTTACATCGCTCCGCTGTCAATCCGCTGTGGCGAGCGCCCCGCACTCCTGCGCGCCGCCATCTTTAGGTTGGCAAACTGCTAAATAACAGATGGTTGGCGCTGGGCCAGGACGCTTGTCACCGGAAGTGACACACGATGACGCGAACGACGTTCGCGCGAATCCCCCCCCAGGGCCGGCCTGGGGGGGGATTCGCGCGGTCTGCTGCAGCTGATTTCATACCTGCCAACAGGCACCACTCTCCTCCACGCTCTTCCGCATTCTGGATACCGCTCTGACGAAAGACCCCGAAACAGGTGTCAGCAGGAGAATCCAGTTAACTCCAGCGCTCAGCACAACCTAAAACACTGCGTGAACTTCTTAATGGACCTCGCTCTTAGCAGCACAAAATCTAAAATTACAAATGCCTCCTAAGCTACTTGTCAGGTACTCTAACTCTTGAAATCTCCTAACCGCAAAGCTTTCAACACAAATATCAATTCGATTGCCTGATTACCATCCAATCAATTACCTGCATGAACTTATCTTTGAGCCTGAATACTGTATAATCCTCAGAACTACAGAAGCTAAAACTACCAAACAGTATTCAGATCTGTGCTGTATATATTTTTTGTACATATTGTAAATATTGTTTCCCTTTTGTGTGTAGCCAGTAATAGTGTCCCCCTTATCTTTTGTGCCATATACCCTCATGTATACCTGAAGTCACATAGATAAATTGTACCCAAATACATTTTCTTCTTTTTTTGCATCAAAAAATACAGTGGTAGGTGTACATTTATACTTGGTTTATCAATGTACTACAGGGGTTCTTTCCCCTTATTATATGAATGCACCCAATAATTCAGATAGCTCCACTAATTCAATCCAATTGAGTGTGCTTACCATTTTCAATAGATCCTGTAATAGAAAACGCATGACGTGCCACCTGATCTATACGCTTATCCACTGGTCCTAGAAAGACCAGTAACTGAAGCATCTACCACAGGAGGGTGAGACCATAAATCAATCTGCTCTTAGGAAAAAATAATACTTTGTATCTAATACCTTAGGAAAAGGCTGAAGACTATCCGACTCCTGCCATTCTATTTGGATGAAATTAGAATAATGAGTTTGCTCCGGAAAAACCTGTCTGTTTTTCCAGCCTAAACAAATACCCCTTTCATCCTCTTAGGGTCTCTGGAGCCAAAAAAATCAACATTTCTAAAATGGAACTAATCAGATCTTCCATCTGTACTTTAACCTGACAGCCCCCTCCGAATAACTTCCTTCCTTCTTGGAAGAAATTTTGCCCTTTGATAACTCATCCTGGGAGACTTTTGCAGCAAAAATAACCTCTTCCACTTTAGAGGAAATTAAATGCTTCCTTTTCTCTAATGCTTTCTTTGGAGCTGGTGGATCCGAACGACACTCTAGACAGTCAGCAACTACTACTGATGCACAACCTCTGCACACCATGGTATCCTCGTCCAGTGTCACCTGCATGCATACTGAACATGGGGTAAACCTGTCTGCCAAGGGACCAAATCCGATTACCCCAGATGCCTCCATCATGGTGAATGTGATACAGTCTAACTCCCTGGGGATCTAAGACCAAGTATATAACAGGCCTCTATAGTCACAAGTGACTACTCCGAGACTTTAGGGGTGAAACCCACCAATTATTGCTTCTCCTTTTCCACAATCTACAAAACAAAAATAAAAAGCATTAATAATAATAATAATAATAATACTATCGATAACAGTCCCATAAAAAAACAATAAAATAATAATAACATGTACTAATAATATTTACTATTACTACTACTAATAATAATAACAACATTTACTACTACTACTATTATTATCATTATTATTATTATTATTAATAATATTATTATTATTGTTGTTATTATTATTAATAACAACATCAATAATAACCTTATCAATAATAAGAACATTATCCATAATATAATAATAACCATATCACCTAACCATTTGGATCCTGTTGAAAGTGGCTGCAGCAGTGGCTCGGAAAGTGACCCTGCTGCTGGTTGGTCCAAGCCCTTGGAGTAGCTCCAGAAGAGGAGGTGCCGAAGAGTTGCAATGCGGCCCGGGTAGCTGCCCCCCTGTTGGAGGCAGCCAGGTGAACCTGCAACGGATGGCTGGAGAAGCAACCCCGCTCGCTGGGAAGATGAGCGTTGCAAACCGGAGAGAAAACCGGCGGCTGTGGCAGTAGTGCTAGGAACAAAGCCTAGCTGAAGAAAGAACCAGAGGCAGCGGACAAGACAGCGAACTTCCCTCGCTGAAGAAAGCCACTGTCACTGTCTTAGCCCCGCCCCCTCCAAAGGGCGCAAAATTCAGAATCTTAAAGTGTAATACACAATATACAAAAATGTTGGAAAAGCAATAAAAGAGGAAAATTATTCCCCTGTTTTCTCCTACAGACAAAAAACATGTGCCTTGCTCCTCATTAAAGTGGAATTGCAGCTCAGGAGTGCCAACTTCTGAAAAAACAAAAGTGACACCCCCAAAGCGCCCCAAGACCCTGGCGCATACCCTTACCATCCTGATTGGCATACAGCATAGCTGAGGAGGTATTGTAGGTCCATCCAGATCAGAGGAATATAAGGGCCAGGAAGACAGTCAGGGTTAAATTCCCCCTCTTCCAAGGAATAATCCTATAAACAAAAAGTAAATCAGAGAGGAGTTCAGATACATCCTTGCAGTCCAGCTGCAAGAATAAAACTGGGTTGTGGGACTACAGCCGGAAGTATATAGGCCAAGTGTCACGCTCGGGTAACTCCAGTCCTCCTGGTAAGCCCTCAACCCCCAATCTACACAGCCAGCTTCACCTGTAGGAGCCCCGCTTGCCAGGACGCAGTACACGCCTACCCGGGACCGGTTGCCCCCAGGACTTCAATGGCTCAAAGGATGAGAGCTTACTGGGTGGAGGTCTGGAGAACCAATAGCGAGGAGCGAGAACAGAGTGGGTCCCAGTGATGATGCAGGAAAAGCTAGGAAGTCCAAAGACAGGCCAGAGTTCAAACCGGAGGAGCAGAGATTGCGACAGTACAGTAGGATGAGGCAGCTCGAGGTCAGGGTACGAATCAGGGGTCGGCAACGGAGATCAGGTAGAGAATGGTCGGTTCCGGCAGGGGTCGGCAACGGAGATCAGACAGAGAATGGTTTGTTCAGGCAGGGGTCGGCAACGGAGATCAGACAGAGAATGGTCGGTTCAGGCAGGGGTCGGCAACGGAGATCAGACAGAGAGTAATTCAAAAGACAAACTAGGTACTAGACTCTATCACAGGCACTGAGTAACTGACAAGGTGAAGCCTTTATAGGAACCAGATCTGATTAGAGATGGGGGAAGTGAGTGTGATTGGTGCTGACTTCAACTCTGACAAACATTGGTTCACATTACCACAAAGAGCGTATAGCCCAGAACCTCCCGTGGGCTCATTGGCCCAGACCCAGAACTAGGGGTGTGTCTGCCCCCACAGCCTTTGGCCACATTGGCCCTTTATTTCAACCTCCGGCGGGCGCGCTGTGTGCAGCGCCGGCAGAGGGCATATAAGTCGTGCCCGCGAGCATGAGTGCCGGGGACGCGGACAGGAAGGAGAGCGGGCGTGCACGGCGCCGCAGGAGACGCCGCAGCCGCCGCTCAGCACGGCTACCTAACAGAAAGAACTGCGGCCGGCCGCCCGGAGACAGCGCGGGAGCGGGGCGCAGGTGAGTTAGTTCTGACACCAGGGAGGAGCCACGCCTTTATCCTTGCAGTTCACGCACTTCAGCCAAAGAGTTAACCCAATCATTACTGAACAGTCTGATGGCCTGCAGTAAAATGGAAGAGGAAAACACAAGTCTGCAAAAAAAAAGGAAAACCCTGTATGGGGGTTAGAACCTTGTCAGCTGTATACAAATCAATGTGATATTCTACTACGTAAGGACTTCTGTGCTCAATATTAGATTCACCTCAGTGTGCAAATGAGACAATAACCCCTCCTCCTGCTGGGCCAACCCATGCTCTTACCACCCACGCGTTCCATGACGTAATGTCACTTCCTCAAGGTGCTGTCCCATGCTGCCACGCACTCACTTTTAAATAGGGTAAAGAAATGTGCCACCAGCGTCCACGCCCCCCTCATGTATGGCCGCCCTGGCTGGCGGCCGCACAAAGCATCGGTGGAAACAGGAAGCAGACCGCACACACGCCCGCCCCACACAACAATGCTGTATAACAGCTTGTGTCTATGGAGACAGACACATAGGCGGAGGGGGCGGGCAGAGGCGAGGCTGACAACACGGGATGACAGTAGCTGCTAACTGTAAAAAAATAAATAAATAAAAATGACATTTACTTACCTGCAGTCGCACTGCCTCCCTCCGGGTCTCCTCTTCACTGGGGGGGGCCTCCGATCGCCCCCCCGGCTCTTTTGCTTCAGGGGAGAGCCTGAAAGGGCTCTACCCCTCCTCTCCCGACGGGCGCCGCCATCTTGACCTTTGGGGGCGGGGCTTATGACGTCACTCACCGGTGTCGTCCTGGCTCCCTGCTGCTGTTCTTTCAGATGCGATCTGTTCTTTCAGATGCGATGATGATCTGATCACCTGCCCCTCTGCTACTGTGGCCAGCATGGCCACAGTAGCAGAGGGGCAGGTGATCAGATCATCACCTGCCCCTCTCCTACTGTAGCCAGCATGATCGCATCTGTCATCACATTGAGGGACAAAGGAGCTGACGATCGGAGGTAAGTAAAGTAAAAAAAAGTTTTTATTTTTTAATAAATGTAGTTTTTCTTATGTGTCAGTGTGTTTTTTTAATGTTAACCCTTTGTGAACTGGTAAGGGGTCCATGAGACCCCTGTACCAGTTCACAAGGCTGGGGGCTGGCTAATCACCTGCAACTAGCGGGTGACTTGCCATTAACCCCCACACCCCCAATTACCTACCTCCCCAAAGCCCAGGGGGGGCAGAAGAGCCCGGGCCCACACAGGCTATGTGGGCTTGTAGGCTGCAGGGTGGGGGGCCACAAAAGCTGGCCCCTCCACTCTGTTCCTACAAGCCCCCATAGCTGGTCCTGGGCTGGTTATGACCGGTAAGGGGGACCCTACGTCATTTTTTTTTTATTTTTAAGGGTTAGGTTAGCCTAACCCTAACCCTTAAAATTAAAAAAAAATGGGGTCGGTCCCCCCCCCCCCCTCCGGGAGGGGGGACCCTATGTCATTTTTGGGGGGATTTTTAAGGGTTAGCCTAACCCTAACCTTTTAAATTCCCCCAAACAATTGGGTCCCCCCCCCCTGGGAAGGGGGACCATATGTATTTTTTTTAAATTAACCCCTTATATTTATAGTGTGGATAGTAGTTGTATTTTATTTGTAAATGTTATAAAGTGCTCTTTTCAGTTTGGGGGTCTCCAGGGCAAGAATGCGGGGGCTACCGATACATATGTGGTACCGTTGTAATCGGGAGAAATGGGGCTATCACATGCAATATGGTTTTCATTAATAAAACATTTTTTTTATTTAAAATAAAGGAGACAATTGTCTAAAAAATATTATTTTATTTATTTTTTTGTTTTTTTACGCAAAAATATTTAAAACAGTAGAAAAATTAAAAACAAGACATTTCACGTTAAAGCCTAAACTCTGCTGCAAACTCTTACTGTGAGCAGGTGAACCGGACCAGTGTTTACCCCCTTCAGCTCTGACAGAAGGTGAACCGGACCAGTGTTTACCCCCTTCAGCTCTGACAGAGAGCTGAAGGGGGTAAACACTGGTCCGGTTCACCTGCTCACAGTAAGATCTGTTGATTTTCTGTTATGTGTGTTTTATGCTTTTTGGATTTGTCTGCCCTGGCTGGTCCTCTTACTTATGTCTAGTATTTAGAGGTCTTACTTAATTATATTGCACTTAGCACTTTGATATTGCACAAATATCTATTAATTATTAATTAATTTATTATTGAATATTTTGCTACGGGGGATTATTTGCACAATTTTTGCACAGTCTTTATATATTTTGGGGTTTCAACCAGTGCAGGCATAAGCACAGTTTATTATTGTATGATTAGAATAGACTTCCAAGGGGTAGGTAGAGCCGGCTTTATGGATGCAGCAAGTGACTAGGTTACATGTGATCCATGATATTTAATTGAGTGAATACTTTGTACTACTTTGTCCCAGTGTTCAGCAACCCTTTTTTCCCCCTCCTCCTTCCTACAGATTGTCCTTGTTATATGTTTTTTAATGATTTTTTAATATGTCTTATGTACATATGTAGATGTAAATAGTGTAAACCCAATAAAGATTATCATTTTTGTATACCCTCAGTGGTGCTCTTTTGGCTCTGGGGTGGTGTGTTGTATCTGGGGCTGTGGGACCCCAGTTTTGTTATTTGATTTCAATTGGTTCACACACCAGCACTGAGCATAGCACACTGTTATAGACTAATTTAATAGTAGCTGGTGCGGCCCGTGTGTGTATATTTATAATTTGTAATAGATATATCTTGGCGAGTTCCTCTCTAGATAAAGATATTCCCATTTCCTCTTCCCACTTTCTAATGAATCCCGGTGGGGATTTATGTAGTGCTTCTAGTAGGGTTCGATACAGAACTGCAACAGCGTGCGTACGGGGGGGGGGGGCCCGAGTGAGGACATGTTCTGATATATTGCCTCTGCGCTCTTTTCCTCAATTCATGAAGCGTGGGAAGCCTGTCTAAGGTCAGTATGTGGCCTATAGTGATGTTAGAAGAGGCCTCCCATGCTAAAAAAAACTCCTAATTTACATACCTGATACGAAAGAATAATTATCAGAGAAGTTAGGGGGCCTGGTCAACTTGTTACAAGCCAGTAGGAATTTACCTGCCAAAAATGGAAGGAAGTCCTTTTGCCATCTGGGGAGCGGACTACGCCACGGCAATGGGACTTTGAGGAAATAGCGCCCTTTCTATTCTAACCCATTGCTTCCCTTCCCCCTTCTGGGTCCAATCAAGTATGCAAAGTGTTAGGACTGCTGCATGATAGATTTTCAGGTCAGACCAGTCACACCATCCGACTTAAGCCTAGTTAGGGGGCTGAATCTTATTTGGGGCTTCCCTGTGCCCCACACGTATCTCAAGAATGCGTTCCTTAGCCTCTTAAAGAAACTATTGGGCAAATAAATGGGTATAGTTTGAAAGATATACAGAAATGTAGGAAGAATGTTCATTTTTAATACATTAATCCTACCAATCCAAGAGAAGTGTCGTTAGTCATATGTGTTCAGATCAGTCAGTGTCTTTAGAAGTAAAGGGGAATAATTGAGTTCGTATAGACGAAAAAAGGTCCGAGGGGATCTGGACTCCAAGGTGCTTTATCGCGTGGGGTTGCCATTTAAAGGTTCAATTTAAGTTGTTCTACAGTCTGCCAGGGGAGAGATATGTTTAGGGCCTCCAATTTAGTGTAATTGATCTTAAAATTGCTCATACGTTCACTTCCAAACTGGGATTCAATTACCGTATTTGTCGCCCTATAAGACGCACTTATTTTCCCCCAAAAGTGGGGGGAAAATGTCAGTGTGTCTTATCGGGCAAATGTGGAAAAAAAATAAATAAAAAGGAAAAGGTTAACTCACCTCTCCATCGCTCGCGCTGTCCTGGAAGCGGCGGAGGCAGCGGCGCCAGCATACACAGGCACTGGCCTGTTACAGTGGTGGGCTTGGCCGACGTTCGAGCATCGGTCACGCCCACCACTATACCAAGGCCGGGTGTTCACTCTGTGCGCTTGCGCCGCAGAGAGCGAGGAAGCGATGGAGGCAGCTGTATCTGCCGCCTCCTCCATCGCTTCCTCTCTGCGCCGCCGGCATACAGAGTTAACACACGGCCTTATACAATGGTGGGCGTGGCTGACGCTAGAGCATCGGCCACGCCCACCGCTGTATATTCCGGGTGTCTCTGTCTGCTGGGGCCGTGGAGAAGTGACAGGGACAGTGCGAGTGGCAGAGGTATCGCCGCTGCACTGTCCCTGTCACTTCTCCACGGCTCTAGCAGACAGAGACACCCGGACTATACAGCGGTGGGCGTGGCCGATGCTCGAGCGTCGGCCACGACCACCATTGTATAAGGCCGTGTGTCTGTGTGTGAAGACAGCGGGGAGGATTAAAAGGTAAGTTTACTTTTCTTTTTTTTTATTTTACTTTTGCCTATAAGGGGAATGCCACACTACCTATACGGTGAATGGAAGGGGGGGAATGCCACTCTACCTATACGGGGAAGGGAAGAGGGAGGGAATGACACTATCTATGGGGGGGAAGGGAATGACACTATCTATGGGGGAATGGAAGAGGGGGGGAATGCCACACTACCTATAGTGGAATGGAAGGGGGGAATACCACACTACCTATATGGGCAATGGAAGGGGGGAAATGCCACACTACCTAAAAGGGGAATGCCACACTACCTATATGGGCAATGGAAGGGGGGAAATGCCACACTACCTAAAAGGGGAATGCCACACTACCTATATGGGCAATGGAAGGGGGGGGAATGCCACACTACCTATAAGGGGAATGCCACACTACCTATATGGGCAATGGAAGGGGGGGGAATGCCACACTACCTATAAGGGGAATGCCACACTACCTATATGGGCAATGGAAGGGGGGATACCACACTACCTATATGGGCAATGGAAGGGGAGAAATGCCACACTACCTAAAAGGGGAATGCCACACTAGCTATATGGGCAATGGAAGGGGGGGAATGCCACACTACCTATATGGGGAATGGGCGGGGGGATGCCACACTGCCTATATGGGAATGGGAGGGGGGAATGACACACTGCCTATATGGGAATGGGGGGAATGCCACACTGCCTATATGGGAATGGGAGGGGGGATGCCACACTGCCAATATGGGAATGGGAGGAGGGAATGACGCACTGCCTATATGGGAATGGGGGGAATGCCGCACTGCCTATATGGGAATGGGGGGAATGCCACACTGCCTATTTGGGAATGGGAGGGGGGATGCCACACTGCCTATATGGGAATAGGAGGGGGGATGCCACACTGACTATATGGGGAATGGGATGGGGGGATGCCACACTGCCAATGGGAAGTAGGAAGGGGGGAATGCCGCACTGCCTATGGGAATGGGATGAGGGAACGCCACACTGTCTGCAATTGGGTGTTTTAGCACAACATTTGGCTTAGAATATTTTTTTTCTAGTTTTCCTTCCCAAAATCCTAGGTGCATCTTATGGGCAGGTGCGTCTTATAGGGCGAAAAATACAGTAACTATTCGGCTTCCTTGATGTCTCCTCACACTCCCCGGATGAGTTTATGGGACAAACCCAAACTTTCCTCCAGGCCTGCAAAATAAGCCAGCGTTTAAGTGGTGGCAAGATCGTGGTATAAATAAAATCTGGCACCTGCTCACAGAGGAGGGATTTTGTTCCTTCAGGGATCTCCAAGGAAAATACAATGTCCCCCAGAAGGAATACATTCAGTACCTTCAATTAAGTCACTGAGTGTTACCTCAGGAATATACCCTCTCCCCACTTTACCCCATTCCCTGACTTTTCCCTCCCTACTTTATCCTTCCTGCTTTTCCAAACCTCTTATTTTCTTCCATTTCTTTTGTATGTCCTCCATTCAAAATATCTATCTGTTATATTTAATCCTGGCAATAGACTAAGATTCGCATTCCAAAGCACACCTTAATTCACGATTGCTAAAGATCACAAAGCAAAGGTGTGGAGACATAGGACATCCTACACAAATTAACTTTTATTAGATCTTACGCATATTAATAGGAAGCAAAGGAAGATATAACACCAACTGCATTTGTAGTACTTTTGTGATTTTATTTGTTTATATATTACTATAGTATACAGTACAGTATAACGGAGACTAATATTGGACTCATACTCCAGTTAGAAACAAACTGTCAGTTATATTGTGCCTCCCCTGCATGGGATAGTCGTGCCCACTGTGTAATCCACTATGCCTGTATCATTTTAAAATTCAATAAAAATATTGAAACAGAAAATTTCTCATACGGCCAAATGTCTCAAAATTCCTTAAGAGCTGCTGGGAAAGAGGGAGCGTCAAATGTAGGAGTAGATCATCTGCATACAAAGAGGCCTTGTATTCCTGGTCCCCTATCGCTATACTCCTAATATCCGGGCTCTGCCTTATGGCCGCGGCAAGGTGCTCCATGGTAATGACATACAATAATGGAGAAAGAGGGCATCCCTGTCCCATGCCATTACTAATCTTTAAGGAGGGCTCAGAGTACAAAGCCAGAATCCTGGACAGGAGTGACAGGCCAACACCAATATGCTGGAGGGATGCCTTAAGAAACATCCAATTCACCCTATCAAATACCTGGTCCAAGTTTATCAGACCCAGAAGAAGTGGTTGGAGCCTGGAAGATAACATCTTGGCATACAATTTAATATTAACATTTATTAGGGAGATTGGCCTGTAACATAAATATGGATCCTTCCCTGGCTTGTGGAGAACCGAAATAACGGCTTCCAGGGATTGCCTTGGAAACACACATTCCCGCCCTATGGAATTAAATACAGAAAGAGACTAATTTGGACCCAAACTGCTTCTAAAATTTAGGAGTATAGCTGATCCTCTTTTCTCCTTACCACCTGGTAAATTACTGTGCCCTTCATCAGTGCCTTAGCCATTGCCCATATTACTACTCACCCTGGTGCAGTGGTGTCTGGCCACGCAACGCGTCGATAGTAGGTTGCTGTAGGAGGACTCAACTCACATTCATTGGTGATGTATTCTGTTTATTTGTAATTGGCCTTACCTTTTCTGGATCCACAATTTGTTTCAAATGGGACTAGCAGCACTTTATCATGGCAGATCAGCTCGCTTTTAGCACTTTGCACTTTCTTGCTCAAGCTTTTGCACTTAAATATGTATTCACTTTACTTGTGATACAGTTTGCTGATGTCTATTAGATCTTTTGTACGATCAAGTCTAACTGATATTAGAGCCATATGAAGGGATCCTCCACAGTTTTTGTCTACAAGTATATATGTTTTTTAACTATGTCTTTAATTGTTGTTTGTCTTATGGATTGATGCTATTTTTGATATTAATAAATATCTTTTAATAGACCTGTTAGTGCGGCCAATTACTTGGGATCCATTTGGGGCATCTCCAGAGCCCCAGCTCTGTATATATTTCTTTATGTTGCCCACATTAAGGCTGGATCATTCCAGGGTTCTAAGTTATCATCTATAAAGTTTGCATAATCTAATCAGAATTTTTTTCTAAATGTCTGAAGTTTAGAAAGATAAGTGGGGAATGTCCATCTAGTTTATGGAAGGGAAATCGTAAAGTCAAGTTGATTGTGACTGAAGCGTGGTCAGAGATTATTATGTTCCCCGTCATGGGATAAGGCCAATTCTTGAAAAAGTTTTATGGGACTTTGAAAAGCATCAATAACTTCTTCCCCTTGGTGTTTGAAGCCTCCAGGGAGATGTTATAGAGTGAGAGTTTCTACTTTAACATGCAGGGGTAGATAACACACATACCTCTGTCCAACATATACACTTATCATATTTACATATACAACACATCATATTACTGAAAAACCCATGAAACAAAAAACACTGCCCGCTCCAACAAATAGAAAAAACATAGAGTGAGCCTATAACCAGGGAAGGATTATGAGGGGGGCGCAAGGGGATAGAGCTGGGGCCTCCACCACTTGCCCTGCAAAGGGGGCCTCCACCAACCTTTGAGTTATGGTCTGGTCCAGGAGGCTTTTCAGTCTTTGGTCTGATGGGCAGCAAAGCCGCTGCAAACAATGCTACAGTGATGGGTGTGTGCAGAGCTGTCACTGCACATCTGCTGGCAGGTCAATGCAGGGAACTGTTTTCTGCTGGACCAGCTGGATGACTAAACTACCCCCCACCCAGAATGGCAAAGCAGGAGTTCCCAAGTAGCATGCACCTGCACAAGGGACTTGATCTGACATACCAGTAAGTGGGCGGGTGCCAACCAGCCACCAATCAGTTACCTGGCTGGACTATTATTTCAAATGAAATAAGAAAAAAACTGCATCTGGGCCCTCCACCAGATTTTGTGCGCAGGGGCCTCCACCACACTTAATCTGGCCCTGCCTATAACCATAACTAAAACTGGTAAAGAAAAGCATTAACTGTGTAAACACCCCACTGCAGTAAAAAAAAAACATTTTGAGTTACTTTATAAACCCCTGCTTTAATAGGAAAGGGGTGAACTGGATCTCCTGGCAGATATACACAATGTCTGCTTCATGAGTATATTATATAATGTCTGCTTCATGCTGGATGTCTAGATTCAGTTTTATTAGAACTATGCATGGCCAGCCTTTGGGGGTGGGCAAACTGTGCAGTCGCACAGGGCACCATCCTGACCTTTCTGTAAAGGGGCACCAGGAGACACCATTCAGACGTTTCTTCTTCTGTTATCATTTCTCTCTTCCTTTCTCTTTCGTCATGCCCTGTCTCTCTTTTTTCCAAATTCACTCCTACTTTTTAAGGCTTCATGTTAACTCCCCTTTCCTCATTCTGTCCATCTCTTGTGCTTTTTGAAGTCATATTTCCTTATCTCCCTCCCTCTCTCCTTTTTACCTTCAGTTCTTGTCTTTTTTCAGTGCACCTTCTCTAAAAGTGAATTTACAGGGGTGGGGGCACTATCCTGAACTATCCTGAGGGTAATTATCCGATGGGCACAATCTGAAATCATTTATTATTTCTACTGCCTTTTCAGCATTTAGGAATAAACACTGTAACAGCATAACCTGTTGATAACATTCCTGCATGCAGATTCATCATAGATGATGAGACAAACAATAATCATGTCATCAGCAAATGTCAGTAATTTAATTTTTGAAAATGTATATCTTTGGTACACTAAAATTATGTCCTCAAGGTGCTGAGCCGATATAGTATGTTTTAGTATTATTATTGTTCTTATGTTAGGAAATGTGTGTTTTATGGAAGAACTTCTACAATATTTTGCCATTAGCAATGTATACCAAGTCTGTACACCAAGAAGAGAAATGCGAGTACACATACACATAGAACAGTGCAGCTGGGTATGTATATGGTTGAGTGAACTCAGCAGCGGTCATAGACGCAATGATCTGTGTGTACAGGGCACCCGCCTCTCTTGGTGTACAGACTTGGTGTACATTGCCAATGACAACAGATTGCAAATAGTGAAAACTGCTTTCATAAACACATTTTCTAACAAAAATCTTGAAAACATTTTGGCACGAAAAAAATGTACACTTTCAAAAATTCTATTGAAAGTGGACACTTCAACTGATTCTTCAGGCTTCTGTATAAAAAGTGAATAGTAGGGGTTGAAACAGTCATCCCTGAGAGGTGTATGTTTTGGTGACTTTAGCTTTAGAAGTGACCTTTCTCATTTTCACTCGTATCTTTCAGTTAATAAGCTCCTAATCCATTCACAAATTCCAGGGTGAACAGAGATTGATTCTAGTTTGCTGGTGAGGAGGTTTAGATTGATTGTATTAAAAGCTGCCCTGAGGTCAAAAAAACTTTTTTCCTTAAATTCGGTGCGGTAGGCAGGGACAGGTGCTGGTTGCGGCTGTGAAGCTTAGCTCAGCTGTAAATGATCATCTTTGTTCTGCCCAGCAGGGTAGAGAATCAGTAGAATCCATTTCTGCCCTGTCATATCTTTAGTGAGGTTATAGCACCATCTAGTGGTGTTAAGTTGTATAACATGTTTTTCTGATTTAAAAGTATTATGGGACATTGCAAAACATTCTGGGAAGAAGAATTTGGCTGTCTTTAGCCTCGTAACAGATCAGAGCTGCCATCACATTTCTCTCTTCTACAACTCCACCATCATATGCATAACAGCATATCTGGTCACAGTCACAGTCTGTTACTAGGGCATTATGATATCTAGAGCTGTTTAGATATTTGTACTACTCAGAGAGTTTAATGTGTAGATGTTAGACTGCTAGCTAGCCATGCAATCTTTCGCATAGGCAGCCTTTTTGTCGTGTACTTCACTGTTATGTAATGTATGATACATACAGATGTTATACTCTGTACTTATACATTGTCATCTGCATTCTTATAGTTATACCACATATTTCTACAACCTTGTTTCGCCATCACATAATAAACCTGTTAAACTACAGACAACAGACCTCTTATTTGGAAGACAGGAATGATTAATGCTGAATGTTGGATTACACACTGTATGAACGTGTAAGAAGACAGAACAATCTTCTTCTCAATTACATCACAGACGCTATACCGCTGTTGTTCCCACTCTCTGCTAAGGATCACAGAGCAGTGTTTGTGTCAATGAGACGATAAGGGTCAATTACAGCTAAGCAGCACAACGCCCCATGCCGCACCCACTAAATCTGCTCCGTCAGTGGCTGCAGCATATTTTTCATGTGTAGAAGCACAAAGGAAGTGCTGCACAAATTACACAGCCTTTCTGCTTTACAATCCAGAGTTTTGCAGGTGTCCAATGTTGCCTAGCAACATGGAGAGAGGGAAAGAGCATGACTGGGCTCTTTTGAATGCCCGTCAGAAGTGCAATTTTGGGCACGTGCTTTGGATTAGTATTCCAGGCCACTCATTATGCTAAGCAGACAGGTTGCTTGCATTACAGTGTCCAGGCCACTCCCACTCTCCCTCCATGGTTGAAAATAATAAAACTGTATATTTCAGCAATAAAAGCTTAAGGTTTGCTTTTAAAAAATGTTAAAACGTTTAGTACATTTTCAAGTGTAGCTCTACGCAATGGACCAACACTTGGCTTTGCATGGTCAATCACTTTAACTCACTGAAATAATAAAAGTGCGACTTGGGCAGTGAGTGGCAAGTTTATTTTTAAACTAAATTTCAGTGCATTGAGGGTGAACTAGCAAGCAGCTATGCAAAATGGATGTCTGAACTCCCAGTCCCCCCTTCTCTGGGGCTTTTCAACAAATGTAATGCTGTCTTGCAGCAAGAGATTACTCCCACCTCAGAAACAATCCTTGCCAATCTGGCACAAGGAGCCAAGTGGCTGGGCTAGTCATTTTAAATCCAGAATGGATGATGCCAATACTGTAGTTGAGGGGCATAAGGAGTTGGGGACCCTTAAAGCGGACCTTGCCTCAGCCCCAGGTTGTTTGGAAGAACACCAGGGATAGGCAGAAACGAACATGCATATTCTGAGGCCGCTCAGAGACAAAAGAGAAGTTAAATTCCACTGACCACACTCCCATGGGAACTGATTCACAACACCCTCTTTATAGATTGGAAAGAAACCGTTTGTACCCTTCGATGGGCCCTAAAAGCACAGATGGGTAACCACCTGCAAATGGCCCACACCACTAAAAAATATATCAACCCAAAATTCCTTCAATCACTTGATGCAGTTAATTTTTTTCGGCATGTTTTTTTAAATTAACATTTTAAGCCCAAAAAACCCGCTCTACTCGCCATGTGTGAGTCGCATTGTCAGTGATAGTTTGGCACCACCGATCTTACCTTATCGCTGGATCCTTGGTCCACACTGCATGCCTAATCGTGTGTCGCTTCCTGTGTCCTACAACACGGCACCACCCCCTCCGGCTTGTCACTGTGAGCGGGGAAGCCCCTTTTCATTTCAGTGAATGGAGCGGGGCGTGCTTACTCAAAGTGATGAGTCTGCGGGTGGTGCTATGTTGCAGGACACAGGAAGAGACACGCAATGCATCGCGGGGCAGGGATCCAGTGATCAGGTAAGATCTCCATGGGACACATGGCTTTTTTGGGGGGGATTCTTTAAAGATGTGACAAGACCAGTATCTAGTTACATCAGAAAAAAAAACATTTATTGTTTTTTTTTTTTCAATTTAAGTTTTTAATTTAGCAACATGCAAGTTTAACTGGAAAGATAATACAATTGTTTAGGGAGTTATACTTTTTAGAAACATTATTCAATGATTTTTTTAAATTGAAAACATAACTGTTCATGACACACATGCACAAGAACTATACTATACAGGTTAAATAACTAGTTACTTAGACATTGTTCTTGTTGGCTTCCATTCGGTAAAGGGCTCTTTGATTAGCTGGCAGGGATTTTTGTTCCAGGTCCCACACAAAATATCGGAGATGGCACAACTGCTTGTGGAATGTGTCATTGGTTACAGGCTGGGAAAGTTGCAAGTGGAAGTTTTCAGAAGGCAGAATGAGTGGAGGATGTTCAGTAAAACTCTCAAAGATATCTGCTGTAAACAAACAATAGAGAGATCATATATTGCATTACCTCAATAATTGTTTTAAATGTTTGTTTGATAATACTTACATTGCACATACTGTATGCATTGGTTAAGTTAATTTAAAGTGGACCAAAAGTTTAAATAGGCTTTTGGACCATTATCATAATCCCTAGGGAACATCTCAATTTGGGATACCCTCGCAGTTTAAATCTCTAAACATATGCCTGGAGCCATGGTGCATATTCACCTTCTTCTAGGTTTTCCTCTGCAATGAAATGCAGCAGCATCACATGGTGTTGCAGGGCAGCCACTTACCTGCTCTCTCCGCTCAGCACACCTGACAGTGACTAAAAGAGTGGAGAGAGCATTTCATCGCCATGGGATCCTGTAAGCAAGTGACTATATTCCATGGCATCAGTTTAGAGGTTTACCCTGCAGGGCATCCTAGTTGGCATGCCTCCAAGGGGTTATGATAGTGTATCAAAAGACTTTACAACAATTAGCCTGCAAACAGCTCATTTGATGCCTGCCCCACGTGCATCTCCTCCATTTCCTGCAGCACAGGGCAGAAATGTTAGCAGTTTTTTTTGGACCTCGAAAAAAAGGTGGTGCTACACCTTCAAGCCTATCTGGGGGATGCGGCAACACCGAAGGCACAATGTCTCACATATGATGGAGCTGCAGGCAGGTAAAGGCCTTTTGGGATACAATTTTGAGAATCTATGAATCATTGACACTGGAGAAGATCCCTAACACCTCTCAGGTGACCCTCCTCTCCATTATTCCTGGATCAGTTTCATTCTTAAAAAAAGGTATTTTGAGACACTTCCTTACGGCAGCCAGATCAGTGACCCCCGCACCATTGGAATTCTCATGCAACTCCCAATATTTCAGAGTGGCTGCAGGAAATGGAGGAAGGACTGAGGAGCTGGTCCTGGAGAGAGTGGAGAGTGGCACACAGAAGTATACTACTACTTAGGCCCTTTGGTTGGTCTCAAGGGCATCTCCAGAGTTCCAGGCCCTTATCGATTCTTAGAGCTGCTCTAACGCATATTAGAGCCTCCCTTCCTTCTACCCGTTGGTAAGCCATCACAACAGATAGCATGAGAGGAATACGATATCTCCTTCGCCCTACCCCTACACTCTTTCCCCACCCTCCTGTCCGCTTAACATACTCTTCACTCCCTTCCCTTCTTAACCAGTCACCTATAAAGCACCCCCTTCCCTGTTCCCCTAGCATTCATTTTTGAGTAGTGATTTACATAGATGAGCCAGTAATAATTTCTAGATTCTGCAGGTTTGTAGCAGAAAAGAATAACAATGTTCCCATTAAGGCAAAATTTAGACAAGCTAACTGGGCAGCACTCGCCAAAAAGCCACTAATACTAGTTATATTAAAGATATTCGTGTGCTCACTCAGCCCAGCACCAAAAATAACCCCACAGGGGTACCCCGGTTGGTCTGTATATGCACATTTATAATTTCTTTGCGCTATTTTGTGGCAACTTTTATAATTGTATTTTTTCTCTTGCACACCCTGGTTTGTCCTCCTGTTATATGATTATTTATAGTGATTCTTTTGATGTTTTACATTGTGGTATTAGTTTTGTATAAAGCACCATTGCACATTTGATTGCAGTTTTGCACATTTTAATTCAGGTGATTAGATTTTAGGTATTGTGATTAGAGTTGGATTTTTGGGTAGTATGACGTTCTTTACAGACCCCCGGCGCCCCCTGGTGTTTTTATATATGTCATGTTTGTGGTTTATTTTTTTATACATGTTAGTATGTTTTTCTATGTAACTATTAAGATTAATAAACTCTTTATATCTTTTTTACATTCATGAGTAGTGCTACTCAACAGTTACCCGGCATCTTTCTTTGGGGGAGGGTGGGTTCCCCCATTTCTTTGTTTGGTTCCAAATGTTCCCATTAAGCACGCAATTATTTTCCGTGATATTATATTGCAATAATTTAGCTTGATTGCTGTTAGTCCTCTGGTAAATGTTTCTTACCGCCTTGTCTCACTTTGGTTTTGTACCCTATAAAGCATTAATAAAAACATATTGTGCTGCCTTTTCAGGCTAGTTCAGTTATGATTAGTTTTAGGTAGTGTATGACTTATAGTTTGTGTAGTGCACCGCTGCCATCTGCTGGCAGAAGTAACGGTTCTACTTTTATTAAGTACATTTCTCAGACAGGAAATAACCTTTGTTACAGGAAGTTCTTCAGCCATTTTAGATTTTCATTCTTTATGGATGCAGCAGGTATTTTCCTCTCCCAGGAGGTTTGGGACATCATCACCTGTAAGTGCCTTTCTGTTGTGTTATTGTCATTATGCTGGACTAGTGATTCCATGTGTACTGATATGCTGTTACTGTATTGTATTGCAGTTTCACATACAAATAAAAAATTATACTAATATTAAAGTATAAACTTGGATTCCTTTGGTGAACAATACAAGCATGGACTGAAATCTCCGACAAGTGTTTAGCGGTCTGTTTAGAATCACACACAGTCAGTGCTTTGAGAGCGGAACAGTGAAAAGGTGTTAGCGCAACAAGCTTGGACTCGCTGCACAGACAGAATGAGCCTAAGATCCGGAAGGCGGTATAATGCTGAAGATCAGCAACCCAGGACACATCAAGGTAGGGAGAGCATGCCAAGTGTCCAGCAGGATGATACATGCTCACATTCGTCTAGATCAGCAAGGTCCAGTCAGATTTCATCAGCAAGCGCCATTTTTGTCAGGGTTCGCACCAAAGCAGAGGCCGCTCATGTTCAGCTAGAATTTGCTGAGAAAGAGGCCGCCATTATAAAAGAAAAATCAGAACAGAAAGCAAGGTTGCATATTTTCTGGCGTCAATGTGCAGCCACCGCTGCAGCAGCAGAAGCCACAGCTTATGCAGATATGGAGCGGTCTGAAAAGGAGCCCATCTATGGAGGCCCAGATGTGCCTGAGAAACCCGTTCCCTCAGCAGAATGCACTAGGGAGTATGTCCAAGAACTTTCAAGTGACAGTTCAATAAAACAGTTTCCCAATCCAGAGTCACCTGAATTTAAACCAAAACCAGCAGAACTTCTGAGTGTCCAAAAACAAACCCACGAGGCCGGGAAGGCTTCTTTTATGAATGCAGTCAAAGACTTGGACTTAACAGCAATGGAGATGTTGGACCTGATGGTAAAGTGGCTTGGGTCGGAGTCTGCAGAGCATGCAAGAAGGATGCGCAGGATACACTAATTTAACCTTCAAGTTGGACTCGATATGGCCAGGCAAAGGCTAGAAGATAGATATGGATCACCAGAGGCAATTGAAGGCGCTCTAATGAAAAGACTGGAGTCTTTCCCCAAGCTAAACAGCAAAGACAATTTGAAACTACAAGAGCTAGGTGATATTCTTTTGGTAGTTCAGTGTGCCAAGGAAGAAGGTTATTTAAAGGGACTTGCACATTTACTGTTGCACACCAACTGTACTAAGCCTATAGAGAAACTACCTTACCACCTGCAAGAAAAATGGGTGAGTGTTGGAGCCAAATACAAAAAAGAGCATGGTGTCCCCTTCCCCCCTTTCCTTGTGTTTTCTAGGTTTGTACAGCAGCAAGCTAAGATGAGGTGTGATCACAGTTTTTCCTTCATCACCAGCAGCCAACTTCCAAAGGTAGAAAAGCCACCTAGACCCTACCATAGAACTTCAGTAATCACCCACAAGACAAGGATTCCCTCTGAAGACCCAGGAAGTACAAGCAGCTACAAGGTAAACACCTCTGAAGACCCTGACAGACTTTGCCCACTTCATAAAAAACCCCATCCTCTAAACAAGTGCAAGGGGTTCAAAAGTAAACCTATCAAGGAAATGTCAGCCTTTCTTAGAAAAAACAGCATCTGCTTCAAGTGTTGTGGATCCACCAAGCATATAGCAAAAGACTGCAAAACACAAGCAAAATTGCTCAAAATGTGGAAATAACAGACACATCGCAGCTTTACACCCCAACCACTAGAGGTCGCTGAAATCCTTGAAGATGAGGGCAGGGAGAAAAAGGATGAATCAGCTACCCCAGTAATGTCCAAATGCACTGAAATCTGTGGTGACAGTACAAATCCACGCTCATGTTCCAAGATCTGCCTAGCAACAGTGTACCCCACCGGGAATAAAGAGAAGGCAGTGAAGATGTATGTGGTTCTGGATGAACACAGTAACAGGTCTCTGGCAAGGTTAGACTTTTTTGATGCCTTCAACATTACGTTCCATACACCCTCAAGACATGTGCAGGAGTGATAGAAACTGCAGGAAGAAGAGCGACTGACTTTACTATTGAGTCCATCTCTCACTTCCCACTGTGATAGGATAACAGATGATAAGGCAGAGATTCCTTCACCAGAAGTGGCCCTTCATCATCCTCATCTTAAATCAATATCTCATCTTATTCCAGCTGTCCAGAGAGACGCCTCTATTCTTCTACTTCTTGAAAGAGACATTCTACAGGTACATAAGGTACACCAACAATTTAATGGACCTTTTAATGCCCCCTATGCTCAAAGACTTGATCTGGGGTGGGTCATAGTAGGAGAAGTATGTCTTGGAGAGGCTTTCCAAGATGAAAAGAACATTTGAGTAGCCCCTTTACCTTTTTGTAACCCAAGTGTTATTTACCTAGTAACAGAGAGCAAGCCATGAAGTGCTTGAACACACTACGTAGAACCTTGCAAAGAAAACCTAAAAATGAAAAAAGACTTTACAGAATTCATCAAAAGGATGCTGGACAATAATCATGCGGAAGTAGCACCACCACTGGATAAAAGGTAAAGAACACCGGTATCTGCCACTGTTTGGCGTTTACCACCCACACAAACCGGATCAAATAAGAGTTGTGTTTATTTCCAGTGCGCCACATGAAGGCGTTTCATTGAATGATGTACTGCTGAGTGGTCCAGATCTAAACAACACACTTCTGGGGGTCCTCTTATGCTTCAGGAAAGAGCCTATTGCCTTCACAGGAGATGTGCAACAGATGTTTTATTGTTTTCTAGTGAGAGAGGACTATCATGACTACCTGCGTTTCCTATGGTACGAGGACAATGACATAGATAAAGAGGTAACAGAGTACAGAAAGAGTACATGTGTTTAGTAACAGCCCTTAACCAGCTGTTGCTATATACTGTATGCGGAAGGCTGCCCAGAAAGGTGCAGAACGTTATGGTCAAGATGTCAAGCACTTTGTGATGAGACATTTCTATGTGGATGATGGGACTTGCTTCAGCTAACACACCTGAAGTAGCAGTAAACATTCTCAATAAAGCAAAACAAATGCTGGCGGAGTCTAATCTGTGACTACATAAGATTGTCTCTAACAGCAAACAAGTCATGGAAGCTTTCACTGCAGAAGACAGAGCTAAAGACCTCAAAGACCTTTGCCTGGGAACAGACACCCTTCCTTTGCAGAAGAGTCTAGGCCTAAGCTGGGATCTTGTTAACGACTGTTTTGTGTTCCAGGTTTCTTCAGCAGAAAAGTCATTCACAAGAAGGGGGATCCTATCCACTGTTAACAGCCTCTATGATCCCCTCGGGTTCGTGGCACCGGTCACCGTGAACAGCAAGGCCTTAGTTCGTGAACTGTCAAGTGTAGAAAGTGAGTGGGATGCCTTACTTCCCCAAGAAAGACTCCATGAGTGGGTCCAACGGACAGTCTTTACAAGCCTTACAGTGCTTACAAATATCCAGGTGTTATGCTCCTGTTTCATTGTCACAAGCCTGTAAAAAAGAACTATATGTCTTTTCAGATGCATCTGTTATAGCAATAGGTGCAGTTGCTTACTTGAAGGTAACTTAAAGGCAGGAAATGTCTGCCATGTTGGATTTGTTATAAGAAAATCCAAGCTAAGTAGAACAATATCAGCTGAAGCACACCTAGGAAATTATTTAAAGCAAGTGGGGATAATAAAAGGGACAAAGAGGATGGTGTTCAGTCTTCTTAACCTGTGTACTACCTCACAGGGAAACAACACAATATTATATAGATTAAAGAAAGGCAAACTATCAAGATTTGAATTGCAAAAAGAGTATAGGGATTTTAATTGAGGAAAAAAACACAAGTGCTGTACATATATATAATGCAATATCACAGATTGTTTATGCAGATACAATGCAATAAATAGGGTTGCAGCCCCTTAGAATGACCGCTAGGTGGCGCTTCTGTGCATAGAGGTCAGCAAACAGCGTTCTTATACACATCAATGTAGGTAGTACAAATAGAGGGATAAGTTTACACCATATGGCATGCTTAGGAGAGCAATATAGAGTCCTTTGATGTTATAGGAGTGTGAAAGCTCCCCAATGTCCCAGAGCTCCTAATCTAGGCAAAACAAATCACAACAACAGTATTATTAAGTAAACCAGAAAGAAAGAGTCTTACAGGCAGCGCACCTGCTTTAATCTTTCTTTAATCTATATAAAATCCAAGCCCTAAGCCCTAAGCCAGCACATACGATTCCATGTCTGGAGTTATGTGCAGCTGTACTAGCGGCTGAACTGTATGAGCTAGTGAGAGACGAGATAGACCTAAATCTAGATGCTGTGAAATTCTTTACAGACAGTAAAACAGTCCTAGGCTATATCTGCAACACTACAAAGAGATTCTTCTAATATGTTTCCAACTGGGTGAACAGGATCAGACAAACAACATGTCCAGAGCAATGGTTCTATGTGCCCTCAGAACAAAATCCTGCAGATTATGCTACCAGGCCTACTCAGATAGCTTGCCTTCAGAACTCTATATGGTTCTCAGGCCCACCATTTCTGTATCAGACAGCTGTAGATAATCCTGATAACTCCAATGTTTACCCTTTAGTGGAGCCTGAGGCTGATCCTGAAATTAGGTCAGAAGTTGTAAACTTTAGTACTAAAGCCCTTGACGCTAAACTGCAGCCACATTGCTTCGTAAGATTCTCTGACTGGAAGAGACTGAGCAGGGTTATAGCAAAGTTAATCCATGTTGCCAAAAGTTTCCAGAAAGCTGGAGAGTTTTCCATGAAAGGGTCAGTTTAGAAGAAATTTCACAAGCCAAGACAGTTATAATTTCTTCTGTACAACACACATTTTAGGCAAGAATATGACTGTATTGAACAACAAAAGACGCTTCCAAAACATAGCTTCCAAAACATTGCAATCAGAGCTGCAGGTTTCTGGATCCTTGGTGGAAAACGTCTAGTGTCTGCAATCATTCACAAAATGTGTCGTATGCCGTAAGCTCAGAGGGAGATTGGAAAGCCAAAAGATGGCAGAGTTACTAGAAGATAGTCAATCCTGAACCTCCATTCACTAGTGTGGGAGTTGATGTGTTTGCTCCCTGGGAAGTTGTAACCCGCCGAACCAGAGGAGGTAGCTCTGACAGCAAACGTTGGGCTGTTCTTTTCACATGTCTTTCTATCAGAGCAGTGCATATAGAATTGGTTGAGTCCATATCAGCATCCAGTTTCATCAATGCTCTAAGAAGATTATTTTCTGTTCGTGGTCCGGCTAAGTTGATTCACTCTGATAGAGGTACTAACTTTGTAGGTGCATGCAAGGAGCTGCATATATGTTCAAATGATACAGAACTTCTAGACTATCTTCAAGACAAAGGATGCACATGGCTCTTCAACACTCCTCACTCTTCTCACATGGGAGGCGCATGGGAGAGATTAATAGGTGTAGCTAGGTGCATTTTAGATGCAATGTTGCTCCAAGCCAAACCTACTCATTTGACTCATGAGACTCTGAGTACCTTTATGCTCTTGACCCAAAAGGTAGACTCTTTATCAGCCGCCCCCCCCCCCCCCCCCGTGGTAGTACAACAGAACTTCATGTAAAGCAATGGAAACAAGTCCAATGCCTGGCTGATACGTTTCGGAAGAGACGGAGAAGAGATTATTTGTTTACCTTACAAAGTCGCAAGAAATGGGCTGAAACTTGTCCCGTCAAGCAGGGAGATATTGTGCTATTGAAAGATATCCAAGAAAGCAGAAATAACTGGCCTATGGGAATTGTCACAAATACGTCGCCAAGTAAAGATGGTAAATTTAGAAAGGTTAAAGTTAAAGTGGCCAATAATTAGAAAAAGTTGGTAAGCACACTCTCATATTAAGTTTATAAAGGAGACCTGAATACTAGTTTTGTGAGTGCAATTCAAAAATATGGGACAATAGTCCCTAAAATACCACCAAACACAATTTTATGAATGCACACCTAAACACAAAAGTGTAGTTGCAAAAAGAGGGAATACATTTATTTATATGCTTCAAAACATCTGACATGGGGTTATCGTGATTTCACAAAAAGATAACACTTTAGAATCATGGGCTGGTACACTAAAGAACACACTATTTACAATGTATCATAAAAATCCTGGAATCCATATTGGTTTAGTTGCACAGAGCACAATATGGCATGGAGAGTGCCAGGATTTTATAGCAAAAAGATTCGGTTGCAAAGAGAAAAAATGATTGGTAGCTATACCTTAAGGAGATTTTTGAGGCACTTGCATATGTGGGGAGTATCCCAATCGAGGGATTATTGCTCCGAATGTCCTTAGCAGGACATGAAGTTCAGCTTTAAAAGTCCAGATACTGCTGCTTCAGTTAAAATTAGAGATGAGCGAACTTTTGAAAAATTCGATTCGACTGATTCGCCGAATTTTCCGGCAAAAATCGTTTCGACCCGAATTTATTCGCGACGAATCGCTATTAAAAACGGCTATTTCTGAGCCTCCTAGAGCCTCAATAGGGTTGTAAACCATTCTGCCTTGCTGTAACATGCACAGAATGCGTGCTGGGTTAGTTAAATAATACTTTGAATAAATATCACATGCAGATCAGAGGCATCGCTAAAAGAATCGCAGAGCGGCACAATTGCAGAGAGTTGAAGTGGCATCACTATGAGGGGCAGGAGCCCAAACATTGCTTTAAAGAGACACTGGAGTTGGCAGCAGCAGGAGCCCAAAAATTGGATGAATCACACCCTGGAGTTGCAAGCAGCAACAGGAGCCCAAACATTGGCTGAAAGAGATACTGGAGTTGGCAGCAGCAGGAGCCCAAAAATTGACTGACACACCCTGGAGTTTCAAGCAGCAGCAGCAGCAGCAGCAGCCGCAGCAGCAGGAGCCCAAACATAGCTTGAAAGAGACACTGGAGTTGGCTGCAGGAGCCCAAAAAGTGGATGAATCACACCCTGGAGTTGGCAGCAGCAGCAGGAGCCCAAACATAGCTTGAAAGAGACACTGGAGTTGGCTTCAGGAGCCCAAAAATTGGATGATTCACACCCTGGAGTTGGCAGCAGCAGGAGCCCAAATATTGGCTGAAAGAGACACTGGAGTTGGCAGCAGCAGGAGCCCAAGAATTGACTGACACACCCTGGAGTTTCAAGCAGCAGCAGCAGCAGCAGCAGCAGGAGCCCAAACATAGCTTGAAAGAGACACTGGAGTTGGCTGCAGGAGCCCAAAAATTGGATGAATCACACCCTGGAGTTGGCAGCAGCAGCAGCAGGAGCCCAAACATTTCTTTAAAGAGACACTGGGGTTGGCTTCAGGAGCCCAAAAATTGGATGAATCACACCCTGGAGTTGGCAGCAGCAACAGCATGAGCCCAAACATTACTTTAAAGAGACACCTGGGTTGGCTTCAGGAGCCCAAAAATTGGATGAATCACACCCTGGAGTTGGCAGCAGCAGGAGCCCAAATATTACTTTAAAGAGACACTGGGGTTGGCTTCAGGAGCCCAAAAATTGGATGAATCACACCCTGGAGTTGGCAGCAGCAGCAGCAGCAGCAGGAGCCCAAACATTACTTTAAAGAGACACTGGAGTTGGCTTCAGGAGCCCAAAAATTGGATGAATCACACCCTGGAGTTGGCAGCAGCAGCAGGAGCCCAAATATTACTTTAAAGAGACACTGGGGTTGGCTTCAGGAGCCCAAAAATTGGATGAATCACACCCTGGAGTTGGCAGCAGCAGCAGCAGGAGCCCAAACATTACTTTAAAGAGACACTGGAGTTGGCTTCAGGAGCTCAAAAATTGGATGATTCACACCCTGGAGTTGGCAGCAGCAGGAGCCAAAACATTACTTTAAAGAGACACTGGAGTTGGCTTCAGGAGCCCAAAAATTGGATGAATCACACCCTGGAGTTGGCAGCAGCAGCAGGAGCCCAAACATTGGCTGAAAGAGACACTGATGTTGGCAGCAGCAGGAGCCCAAAAATTGACTGACACACCCTGGAGTTTCAAGCAGCAGCAGCAGCAGCTGCAGGAGCCCAAACATAGCTTGAAAGAGACACTGGGGTTGGCTTCAGGAGCCCAAAAATTGGATGAATCACACCCTGGAGTTGGCAGCAGCAGCAGCAGCAGGAGCCCAAACATTACTTTAAAGAGACACTGGAGTTGGCTTCAGGAGCCCAAAAATTGGATGAATCACACCCTGGAGTTGGCAGCAGCAGGAGCCCAAAAATTGGCCTAAAGACATAAATATGTTTTGCACCATTTGGAAAGTGTAAAACGTGGCACCATGCTGAATCTAGTCGCATGCATCAGGCATTGGTGGGTGGAAATCCTGGCTGATCCATCCCTGATTCATTTTGACAAAGGTGAGTCTCTCCACATTTTTAGTTGACAGACGAGTTCTCCTCGCCGTAACTATGGCCCCCGCCGCACTAAACACCCGCTCAGATGGCACGCTACTTGCCGGGCAGGACAGCTTTTCCAGGGCAAACTCTGCTAGTTGCGGCCACAAATCAAGTTTGGCTGCCCAGAAGTCCAGCGGATCCTCAAGGTGTGTTGGCATGGTCATGTCAAAGTATGACATGACCTGCTGGTTCAGGTCCTGCTCCAGGTCTTCCTGCTGCTCATGAGTAGCCTCACTATGCGGGTGTAGAAAGGTACTCGTTAGCGACTGAAGACTGAGGCTGCTGCTGATGCTCCTGCCAACCCCCCCAGCGGCCATGGCAGTGGAAGGTGAGCCCAGAGGTCCCCTCGAGTCAGACCTGCGAGGGTATGGACCATGGCGCAGATAGGCATCGGCCAACTGCCTACGTTGAATGTCTTTGTAGTAGTTCAGTTTGTCCTCCCTCTCGGTGGGTTTAAAAAATGCCCCCATTTTGTGCCGGAAGCGAGGGTCCAATAAGGTGGACAGCCAGAAGTCATCCCGCCGACAGATGGAAACAATTCTGGGGTCACTACGCAAGCACGTGAGCATGCTTCCTGCCATTTGCGCAAGTGACTCGGATGGACTACCTGTCTCCATCTCCACTGCATACTGCCACGGTGTGCCCGGGTCCTCTGTCTCGCCTTCCTCAAAAACCTCTAGCTCCTCTGGCTGCTCCTGATCCTCCTCTCCTGTCCACTGACTAGATAAACCAGCCATTTCGCCAAGCCTAAACTGTGTTTCGCTGGGCAAACTCCTCCTCCTCTTCCTCCTCCTCCTCTTCCTCCTCCTCCTCCAGTTCAGCTCCAATGGGGTTCATGTGGCCGTAAGATGTAAACGCCATGTCTCCAGTGCCCTGACCAGCCATGGTTTCCAACATGTGCTGTAGTACGTGAAGCAGTGGAATCACGTCGTTCATCCCGTAATCCTGCCGACTGGCAAATAAAGTCGCTTCCTCAAAGGGCCTGAGCAAATGGCAGGTGTCACGTATGAGCTGCCACTGGTTGACATTGAAGTTACACAGGGGAGTCCCCCTATCTGCTTGGATCATCAGGAAATCCGTGATGGCTTTTCTCTGTTCATATAATCGGTCCAACATGTGAAGGGTGGAATTCCAACGGGTGGAAACATCGCAAATCAGACTATGTTGGGGGATACCATTCTGACGCTGTAGCTCAAGAAGGGTGTGTTTGGCGGTGTATAAGTGGCTGAAGTGCATGCAAAGTTTCCTTGAAGTTGTTAGGATGTCTTGCAGATGGGGGGAACACTTCAGAAACCGCTTGACAACCAGATTGAAGACGTGAGCCATGCAGGGGGCATGGGTCAGGCTTCCTTGGCGCAGCGCAGACAAAATGTTCTTCCCATTGTCGGTAACCATGATTCCCATTTTAAGTTTTCTTGGAGTAAGCCATGTTTGGATTTCCTGATGAATAAATTTAAGCAGTTCCTCCCCTGTGTCACTCCGTTCGCCAAGACAAACCATGTGAAGCACTGCGTGACACCTCCGTGCCCTGCACACATGGTAGACTGGAGGGGCACTGAGACTTGAGCCTACAGTGGAGGGTGAGGAGATGGCGGAGGATGAGGAGGCAGAGTCGCACAGTGTCACAGGCCCAACGGGCAGGGAACGGCACTTTGCTACACACCGACAGGCTCAAGGACTGGCCCACCTTCTGTTCAACAAAAGTGTGCATCGCTGGTACTGCCTTCTTGGCAAAGAAATGTTGGCTTGGGACTCTCCACCTCGGCTCGGCACAAGCCATCAGTTCTCTGAAAGGTGCAGAGTCCACTACCTCTAAAGGGAGCAACTGCAGCACCAGCAACTTGGACAGGAGCACATTCAGCTTTTGCGCCGTAGGATGAGTGGGCGCATACTGCTGTCTCTTGGACATGGCTTCGCTGATGGATTGCTGGCGGGATGCATGACTTGGAGGAGGAGGAGGAGCGACAGAGGATGGGTATGACGCACAGCTGCCTTCGGATGAGGTGCTGGAGCCTTGGCTGGCAGAAATTAAGAGCGGCGTGCCACTTGGTGAGGAAGCAGGCTGGACCACCCCTTGGGAGCCTCGGTTCTCCCAGGTCGCTTTATGGTGACGCATCATATGTTGACGCAGGGCCGTGGTGCCAACATTTGGACCCTGGCCACGCTTCACCTTTTGCCTACGTATCTTGCATGTGGCCATGTTACCCTCCTGCGGATGCTTCAGGAAAAACTGCCACACTGCCGAGTAGCTACTTTTCCCACCCCCTGGCCTCACTGATTCACTGCTGCTGTTGCCAACTCCAGGAACCCCTGCTCCCCTACCTCCCGATAAGGTAGACTGCCGCACAGCAGGTGCTCTACCCCGGCCCCGGCCGGCTCCAGCCTTTGGAATTGTGCCCCCATGCTGACTGCTACCACCTTGCTGCCTCAGCTGCTGACTCCGGGGCAACCTGCGCCCCTCTTCTCCTGATGATGACGATGAAGCCCCTTCATCACCCGGCTCCCAAGTGCGATCGGCTTCATCGTCATCATCATTATCACCGAGTTGTGGCTGTACGTCACTGATGTTCGTGGATTCGTCAACAGTGTCTGGCGCAGGAGCTGGAACGCTCGCAGCACCCACGACACTATCCACATCACTATTTGTCTGGCTAGCTAAAGAAGCCACCTCCATTTCTTGGCTGGGCAGTAGCTGCTGACTGTCCTCTATCTGATCGTCCTCCTCACTAAAGAGTGGAGCTGAACCCAAAGCATAGGATACGTCGCTGGGGGAGGGAACGGCGTAGGACAGAGGCAATGGGAGGACAGGGACTGCTCTCGGGGCATGCCAACTCAGGGTTGTGTCAGAGGAACCTACCGACCCTAGACTGGGGGTCTCAGACGTAAGTTGTGATGATGTTGTTGATGAGCGCGTCAACCAATCTACCACGGCAGATGCGTTACTGGTGGAGACCCGACCGCTAGCAGATACTGGCAGATTAAGTCTCTCAGCGTGACTCCTGCTGCTACTGGCCCCCAGTCTGCTGCGACCTCTGCCTGCGGAATCTTGGCCTCTGCCACTCCTCTTTTCACTTCCAGGCACTTGTCTGCCCGACATAGTCTAACTGGCGTGGTAGTAGGTGATATTTTAAGATCCCCCAGGCAGCAGTGGGTCTATATGAAACAGAATATAATGCACACCAAAAGTGAGCAGTAACACTCAGCCTCCAACAGGCCTGCTTAGTTTAAATAAGAGAGATGCTTAGTGTAAATAAAGAGGGGTATGGTATGTTACAGAATGGGATGCCCCAACAGCAGAGCACCTGGGAGCAGTAGTACTATGCACAGCAAAAGTGTCTTTATCAGGCCAAATTTCTTTTAGAATAAGTGCAAAGGGTTATAGTAGTAAATAGAGGCTGGTGTAGTCACAGAATGGGATGCCCCAACAGCCAGCAGTGCACCTGGGAGCAGTAATACTATGCACAGCAAAAGTGTGTTTATCAGGCCAAATTTCTATTAGAATAAGTGCAAAGGGTTATAGTAGTAAATAGAGGCTGGTGTAGTCACAGAATGGGATGCCCCAACAGCCAGCAGTGCACCTGGGAGCAGTAGTACTATGCACAGCAAAAGTGTGTTTATCAGGCCAAATTTCTATTAGAATAAGTGCAAAGGGTTATAGTAGTAAATAGAGGCTTGTGTAGTCACAGAATGGGATGCCCCAACAGCCAGCAGTGCACCTGTGAGCAGTAATACTATGCACAGCAAAAGTGTGTTTATCAGGCCAAATTTCTATTAGAATAAGTGCAAAGGGTTATAGTAGTAAATAGAGGCTTGTGTAGTCACAGAATGGGATGCCCCAACAGCCAGCAGTGCACCTGGGAGCAGTAATACTATGCACAGCAAAAGTGTGTTTATCAGGCCAAATTTCTATTAGAATAAGTGCAAAGGGTTATAGTAGTAAATAGAGGCTGGTGTAGTCACAGAATGGGATGCCCCAACAGCCAGCAGTGCACCTGTGAGCAGTAATACTATGCACAGCAAAAGTGTGTTTATCAGGCCAAATTTCTATTAGAATAAGTGCAAAGGGTTATAGTAGTAAATAGAGGCTTGTGTAGTCACAGAATGGGATGCCCCAACCGGAGTGCACCTGGGAGCAGTACTACTATGCACAGCAAAAGTGTCTTTATCAGGCCAAATGACTTTTAGAATAAGTGCAAAGGGTTATAGTAAATAGAGGCTGGTGTAGTCACAGAATGGGATGCCTCACAGCAGACTTGAGATCAGTTCAGTATATATGCACAGTAAGTGTATAAGCAGCCTGAAAACGCTAACAAAGCCAGTCAGCCAGCCAGTAACACTCAGGCTGGATGAAAAAAAAAAAAAATTCTCCCTGTGACTGCCTCCGATTTTTCCTAACTTTCCCTGCTTTTCGCTGACTTTCTGCCTGTCTCCTGCCTGTCCCTGTCTGTCCCTGGCTCTCTGCCTCTCCCTCACTACAGCAGCGTCCTGTCTCTCACGAATGCAATAGAGAAATGAGGAAAAGCAAGATGTCCGCCGACTTAAATAGCGCTGTGACATCACCGGGCTTGCTGCCTGCTGATAGGCTGCATGTGACTGCCCCAGCTTGCACTGGCGCGGGGTAGATGTCTGGACATGTCCCGTCCGCCATCTTAGAATGCCTGTAATGTAAATGAATGGATGTTAAAGGAAAACTTCGAGCGATCGAAGCACGGGGAAAAACTTATGCAATAAAAGGTTTTTTTTTAACTGCAATACCTCAAATGTGATATATTTGCTTAAGTGCCCTTGTGGCAAGGCATATGTGGGCCAAACTCAAAGGGAAATCAAAACCCGCATTAGCGAACACCGTAGTAACATCAGGCAGTTTGATTTCAATTCTCCCGTAGCAAGGCATTTTGCTGAGGCTAACCATCAAACATCCCAATTAAGATTTCTCGTAATCGAGAAAGTACACCCCCACAAACATGGGGGAGATTTGGCGAACAGACTGTCTAGAAGGGAACTCTTTTGGATATATGAACTAAACACCAGGCATCCCAGAGGCATGAATGAAGATTGTGATCTCTCCTTTCTTTAATTGATACATTCAACACAACTGTCTAACTATTTTAACTTTCCTTTTTTTACACCTAGTGTGTCCCACAAGTCACCAGCTATTTTTATTGAGACCACCTGATTTTGAAGATTAGTACCACGAAATTGCAGGTAGCAGTTTCTTTGCATAGTCCTTTTATTATCTATTAGTGCTATATAGGGTTTACTTAGTCCACTTTCCTTTGCCTTAGGTCCGCATTAATTGGTATACAGTCGAAACTCTCCCTATAGCACTCCTACTAATTAAAGACTCTCTTGCCCTACTAATATGATGTCTTTAGTAAGTGCGAGTGGAAACCTACTACCCTGGTAGATTTATTTTAAGGATGTTTCTAGCTTCCCAGACACAATTTTAAGTTATGCGGCAGCATTGCCCATGGAATTGCTCATCGCTCATCTAACATCCTTAAAATTATTAAAATTGTTTTAACTGCCATATGGCAATGTTATACCCTGTTCAACAGATCCACTGTCAGCACTATGACAGCTTCTATGTAGAAACATAAACAGCCTCATAAACAGCTTCACCTTATGTGGACTATTACAGAATTAATATTCCTTTATATCAGGTAACTGGAAGTTCAAGTTATTATGAAGTTATCCCACGCAACATGATAGTAATAGATATATGATATAGAAAAGTCCGTTTCTGCAAGATGCTTTATTTTTGTCCAGATTCATGCATGTACCTTTAATGTCATTATGATTGGCCAACTACGTTCGCGTCTCCCGTACGTCACATAGGCCGGCCCGGGGGGGATTCGCGCCTTAGCGCGCTATTTAAGGATCAGCCAGGGAGACATCTGACAGGCACCGCACTCCACATTTGGACATCGCACACTACCTATCGCTCTGAGGAAAGTTTTTTCTGAACCGAAACACGTGTCAGCGACAGCGCCAGCAGTACTTGGACATTGTAACTGAAGCAGCAGTATCTGGACTTTTAAAGCTGAACTTCATGTCCTGCTAAGGACATTCGGAGCAATAATCCCTCGATTGGGATACTCCCCACATATGCAAGTGCCTCAAAAATCTCCTTAAGGTATAGCTACCAATCATTTTTTCTCTTTGCAACCAAATCTTTTTGCTATAAAATCCTGGCACTCTCCATGCCATATTGTACTCTGTGCAACTAAACCAATACGGATTCCAGGATTTTTATGATACATTGTATATATTGTAAATAGTGTGTTCTTTAGTGTACCAGCCCATCATTCTAAAGTGTTATCTTTTTGTGAAATCACGATAACCCCATGTCAGATGTTTTGAAGCATATAAATAAATGTATTCCCTCTTTTTGCAACTACACTTTTGTGTTTAGGTGTGCATTCATAAAATTGTGTTTAAACAAGGGAATGTTAAAGTGTATGCCAGACCAGTCTCAGATGTCATTGTTCTCCTTTGAGTATTTGTTATGTTGCTGGCACAATACATACAAATTATTTCTTCATGTGGACTACTAGCGTGAAGTGCCACAGCCAAGAGACACCGATATTGTGGACTCATGTATAGTTTATGTTACCAGTTCTGGTCAGGAATGTATTCTCTCAATGTGTTTTCCCTGTACAGTAGATATGTATAGGTAGTGATATAATGTATTATATCAGGCAGGGAGTGTGCTGCCTTTTCAGGCTAGTTCAGTTATAATTAGTTATAGGTAGTGTATGACTTATAGTTTGTGTAGTGCACCACTGCCATCTCCTGGCAGAAGTTAGTAACGGTTCTACTTATTAAGTAAATTTCTCAGACAGGAAATAACCTTTGTTACAGGAAGTTCTTCAGGTATTTTCCTCTCCCAGGAGGTTTGGGACATCATCACCTGTAAGTGCCTTTCTGTTGTGTCATTGTCATTATGCTGGACTAGTGATTCCATGTGTACTGATATGCTGTTATTGTATTGTATTGCAGTTTACTTCAGTTTACTGAAATCTCCGACAAGGGTTTAGCTGTCCGTTTAGATTCACACACAGTTAAACCAAATAATTGTTGCGGTTGAAGCACACCAGAGAAAAAATCTCAGTAAGGTCAATATGGGAGGAATTCATTTGTAAAGAGGAAAAGGCATTCTGCTTTCCTAAACTGTGTTCTACCACACAGGCAAACAGACCAATAATACACATGAAGGAAAACGAACAACCCGGATATGAGATGCAAAAAGAAGTATAATGATTTAATGCATCAGTGTCCAACAGTGTCCAACACATAGTGTCCAACACATAGTGCTCATATATATTACAGTGAAATCTCCAAGGGAGTGCAATATCAGGATTGACCTAGATGGCGCTAGATGCAAGTCAGCACTCTATGCTTGTATATACATATAATTGCTGTCAGAGAGCAGGCAGAACTATTCACATAACACATGATGAGATATGTGCGTTATAGGGAAGAATGTACATACAGCTAAATCAAATACCATCAGGAACAGGCATGTCATATCATAATACCAGCACAACAAGCAGCGCCAGGTGGAAGTAAACCCTCGACGTATTTAGCCATTATAAAAACAGTCTGCCACTAACAACTGGTACCGCTCCCTCTTGAAGAAGGCCTCCGCAGCCGAAACGTCGAGGGGTGTGATAATAATAGGTGAAATGGCAATCGGGCCGCCATCTTGTCCGCCATTTTGTCTAGATCTTGTCGGCCATTTTGTCTAGATCTTGTCCGCCATTTTGTATTAAGTGTTATTACCATCCACCATTTTGTGTTCTAAGATGGATGCCACTGGCAGACATTTTGTGATCATAGTGTTATAGCATAGCAAATGTAAGCCAGGAATGTAAGCCAGGAATATGCCCTGACATGTCCAGAATGTGAAAAACGACTATGATAGCAAATTTAAGTGAAAAACATGTTTACCAAAGCTTTAAGTCGAAAACATGTTTTTCAAAATGTACAGCTGTGACGTGGCATTGGGGGCTTATCAGTATTTGTGACATATGTTCCTTACTTATCTTACCTGGGAATTTGGCCAATTCTTGGGTGAGATAGGTATGGAAGATTAGATAAACTCATCAAGAAAGAGGTTGCTTTCACCCCTTGGAGTTTGGCTAGCTTTTTGGGGTGACAGCACCATAAATATGAGGGGTATTCCACTGTGGAATCAGGAGACTCAAGAGCCATTGACGAGGGATGCCTGTCATGGACAGTGATCTGTGGGTCTGTTAACCCACTGACCTCCCAAGCTCATCCTGATCTCGCTGTGCCGCATCGGCCCGTGGAGCTCCTCAGCGACCAGGACTCATGATTAACCATATGCATGCTGGGTAGGTAAGCTAAACATTCCATGGAATAGTTGTTGATTATGTTTAGATGTGTTATGCTATTTATGTGCTTTAAGCTGTCATTATATCTTTGCTATTATTAAAGTTATATTTTACAATGTTTTGGAGTTGTAGTGCTTCCTTCAGGGCGGGAATCCGAACAAGGGTCCTGGCTAGCAAGGCCCTCACCAATTGGGAACGTCATATCCTGTCCGGCAATTTCCGGTTCCGGTTCTGGCTGATCCAATTGGCAAAACAGAGGGGTTACTTCCACCTGGCGCTGCTTGTAAGCCTCTCCATTTGGTCACTATTTGTACTGGTATTATGCCGCCTGTTCCTGATGGAATTTGAAGCTTCATGTTTTAAAGCTTGTTGTAGTGCATTTAACTTTGACCAGGGGCATCCCATTTTAGGCCAACTGACAGTGTGATTGTATTTGTTTTTAGTAAGAGCACCTGTCTATATTGCTCTTTTCTACCTAAACCATGTTTTAAAGCTTGCTGTAGTGCATTTAACTCTGACCAGGGGCATCCCATTTTAGGCCAACTGACAGTGTGATTGTATTTGTTTTTAGTAAGAGCACCTGTCTATATTGCTCTTACTTTTCTACCTAAACCACGTTTTAAAGCTTGCTGTAGCACATTTAACTCTGACCAGGGGCATCCCATTTCAGGCCATCTGACAGTGTGTTTGCATTTGGTTTTATTCCCAGGCCTTGCAGTCCTAGTTAGTGTTTCAGATCACACCCACCTGCCTATTTTGCTTTTCTACCAAAACCATGTTTTATGTTTAATCTTATTTTATTGGCATTTTAAGATTATAACATTTTCACAAATAGACACAACTTAGTACAAGTACATGACAAATAACATTACATCACACTTCCATGACCCACATAAGTCCACATCGGCCAACCCTGCTTCTGTCCCTCCCCCACGTTGTTCATTGTATCAGCACCACTCCCTCCCTCTCTCTCTGGAAGAGTGTGGTAAGTTTAGCTTTACTGTATTAGTACCCCGTGGAAAGGAAGCCCTGGCCCTAATAAATAATCTGAAGTGGTCTAAACGATATCAACCGATGCAGGTCTGTATTTACTCGATCCACTCCGATTCCCTATTCACTGCCTATATGTAGGTTAGATAGTTCACTAACACCAAATTAAAAATCGATAGATAACACTACCCATACGGACACTGAGACATAAGGATTGGGGAGGAGGGAGGGGAGGAAGGGGGCGCAAGTAGGAAACAGACGGGAAAGGAAACACAGAGGAAAAAGAGAAGAGACGAAACCCCGGACCTCTCCAAGGCCTATTGTAACTCCACTATCCTTTTTTGCCCTTGGTCCGAGCCCTTAAAGTGGACCAACACCCACCGGTGATCGGCCCGGGAATCTATAAGATTCCCGGGCCGATCACCTCCCTCCCCGCGGGACATCCGAGATCGGGATGTCCCGCAGGGTGAAACCCCCCCAAACACCCCAAACTCCTTACCTTATCCTCGGCGGCGGCCGGCCGCCGCCGCCTCCCTCGCGCCCCTCTAGACGTGCGCGCGCCGGCCGTCTGTGAATGGCCGGCGCGGGCACGCGCGCGTCAAGAGGGACCCGCGGGAGGCGGCGGCGGAGGAGCCGCTTGTCCGCGGCTTGTCCGTCGGCGCGGGGGGTTTCACACAGCAGGGCACCCCGATCGGGGGTGCCCCACCGAAGTGGACCAAGACCCAGGATAGTCAAAATCCTGGGTGTTGGTCCACTTTAAACATTATTCATGCTACCCATATATTTGAACTTCTCACCCTCTCCCTCTATATCAGCCATCAACTCCTCCATTCTCATAATATTATTAAGCTCCTCGCTCCACTCTAGCAGGGAGGGAATCAATGTTTTCTTCCAATACCTTGATATCACCGATCTTGCAGCTGTCAAAAAATGTCTCAAGGCTTCCCTCTTGCATGATTGCCTACTGCCCGGAAGCACGGACAACAACGTTATCTCTGGGGTGTTTGGGATCAGAGAACCATATGCTTCTTTGTACAACCGGAGGATCTTAGCCCACAAGCTGTTTATGGTGGGGCATTCCCACCATATATGCAAAAGGGTTCCCCTAGCTGCGTTGGATCCCCAACATGTATCTCGCACTGTGGGAAAGATATGGTGGATGCGGGCAGGGCTTCTATACCACCGAGATATTAGTTTGAAATTCTTCTCTTGGGCTTTACAGGGTTTTGCCATTTTATGAGTGAGGAAAAAGGCCTTCCACTCCTCTCTCTCAAAGGTCCTTCCGATCTTCCTCAACCATTCTGCCACAAAATCCAGTACCGCTGCCCTGTTTTTCTACATCCGGTTGTCCAGCTCCCCCCATCTCCTTCCGTCTAGCCAGCTTGCGGAGGCTCAGTCTCGGCTGTTTCCCCCCTGAATGAACCTCACTGTCTCCGATCTGATTTGTCTGAAAAATCGTTTATTACCATGTATGGGGATCACCTGAAAAATGTATAGTAATTATGGCAGTACATCCATTTTTAGAACATTTTTCTTCCCAAGCCAGGAAATACCTTTCTTCCCATATACCTCCAGGTCTACCCTGATCCTTGTGAGTAAGGGGTCATAATTCAAGCCGAACAACAAGGTGGGATCAGCCGGAATGAGGACTCCCAGATATTCTATGGCCTCCTTGCACCATTTAAAAGGGAAATTCCCCTCCAGCTTCTGAATCAGGGACTGGTCCTCTATACTAATGTTCAGCATTTCTGATTTGGACATATTGACTTTAAAATTACTAACTTTGTTGCATCTCCAAAATTCCTTTATTATCGATGGTAAGGATATATGAGGCGATGTGATATACATGAGTAGGTCATCTGCATATAGTGCCAGTTTATGCGTCTTACCCCCCACCTCTATCCCCTTAATGTCAGGGTCCCTGCGTAACACCACCACCAAATGCTCCATTCCGAATACAAATAGCAAGGGTGACAAGGGGCAGCCCTGTCTCGTCCCATTACCTATCTTAAAAGCTGAGGACAGGAGCCCATTCATTCTTACTTTTGCTGTGGGGCCGCTAAAAAGAGCCTGTATCTTCCCCCTCAGGAGCGGACCCAATCCCGCCTGCCTCAGAGTGCACTCCAGGAACTTCCAGTTAACCCTATCAAACTCCTTTTCTGCGTCTACTGATAGGAGGCACATATGAATTTTATTTGATCTAACATAGGAGTTCAGAAGAATGGTCTTTATCGTGTTATCTCGAGCCTCCCTTCCAGACACAAACCCCACCTGGTCTGTGTGTGCCCAAGCAGGTAGCGATCATTTTGGAAAAAAAATTCACATCCACGTTAATTAACGAGATTGGACTGTAACTCTTACAAAGTGTTTGCTCCTTACCTGGCTTGGGTAGGACCCGTGATATGTGCCTCCAGGTTCTGTGTCAGGAAGCCGCACTCCTCCGAGACCGCATTGAAAGTTTTAGTCATGAATGGGGCCAGTTGAGTCTTGAAGTGTTTGTAAAATTTTGTCGTGAACCGTCGGGGCCTGGGCTTTTCCCAGATGGGGTCGAGGCTATGGCTGCCAGCAATTCTGATTGTTCAAACAGTTCTTTCCAGCACCTCTCTATCCAAGGGGTTCAAAACTGTAACCCCATCTCCTCCAGATACCCCTCTATCTCCCCCTCCAGGCCCCCCGCCGGCCCTCTATGTTGTATAATTGGGAGTAGTATTGTCTAAATATCTCCACAATTCCCTTTGGATCATGCACTAGATTACCTTTCGCATATTTTATAGTTGGTATATACATCTGGTACTTATATACAACTGTTGTCCAGTTCTCTCTGCCTGCTAGTCATTTTATTCAGTAGGCTCAGTAACTCGTTCCTTGATTCCGTCAGTTCCATCATTACGGATGGGCTCGGGCTCTACTTATGAGAGGTCTCTAATTTGGATATGCTGTCTAGCAGTCCCGCTATCCTCGCCCCCTCTCCCTTTTCAGCCTTGCTGCATGCTGGATGAGAGTCCCCCCTCAGGCTACATTTTAATGCCTCTCACTGTATAGGAAGCCTAGTTGTATCAAGTTCATGGTTTCTTAGAAAATCCACAATTCTCTCCGATATCGCCCTAGAACACCTCGTCCTGCAAAAGACCTTCATTCAGTCTCTATTGCCAAGGTCTTTCAGTCAGCCCTGGCAACTCTAACAACAGAAGCAAGGGACTCTAATAAGGAAGGTTCCACTCCTTACCCAGACACCCTTAAAGTTATGGCACCACCGCTATTTGATAAAAATGCATATATCACTTTATTAATAGAAAAGACATACACTAGACATCGCTAAAAAACATATAAAACAAGGCATATACAATAAGGAAGGAAAAACTTGCAGGGGCAGTGGGGGCGGTAGTTTTAATCAAAGATGATCTAAATTTCATATATATAAATCCTGGCTAAAATGTAAAGTGCATACGTGCTATGTGCAAACTAACCTACAAAACTATCTCTAAGCAATATATCCTACACAATCGTGCAAATCAATCTAATAAATAATATGAAAAAAGGATATGAAAAAAGGATATGAAAAAATATATGTATCAGACCAATAACCCTACAAGCTATATACAACTGTGGAGCTAAGTAGTGAAAACAAAGCCAGGGGGGAGACCAAAGAAACCAATCCCCATCAATAAGAGAAAGTGAACTCACATGCTGAGACGACCACCTGCCCACTGCCCCGCCCGTCTACGCGTTACGTGACGTCACGCGTTACGTGACGCGTTTTTGACGTCACGTAACGCGTAGACGGGCGGGGCAGTGGGCAGGTGGTCGTCTCAGCATGTGAGTTCACTTTCTCTTATTGATGGGGATTGGTTTCTTTGGTCTCCCCCCTGGCTTTGTTTTCACTACTTAGCTCCACAGTTGTATATAGCTTGTAGGGTTATTGGTCTGATACATATATTTTTTCATATCCTTTTTTCATATCCTTTTTTCATATTATTTATTACATTGATTTGCACGATTGTGTAGGATATATTGCTTAGAGATAGTTTTGTAGGTTTGTTTGCACATAGCACGTATGCACTTTACATTTTAGCCAGGATTTATATATATGAAATTTAGATCATCTTTGATTAAAACTACCGCCCCCACTGCCCCTGCAAGTTTTTCCTTCCTTATTGTATATGCCTTGTTTTATATGTTTTTTAGCGATGTCTAGTGTATGTCTTTTCTATTAATAAAGTGATATATGCATTTTTATCAAATAGTGGTGGTGCCATAACTTTAAGGGTGTCTGGGTAAGGAGTGGGACCTTCCTTATTAGAGTTTCTGGCATTTTAATCACCCGTATGTGCACACTGCATGTTGTTTATTTTGACTCTCATTTGATAGTTATCCCCAGTGCAGTCTCAAACTATTGCTTAAAATTGTATAATCCCACTTGATGTGTGGGTGTTTACTCACAAATCAAACAGAGACTAGCACGGCAATATGCCACTCAATCTAGAGGCAAGGGAAAGTAACTGGAACATTAAATTGCAGCAATGGAAATCACAGCGGGGTAGCCAAGTACCCGATTCACGGGCTGGCATACTACGTGATATTTTTCATAAAATTAAGAGGGAACAAATAAAATACACTAAAGCTTGGTGGAACATACAGAGCTTAGAATTATACAGGGAACAATCCCTGATACCCCGTGGCCTTAGAGTCCAGATATTCCCGGCCTGGCAGGTACCTGAAGAGGTCAGATCCAGGTGGGAGACCCATCTGAACCAATGTGCCATGGGTCTCATGGATGAATTAATTGCCCTGGATAGAATGTCATTGGCACGTATAAAGAGTCACTAAATGAGTTATATGACAGTATCCCTAGGGAGACCCCACAGGCTGACGTTGATAGATTGCAGGACGTGTTAGATCAGGACCTCAGGAAAATTGAGGATGAAGTAATTAATAATAAAATGGAGAAACTAAATAGAGATCGAACAGATTTTGACACAGGTAGGGTATACAAATGGTCACATAGAGGCAATCAAAGAAGGGGACACACTATTAATAGCAGATCTACGAGCCGTAGAACGTCTTTTTCTAGCAGGACATCTGAGGATGAAAATGTCCAAGCGAGTTTTTTAGGTGGAGGCCCTATAAGAGGACACGCCGGGGGGGGGGCAAAAGAAACGTAGATCCACAAAAGACACCGGGCCGGTGGGATCACCGCAGATTCCGGTCGTCCGCTCAGAAGAGACTGAGAACGGGCCCCAGCCCCTAAGTCCCCTGCCTAATGTACCGAGTGGTGAGATTGGCCACTCAGACACACGAGATGAACTGACAGTTATTAACATCTCTGGTTTTACACTCTCCAAGGACGAAATCTCGGTGTTACGAAAGGGGCTGTCTTTTGCGCCACAAAATAAACTTGACAAGTTTCTAGCAATCAAAGATTTATATTTGTTCTGCAGAAAACTGCTTTTGAAAAAACAGTTTGAGTCCCCAGTACAGGTCCATGATTGGTCACCACGGGAACACGAAGCAGTGGATGATTTGACCTCGCTCCTTGAAGAACAGGATATGGAGCACAGGTGTCCACTAAGCAGGTGTGCTTTCTGGATCTGCTCATTACGGTACAAGAGGACGGGACTTTGAAGTCTGGGCTATATCGCAAGGAAACGGCCGTGAACTCCTTACTACGGTTTGAGAGTTTCCATCAGACAAACCTGAAACGTGGGATTCCAACTGGACAGTTCCTCAGGTTGCAGAGGAACTGTTCCAGTGAGGAGGAATTTTTACAGCAGGCCGAGGATCTTACGGAACGCTTCCTCCGAAGGGGATACCCGAGAGGAGTGATAAGAAGAGCATATGAGCGGGCTAAAGACACCGCTAGAGTGAATCTCCTGAATCCCAGACGTAAGAGACGACAAGATCCTGAGTATGAGCACATCCGGGGTGTCTGTTGAATCGCGGGCCTTTATGGAGGTGACTGGTGGTCAGGTTCTGGATGGAGGAGCCATCACAAGATACGCTTGGTCCACTGTACCCGCGAGCTGGGCTGGTCCGGAGAATATGGATGATGCCGTTGCTGACATGAAAAGGACTGCTGACCTCGCTGTCAGCATGTTGACAACGAAGGGTTGAAGTGGCAGGGCAGCAGATGGTTCCTTTTACATACTGGCTCTATGGCCCAGGAAGATAACACCGGACAGTGCAGGACTTGCGGACCATTGCCCTGTGTAATATGCCCTTGATATACAGCTATAAGATTAACTTACCAGAATAGTGCCTAGTGTCTCCCTCCAGTCCTACTTGTCAGGCAGGGAGTTCCTGCATGGGAAGTGATAGCTTTGACTTATGGTTAGTAGTAGGAGTATATACCTTTCCCTTTAAGCTGGGCAGCAGTGACCCAGTTTGAGCATATTGAAGAACAGTTAGGAATCATTATGATTTTCTGTTTATTATGGATTAAGAGATATAGAATCAAAGATAGAGACATCTCAGATGCATCAATGTTAGGTTGTGTGTTTTTTTGTATTGCATTTAGGTTTACACTCTCCTGCGTCTGCTCCTGTGTACGGCTCCTCACACCTGATGGACAGCGCGCTCCCCCTCTGACATGCATTTACGTCTCAACCAGGTTTCCCCGGTGAGATGACACGCATGCGTCCCTTTCCACCAAGCGCGCGTGCGCATTATGGTTTTACAGTCACTTGTGTCAGTGTTCAGAGGCCCCGCCTGCGTGTTCGCGTCAACTGTTGTGACGCTGGGTGATCGCGCTGCCCATCTCTTCATGAATATCCAGAGCTGCTGACGGCCCTCCCCCTGGTGACGTCTCCACGCTTGCTTCGCCATCTTTGGCTCTGGCGCGCCTCCGGCCGGGACGCGTCAGAGCATGTCATTGTGGGTGCGTCACCGGCCGGGACGCGCCCGCAGGCGTGGAAGGCGGTCGCTTGGGCTGGGGCAGCCTATTATGGTGGATTGACGTCTCCAGGTGTGGGGAGCGGTGCGCGGTAGTTGGGCAGGTAAGTGTATATAAATAGGGGATAGGGTCAGATTAGGGTTTGTCCTGAGGAAGTGACGCGTTTTTGACGTCACGTAATGCGTAGACGGGCGGGGCAGTGGGCAGGTGGTCGTCTCAGCATGTGAGTTCACTTTCTCTTATTGATGGGGATTGGTTTCTTTGGTCTCCCCCCTGGCTTTGTTTTCACTACTTAGCTCCACAGTTGTATATAGCTTGTAGGGTTATTGGTCTGATACATATATTTTTTCATATCCTTTTTTCATATCCTTTTTTCATATTATTTATTAGATTGATTTGCACGATTGTGTAGGATATATTGCTTAGAGATAGTTTTGTAGGTTAGTTTGCACATAGCACGTATGCACTTTACATTTTAGCCAGGATTTATATATATGAAATTTAGATCATCTTTGATTAAAACTACCGCCCCCACTGCCCCTGCAAGTTTTTCCTTCCTTATTGTATATGCCTTGTTTTATATGTTTTTTAGCGATGTCTAGTGTATGTCTTTTCTATTAATAAAGTGATATATGCATTTTTATCAAATAGCGGTGGTGCCATAACTTTAAGGGTGTCTGGGTAAGGAGTGGGACCTTCCTTATTAGAGTTTCTGGCATTTTAATCACCCGTATGTGCACACTGCATGTTGTTTATTTTGACTCTCATTTGATAGTTATCCCCAGTGCAGTCTCAAACTATTGCTTAAAACAGAAGCAAGGGAGCATAATCTGACCAAATTCTAGTATCAATGGCTGCCACCGGGGACCATTGAAGTGCGTGATGGCTTACGAAGAAGTAATCAATCCTACTATAGGAAGCATGGATATTTGAAAGGTAAAGTCTCTAACCCCTGGATTACATATCCACCATATATCAATCAGCTGCCTATCATGGAGTAGTTTTTTAAATGCTCTCAATTTTGCATAAGACATGGCTGACCGACCCGTTGAAGTGTCCACCAATGGTTCAATAGCCTTGTTGAAATCCCCCCCCACTATTATCACCCCCTCTGGGAAGTCATCCAGAGCCTGTAAAATCCTCTGAACTGCTTTCACCTGATCTACATTTGGTAAGTATAAATTGGCCAGTGTGAACTTTCTACCCCCTATTCGGGCCTTAACGAACAAAAATCTGCCTTCTGGGTCTATCAACTTGTCCAGCAACACGAACTGTGCATTTTTGTGGATCGCTATCAACACCCCCTTTGCCTCAGGGTTCGGTGCATGAAACCAGATGGGGAAATTCCTATCTTTACATTTTGGCACCTTTCCCTCTTTAAAGTAGGTTTCCTGTAGAAAAAGAATCTGGCATTTTTTTATGTAGGGAATATAGAATCTGAGACCACTTCGAGGGGCTATTCAAGCCCTTCACAAAGAGCAAAATTTAAGGTGGTGACCCTGCCCCCCCTTACCCCATCCCACCCACCAGTATAGGGAAGAAACACTAGTTATCGGGAACACGAGACTAAAGACACTGACACACACAGCACCCGATACCGGACGCTACCCGGTATCTGAGAAGGCTAGCCTTCCAAGAACTACACTAAACGTTCTGGCAGTAACTCCCCTAAATTCCAACCACCCTCTGCAAAGCAATCTCTGCCGGGGTAGTCAGCTACCTATTTGGGGAACTTTGGTTGAACCCAGCCGTGGCGGGTCCGCACAGCCCATAATAACAGTAAGCTTTAGTGCAAACATACATTACGGTATTTTGGTTTTACAGCAACAAATAACCTATCTATGGTAAATATGAGGCCTACCCTCTAACTCAAACCATCTCTTTAGATTATGAACTAAGAAAAAATACCGCGCTATTCAACATATATAATTGTGAGCTCCAACGTGCAAATATTGGGATCTTCCTCCCCAACTAAAAATACAAAGAATAATTAAGAACAAAAGCACAGAGCTGTGAATGCAAGTCCTTATAAAGTCCTTGTAAATAAAGAAGATTGTGAATCCTGAAAACTTCTATGTCACCCGGTGATCATAACATCCAGTGTGAATCCACCACCTGTAAAATAGGAGGCTTACCAGAACATAAAAAACAGTGCGCTTTCAATCCTCAAAGGCTCTCAGATTAATGAGAAGACTCCTCAATCATATGGCATAGGGTTTAATACCCTGTATCCAAAATCCAATTTTTCAAACTCAAGGTCATGCAGGATGTAAGTCCCAAATGCATATAAAGGGAATGGAAAGAAACAAAATCTAGTGCAAAAACGCTAATTTAAAAACCACTTTAATCTAAAAACGATTGCACTCACATTTCATTCACAAATAAAAGGCACATCATATACTGCAGAGCTTTAGCGACTCTCACCGCAAGGGCTCCCAATCCGATGGTAGGTACCACAGAGATGATACTGTTTGGTACTAAAAACAGAAGAAGTGCTGCTCACCAACGCGTTTCACCCCGTATGGGGCTTTGACCAGGTTTGCAGCAAAGGATCAAATGAATCTTTAAATAGTCCCCGGGGTTTGTAAATCCCAGGAAGCGCATCAGAATCACTTCCGGGTTACAGACATGTTCGATTCTGTGCTTCAATAGGCCAGTGGGCGGAAATACCCAGGAGGTCACCTCTCTATGGGCGGCTGCGCCTGCGCACAATCTCTGGGCCATTCAAGGATAAAGGAAAATGGCGGCGGCTGCGCACCGTTCTCTAGTGCGCACGCGCCAGATAATAAAGACCGCGGCTGCGCACCGCTCTCTAGTGCGCACGCGCCAGATGGGCCATTCAAGGATAAAGGAAAATGGCGACGGCTGCGCACCGTTCTCTAGGCAAATCTTTATCCACCCTTTTTGTGATCGGTATGGCTGCCCCAATTAAAATTAAGCACCTTATAACGTGCAGCACCAAATTTGTGGTATACGTTATATGGTGCCCTTGTAATTTACTCTATATTGGCAGGACCACCAGACCATTGAAGACACGCATCAGAGAACATTTTTATAACATCAGGAAGGGCTATGAAGGCCATAACCACTATAAAAAATTCCATGCCTCAAATCCCAGCTCATTGTCCTTTATGGGGGTGGATAGAATTAAGACCCATTGGCGTGGCAACAATATGGTGAGGGATCTATCCCGGTTAGAAAGTCGTTGGATTTATGATCTAAACACATTATCACCCCATGGACTCAACATAGAATATGATCTGAATTGCTTTATCGACAATTCTTGATATGAATCTTGACATTTAAAATGCAGGGTCATTAGGACCATGGCCTATGGATTTATGGGTTTAACCTGGGTTCATATGTATATGTGTATTGATTTAAATTGTCCTTGATTACTTCCACTGCGAGGACTCTCCATCCGTCCTTTTTTATTGGCTCAAATAGGAACAAGGCTGTCCATATGTCTGATTCTCAATTTTTGGGCGCTATACGCGGGACAACCTGTTTTTATTTTTATTTTTATTTTTAAGAATGTTTTTTAATAGCATTTAATCTTAGCCTAATTTACAACCATATCATCTTTTATGGTCCCCATTGCTGAATAAATTTTGTTTAATGAAAATTCTTTTTAAATACAGTTGGCGGGGACTCATTTAAATTTACACTATATGCCCCCTTTAAAGTGATCATATGGGCGCTATATATTAGCGTACCGAAATGTGATTGGCATATGTATATTGAATTTGATGCTATCAGTTCCCTTGAAGTGTGACAGCTAGTTTTCGATTGCCGGTGGGCGCATGCGCATTGAGAGACTGGTGCTCTATTGTGGCCATGTTTATATACTCGCCTGCATTCCGGAACTGGCGCTTGCGCATTACAAGATGTGTATACCATTGTGACCATTTTTACTGCCCCCTATCATCTGGCGCGTGCGCACTAGAGAGCGGTGCGCAGCCGCGGCCTTCATTATCTGACGCGTGCGCACTAGAGAACGGTGCGCAGCCGTCGCCATTTTCCTTTATCCTTGAATGGCCCATCTGGCGCGTGCGCACTAGAGAGCGGTGCGCAGCCGCGGTCTTTATTATCTGGCGCGTGCGCACTAGAGAACGGTGCGCAGCCGCCGCCATTTTCCTTTATCCTTGAATGGCCCAGAGATTGTGCGCAGGCGCAGCCGCCCATAGAGAGGTGACCTCCTGGGTATTTCCGCCCACTGGCCTATTGAAGCACAGAATCGAACATGTCTGTAACCCGGAAGTGATTCTGATGCGCTTCCTGGGATTTACAAACCCCGGGGACTATTTAAAGATTCATTTGATCCTTTGCTGCAAACCTGGTCAAAGCCCCATACGGGGTGAAACGCGTTGGTGAGCAGCACTTCTTCTGTTTTTAGTACCAAACAGTATCATCTCTGTGGTACCTACCATCGGATTGGGAGCCCTTGCGGTGAGAGTCGCTAAAGCTCTGCAGTATATGATGTGCCTTTTATTTGTGAATGAAATGTGAGTGCAATCGTTTTTAGATTAAAGTGGTTTTTAAATTAGCGTTTTTGCACTAGATTTTGTTTCTTTCCATTCCCTTTATATGCATTTGGGACTTACATCCTGCATGACCTTGAGTTTGAAAAATTGGATTTTGGATACAGGGTATTAAACCCTATGCCATATGATTGAGGAGTCTTCTCATTAATCTGAGAGCCTTTGAGGATTGAAAGCGCACTGTTTTTTATGTTCTGGTAAGCCTCCTATTTTACAGGTGGTGGATTCACACTGGATGTTATGATCACCGGGTGACATAGAAGTTTTCAGGATTCACAATCTTCTTTATTTACAAGGACTTTATAAGGACTTGCATTCACAGCTCTGTGCTTTTGTTCTTAATTATTCTTTGTATTTTTAGTTGGGGAGGAAGATCCCAATATTTGCACGTTGGAGCTCACAATTATATATGTTGAATAGCGCGGTATTTTTTCTTAGTTCATAATTGTTTTAGTTTTCTTCCGAATACCTGCTGCTGTTAACTTTAAAACGGATATTTTTAGCTTTAGTTCACTGAGAAGTATTGATTTTGGTGATGGCACTACTAATATGCCCAATGTTCTCTCAGAACTAAATATTGAGAATGAATTCAAGGAAATGTACAAACTGTTTAATAAGGAAATTAGACTCAAATGGGACATTGCCACATTAGAAAAATATTTGGACCAGAAAATGGTCCCACAACAACTACGGTGGTCATTGGCAATACAGGATGGTGATGACTCAATTGAATCTAAACATGAATGGTTCCAATTCTTTAATGATTGTGGCTTACGATTGATAGAGAAATTGTTAATCAAGAAAAGAATACAATTAAAGGGGCTTGAGTCTATTAAGGAGGAGACTAGGGTACGTCTCAGCCCCTTGAGTACATCTGAAACCTTTATGGCAAAATCTGAAGGATTAAAGGTCAGGTTAGAAAAAGATGAGACCACAATACGTAATAGAAAAATACGTAAACTCCAAAGGGATGCACTTGATTACTCTTTAAAAAAAGTGTTTAAGTGGCAATTTATGGGGGAAGTTACATTGGATGTAGGATGTGATGAGGAGCAGACAATTCAATCTAAAGCACCTCTCCCCCAAAGATCCGTTAGAACTTCCCTAAGAGACAAATCAATCATAGATAGGGGGAACCAACGGAATCATAATAATTTTGCCACCCCAGATAGAAGACCCCAGAGGACTGGGTTAGAAAAACAGAAAGAGAAAGGAGTTAGTTGGAGGAAGCGTACTCCATCTTGGAGGGATAAACACCGCCAAGGAAATTTATCAAGAGAGGATCCCTTCTATAAAAGAGGTAGGGAGATGTTGGCCAACCAGCGTGAATGGGAACAGACCCCTTTTCGGGAGGAAGTTTTCAGGCCCCACCATCCCCAACAAGGACTACCCCCAAAGGACAGGTGGAAACCAAACAGCCCCCCCACACCAAACAGGAGATCTGTAAAAAGAAAGGGGTGGGAGGAAGAGGGCGACGAGGAGGGACGAAGCATAAGAAGAACCCGCTGGTACTAGGGCAAGGGATTTTCAATCTGAGCTCGATACAATTAAGTGTTGAGGAGCTAAAAGCCTTGGATTTAGGTTTGAAGTATGCACCCCCGAAAGACATAAATAAGTTTAACGTCCATATAGATTTTTTAAAATATATGCGGAAATTGAATATTAAAAAATTCTTCTTAAATAAGGAAGGCTTCACTACCGGTCATTCTGAACTGGTGGTTAATGACCCTACTTCCCTCTCATGTGATGTTACTGATACCCCAGTATTTAAACACACGGGGTTAAAGAATAGATCAGTTTTCAACCCATTAAATGTATCCAACTCAAGGTTGGATGTATTCAAGGGAGCAGTAATCAAGGATCTGAGAGGGATAAAGGTAAAAAAGAGAAATCAGCAGATTTCCCAAATTAGAGCGATCAAAAATCTGGAAAAGAATACTGAAATTGTAGTGAAGCCTGCAGACAAAGGCGGAGGTCTTGTCATTTTAAATAAAAAAGACTATGTAGCAGAACTTATGCGATTACTCTCTGATGTTGAAACCTATGTGAAGTTGGATACTAATCCACTCGTAGAGTATAGACAAAGCTTGGTGGATCTCTTACAAGGGGGCTTAGATTTGGGGGTATTAAATGAAAAGGAGTTCAAATATTTAAATATCAGGGAACCCCGAACTCCGACAATCTATCAGCTCCCAAAGATCCACAAAAACCAGACAAGACCCCCGGGTCGCCCCATAGTGAGTGGTGTTGACTCACTTACATGCCGCCTGGGCGCCTATGTGGACAACTTTTTACAGCCGTTGGTTGTCTCACTACCCGCATATTTGAAAGACTCGGGGCAGGTTTTAACTATATGCCAAGAAATGGAGGTTAGTGAAGGGTGCCTACTGGCTACAGCAGACGTCACGTCACTCTACACTGTAATCCCACACCAATTAGGTATTTCAGCGGTGAAGTACTTCTTGGAAGAGAAATCGGGTCTTCCTCCACAACAAATTGACTTCATCATATCTTGCCTTAAGTTTTCCCTCGAACACAATTATTTTTGGTTTGGGGGTGACTTTTATTTACAGATCAAGGGCGTAGCCATGGGGGCCAAATTTGCCCCTAGCATGGCCAATTTGTTTGTAGGGTTCTGGGAGTCTAGATTTATTTTTGGTGGACCCTGGCCTAGTCTGAAGCTATGGCGCCGTTACATTGACGATGTTATAGTGGTCTGGGAGGGATCACATACGTCACTGGAAGCATTCTTTGAGTCTGTGAACTCTAATGAGTTCAATCTAGAGTTCACTGCGGACATAAATGACTCACAAATACACTTCTTAGATTTGATAATTAAGCGTGAAAAAACCACCCTCAACACCTGTACATATTTTAAAACAACGGACAGGAATGGGTATGTCCCAAAGATAAGCTGCCATCATCCCAACTGGCTACGGGCCATACCCAAAGGACAATTTGTTAGACTAAGGAGAAATTGTAGTAAGGTAGCAGAGTATGATGTACAATCTCTACAACTCCAAAAACGTTTTGAGGAGAAGGGTTATCCCTTGAAGGATATAGAGGTGCAGAGGAACCAAGTTAGGGAATTGGACCGGTCCGTACTTTTCAAACGTCAGGAAGGGCCCCTCAAACATGATGGCAATAAGATAGATTTTGCATTCTTAACAGATTATAATCTCCAGCATTGGAAAATCAAAAAGATCCTCAACAGACACTGGCACATCCTTAGGGATGACCCTGTGATTGGGCCGGTATTGCCGGCCAAGCCAATGTGTATTTATAGGAGGGCACCCAATTTACAGGACCGATTGGTTCGAAGCTACGTAGATCCACCAAAACCAGTCCAATTAGTGAACAACCCCCCCCTCGGTTTCTTTAGGTGCGGTGCATGCTGTGGCTGTAAGGGGGGAAAGAAATCAAACAAATCTTTATCCACCCTTTTTGTGATTGGTATGGCTGCCCCAATTAAAATTAAGCACCTTATAACGTGCAGCACCAAATTTGTGGTATACGTTATATGGTGCCCTTGTAATTTACTCTATATTGGCAGGACCACCAGACCATTGAAGACACGCATCAGAGAACATTTTTATAACATCAGGAAGGGCTATGAAGGCCATAACCTATCAGCCCACTATAAAAAATTCCATGCCTCAAATCCCAGCTCATTGTCCTTTATGGGGGTGGATAGAATTAAGACCCATTGGCGTGGCAACAATATGGTGAGGGATCTATCCCGGTTAGAAAGTCGTTGGATTTATGATCTAAACACATTATCACCCCATGGACTCAACATAGAATATGATCTGAATTGCTTTATCGACAATTCTTGATATATGAATCTTGACATTTAAAATGCAGGGTCATTAGGACCATGGCCTATGGATTTATGGGTTTAACCTGGGTTCATATGTATATGTGTATTGATTTAAATTGTCCTTGATTACTTCCACTGCGAGGACTCTCCATCCGTCCTTTTTTATTGGCTCAAATAGGAACAAGGCTGTCCATATGTCTGATTCTCAATTTTTGGGCGCTATACGCGGGACAACCTGTTTTTATTTTTATTTTTATTTTTAAGAATGTTTTTTAATAGCATTTAATCTTAGCCTAATTTACAACCATATCATCTTTTATGGTCCCCATTGCTGAATAAATTTTGTTTAATGAAAATTCTTTTTAAATACAGTTGGCGGGGACTCATTTAAATTTACACTATATGCCCCCTTTAAAGTGATCATATGGGCGCTATATATTAGCGTACCGAAATGTGATTGGCATATGTATATTGAATTTGATGCTATCAGTTCCCTTGAAGTGTGACAGCTAGTTTTCGATTGCCGGTGGGCGCATGCGCATTGAGAGACTGGTGCTCTATTGTGGCCATGTTTATATACTCGCCTGCATTCCGGAACTGGCGCTTGCGCATTACAAGATGTGTATACCATTGTGACCATTTTTACTGCCCCCTATCATCTGGCGCGTGCGCACTAGAGAGCGGTGCGCAGCCGCGGCCTTCATTATCTGACGCGTGCGCACTAGAGAACGGTGCGCAGCCGTCGCCATTTTCCTTTATCCTTGAATGGCCCATCTGGCGCGTGCGCACTAGAGAGCGGTGCGCAGCCGCGGTCTTTATTATCTGGCGCGTGCGCACTAGAGAACGGTGCGCAGCCGCCGCCATTTTCCTTTATCCTTGAATGGCCCAGAGATTGTGCGCAGGCGCAGCCGCCCATAGAGAGGTGACCTCCTGGGTATTTCCGCCCACTGAAAAAAAAATCGAACATGTCTGTAACCCGGAAGTGATTCTGATGCGCTTCCTGGGATTTACAAACCCCGGGGACTATTTAAAGATTCATTTGATCCTTTGCTGCAAACCTGGTCAAAGCCCCATACGGGGTGAAACGCGTTGGTGAGCAGCACTTCTTCTGTTTTTAGTACCAAACAGTATCATCTCTGTGGTACCTACCATCGGATTGGGAGCCCTTGCGGTGAGAGTCGCTAAAGCTCTGCAGTATATGATGTGCCTTTTATTTGTGAATGAAATGTGAGTGCAATCGTTTTTAGATTAAAGTGGTTTTTAAATTAGCGTTTTTGCACTAGATTTTGTTTCTTTCCATTCCCTTTATATGCATTTGGGACTTACATCCTGCATGACCTTGAGTTTGAAAAATTGGATTTTGGATACAGGGTATTAAACCCTATGCCATATGATTGAGGAGTCTTCTCATTAATCTGAGAGCCTTTGAGGATTGAAAGCGCACTGTTTTTTATGTTCTGGTAAGCCTCCTATTTTACAGGTGGTGGATTCACACTGGATGTTATGATCACCGGGTGACATAGAAGTTTTCAGGATTCACAATCTTCTTTATTTACAAGGACTTTATAAGGACTTGCATTCACAGCTCTGTGCTTTTGTTCTTAATTCATCTCTTTAGATTGTATCTCCATCTCTTTCTAATATGAGGAGCCCCCCCTTCCCGGAGCAACTCCCCAAGCCGGCGAGCGCTACCCCCCGGGCGGGACACCCCGAAGCTTCAAATCCTCAGGGTGTGAGGGCCCCCACCCAAGGGCACGCCCCTCCGGGATCCCGAAGCCCACGCACCCCCTCAGAGGTCCTCTTCCGAAGGTTCCCCCCCCACCCTGGCGGCAAGCCCACAGACAGCACCATGAGCCGTCCCAGCAACCTAGGGCAGGGTGAAAGCTCAGGGGAGGGGCGAGACGAACCCCGAGCCACACTGTACCTTTTCATCTGTCTCCAATACAATCTAACGACACAAGAATTAATCATAATAAAATAAATAAGAGATAACAACCCTAATGCTCAAAGCCGGAGAAGGTCCCAGACTCCCATTCCCCGTCCCTCAACCAGTGCAAGCAGGCTTTCCCATGCTAGCTCCACGGACGACCTCCCCCACCCCCCCATCCCGGAGACAAGCTGACAAACAGCCCAAAAAGCATCTGAGTCACTCGATCCCCAGAATGGAAGGTGGGCCCGGGGGGGGCCATAAGGGGAACCCCGGCCTATAGAGACCGTTTCCCCCACACCCCAGTACATTACAGATAAATTCAATAGTCATAACTATTGAACATTACAACCCCCCCACTCCCCCCAACCCCCCCCAGCTCTCGGGTGAGGGGGAACCCAAAGAGAGGGAAGGGGGGAACCCCATTGTTAAAAGACGCTGTCCCTAATTCATACATACATTCAAATAGTGGTCCCACATCCTGACAATAGACACCTATTCACACCTAGCTGCCAACGAGCTGTACTTGTAAAAGGCATCCTTGAATTCCTAATGAGGTCTCCAGACGACACTCAAAGTAGGGTGTGGTAGTCCTACCATGTCTATGGTAAACAATAGACACCTATGACACCTAGTGAAAAGGAATCATTGAATTCCTAATAAGGTCTCCAGACTATTCCAGACATTGAATACACATGGGTATATTGGCATTGGCTGTTATTTCTGGGAAGTATTGTAGCTCTTGTAATATGTCAGTTATGAATATATTAATGAGAGGATTCAGGACAATGCGACCTTTCATTTGATATCAAACATGGCATACATATATTGTCCAGGGCCTGATAATCCACATAGTATTGGACCCTGGATGACATACATTTGGTGTTTGGGCTCCTTTAACTAAGAAATTAATGGGGATCATTAATTTATTGGTTACAAGTTGATAACATGCATATTGTGGGAATTATGCCTTTTATGAAATATACATCTAATCTTATGGAGACCTCATGTGGGCCGACCTTGGCAGACACTCCCACGAGGCGGGGAATGCTGGCCACTCCCCCTATTGTTTATACATTAAGCTGTACAGGGGGGAGGCAGGGAGTCGATGAATGGCAGGAAGGCGATGAGACGATGAATGGGTGGAGGCCTTAGCTGAATGACCATGGAATCATAAGTATCTCTATCTGTCTCTGCATTATATCTCTCTATATCCATTATAACATATATTGTACCGTAACTAATGTAACTTACTTAACTACTTTTATATAACAACTGCCTGTAATATAAGGTTATCTGGGAACTTTAGGAACTTATTGGGTTAGAAAGGTTAATTACTGTGCTACTAATTAAACCCGTCTTTAATATATACATCTTACTGTGTGTATGGTGGATAATTCTCACACAATAAATTGTAGTTGCAAAGTATTTAAGGTACCGTAAATATTATATTTCGTCTTAGGACAGGTCACTGGTTGTGTAGGGAGAGCCTTAGCGGCCATTTTTTTGAATCAGATTAGTGGCTGCTGGGCTGATATGATTGTTAGTATTTGCGCTATTTATCATATTAACCTCTAGTAAAGATATTGGAGATTAATGTGAAGCGAATATTAATAGAAATCATTATTTCCCCTTTTTCACCCATAAATATCGACCAACAATCGTATGTCTCCCCTTAAATGCAAGTGATACCTATATTCCGAGAAGTTTATCTCTGATGAGAGAGAAAAGCATAGCAGTAACAAAAACCATACCTATGACCGCGCCTGGAGGGGCCCGCGACATCCAGGTTCCCTCCCCATCACCAAACCGGCACAGACTGGGCCTGCCATGGAGACCCCAATCATATGAAGCATTGACATTTTATTCCTTCCGATGTCCTATATCCCCTCTCAAACAGCGTCGGTAGTTCCTCATGCGATCTGAGAAAAAATGAAGTATTCTTCCTCACTATTAAATCGAAAGGATGCCCCCACTTGTAAGAGGCACCCGTGCTTTTGATCTTATCCAGAAGCGTGCGCAAAATCCGCCTCATATGCCGTGTTCGCCTAGAAAAATCTAGCAGAAGTATGATCCTGGTGCCACTCCCCCAGCCCCCTTCACCATTTCTTCTCTGTCCTCAAATGACAGCAGCCTACACAACAGATCCCGTGGAGTCATGACTCTATGGATCTATTCCACCCGGAACGCTGCCTCCAGCGGCCGGCCGAGTAAAGAACTGAAGATCGCCTGTGCCGATGCTCTCAGTCTGTCACCTCCGACCTTCTCCAGTATCCCCCTCAATTTTAAGTTTCTTCTTCCTCTGTTTTCCAAGTCATCAAGATGTAACTGCATCTCCCTTTGTTGCCGTCGGACTTCCTACTGCAGGCCCGCCTGTTCTGACAATTCCCTGGTCATCTCCTCCTGATTTCTCTCCATCGCAACTGCTCTTTGCGTCTGTTGCTGCAGGTCTTCAATATCTTTTCTCACCACCTTCTCAATATGAAGCGCCATAGACTATAGATCCGCTTTGCAGGGGAGGGCCTGAAGGTCCTCTTTAGTAGCCAGGGACTGCAGGAGGTTTCTCAAAGCTGCCTCCCCTAGATCACTCTCAGCTTGTGGCGACTGATCCCTGCGGGGAGTCACTGCTGGAGACATGAACCCCTCTCCTATCTGAGCATGCTTTATTCCTGCGGCTGATCCAGGCTGCCATGCCGATGAGGGAGAGGATGTCAGGATTCTCCGTCGGGGGCTGGGACTACCGTCGCTGTGAATGCTTTCCTCTGCTGGGGATTCTGGGGGATCGAGCCTCATGTCGCCTAGGCCGCTTTCGCAGCCACTGCTGCTGACATCCAGATCCAGGCACATGTCTGGGCTTTCTATAGGGGAGCTGGCCCCCTCCCTTATGCTGCTGGAGGGGATCCCCTTATGGTGTGCCACCTGCCCATTTTCTCCTGGGCTCATGTTGCCAGTGAGGGTGCCCTGCTCCATGCTGCCTCCGGGACTCCTGGGGCTGCTGAGTGCCTCCTTATCATATTTATTTTTGCCCCCTTTGAAACCACTCACAGTGGCTGTCTGGTCACTCCCGACACTCTCACCGCCATTTCGGCCTGGCTTCTCACCCACGTGCTTCTCCTCCAGCCCCCCTTCTCTCGCCTCCTCACCTCCGCCCGCTCCACTCTGCAGCTGCTCTGACCGCCGCCACTCTGACTGCCATCTTGATCGCCTCCTCCTGCCGTCCCTGATCCCTCACGATCCCCGCTTGCGACGCTGCTGCCGACTTCCTAGCTCCTTTCTTTTTCTTCTGGGACCCCATTGGGCTTAACGGAGCTCAGCACAAACACTCCTCACCCAACCATGCCCAGGCCACTCCCTCCCCCAAAGCCATGTTTTAGTGCATTTAACTCTGACCAGGGGCATCCCATTTCAGGCCATCTGTCGTTGCACAGTATCATTGCATTTGTTTTTAGTAAGACCACCTATCTACATTGCTCTTGCTTTTCTACCAAAACAATGTTTTAAAGCTTGCTGTAGTGCATTTAACTCTGACCAGGGGTATCCTATTTCAGGCCATCTGACAGTGTATTTGCATTTGCGAATATTCCCAGGCCTTACAAGCCTAGTTAGTGTTACAAATCACAACCACCTGCCTATATTGCTCTTGCTTTTCTACCAAAATGACTTTTTTTTTTTTTTTTCAATATTTTTATTTTATTCGATTCAAAAAGGCAATACAAAGGAAATGTATAGTCAGCCAACACAGAAATCCTTCCCACGCAGGGGAGGCGAACAACACAGAGAGTACAGCAAGTTTTCGTGATCTAAGCCAGTATTGATGTGCAACCTTTCAGTTCAACAATAAAACGATTGGTAACATGGTTACAGTATGATAAAAGCTGGAATAAGCAATAAGTACATCGAGGTTTGTCAATTTTTATCAGTTCACAGTCGCGCTGTCTCTTGCGCCAGTTATTTACCGTCCTATACAAACCATAGTGGCATCTCATCGCGGCCCACCCCCCCGCCGCCCCGTCCCGGCCTTGGCCGAGGAGACCGACAGGGGGCCAGCCACACGACAAGAGGCAGAAAAAACATAAGAAAATAAAGGAATAAAGAGGGGAAGGGGGGGGGAATGGGGGTTGAACAGAGTGAGAGAAGGGGGTAAGGGACAAGGAGGGGGTAGGGTGGGGAGAGGGGGGGGAATCCCCGCGGCCCGGTCTGCACCGATCGCCTAATGGAGCAAACCCAATGGAGCACTGGGCCAGGTATACTGTATCCATGGTTCCCAGATGGAGAGAAACTTATCCTGGGTGTCGGCCAGAATGCTCGAAAGCCTCTCGTTAATCAGGAATCCATTCATTCTGGATGACACCTCCGACACCGGAACAATCTGTTTTTTCCAGGCTCTGGCGATGGTCTGCTTCGCCGCCAGGAGCAAGTAAATGAACAGCTTGCACTGTTTCTTAGTAAGCTCTGGAGGTCTACAATGAAGGAGGGCCACCCAGGGATCCTTTTTGACGTTCTTTTGAAACATTCTGCTGGCTATCTTGTGTATATGGGACCAGAAACGGGTTAGCATGGGGCAGGTCCACCAAATATGCATAAAGGTACCTTCGGCATCACAACCTCTAAAGCACGTATTGGCCTGCCCGGGGAACATCCTACCGAGGCGACTAGGCACCAAGTACCAACGAAACAGGACTTTATAAGCCGTCTCGGTTGTCAGAATGTTCATGGAGCATGAGGAGGTCGCACTCCAGATTTCCTCCCACCCCTTGTCTGATTTACATGGACCCAGGTCGCTCTCCCATTTCTCCACATAGGTATGAACTCCCGCCCCCATGCTATTCAACTTGGAGTACAACATGGATATCAATCCCCTACGGAACGGGTCTTCGCTACAGATCTCCTCAAAGGGGGTACACCTTCGAAAGGGTTGCCCTAATCTAGTTAGAGGTGTTAACCAATGCCTCAACTGTAGATATTGGAAAAAGGCCCTTTGGGGAACGTCAAATTTTTCTCTCAAGGAGCCATAAGATAAGAACCCCTCCTCTGACAAAAGATGAATTATCTTAGTCATCCCATGTTCCCTCCACCATTTATAAGTTGAGCTATTATCCATTCCTGGGGGAAAGGACGGGTTACCCCAGAGATGAGCTAGAGGGGTATGGGGGGACATCAGGGAGGCAGAGTACTTCACTGAATCCCATACTGAAAGTGAATGCTTCATTAGGGGGCTAAGTGTCTCGGGTCTGGACGCCGGGTCCATCCATAGTAGGCCATCTATCGGGGTTGGCGAGCAGTCTGGGAGTTCCAGAAACGTCCAGAGGGGAGGCTTCAAGAGGGAATGCATGGGGGCCAGCTGGGCTATCTGGGCGGCCTTATAATACAAACTAATGTTGGGGACACCAAGCCCACCCAGCGATTTATGGCAAAACATGGTGCGCTTGGGTACTCGCGGACGAGCGCCGGACCAGATAAAAATCAATATTCTCCTCTGCATCGCACGCAGTCTGTACATTGGGATTGGTACTGGCAGTGTTCTAAAAAGGTATAGGAGTTTAGGGAGGATGGACATTTTAACCGCGTTTATTCGTCCCAGCCAGGAGAGCGAGTGCGACCTCCAAGTATCGAGTAGCTGTGTTAAAGATTTGAACAAGGGTGGATAGTTAGCCCCGTAAAGATCCTCATAAGTCGCCGTAATGTGTACCCCCAAGTATTGAAGTGGCTCTGTCGTCCACTTGAAGGAAAAGTTATTCTTAATTTGCATCACCGTCTCTGGGGTCAAAGATATATTAAGGGCCTGGGATTTGTCGCTATTTATAGTCAGACCGGAAATGCGGGCGAATTGATCCAGGGTGGCGTACAGGTTTGGGAGAGAAGTAAGAGGTTGCGAGATCGCCACCACAACGTCGTCCGCAAAAAAGAGAGCCTTATGATGGACCCCCGCCACTTCCAGTCCCCTAATGTTTGGATTTTGCCTTATTGCTGTACCCAGAGGCTCCAGAGCCAAGATAAAAAGGATCGGGGAGAGGGGGCATCCCTGCCTCGTGCCCCTAGAAATCCGAAAGGTCTCGGAGGTGAAACCCGAGTACCGTACCCGTGCTGTTGGATTGTTATAGAGGGCCTTGATCCAGTCAATAAATCTTTGCCCAAAACCCCATTTCTTCAACACCCAGAACAGGTAGTCCCAGGAAATGGTGTCAAAAGCCTTTTGTATATCGAGGGACAACAGAAAAGCTGGGATGTTTCTTGCCCGGGTGTGGTGGACTAAGTGAGCAACCCTCCTAACATTGTCCCCTGCCTGGCGGGAAGGTACAAAACCCACCTGATCTCTGTGAACAAGCTCTTCCAGAAACGTATTCAATCTGGCTGCCAGTACTTTGGCCAGCAACTTCACATCCGCATTGATTAAAGATATGGGTCTGTAGTTAGGTATTTGCAGGCTATCCTTGTCAGGCTTCGGTATCATGCAGATGTCTGCCAACAGGGAGCACGGGCCCAAGGCAGCATCCGCACACAGGGCATTGAAGAGATTGGCCAGGTGGGGTGCCAGGAGGGGGGCAAACTTTTTATAATAAAGGTTACTGAAGCCATCAGGTCCCGGGGTCTTAGAGGCTTTGGTAGATTTAATGGCCGCTATTATCTCCTGAGGTGTGACTGGGGAATCCATCAAGGCAATATGGTCTTGGGTCACAGGCGGTAGCTCACTGCGCTCGAAGAATCTCTCAAGGTCGGCGTTATTGGCCTTTGGGGGGGCCGAGTACAATGTAGATAGAAACCCCCGAAATGCGGCTACAATTTTATCCGGATTGGCCGTTATGGAACCTGAACCAAGCCTAAGCTTCACTGGCCGTTGTTTATCTAAAGCAGTAGTTTTCAGTTTCCGGGCCATCATAGTATCCGGTTTGTTGCCCCTAGCATAGAATCTTTGTTTGGCCCAGCGGAGCCGTTTTTCAGCCTGATCATCTAAGAGCGCGTTGAGCTCCGTCCTAAGCCTATCAACGATCTTTTTATGTTTAGAGTTCGGGGCTCTTTTCCACTGTGCCTCTGCCTGCTCGTACTTTGCCGTCAGTTCCTTGAGTCGCTTCTGTCTCTCTCTTTTCCTAAGGGAAGCAATATTTATAATATTACCCCGCATAACAGCTTTCTGAGCCTCCCAAAGGGTGATCGGGGAGCGGACTGAGTCGACGTTCAGGGCAAAATAATCCTTAAGGGCGTCCTGGATTTTCAGGCATGTATCCTGAGAGCATAGGAGGGAGTCGTTTAATCTCCAGTTGTAAGATCGTTTGGTTGGGACCAGTAGGTCAACCGCCGCCATTACAGGATTATGGTCTGACCAGGTCGAGTTATAGATTTTAGAGCTAATGATTGCCGGGAGTATAGCCTGGGGGACAAAGATGTGGTCTATCCGACAGAAGGATCCATGAGGGTTAGAGAAAAACGTAAAGTCTCTGGTAGTGGGTTTTTTTTCCCTCCAGACATCGCAAAGGCCGTATGTGTCCAGAAGATCACCAAAGCCAGTAGTGTGGGGATCTGCCCCCCGCGACACAGTAGCGGGTTGCCCCGTTCTCTGTCTGTCCATCTTAGGGTTCACAACCATATTTGAGTCTCCACCCATTATTAAGATGCCCTTAGTGTTGTTCTGGACTACCGACAGTAGGTGTTTAAAGAAGCGTGTCTGAAAGGAGTTGGGTGTATAATATGTGACCAGAGTGATATCGATATCGTATAGGGACCCTTGAAGAACCACATATCTACCCGTCGGATCAATGATTTCTTTACAACAGATAAAGGGGAGGTTTTTACTAAAGGCTATCAACACCCCTCTTTTCTTTTCTCTAGCGCATGACATATGGGACACCGGGTAGTGGTGGCTCAGATACCTTGGCCTGGAGTGGATCGAGAACCTTGTCTCTTGCAGGAAGAGTATATCTGCCTTGCAGGACCTGTAATAGTGAAAAGCTTTGTTCCTCTTAACGGGGCTGTTAAAGCCCTGGACGTTGTGGGAAATTAATTTAATGTTAAGCCCCACCATCTAGGTAGAATCGGTTTACTAGTGGGAAAAAGAGCAGACCAGGCGCGGGGGGGGGGGGGGGCGGGGGGGGGAGCGAGGGCTTGGGCGGGGGGGGGGGGAAGGGGACAGGTAGCAAGAAGGAACGACAAGAAAAAACTTAACACAGTAAACAATTCGAAAACAATGAACAATTTAAATATACACAAAGCAAAAAACAGTAAGGACCTAAGTCCAATAAGACCCTCTGGGTCAAGTAAGACCCAGAAGATTCCTGCCGGGGCAGGAAGCCGTCCAGGCACCGGGGGCAAAAGCATCCCAGTCCGGGACGACTCGTACAGTGTGGGGGGTGATACTCGGAGGCACTGGCCACCACCCCAGTGTAAAAAAGAAACGGCAACCGGATAAGGAACAGTACACATTAATACTTTGACCCCGCGAGAGAGAGGGGAGAGATCCGTCCCCCCCTCCGCACGCCCATCTATCCCAAGTTATGAGGGGAGCAGCCACGCCGCTCGGTGGATCGTCGCGCGTCACCGCCGACCATCCCGGGCACAGGACCCTAAAGCCCCCGTACCCCGAGGGCCCACGGCAGACGCCCATCCCCAGCAAGCGGGCGGGGGGCCCCCAGTTTACGCCACCATAACAGAACAATCTAGAGAGAAATACAACTTTAAACTCATTGTCATTGGGCATATAACGTTATAAAGCTGACTTATTAAACCCATATAAACGTAAGGAACTCAGGAGGGGGAGAAGAAGGCGAGATCCAGGGAAATGGGAATATGAAGCCTGCGTTCAGCCAACAGGGCTCACCCAAAATCAGGCGCCCGGGCATGATTCACCAACTCCGACCCGATCCGGCCCCGAAAGGCCTCAGCCCGGATCAGAGTCGGAGACCGGCCGGCGGCCAACTCCCCGATCCCGTCTCCTCCGCGAGCGAACCTTCTCCCAAATGGGCCGCAACGGCTGGCGCCGGGGCTCCCGCTGGGCCGCCCGGTCGGGTGCAGCCACTAGCGGGTCCTTTAAGGGTATGCCCAGCTCCCGTATGAGACTTTGAAGCTCACCAAGGGAGCCCGCAGCGCATTGCCGGCCCGCGTGGGAGAACATCAATCTAAAGGGGAACCCCCATCGATACCTGATACCATGTGATTTCAAGATCTCCAGGCCCGGTTTCATCTCCCGTCTCCGCTGGAGCGTCTGGGGGGCAACATCTGGATAAATCTGGTAAGCGTGATTCTGGAAAGAAAGGTGGGTTGCCGCCCTGGAAGCTTCTAGGATGGCCTCCTTTGTACGGTAGAATGTAGGCCTGATGACAATGTCCCTAGGGCGACCGTCCGATCTTTGGGGGCCTAAGGCCCTATGGGCTCTGTCCAATTCCAGGCGTTCAGCCGGCATAGAGGGGAGTAGTTCACGAAGCAGCGCTGTGACTGTGGCGGGAACATCCTCCATGGACTCCGGGAGACCCCGAATCCGGACATTTTCTCTCCTGGATCTGTTTTCAAGGTTTTCCAGCTTTTGTTGAAGTAGGGTCACATCCTCTCGCACTGCTGCGGTGCAAGACTCACCAGAGTCCAGGGCCGTCACTATTTCATCCATTCTTTCCTCCAGTGTGTTGGTCCGGTCACCCAGATCTCTGATGTCGTTGGCGAAGCTGGTGGAAAGCTGGGACACTGCTGCGGCCAACTCTTGTTGTAATAACAGCTTAAATTTGGCCAACAACTGTTCGTCGCGTATAATAGAATCAGCTGGGCAGGGAGACCCCTGGGCACTCCGCGGGTCATCTTCCTGAATATCTTCTATCAAAGGTTGGGAGGAAACGCTGCTGCCCGGCCTGGGGATCGTTTCAAATATGAGAGGGAAGTCTCTGCTGCTAGCAAGGGACAAGGGCAATCCTTCGTCTATGTCTCCATTGGGGCCAGCCGGGCTCAGATGTGGGGGTCCAGCACCTCCATTGCTCCCCCTCGGCAGCGCGCCACATTGTGGGGGTCTGGGATCAGTAGCAGGCGGCAGGTGCTGCGGGCTGTGCTGTGGCCATGGATGAGGGGTGGGGGGTTGTGATGAGACAGGCAGGGGCGCAGACTGAGGGCGCAGGGGCGCCTGCAAGGGCGGGAAGTCCGTTCCCGTGTCCCCCCTCCAGCCCCCGTCGGCTCCCGAGTCCGGGAGGGGGCCTGATGGGCCCGGTAACGGAGCCGTGTTCCCTCCTTCCTCGTGCGGCCGAGGTAAACGCTGCGGCTGCGGGGACCTCCGCCTCCCGCCCACGTGGTCGGGGCTGCCCTCAGCTCCTACCTCTGTCTCCGGCTCCCGCACTGCGCTCCGCGGGGCCGGTGAGGCATGGTCCGGCGGGTGTAGCTGACCTCCGTGCCTCGTGTCCCGGTCAGCGATCGTGTGGTGGGCGGCCTGGGACTGCCGCCTGAGCTCCGCCATGATGTCTGGCTGGCGGGAGCATGCGGCACCTCTCCTCTCGCCGCCCGTCTTCCTCTCCCTCGTCTTGGCCCCGCTTCTGCCCATCCGGGGACTCAGGTAAGCAATGTGGGGCGAATGCTAGCAGATGGGTGCTCGTTGTAGCTGAGAAAAAGCTGCTTTGGGGTGGTTTCTGTGCCTCGAGGTGGCGAGCACTAAGGAGAAGCAGCCATCTTCTCCAGCGTTCGGCCACGCCCCCGCAAAATGACATTTTAAAGCTTGCTGTAGTGCATTTAACTTTGACCAGGGACATCCCATTTCTGGCCATCTGGCAGTGTGTTTGTATTTGTTTTTAGTAACAGCACCTGCCTATATTGCTTTTGCTTTTCTACCAAAACCACCTTTTAAAGCTTGCTGTAGTGCATTTAACTCTGACCAGGGGCATCCCATTTCAGGCCATCTCACAGTGTGTTTGCATTTGTTTTTATTCCCAGGCCTTGCAAGCCTAGTTAGTGTTACAAATCACAACCACCTGCCTATATTGCTCTTGCTTTTCTACCAAAATGACATTTTAAAGCTTGCTGTAGTGCATTTAACTTTGACCAGGGGCATCCCATTTCAGGCCATTTGACAGTGTCTTTGCATTTGTTTTTAGCAAGAGCACCTGTCTGTTTTGCTCTTGCTTTTCTACCAAAACCATGTTTTAAAGCTTGCTGTAGTGCATTTAACTCTTACCAGGGGCATCCCATTTCAGGCCATCTCACAGTGTGTTTGCATTTGTTTTTATTCTCAGGCTCAGGCTTCCTTGTTGCAGTGCAGACAAGATGTTCTTCCCATTGTCAGTCACCATGGTTCCCATTTGCAGTTTTCGTGGAGTAAGCCATGATTTGATTTCCGTTCACCAAGGCAAACCATGTGAAGAACTGCATGACACCGCTGTGCCCTGCACACATGGTAGGCTGGAGGGGCACTGAGCCTTATCGTGCAGTGGATGTTGCGAAGATGGAGGAGGATGAGAAGGTGGAGTCGCACACAGTCACAGGCACAATAGCCTGGGAGCGTGGAGGCCGAAGCGGCATGACCTGTTCAAGTTGCTGTTGTGGCTGTGCAGGAACCACATTCACCCAATGGGCCTTAAAGGACATGTATTGTCCCTGACCGTAATTACAGCTCCAGACGTCTGCGCTGACAGGCTCAAGGACTGGCCCACCTTCTATTCAACAAAATTGTGCAGGGCTGGTACTGCCTTCTTCGCAAAGAAATTATGGCTTGGGACTCTCCACCTCGGCTCGGCACAAGCCATCAGTTCTCTGAAAGGTGCAGAGTCCACCACCTGAAAAGGGAGGGGCTGCAGCACCAGCAACTTGGACAGGAGCACATTTAGCTTCTGCGCGTTGGATGAGTGGGCACATACTGTTGTCTCTTGGCCATGGCTTCACCAATGGATTGCTGGCGGAATGACTGACTCGGAGTAGGAGGAGCAGGAGCATCTGGGGTGACAGCGGATGGATATGACGCACAGGAGGCGGTGGAGCCTTGGCTGGCTGGAACAGGGAGCGGCGTGCCACTGGGTGATGCAGCAGGCTGGACCACCACTTTGGAGCCACGGTTCTACCAGGCCGCTTTATGGTGACGCTGCATATGTTGACGCAGGGCCAACATTGGGACCCTGGCCATGTTTCACCTTCTGCCTACACATCTTGCATGTGGCAATCTGAACCTCCTGTGGCTTGATGAAAAACTGCCACACCGCCGAGTAGCTGATTTTCCCACCAACAGTCCGCACTAATTCACTTCTACTGCCGCCTACTCCAGGAACCCCTGTTCCACTACCTCCCGGGAAGGTAGCCTGTCATGCAGCAGGTGGTCTACCCCAGCCCCAGGCACATTTGCCTCCCCTTCTGCCACCATGCTGACCGCACAATCCATCACTCTCCATCACTCCAAGCCTTTAAAAGACCCCTCCAAACCCACTTCTTCAAACAAGCGTATAAGCTGGCTTAAGCAACTCCTATAACCTTCAAACTACACATGCAGCCCAACTCATGCTCTACCACTTGTGATCCCTACCTTTTGTTTCCACCCCCACTCTTTAGACTGAAAGCTCGCAAGGGCAGGGCTCTCTTTCCTATTGTCTCCTGTGCTCACAACACTTGGTTTGAAACTCGTAGCATCCAGTTTTGTATTGTTCTCTGTACTATATGTTTTACCTTGTTTGTGATCACACAACACCACCTCCCACGCCACTCTCCTCATCACTACTTGCCCGCCTAGTGGAGGAAGTGGCTGGGCAGTAGCTGCTGATTGTTCTTAGATCAGATCATCCTTACTGAATTGTGGAGCTGAACCCAAAGCATAAGATACTTTGTTGGGGGAGCGAACAGCATAATACAAAGGCAATAAGAGGACAGGCACTGCTCCCAGGCCATGTCAACTGAGGGTTGTGTCCGAGGAACCTACCAACTGTTGACTGGGGGTGTCAGATGTCACTGGTGATGAAGTGGATGACCGTGTTAACCAATAGATGATGGCAGATGGGTTGCTGGTTGAGACACGACCGCTAGCTGATACCGGAAGATCAGGCCTCTCACTGAGACCCTGCTTGATAAATTTAGGCCTCTGCCACTCCTCTGTGCCTGTCCTGGCACTTCTCTGCCTGACATACTTAGTGCGTATATGAGGGGACAAACCGATACACTACGCTTAAAACAGGATTTGCCAACAACAGCAGCAGGTTTGTAACTATGTATGGCCTTTCACAGTAACTAGGCCCTTAAGACTTTAACTGGAACAAATTGGTAAAACTCTTAGATGTGCGTATGTGTTGTACACTGATGAGGGCAGTACAATGCGCTCCAGTACACTGAAAAACTGTTTTTTTTGGACAACAGCAGCAGGTGTGTAACTATGGAGAGACTGACCTGTGTCAAGATGAATCAGGCATGGATCAGCCAAGATTTCCACCCACCAATGTCTGATGCATCAGAGTAGATTGATCATGGTGCCACGCCAACAATTCAGAAATATTGATAGTGCAAAACAGATTTAAGGCACTGCTCTCCAGTTACAGACATTCCTCCGCATCAGACCACAAGTAATTATTGAGGAAATGCATTAAGTAAAGCTTAAGTTTTAATAGCATATATGTGCCCAAAATTTGTATATGTTCTCTTCATGCTGCTGCCAATGCCTGGGTGTGTCTTTCAGGCAATATATGGGCTCTTCATGCTGCTGCCAACTCCAGGGTGTGTCTTTCAGGCCATATATGGGCTCCTCATGCTGCTGCCAACTCCAGGGTGTGTCTTTCAGGCAATATATGGGCTCCTCATGTTGTGGTCAACTCCAGTGTGTCTTTCAGGCTATATATGGGCTCCCCATGCTGCTGCCAACTCTAGGGTGTCTTTCAGTCAATATACGGGCTCCTCATGCTGCTGCCAACTCCAGGGTGTGTCTTTCAGACAATATATGGGCTCTCCTCATGCTGCTGTCAACTCCAGTGTGTCTTTCAGGCAATATATGGGCTCCTCATGCTGCTGCCAACTCTAGTGTGTCTTTCAGGCTATATACTGGCTCCTCGTGCTGCTGCCAACTCCAGGGTGTGTGTTTCAGGCTAAATATTGGCTCCTCATGCTGCTGCCAACTCTAGGGTCTGTATTGTAGGCAATATATGGGCTCCTCATGCTGCTGCCAACTCCAGGGTGTGTGTTTCAGGCTAAATATTGGCTCCTCATGCTGCTGCCAACTCTAGGGTCTGTATTGTAGGCAATATATGGGCTCCTCATGCTGCTGCCAATTCCAGTGAGTCTTTCAGGCAATATATGGGCTCCTTGTGCTGTTGCCAACTCCAGGGTGTGTCTTTCAGGCACTATATGGGCTCCCCATGCTGCTGCCAACTCCAGGGTGCGTCTTTCAGGCAATATATAGGCTCCTCATTCTGCTACCAACTCCAGGGTGTGTCTTTCAGGCAATATATGGGCTCCTCATGCTGGCAATATATGGGCTCCCCATGCTGCTGCCAACTCCAGGGTGCGTCTTTCAGGCAATATATAGGCTCCTCATTCTGCTACCAACTCCAGGGTGTGTCTTTCAGGCAATATATGGGCTCCTCATGCTGGCAATATATGGGCTCTGTCATTGTGCCGCTCTGTGACAGCGATTCTAATAGCGATGCCTCTGATTGCATGTTATACTTCTTTACAATATTATTTCACTAACCCAGCACGCATCCTATGCATGTTACAGCAAGGCAAATTGTTCTACAACCCTATTGAGGCTCTCGGTAGGCCAGAAATAGCCATTTTTAATAGCAATTTGCAGCGAATAAATTTGGACCGAAACTTTTTCCGAAAAATTCGGCGATTCAGCTGAATCGAATTTTTCAAAAATCTCTACACATTATCCTAACTGTGCTTGTCTACTGCATCATCATCATTTTGCTCATAAATCTGGGGTAAAGTGTTCACCTAACTGGGCTTGCTGGCTGTGTCTTTATTATCTTGCTCATAACATTTTGGTGCAGTGTTCAATAAGCCCATTCTAACTATAATTGCTTACTGTGTGTTCATCATCCTAGTCATAAAATTGGGGTGTATTTTCTAGCACTGGGCTGGCTGACTGTCATCTTGCTTATAAAATTTGGGTGTAAGGTTCACAAAACTATGCTTGCTAGCGTGTTCTTCATCCTATTCTTAAACATTGGTGTGTCATTTTCAACTAACTCCTTCCTAACTGGGACTGCTTACTGTGTCTACATCAGCTTGCTCATAATATTAGTGAGTAGTGTTCTCCAAGCACATTCTGGGCTTAACTGGGCCTGCTGACTCTGTCCTCATCAAATTATGGGGTTGAAGTGTTTACCTAGCTCATTCTCCTAACTGGGCTTGCAGACTGCCATCATTATTGTAATAACATTGTGTAGTTTTGAGCAATCACATTCTCCTAACTGGCCTGGCTGATTGTGTCTTTATTATCTTGCTGATAAAACTGTGGTGCAAGCATATTCTTGTTACTGGGTCTATCTATGGGGGCTTGTAGAACAGGGCACAGGGGCAAGCCTCTAAATAAATAAAAATTTCTTTACTCACCTCCGATTGTCAGATACTGTGTCTCTTGCCGATCCGATAACAGATGCGTGATACTGGAGTGGGGGCAGGGGATCAGAGGATCCCATGCCTCTTTACCCCTCTGGCCAGCGATCATTGCATCTGCTAACTGTCAGGCCGGAAGTGGGAAGACATCAAAGGGGCATGGCTAGTTGTGAAAATGGCAGCACCCATAGAGGAAGCAGGGGGAGGGGGGGAATCGGAGGCCTCACCAGTAAAGAGGAGACCCGGTGAGAGGGATCATGCACAGAGGTGAGTAAATGCCCCTGTTGTAGCCCATTTTTTAGAGCACCATGATGGCTGCACAGATAATTTGCACATCACATTAATAGAAAAGCACCATAGGACAATGCTCCAGAAGTTTATGGAACCCAGAAAACCCTCCCCCCGGTGGATGCAAGAGTCAGAACTGAATCTCAAGATCTAATCTACTATAGATAATCATACCTGCAATGAATGGTAGTGAGTGAGGAAGATAGAATAAAGAAATATATTGAAGTACCTGGTTCGGATTTTGGGATGCCCCTCATGATGTAGTAATCTGTGCCACTTACCGCTATATGGTATCAAAGTTCGCTTACAAATGTACCTGATTTTGGGACACCCTATTAGATGTCTGTTCCTTTCTGTAGGCTATTTACAATTTTTCATATTGCATTATAGATGCAAATAGTACTTGTATTAGATTGTAAATAACACCCTTATCAGATTCGTACAGTGACCAATCTCTTTTATATGTAATAGGTATAACAAATTAAGATAATAATGTATTATTGCAGTTAAATTTCTATTTAGAGCATGTATCTATTTGTAATCCTTGTATTGTTCATAGTTTGCTAGTATTTGTATGTATTTATTTTTATTTCCCATCAGCCAGCCCTAACTAATCCCCTCCAGCACACCAGGAGTCAACTGCGCAGTCAGCTGGCGGTCAGGCTGGCGGTGGTGCCACGGGTCACCTCCGGTGTTTGCGTTCCAGCGTTGTGGAAATGAAGGACGACGACGACGGCATTGCCCTTGCAGTCTCTGATTGGGAGGCTAGGCGGGGAGCGCGTTGGACCGCCGGCACTTCCGCCGATGCTTGAAGGCTCCACAAGCACACAGGAGTATAAAGGGAGGGAGAGGGATGCAAACGCTCTGCACCCTGACGAAGTGGTAGGGCTTACTACCACGCATCAGCGTTGATTTGGTGATATACTTATTAGTTCTCTACATTTATTATTATTGTTTATGGTATTATTGTTTTCTTGCTCTTAGCACTCAGCTTGCACTTTATAATAGTTACAGCACGTGGCACTTTAACATTATTTGTTGGCACTGGACACTATATATATATTTACTGATTTTGTGATTTAATTCCTGGGAATTTTTGCTGCTAATTAGGGAGAGGAGGAGGGAGAGTGGATCTTATAATTACCTTCTCCTGGTCATTCCTCTAAAATTCACTTTTTGCACACATTTTTGTGGATATATATATGGAACCCCTTCCATTTTCTTGGCACATTATATAGTCCCATATTAGCCCAATATTAGAGGTTCTGCTCATCATTGACTGTGTTTTTTAATTGTTTTTAACAGTATGTATTATATGTTTGTTGTACATAAGCTCCGTAAAAGATAGACTTTTTATCTTAGATGTGTAGTGTGCGGCATCATTTTTCATAGGAAAATTTGGTGGATTATCTGGTCATCTACACACATTTACTTGTTTGTAGGTTTCACAAATCCCCTTTATTTGGGGTGTCTCCTACTTATGCCAGCACCTGATATTTAGCTGTATATTTAGCGGTGCGGGACCCTTTGAGTTTATAGTTAGCTAAAAGGTTGAACATATGGAGTTCAGTAGTCAAATTAGGTATAGAGACTTCGGGGTTAGAGAGGAAAAAAAAATAGATCATCCGCATAGGCAGCAACAGTGGTGACTAGTGATGAGAGGGTTGTTTGAAATTTGGGTTCAGTGAATTCGGATGAACTTGTGGCCAAACTTCAGGTCCGGGATCCCGAACCCCATCGAAGTCAATGGGGACTCGAACTTTGGGGCCTAAAAACGGCTATAAAATGAAGGGCAGAGGGTCACACCAGGGTGATTGTCCTGTACAAAATGGGCTAACGAAAGTATTCAAAACAATAACAGAAAACAAAAAAATGAAAGAAATACATACAGAAATAAAAAAAAATTGTTTTAAGTGTGAAAGAGGTCAAATTGGCAGGGAGATTGCCCTGCACAAAACAAGCTAGGGATTATACTTAAAATAATCACAGAAACCCCCCAAAGCAATACACCAATAAAGAGCAACATTAAAATATTTTTTCGATGGGTGTTGGAGGCCTAATTTGAGGGGTAACACCTGGGCGCTTGACCTGCACCATATGGGCTATCAAAAGTAACCAAACAAAAACAAAACTAAAAGATAAAAAATACATACATAAATTAAAAAAAATGAAATATTTTTTATGGGGTTGGAGACTCAAAACAATAACAGAAAACTAAAAAGAATAAATAAATAATTCATCCATAAAAATATACATATATACAAATATATATATATATATATATATATATATATATATATATACATATATATATATATATATATTATAATCAGTAATTAAATATATACATAAATATATACATATGGACATCAATATATATAAATCTATACATACATACATAAATATTTACCATACTTTTTGCCCTATATGATGCACTATTTCTCCCAAAAGTGTGTGTGTGTGTGTGTGTGTGTGTGTGTGTGTGTGTGTGTGTGTGTGTGTGTGTGTGTGTGTGTGTGTGTGTGTGGTCAGTCCGTCTTATTGGGCGAATGTAATAAAAAAGTGAAAAAAAGAATACTTCTCGCATCCACTGTCCCCGACTTGGCTTTTGGCGCCCACTGCCAGCGTGCTCCGGCTTGAGATGCAATGAGCCGCTCTGACTTCTGGCTCTGTCACTGCCTCTTGGGCCGGTACAAATTGAAAGCCGAGTGTGTCAGCCCAAAGACCAACCAGCTTGATTGTGGTGCTGCTGCCATTGCTTGAGCTGGTGGGGTTCCCACATTCTTCCTTTAGGGGGAGACAGGTGGCATTGTTGTTGTGGAGGTGGAGCTGCAAGCTGAGACAGAGGGAGACTCAGCTGTTTGCAGGTTTCTTCTGGTAGTTCTGCCACTGCAGCTCATGTTTTGCTTGCAAATGCCTGGTCATACATTAAATGCAGAGATGATTAAGCAACTTTCCCTTGGCACAGCTTGCAAATTACCTCTGCCTTGTCCATTGTGGACTGCATAACAAAATGCCATGCTGGTGCGATCCTCTGAGGCTGTTTTGGCACGCTCAGTCCCTGGTTGTGGGGGCAGGGGCAGCAATGGGCTGAACAGCTGAGGGTTTGCACCCTTCTTCTTCTGCTGGCTGCCTGGGGTTGTGTGACCAATACCTCTTCCTCTGAACTGTGATGGCCTTCAGTCCATGTAGGGTCTAGGACCTCATCATCTTCCCTGGCATCCTCTTCTACCCACTCCTTCCTGCTAGTATACCTCTCAGCTTCAACATTTCAGAAAGCTGCAGCAGTTGGCACTTTCTCTCATTGGTCTCGTTGTCATCTATCAGGGAATCCTGTGATAGTACACTGGCCACATCCTCAATCTCCTACAGAAGCTCTTGAACATCTGTAAGCCCTAGGTCTCCAACTGGGGCAGGGGCAGCAGGCGGATGGCCCACGGTAGAGCATTATTGACTTCTTGACTCTTGGCTGGGACTGTCTTGCAGATTTTACAGAGGCAGGGCTCTGCACTCTCGGCTGCATTGGAGTGGGTGGAAGAATAGCCCCCAGAACTGGTAACACTGCGTGCCATGTAATCCATGACTGCCTCAATTTGTTCTGGCCTCACCACTCTGCCAGCAGCACTGGGGCCTACAAAATAAGCTCCAAATCCAGGTGCCTGCTTATACCCGAGGAAGGTGTAGCAGGCAATGCAAGACGAGTACCAGCCCCATTACAAGCAGTAGCAGCACCACCATCCCTTATTTACTGCTTTCTGCTTTGTTAGACACCTGCAGTTACATCAACACACTCACCCCAGTGATTAGAGATGGGTTTGGAATAAAAGGACACTCTCACCCCAATGAATACAGGAAGGTTTGGAAACCGGCCACTCTCACCCAGTCTTCACAGATAGGTTTGTTATAAGGGGGGTACACACTCACCCAAGTCATTACAGCTAGGTTTGCTATAAGGCTACACAATCACCCCATTAATTACAGCTAGTTTTGGTATATGGGGGTATACACTCACCCCAGTTTTTACAAATAGGTTTGGTATAAGGGGACACTCTCACCCCAGTGAATACAGATAGGTATGCTATAAGGCTACACACTTACCCCAGTCTTTACAAATAGGTTTGGTATATGAGGGTACACACTCACCCCAATCTTTACAAATAGGTTTGGAATAAGGAGACAATCTCATTACAGTCTTTACAGATAGGTTTGGTATAAGGATACACAATTTCCCTGTTAATTACAGCTAGGTTTGGTTTATGAGGACACTCTCAACCAGCCATTACAAATAGGTTTGGTATTAGATGACACTCTCAACCAGCCACTACAAATAGGTTTGGTATTAGGGGACACTCTCAATTCAGTCTTTACAGCTAAGTCTGCTATAGGGGTACACAATCACCCCATTAATTACAGCTAGGCTTGGTATATGGGTGAACACACTCGTCCCAGTATTTACAGATTTGGTATGGTTCTGACCCCAGTCTTTACAGGTAAGCACTGTCAATTGTTAAATGGTCATTACTTGAATATTTTTATATGATCTGATATTTATATAAACTGAGTTTTTCCTTTGATATATAAATATATCGATATCAAGTACTATACAAAATTTGCATATATTTTTTCCTGAACCCCCAAGTACATTTAAAAGGACCTAAATTGAACAGCTAAACCTAGGCATTTCAGACATTTTACATTGTATTTAATTATTGGCCCTAGTTTACTACTATTGACAGATTTGAGATATGCTCTTTTAGCATTATAGTTAAGAAATAATATTGTATATCAAAAGAAATGCTAATAATATTTTTTTTGGTTTATTTATAATGACTAGACTTGTAGGCCAGGAATTGGAACTAATGATGCAAAATTTCTCCACCTCTCAAAGAGAAGGAAAAAGCATCCTGTCCAATGTGGGCAAATATCAGTTGTATTTCAGACTACAAAAATTGCTGGAAAAGAAGTGGAGGATCTGGTGGGACATAAAATATTTCAAACAGTATTCCTCAAATTCCCAGGATAGAAATTTGGGAAATCTGCCCCGTCAAACTATTTCAAAAATTGGGAACACAGAGTGTGCCAGTGACAATACATACAAAAAGAAAAAAACATTCCTTCCCCAGACAAAGCTTATTCCATCTACTCAAGATTTGTTAGATATAAATCAATCATACTAAATAAAAGAAATAAATACACGGGAAGGACCACCACAGGTAGCAGTAACTTAACCTCCAAAAAAGCTAACTTTAGATCAATTTGATTGTCAAAAGAAACAGGCTCAATAGAGAAATTGATAAAATGAAAGTAGTAAATTTATCCTTAGTTGAGCTTACTAGACATGAAATGGAAGTCTTAGCACTAGGTTTAAACTTTTGCCCTTATCAGGAAAATGATAAATCTGAATTAATTAAAGATATTCACCTTTTTACACGTAAATAAGTATTGAGTTCCATGTTTAAAGACAAAGACTTCCTTGAACCATCTGGCTTTAAAAAAATGGTCAGATTGGTTAAAACAGGTGGCAAGATGATAGTGAGTTGGAGGACAGTGGTCATATAGACTCGCCCGGGGATGTGCTAGAAGTAGATATCTCAAAATTGAGAATGGGTTCAAAGTTCTCTCCTCCATTTACAAACAATCCCAGTGTAGCTACCTTCCTTAATGTAGTAAATTTAGTGGAACGCTTTCCACGCGACATGAATTTGGCTTAACGAAAGGCCCTTAAACCGGACCTTCACCATGATTTATTGAAAAGCCTAAACCTTTAAAAAACGATTCCCCAGCATCTAAAAATATATTTTACGTTTTTAGTCACATATTATTCTTTCCCCCAATGGGCTGCAACTCTGTTAAGGACTTTAGGATATGAGCGCTGCCACCTTGACTCAGAAGCATCACACTTACTGAGGAGAGGAGAGTGGGATAAAGTACAGGGGGGCGGGTTATAGCTGTGCTTTGCTCAGATAGAGCAGAGCTGGGGTCAGGAAAAACACAATTCTGTGAGAACTCACCTGTAGAATTGTTTTTTCTGGGGATCCATTCCAGACCCTCCTTACACTTAGGTTTACCTCCTTGCCCGATAGGATGTGACTGCAAGACAAAAAAGGCGTGGCCCCTCCTGGCCCCATAAGTAGCAGCTGCCTCCTAATCAAGACCAGTACTTAAAGCAGTAAAACATAAATCAGAGGCAGGCCCCCTTTATAGGAGACAATGCTCATAACGAACTCCACTTGAATTCTCTCAAAATATACTTTTTTTTTTTCTTTTTTAATGCCAATGAAATAATAAATGGACTAAACACCATCAAAAAAGCATCAAAAGATAGATCTTGACCCAAAAAGGGTGGGCCGGAGGGTCTGGAATGGATCCCCAGAAAAAACAATTCTACAGGTGAGTTCTCACAGAATTGTGTTTATTCTTCCGATCCATTCCAGACCCTCCTTACACTTGGGATCTCCAAAAGCAGTGCCATCTAAAGGCGGGATCCCCAGCGTAGAACAGTAAGTTAGATAAAGGGCCAGCACACCAATAGTTAAATCAAATAGACTTGTATTAAATGATATCCAGCAAGATGAGGTACATACAGACCATTTCGCTGCATCAAAGTCCATAAGATAGGGTAGGTGATAGCAGAACAGTGTCCATAATCCGACGTTTCGGGGGTGTAAAAAACCCCCTTCCTCAGGGCAGACAAACAACAGTGGCAAGACCGCAGCTTGCCTTTTAAAGGTCAGAGGTGCTGTGATTACCACCTGACGTGATATGACGTCAGAGGGTCAAACTGTAGCACACTAAATGGACAAAAAACACAAATTGTTAATCAAAAGAATGAAAAATACTCACCAAGCCGTCGGAGCGTGCCACTGGGGCACAACTCCGTCACCGCCAGAGACCGATCACATAGTGACCGGCAACGTTCCTGTCTGCCCAGGAAGGGGAGATGACGCTGGGCTCCAAATCTGCCCAGTAACTGGTGACAGGGCAGCAGGGGCGACCGGATAGGCCGCGCCTGCTGTCCGTCATCAAGCTCGCAGGGGCAGACGTCACCCTTGCAAGGCGTCCGCTGGCATGGAAACCATGTCAGCGGCGCCGTCTCCAGTGACCCTGCGCCGTCAGCTCACCTTACCAGTGGTGAGAGCTATAAGCTCCCGGCCTGGTCGTTACAAATAAAGCATTTACGTTGTGGCAATCATATTTTAGGAAGAAGAAGAGAAAGAGTAAAGGAAAGGGGGAGAAAGAACGTGAGAGAAAAAGGAAAAGGGGGAGCGCGTGAGAAAGAAAGAGAGAAATGAGCTGTGAGCAAAAAGGGGGGGGGGGGGGGGAACGGGTAGAGAACCAAAGGAAGGGACGCAGAAGAAAAGAGAAAAGGAAGAGCTTGTGACTAGAGGGGAACGGAGACATAAGAAAAGGAGCTGAAGAGATAAATAGGAATGGAAGGGAACGGTCAAAGGTAAAACAATAGAAAGACACAAGATGTAAACATACCAAGGGAAAACCACAGAAGGGGAAGTGAAGCAAAACAGAACACAAAACACACAGAAGAAACAAAAAACAAAACAAGAAACAAAAAACACAAAACAAAAACCTAAAACAGTAAACAAAGAACAAAAAACAAAAAAACAACCGACTAAAAAGCCAAAAGGACAGAAACAGGAGGGAACCAGAGAGAAGGGGAAGAACAGGAAAGGAATGGGAAGAGCCACCATGTAGAGAGGACAAGGGTGGAAAAGGAGGAGGACTAGAGAAGGGAAAAAGGAGAGAGGAGAAAATGCAAATGGGAAAGGAAAAAAGGGAAAACTAGAAAAAGGGAAAAGACAAAACCAATAAGACAAAGAAAAAGAGAAAGAGAAAAGAAAAAAGAGAGAAAGGGACAAAGACATGATACTGAGACAGAAGGTGAAGCCAGAAAGGGGAGCAAAAAGAAGGAACGGAGCCCAAAGAAAAAAGAAGAAAAATGAAAAAAGGAAAAAAGGAAAAAGAAAAAAGAAAGAAAAAGGAAAAAAGAAAGAAAAAGAAAAAAGGAAAAGGAAAAAAAGAAAAAAAGAAGAAAAAGAAAAAAAAAAGAAAAAGGAAAAAAAGAAAAAAAGAAAGAAAAAAGAAGAAAAGAAAAAAGGTAAAAGAAGTGAGCAGCAGTGGTACAGGTACTAATTCAATTATCAACGTTGTGTGAGAAAACAAGAGAAGCCAAAAGAGGTATTTAGACCTCTTGGTTGGACGATGTCCAATTCATGAATCCAGTAAGTCTCGCGTTGCAATAACCGAAGATGGCGGTCACCGCCGCGATGTGGTCGTTCCACTTGTTCTATGACCATGCCACGGAGCTCTGATGTCTGATGTTTATGGCCTACAAAGTGGATAGCTACAGGTTTGTCATAGTCAAGAGTCTCACCATCCTGGTGTTTCTTGATGCTAATCCTCACATCACTTCGGTGTTGTTGAAATCGTTTCTTGAATGGCCCTATGGTTTTTCCAATGTAAAGTAGGCTGCAAGGGCACTTGAGAAGATAAACACAGTAGTCTGTGAGACAAGAATAAGTTCCTCGGATCTTATAACGTCTCCCAGTGTGCGGGTGGGAGAATTCTGAACCCAAAATTAGCGAGTTGCACACATTGCATGAGTTGCATCTGAAACAACCCGTCCGGGAGGATATTTTGACGGGCGGTTTCCTGTATTTCTCCACTGGGTCAGCCCTTACTAGAGAATCTCTGAGGTTTCTACTTCGTTTATATACTTTCATAGGGGGGATCTTCACCACGGGGCACAGTGTTTTATCTGAGGTCAATATGGTACTATATTTATTCATGACGCGTTCGATCGTTGGAGCCGCCTGATTATATGTCACCATGAAGGGCACTCTCTCTACCTTAGGGGTCCTAGACTTTTCTTCCCCCAGCCATATTTGTTCAGCACGGCTTTGGGCCTTAGTAAGTAAGTCTTCTGGATAGCCCCGTGTGCGAAATTTTTCAAACATCCGTTGTAGTTGTGCTTTCCGGGTATCGGGTTTGGTATTCACCCTGTATACCCTCAAGAATTGTGATATTGGCAAACTGTTGACAAGGGGTCTGGGGTGCGCGCTGTCAAACCTCAGCAGCGTGTTCTGTAGGTTTAGTATAGAGACCCGTGGTGATAGTACCATCATCAGCTTTGGAAATTGCCACATCTAGGAAGGTTACATAGTTCTCAGAAATCTCCGGGTTAAAGGTGATAGTTGGGAAAACGGAATTGATGTGTTCGATGAACACATCCAAGGATGCTCTATCTCCATGCCATACAGTGATGACATCATCAATATAGCGTCCCCAATACTTGACATGTGCTATATATAAAGGTGACGGAAAGATATACCGTTCTTCCAAGAATCCAACAAACAAGTTAGCAAAGGATGGAGCTATTGCACTCCCCATCGCGGTCCCGAGAATTTGTTTGAAGAATGTCTGTTCAAACCTGAAGTAATTGTTATGCAGGACGATCTCCAACCCAGTCACAATGTATTCCACTGGAATCTCTGGAGGGTTAAGCGTGAGGAAATGTTTGACTGCTTTTATCCTGTGATCATTCGGGATATTGGTGTAGAGAGAGGAGATATCCATGGTCACTAGCAGATCCTCTGGTTGAATCTCAACCTCTTTGAATTTCTGCAGAAAATCTCCAGTATCCTTCAGGTACGATGGTAACAAGCGTACATACGGCTGGAGATAGTAGTCAAGCCATTGCGCTAATGGCTGAGTAGCTGAATCAGTGCCAGCTACTATTGGCCGAAATTTCAGCGGCTGACATCCTTTATGGATTTTAGGTAATCCATATATCACAGGTGTAATGGGATATTCAATATCGATGTATTTCGCCGTATGTTCACTGAGCCATCCATTTGACAGACCTAAGGAGATATATTGGCGTACTGTGTTCTGGATATCCCACACTGGATTATTAGAGATACATTCATAACTCACTGTGTCAGCCAGCATATCTCGGATGCTCTGCCTGTACATGTCATAATCCATGACCACAATCGCCCCGCCTTTGTCTGCGGGTTTCACAATGATGGTCCTATCATTGCTTAATTTGGACAGGGCCGTCTGTTCTCCCTGTGACAGATTGGGGTGGTACCGTTTAGATTGCATAATACGTCCCGTTTCCGATCTAACGGTATTAATGTATGAATCTATTGTGCCAAAGTTGCCAGGGGGGATAAACTTACTTTTAAGTTTCAGTTTTGATGGGCCCAAGATTTTTGTATCTCGTGCAGTGTCAGGTTGCCCAGAAGAGAACTGTTTAAGCTTCAGTGTTCTCTCTAGTTTGTAGAACGGTAGAACAGTAGGTAGCTTATTTCACTACCGCCTGAAGAATCTTTCGACCAACCCCAGCGTCAGCTGAGGCCCTAACATCTACCTTGTAAAATTTGGTAAATGTATGAACCGAAGACCAGGTGGCAGCTTTACAAACCTGCTCCACCGAAGCCTAGTGGAATGGGTTTCCTCCCCTTGGCCGAGTAGGCTCTTTCCACTGCCTGCCTAATCCACTTACTGACAGTGGATTTAGCTGGCGGAAGCCCCTTTCTCGGCCCTTCCGATATAACAAAGAAAATCTGACTTCCGGAAGGATTCTGTAGCCGCCATTTATTATTATTATAGTTTATTTATATAGCGCCATCAACTTCCGTAGCGCTTTACGAGGTAAGAATACAGACCAGGTAAAACATATAGCACAGAGAACAATACAAAATTAGATGCCACAGGTTAAAACCAAGTGTTGTGAGCACAGGAGACAATAGGGAGGAGTGCCCTGCCCTTGCAAGCTTACAGTCTAAAGGATGGGGGTGGAGACAAAGGGGGCGGGGTCACAAGTGGTAGAGCTTGAGTATGGCTGCATGTGCCATTGAAGGTTATAGGAGTTGCTTACGCCAGGTCATATGCTTGTCTGAAGAAGTGAGTTTTGAGGGCGCTTTTAAAGGCTTGGAGTGATGGAGAGTGGTGGATCGAGTGGGGGAGTGCATTCCAGAGAAGTGGGGAGGCATGGGAGAAGTCTTGAAGGCGGGAGTGCGAGGAAGTAACCAAGGAAGAGGACAGGAGAATGTCAGAGGCAGAGCGGAGGTTGCGCTTTGGTTGGTAATGCTAGATCAGAGATGAAATGTAGGAAGAGGCCTGGTTAGAGAGAGCTTTGTAGGTTTGCACTAGAATTTTGAAATGAACTCTATGAGAGACAGGTAACCAGTGGAGGGATTGACAGAGGGGAGTAGCACTGGAGAAGCGAGAGGAGAGATGGATGAGGCGAGCAGCAGAGTTTAGGATAGATTGGAGGGGAGCCAGTCTGTTTGTTGGCAAACCACAAAGGAGGTTGTTCCAGGGCATGCACTAGCATTTTAGTGGTGACAGGTGAGAGGAAGGGACGGATGCGAGAGATATTTTTGAGTTGGAGGCGACAGGAGGTGGCTAGGGAGTGAATGTGAGGTCTGAAGGAGAGAGAGGAGTCCAGAATGCCACCCAGGCATCGAGCTTGAGGAGTTGCAGTTATTGTAAGATTATTTACAGAGATTGTGGTGTTAGAGAGGGGAGGGGAGTGAGATGGTGGTAAAATGACCAGTTCTGTTTTGTCTGTGTTCAGTTTAAGAGATCGAGATGTCATGAAGGAAGAGAAAGCTGTTAGTCAGGAAGGCGAGAGAGGATAGAAGAGAGATTCGGGCCAGAGAGGTAGATCTGAGTGTTGTCTGCATAAAAGTGATATTGGAAGCCTAGCGAGGTTATTAGTTGTCCTAGACCAGAAGTGTATATTGAAAAAAGTAGGGGTCCTAGGACTGAGCCTTGTGGTACCCCTACAGACAGACAGGGGAGAGGAAATGGTGTTTGAGTAAGATACACTAAATGGGCTGTGAGAGAGATAGGAGGAGAGCCAAGAGAGTGCTAGACCTTGGATTCCAAGAGAAGAAAGAATATTGAGGAGCAGAGCATGGTCGACAATGTCAAAAGCAGATGATAAGTCGAGAAGAATGAGAGCAGAGTAGTGGCCTTTGGATTTGGTTGTCAGTAGATCATTGGTGACTTTGGTGAGTGACATGAGCGGAAACCAGATTGGAGGGGATCTAGGAGGGAGTTTGTAGACAGATAGTTGGTAAGTTCTGTATGGACATGCTGTTCAAGAAGCTTTGATAAGAAAGGGAGCAGAGAGATTGGGTGGTAACTGGGGAGGGCAGAGGGGACCAGAGTGGGTTTTTTGATGAGTGGAGTTATAACAGCATGCTTATAGGTGGAGGGAAATGTACCAGTGGAGAGGGAGAGGTTGAATAAAGATGTTAGGGCTGGAATGACAGATGGAGACAGTTGAGGGAAAAGGTAGGATGGAATGGGATCAAGGGAGCAGGTGGTCAGGTGAGCCTTTGAGACCAGGGAGGAGATACCTTGAGCAGTTAACACTGTGAAACGAGGTCATGAGTGGGGCAGGGGGGATGTTGGGCAGGGGGTATGTTGGTAGGAGAGAGGTGTTCTGGGATGTGAAGCCACTTCGAATCCTGTTGATTTTGTCTTTGAAGTATGTGGCAAATTGCTCAGCCGTTAGCTATGAGGATGGAGGAGGTGGCAGTGGGCGGAGAAAGGAGTTGAAAGTGTTAAATAGCTGTTTTGGATTCCGGGCCTGTGTCGATATGAGTGATGTGAAATATTCCTGTTTGGCAGATGAAAGGGCAGTCCTGAGTTCCTGAAGGGCTCTCTTGTATAACAGGAAGTCCTTCTTGGTTTTGGATTTCCTCCAATGCCGTTCAGCAACTCGACAATGCCGTTTCAATGTTGCAGTGTTAGTGTTAAGCCATGGTTGTCTTTTTTTGGCCTGAGGGCGACTGTAGTTAAGGGGAGCAACAGAGTCAAGGGCAGCAGTTAGTGTGTTACGGTAGTATGAAGCGGCAGCGTCTACATTGGTAAATGAGGGCAGAGTATGAAGGGGATGTAAAGCTTCGGAGAGAGATTGAAGGTCTAGGTTTCTGAGGTTCCTGCGAAGAATTGCAGGTTTGTGTGCGACGGGGGGGGGGGGGGTAGTGGTAAGGGAAGAGAGTGTTAGTGTTAGTAAGTTGTGATCAGAGAGGGGAAGTGGGGATGAGGAAAGGCTGGATACAGAGCAGAGGGGAGTAAAGAGCAGGTCAAGCGTATGTCCATCTTTATGGGTGGGGCTGGTAGACCATTGTTTGAGGCCAAAGGAGGTGGTTAGGGATAATAGTTTGGTGGTTGCAGTGTTGTTGGTGTTAACGGGTATGTTGAAGTCCCCCATGATTATAGCTGGGATGTCAGAGGACAGGAAGTGGAGAAGCCAAGTTGAGAAGTGGTCCAGAAAGAGTGGCAGGTCCAGGAGGGCGATAGATGATGGCAATATTTAGGTGCCAGGGAGAGTAGAGATGGACACAGTGAACTTCAAAAGAAGGGAAGGAAAGGGAGGGTAGAGCAAGGATTGGGTTAAATGAGCAGTATTCAGACAGAAGGATGCCAACACCTCCACCCTGTTTGTTGGTTGATCTTGGGGTGTGGCTGAACTGTAAGCCCCCATATGAGAGGGCAGCGGGTGAGGCTGTATCAGAGGGAGTGAGCCAGGTTTCAGTAAAGGCCATGAAAGTGAAGAGGTTGGTAGTGAAGAGGTCGTGGATGTATGCCAGTTTGTTGCACACTGAACGTGCATTCCACAGTGCACAGGTGACAATGGGGGGAGTGCGTTGGGGAGGGGGTGATTGTTAAGAGGTTGGCTAGGTTCCGTGTGTTTGTCGGTTTGCTACCATGGTGAAGGCTAGTCTGTGATGAGTTGTGGGGTATAGAGGAGCGGGGAGGCGAAGGAAATGGACCTGGGTTTTGAGCGATGTCACCAGCAGCAAGTAGGAGCAGAGAAAGGGAGAGGAGGTGACTGTGGGATTTGAAAGTGGCAGAGCGTGTTTTGCGGTTGCATGGAGAAAAGGAGAGAGATTTTGCCAGTGAGATAAATTCATGCGAGCAAAGGTAGGGGGATGAGAGCAGTGATGGAGAGATATAGAGACACTTACCAGGTGCAGGGGGATGCTGGGAGTTAAGGAATTTTAGAGTCAGAGGAAGCAGGACTGTAAAATACCAGAGGAGCATTGTTGGGGATGAGTTATTCAGTCAAGCAGAGTCTGGTGCCTGTTCCCTTCTGGTCACTTCGGGCCTAATTCTTTGATGGACTTAAAAAATCCTGGACTTGATAAATCCAGGACAGCAGCCCAGGCTGACATGCAGCCATTCCTCACAAAGATATACCACTTGTGAGAGGCCTTGATTAGCTCAGTCAAACAGCTGGGGGGTGGGTGGTACTAGGGCAATAAAGTTGCTGGGGTTATCAGGAGGGGAAGCTAGGGGGTCACAAAACAAACAGTATTTATGTGAACTGAGTCATTGCATAGACAAAAGCAGTGATGGGTGACATCCTTGTTACAATACATATGGGAAATACAGAGATGAGCATACACAGATACAGTGTCATAATACATGAAAAAGGTAAAGTAACAAGTCATTAGCAGCAGATAAGTCAGTGTTCCCAGAGGACATACCCAAATGTGGACCCAAACTGGCTGGCAGTGAAAGGGTTAACAGGTAGTAGATGTGTCCGTGTTCCCAGAGGACATACCCAAATGTGGACCCAAACTGGCTGGCAGTGAAAGGGTTAACAGGTAGTAGATGTGTCTGTGTTCCCAGAGGACATACCCAAATGTGGACTCAAACTGGCTGGCAGTGAAAGGGTTAACAGGTAGTAGATGTGTCTGTTCCCAGAGGACATACCCAAATGTGGACCCAAACTGGCTGGTAGTGAAAGGGTTAACAGGTAGTAGATGTGTCCGTGTTCCCAGAGGACATACCTGTTGATGAAAGAAAGGGATCGTCAGTAGCAGCATGGAGAAGATGATGAGCAGAGCAGTTCAGGATGCAATGATGTAAATTCGGGCCTAATTCTTTGATGGACTTAAAATATCCTGGACTTGATAAATCCAGGACAGGAACCGGGCATAAAGAAGGTAGAATTACCTCCTCATTAAGGTGAAAAGTAGAGATGACCTTAGGTAAAAAATCAGGCTTAAACTGAAAAACGACATTGTCTCTGTGTAACTCAAAATAAGGCGACCTCATACATAAGGCGGCAAATTTAGAAACTCGCCGCACATCGTCAAAATGCTCAATGGAGCGTCCATCATAGGCTCGAAAGGAGCACCCTGGAGAGCAGATAGTACCAGATTCAAGTCCCACACCGGTAAAATAGGCTTGCGCGGTGTTCGGACATGAGTGACTCCCTGAAAAAAAGTTCGAATGAGTCTATTTCTAGCGACAGACTTCTGGAAAAAAATAGATAAGACCGATACATGCCCCTTTAGGGTGCTTAATTGTAGGCCCATTTCTAAACCATCCTGCAGAAATTCTAAAATTCGAGAAACCAAATATCTTCTGCATGAAAATTTCCTAGACTCACACCAGGAAATTAACGCTCGCCAGACCCTGTGGTAAATCTTGGCAGATGTCTTCTTCCGGGCCTGAATCATGGTATTGAATAACCTTAGACGATAAACCTCTCTCTGCTAAGATCGAGGTCGCAATAGCCAGGCCGTCAAAGCCAGCATCTGTAAATTCGGATGCCGAAACGCCCCCTGTGTGAGAAGGTCTGGATCGTCTGGCAGGCGCCAATGATCTACCGACATCCTTACTATGTCTGAAAACCAACTTCTCCTTGGCCAGCGGGAAGCCACCAGAATGGCTGGTACCCCCTCCTGAGCTATCTTCCTTAGTACACGACCTAGGAGCGGGGGAAAAACATACAGGTGCTTGAACCTTGACCAAGAGGTTGACAGGGCGTCCGTTGCTATGGCCAGAGGGTCCCTCGACAAGGACATAAACCTCGGTGGCTTCTGATTGTGTCTGGACGCAAAGAGATCCACCTCTGGATAACCCCAGCGAAGGCAAAGGGCTTGAAAGATCTTCTGACTGAGGGACCATTCTCCCCGACGCAGTGATCCCCTGCTCAATGAATCTGCCTCCTGGTTTTCTACCCCCGGGATGTAAACTGCCGAGATGCAGGGAACATTCTCCTCTGCCCAAGTCAGAATCTTACTTCCTTTAGGGCACTCCTGCTCCGAGTACCCCCCTGATGATTGATATAGGCTACCGCTGTCCGGTTGTCTGACTGGACCTGGACAGCCTGTCCCTTTAAACTGGGGGTCAGATACTGAAGCACTAGCCAGATTACTCTTAACTCCAAAATGTTTATGGGAAGCCGATTCTCCTTTGGATCCCACTGCCCCTGGATCTTCTGGGTCTGCCAGATGCCCCCCCAGCCTGAAAGACTTGCATCCGTGGAAACGATTTGCCACTGAGGTGTTAGAAAAGACCTGCCTACCAATAGGTGCAGGGGGTCCAACCACCACAGAAGAGATTGCCTGGCTGAGGGAGTCAAAACAAAAGACTGATCCAGAGACTGCGAGGCTCTATCCCAGCTTAACAGATTTAACTGAAGAGGCCTCATGTGAAACTGGGCAAAAGGCACGGCCTCGAAGCAGGCCACCATGAGGCCTACAAGTTTCATCCCTAACCGGATGGTCGGCTGCTGACAGGCCAGTAAGGATTCTATCTGGCTCTGAAGCAACCGAGCCTTCTGCTCTGGCAGAATAACTTTGACCTGAACTGTGTCCAGAGACATTCCCAAAAAATTCCTTACTGGTACAGGGGTGATATGGGACTTCGGATAATTGATCAGCCAGCCGAACTCTTCTAGGGTTGATAGGACCGTCTGCGTGTCCTTCTTGATCTCCTGAAGGGACCCGGCAGAAATCAAGAGATTGTCCAAGAATGGAATTATGCATATCCCCTGGCTTCTCAGAATGGCCATGAGTGCCACAAACTGGAAATGTTGGCCTTCCAGGGCAAACCTTAATTTCTGATGCCCTGGAAAAATCAGGATATGAACATACGCGTCCCTTGTCTCTTTCACACAATGTTTGGGGTCCTGCTGCTGCTTGCAGCTCCAGTGTGTCTTTAGGTCAATTGTTGGGCATCTGCTACTAACTGCAATGTCTCTTTCAAGCAATGGGCTCCTGCTGCCGCTTGCAACTCCAGGGTGTGATTCATCCAATTTTTGGGCTCCTGCTGCCAACTGCAGTGTCTCTTTCAAGCAATGTTTGGGCTCCTGCTGCTGCTTGCAACTCCAGTGTGTGATTCATCCAATTTTTGGGCTCCTGCCGCCAACTCCAGTGTCTCTTTCAAGCAATGTTTGGGCTGCTGCCGCTTGCAACTCCAGGGTGTGATTCATCCAATTTTTGGGCTCCTGCCGCCAACTCCAGTGTCTCTTTCAAGCAATGTTTGGGCTGCTGCCGCTTGCAACTCCAGGGTGTGATTCATCCAATTTTTGGGCTCCTGCAGCCAACTCCAGTGTCTCTTTCAAGCAATGTTTGGGCTCCTGCTGCTGCTTGCAACTCCAGTGTGTCTTTAGGTCAATTGTTGGGCACCTGCTGCCAACTGCAGTGTCTCTTTCAAGCAATGTTTGGGCTCCTGCTGCTGCTTGCAACTCCAGGGTGTGATTCATCCAAATTTTGGGCTCCTGCCGCCAACTCCAGTGTCTCTTTCAAGCAATGTTTGGGCTGCTGCCGCTTGCAACTCCAGGGTGTGATTCATCCAATTTTTGGCCTCCTGCAGCCAACTCCAGTGTCTCTTTAAAGCAATGTTTGGGCTCCTGCTGCTGCTTGCAACTACAGGGTGTGATTCATCCAATTTTTGGGCTACTGCAGCCAACTCCAGTGTCTCTTTCAAGCAATGTTTGGGCTGCTGCTGCTTGCAACTCCAGGGTGTGATTCAGCTAATTTTTAGGCTCCTGCTGCTGCCAGCTCCAGGGTGTGTTTTTCAGGCACTATAGGGGCCCCTCATAGTGATGCCACTTCAACTCTCTGCAATTGTGCCACTCTGCGATTCTATTAGCGAAGTATTATTTGACTAACCCAGCACGCATCCTATGCGTGTTAAAGCAAGGCAGAATGGTTTACAACTCTATTGAGGCTCTAGGAGGCTCAGAAATAGCCATTTTTAATAGCGATTTGTCGCGAATAAATTCGGGTCGAAACAAATTTTGTCGGAAAATTCGGCGAATCGGTCAAACTTTTCAAAAGTTCGCTCATCTCTAGAAAAGACCAAAGCTTAATCATATCCGCCGGAAAGGGATACCTAGAGTCTAGGATCCTAGGAACAGCCGGTAACTTGTTAGGACTTTCCCACTCCTTTAACACCATCCTGGAAAAAAGCGGCTGTTCCGGAAAAACCTGCCTTTGTCTCACCGGCCTAAACAGGTCATCCTTCCCTCTTTTTGCCACCTTAGGGGGGTAATATTCAAAGTTTCAAAAAACGAAGAAAGTAAACATTCTGTTTCGTCTGAGAGAAGGGGATCCTCATCAGAAGAAAATAAAATAGAATTACTGTCCTCCTCGCCGGAGCGTAACTCTGAGAGCTGTTCATATAGATATTCTTCCTCCTCCTCAGACCCAAAAGAGGCAAATAAATCCTCTTCCTCATAAACAGGCTCCAAATGCCTCCTCTTATTGGTGGCTTTTTTAGGGATTTTTAAGGATAACTGTCTCTCTAAGTTATCCAACCTGTGTGCCACATCCGCCTGAGGATCGCTGCCTTCCCCTTCTCCGGGGGATATTAGAGTAGGCTGAGCTATGGCGCTCCCCAATTGCAATTGCTGGGCTAGAGACAGGGGCAACCGCTCTATTATGGTCTAAACCAATTCTTATGGCGCAAGCGGAACATACCGTGCGGAAACTACCCAGGGGATCCTGCTTACATAAGGGGCAGAGCCTGCCCTGCTCAAGCGGGATGCCCGAATCACTATCCCCGGATGCCTCCCTCATGGTGTGGTGGTGTCTTTTTTTTTTTTTTTTTTCCAAAAAGACCCATGGTCCTAAGCCTATGTTGGGGGGGGGGGGGTTCCACAAAAATCGGAATACCCCTGGTTGGGAGTATTTAGTGGGTTTCTTTAAAAAAATACATTCTAATGTTGGTAAAAAACACAACACACATTAACATTACTTCTCATAATATATCCATGATTGTAGAATCAAACTTTACAGACAGTTAGTTATGGATCATTGACTGCTATCTTACAGTTTGTAGCTAGGGATGAGCGAATCGATCCGGACGAACCCGGATTCGTTCCGAATTTCATGAAAAATTCGATTCTGAACAAATCCGAATTTCCAGCGATTCGATCGATCGAAGTTTTCCTTTAAACTCAATGACAGGCATTCTAAGATGGTGGACGGACATGTTCAGACATGTCCCCAGGGGCAAGTGACGATGGGACAGTCACATGCAGCCTATCAGCAGCCAGGAAGCCCGGTGACGTCACCGTGCTATATAAAGCGGCGGCCATTTTCCTTTTGCGCAGTTGAGACTTTCATTGCAGACAGAACGGAGCTAGCTGCAGACACGGACAGACAGTTAGTCATAGTTAGGTGAGATTTAGCGATAGCTAGAGACAGTTACAGCTAGGTAAAGAGAGAGACAGATAGTCAGGGAGATTTAGAGTGATAGAGCTAGGGAAAGATAGGTTTAAAACCGGAACAATCCAGCAGCATACAAGCAGCATACAAGTCACATTGACAGGGTGCCTAGTGCTGCCTATGATTCATATTTCATAATTACTGGGTTACTGTTAATATATTTGGTTTGGTTTAAATACAGCTGCACACTGTGCATGCAATGCACATGCTATTTAACCCTTTCTGCTATTTAGCCCTGAAAGCTATTTTAACCCTATCTGTTAAACAAAAGCATTTCTCATTATTGGATTAGTGTTAAAAGTTTCTGTTCAGCTTAAAATACATTACACCACACTGGCATCCCAAGGCACATGCTATTTTAACCCTATTTGTTAAACAAAAGCATTTCTCATACTTGGATTAGTGTTAATAGTTTCTGTTCAGCTTAAAATACATTACGCCACACTGGCATCCCAAGGCACATGCTATTTAACCCTATCTGTTAAAAAAAAGCAATTCTCATACTTGGATTAGTGTTAATAGTTTTTGTTCAGCTTAAAATACATTACGCCACACTGGCATCCCAAGGCACATGCTATTTAACCCTATCTGTTAAACAAAAGCATTTCTCATACTTGGATTAGTGTTAATAGTTTCAGTTCAGCTTAAAGTGGACCAACACCCAGGATTTTGACTATCCTGGGTTTTGGTCCACTTCGGCGGGGCACCCCGATCGGGGGTGCCCCGCTGTGTGAAACCCCCCAGAAACCCCAAAAAACTCACCTCTCAACGCTCCCACATGAACGCCGCAGCCAATCCCCGCCAACGTCCAGGCGGGGATCAGGAACGTCCAAGCCGCTTCCGCCGCCGCCTCCCGCGCGTCACTCTCGCCGCGCGCGCGCCCCCGCCGGCCATTCACAGAGGGCCGGCGCGGGCACGTCTGGAGGGGCACGCAGGAGGCGGCGGCAGCGGAAGCGGCGGCGGATCAGGTAAGATGTTTTTGGGGTTTCTGGGGGGTTTCACCCCACGGGACATCCCGATCTCGGATGTCCCGCGGGGTGGGAGGTGATCGGCCCGGGAATCTTATAGATTTCCGGGCCGATCACCCCTGGGTGTTGGTCCACTTTAAAATACATTACGCCACACTGGCATCCCAAGGCACATGCTATTTAACCCTATCCGTTCAACAAAAGCATTTCTCATTATTGGATTAGTGTTAATAGTTTCTGTTCAGCTTAAAATACATTACGCCACACTGGCAACCCAAGGCACATGCTATTTTAACCCTATTTGTTAAACAAAAGCATTTCTCATACTTGGATTAGTGTTAATAGTTTCTGTTCAGCTTAAAATACATTACGCCACACTGGCATCCCAAGGCACATGCTATTTTAACCCTATTTGTTAAACAAAAGCATTTCTCATACTTGGATTAGTGTTAATAGTTTCTGTTCAGCTTAAAATACATTACGCCACACTGGCATCCCAAGGCACATGCTATTTTAACCCTATCTGTTAAACAAAAGCATTTCTCATACTTGGATTAGTGTTAATAGTTTCTGTTCAGCTTAAAATACATCAGGCCACACTGGCATCCCAAGGCACATGCTATTTAACCCTATCTGTTAAACAAAAGCATTTCTCATAATTGGATTAGTGTTAATAGTTTCTGTTCAGCTTAAAATACATTACGCCACACTGGCATCCAACACACATGCTATTTTAACCCTATCTGTTATACAACATAAGCGTTGATCAGCATCAGCTTCATGAAGCTACTTTAGTTTGCACTTGTTTTTGACTGCTTTCAATAAACCAGGCCGCAGGGCACCCCAAAGCTGCACATTGCACCCTGTTTATACTAAATAAGCAAATACATAAAAATGTCAGGCAGACAAGTGCCAGGATGTTCAAAGAGGAGTGGCAGAGGCCAAGATTCAGCAGGTAGAGGTCGCAGCAGACTAGGGGCGAGTGGCAGCAGGAGTCACAGTGAGAGACCTGATCTGCCAGTATCTGCTAGCGGTCGTGTCTCCACCAGTAACGCATCTGCCGTGGTAGATTGGTTAACGCGCTCATCAACATCATCACAAGTTACGTCTGAGACCCCCAGTCTAGGGTCGGTAGGTTCCTCTGACACAACCCTGAGTTGGCCTGCCCCGAGAGCAGTCCCTGTCCTCCCATTGCCTCTGTCCTATGCCGTTCCCTCCCCCAGTGACGTATCCTATGCTTTGGGTTCAGCTCCACTCTAGTGAGGAGGACGATAGAGGACAGTCAGCAGCTACTGCCCAGCCAAGAAATGGAGGTGGCTTCTTTAGCTCGGCAGACAAATAGTGATGTGGACAGTGTCGTGGGTGTTGCGAGATTTCCAGCTTCTGCGCCAGACACTGTTGAGGAAACCGAGAACATCAGTGACGTACAGCCACAACTCGGTGATGATGATGATGAAGCCGATCGCACTTGGGAGCCGGGTGATGAAGGGGCTTCATCGTCATCAGGAGAAGAGGGGCGCAGGTTGCCCCGGAGTCAGCAGCTTAGGCATCAAGGTGTTAGCAGCATGGTTGGCAGTCAGCATGGGGGCACAATTGTAAAGCCTGGAGCCAAACGGGGCCGGGGTAGAGCACCTGCTGCGCGGCAGGCTACCTTATCGGGAGGTAGTGGAGCAGGGGTTCCTGGAGTTGGCGACAATAGCAGCGAATCAGTGAGGCCTGTTGGTGGGAAAAGTAGCTACTCGGCAGTGTGGCAGTTTTTCCTGAAGCATCCGCAGGAGGGTAACATGGCCACATGCAAGATATGTAGGCAGAAGGTGAAGCGTGGCCAGGGCCCAAATGTTGGCACCACGGCCCTGCGTCAACATATGATGTGTCACCATAAAGCGACCTGGGAGAACCGAGGCTCCCAAGGGGTGGTCCAGTCTGCTTCCTCACCAAGTGGCATGCCGCTCCCAATTTCTGCCAGCCAAGGCTCCAGCACCTCAGCCGAAGGCAGCTGTGCGTCATACCCATCCTCTATCGCTCCTGCTCCTCCTCCTCCTCCTCCAAGTCATGCATCCCTCAGCAATCCATCAGCGAAGCCATGTCCAAGAGACAGCAGTATGCGCCCACTCATCCTATGTGCACAGAAGCTGAATGTGCTCCTGTCCAAGTTGCTGGTGCTGCAGTCGCTCTCTTTTCAGGTGGTGGACTCTGCACCTTTCAGAGAACTGATGGCTTGTGCCGAGCCGAGGTGGAGAGTCCAAAGCCGTCATTTCTTTGCCAGGAAGGCAGTACCAGCGCTGCACACTTTTGTTGAACAGAAGGTGGGCCAGTCCTTGAGCCTGTCGGTGTGTAGCAAAGTGCATGGCAGCGCCGACGTCTGGAGCTGTAACTACGGTCAGGGACAGTACATGTCGTTTACGGCCCACTGGGTGAATGTGGTCCCTTTGCAGCAGCTTGGACAGGTCACGCCGCTTCGGCCTCCGCGCTCCCTGCCCGTTGGGCCTGTGACACTGTGCGACTCGGCCTCCTCATCCTCCGCCATCTCCTCACCCTCCACTGTAGGCTCAAGTCTCAGTGCCCCTCCAGTCTACCATGTGTGCAGGGCACGGAGGTGTCACGCAGTGCTTCACATGGTTTGTCTTGGCGAACGGAGTCACACAGGGGAGGAACTGCTTAAATTTATTCATCAGGAAATCCAAACATGGCTTACTCCAAGAAAACTTAAAATGGGAATCATGGTTACTGACACTGGCAAGAACATTTTGTCTGCGCTGCGCCAAGGAAGGCTGACCCATGCCCCCTGCATGGCTCACGTCTTCAATCTGGTTGTCAAGCGGTTTCTGAAGTGTTCCCCCCATATGCAAGACATCCTTCAAGGAAACTTTGCATGCACTTCAGCCACTCATACACCGCCAAACACACCCTTCTTGAGCTACAGCCTCAGAACGGTATCCCCCAACATAGTCTGATTTGCAATGTTTCCACTCGTTGGACCGATTATATGAACAGAGAAAAGCCATCACGGATTTCCTGATGATCCAAGCGGATAGGGGGACTCCCATGTGTAACTTCAATGTCAACCAGTGGCAGCTCATACGTGACACCTGCCGTTTGCTCAGGCCCTTTGAGGAAGCCACTTTGTCAGTCGGCAGGATTACGGGATGAACGACGTGATTCCACTGCTTCATGTACTACAGCACATGTTGGAAACCATGGCTGGTCAGGGCACTGGAGACATGGTGTCTACATCTTACGGCCACATGAACCCCGTTGGAGCTGAACTGGAGGAGGAGGAGGAAGAGGAGGAGGAGGGGCCCAGTGAAGCACAGTTTAGGCTTGGAGAAATGGCTGGTTTATCTAGTCAGCAAGCAAAAGTTTGTCCAGCGTATCCATAAAAAATGTAATCTTTATTGAAGACTCTTTAAATTCGACATCAATCAAAAAATGGGTGTAGATGGCCTGAACCATGGAAGCAGGTTACCTGCTTCCATGGTTCAGGCCATCTACACCCATTTTTTGATTGATGTCGAATTTAAAGAGTCTTCAATAAAGATTACATTTTTTATGGATACGCTGGACAAACTTTTGCTTTTGGACTTTATATTCATTTGGAGGAGTTAATGCAGGATCTCCCCTGTCCGTGCTGACAAAAGGTTGGTGAGCTGGCTAAACCAATACTTTATCTAGTCAGCAGACAGGAGAGGGGGAGCAGGAGCAGCCAGAGGAGCTAGAGGGTTTTGAGGAAGGCGAGACAGAGGACCCGGACACACCGTGGCAGTATGCAGTGGAGATGGAGACAGGTAGTCCATCCGAGTCACTTGCGCAAATGGCAGGAAGCATGCTCACGTGCTTGCGTAGTGACCCCAGAATTGTTTCCATTTGTCGGCGGGATGACTTCTGGCTACCCACCTTATTGGACCCTCGCTTGCGGCACAAAATGGGGGCATTTTTTAAACCCACCGAGAGGGAGGACAAACTGAACTACTACAAAGACATTCTACGCAGTCAGTTGGCCGATGCCTATCTGCGCCATGGTCCATACTCTTGCAGGTCTGACTCGAGGGGACCTCTGCGCTCACCTTCCACTGCCATGGCTGCTGGGGGGGTTGGCAGGAGCAGCAGCTCCATCAGCAGCAGCCTCAGTCGCTAATGAGTAGCTTTCTACACCCGCATAGTGAGGCTACTCATGAGCAGCAGGAAGACCTGGAGCAGGACCTCAACCAGCAGGTCATGTCATAACTTGACATGACCATGCCAACACATCTTGAGGATCCGCTGGACTTCTGGGCAGCCAAACTTGATTTGTGGCCGCAACTAGCAGAGTTTGCCCCGGAAAATACCATTTTGTGAGTACTCACCTGAAAAATGGATATTGTTGGTGTGCCACACACCCCGCTTCACTTCTTAAATATTCATCACTTCATGGGTTAATCCACCGCAGGTGACGTAGTGCAGAGAGGAAGTCTTGTAACGAGCCCCCTTCCGGCCTATATATACCTGGTACCTCCCTTCAATCACCAGTATATTCAAAAAGCAGTAAAACAAGGTACCAGTATTCCACCAGTAACCTCCAAAATTAATTTTGATATAAATAAACAAGGGCTTCACCATATAAATGCTTCGGTAATACGGAAAAGGGCGGGTGTGAAGCGGGGTGTGTGGCACACCAACAATATCCATTTTTCAGGTGAGTACTCACAAAATGGTATTATTCTTGGTGTGCCACACACCCCGCTTCACTTCTTAAATATTCATCACTTCATGGGACATCCAAAAGCAGTGTCCACAAGGGAAGGGCATCTCAAGGCCAGGTGAAGCATAACTTAAATGACTGCAGTCTGCAGAACTTTGCGGCCAAAAACAGCATCCGCTGAGGCCCGCACATCAACTTTGTAAAACTTAGAAAAAGTGTGAACAGAAGACCAGGTGGCGGCCTTACAAACCTGTTCAACAGAAGCTTGGTGCTGAAAAACCCAAGACGCCCCAACAGCGCGAGTGGAATGAGCAGTAATACGAAAAGGGGGAACTCTTCCCTTAGCAGAATAGGCCGCAGTAACGGCCTGACGTATCCACTTGCTAATGGCAGATTTGGCTGGTGCCAAACCCTTCTTAGGCCCATGGGGCACAACAAAAAAGGAATCCGTCCTACGGAAAGGAGACGTGATAATCAAGTAGTACTTAACACAGCGTACTACATCCAAACAATGCAACACCCTCTCTTTGTCATTCTTAGGATTAGGACACAAGGAGGGAAGAACAATATCTTGGTTCAAATGAAAAGCAGAAACAACCTTAGGAAGAAAGTCTGGCTTGAACCGAAAGACCACTTTATCCCGATGCCTCTCGAAGTAGGGCGCCTGGATAGTTAAGGCCGCCAATTCTGAGACACGCCGGACAGAAGTGATCGCTACCAAGAAGACAATCTTCTGAGTCAGGGTAGACAAAGCAATATCTTGCAAAGGCTCAAAAGGAGGAGCCTGAAGAGCCGAAAGAACCAAATTCAAATCCCAAACAGGGAGTAATGGTTTCCTGGGAGGCCGCACATGCGTAACCCCCTGGAAAAAAGTTTTAACTAAAGGTTTAAGCGCAACACGCTTCTGAAAATAGACAGATAAGGCAGAGACCTGCCCTTTCAATGTACTTAGCTGGAGACCAGAGTCCAGTCCTGATTGTAAAAACTCCAGAATCCTGGGGACCGAAAGGACCCTACAAGGAAAAGATCTTATCTCACACCAAGTGATATAGGCTTTCCAAGTCCTATAGTAGGTGACGGAAGAAGACTTCTTCCGGGCACTGATCAGAGTCTTAATGACTGAATCAGAAAGACCCTCCTCCTTCAGGATGGAGGTTTCAGCCGCCAGGCCATCAAACCCAGCGCTGGTAAATTGAGGTAACACAATTGACCCTGAGTGAGCAGATCGGGCCGAAGAGGCAGAATGAACTGGTCCACTGCCAGCCAAACGATGTCTGCGAACCTTATTCGTTTTGGCCACTTTGGGGCCATGAGAACGGCGTACACCCTTTCCAGAGCCAACTTCTGAAGCAATCTGCCCAGCAAGGGCCACGGAGGAAACAGGTATAGAAATCCCAGAGCTCCTCAGTTCAGGGACCTGACGTCCACTGTCAGAGCCAGAGGATCCTGGGAGAGAGACACGAAGCTCGGGAGCCTGAGATAGAGATGAGGGGCCCACAGGTCCACCTCCGGAGTCTCCCATTGGAGACACAATAAGAGAGCCACCCGAGGATGGAGAGCTTATTCTTCCAGACGGGGAGAGCACTTGCTCAACTGGTCCGCTACCTGTTCCATCACCTCTGGAATGTAAACTGCCGAGAGACAGGGAACATGGAACACTGCCCATGTCTGGATCAGGGACATTTCTCTGATGGGTAAGTGGGGCCTCCACTGCCCCTGAAGCCGCAGCTCCTTCCAGAATCTGTCCCTTCCCGACGGACCGGTGTCTGTGGTGACACCTCTCCAAGGGAGGGTCAGGAAAGACCTGCCCTATACAAGATTGGTCGAGACCAATCACCACAGGAGGAACTGCCGTACACGGGAGGACAATTGGAAGGACTGATCCAACAACAGAGGTTGCTGGACCCAACACGCTAGCAGAAATAGCTGAAGTGTTCTTGTGCGAATTTGGGCAAAAGAAAGACACACAGCGTCTTGATGAGAGTTCAGGCCGGGATGAACCGACCCCTGAATGGACCGCGAGGGAGGGTGAGACTCGAATTCCAGGTTGTGACCTGTCGACACTACCTCCTGGATCCATCTGCCTAGAACCACATGGTTCCAATGGTAGAAGTTTCGCAATAGTCCCCCCACCCGCACGGGTGAGGGCAGCCCCTCATTGCTGAGTTGGCTTATCAGCAGGCTTGGGCTTGGTGCCCCAGGACTGAGTGGGCCGGCCACGGCCCCTCCCCCGAGTCCAACCTGCACCACTGGTAGCGGGAAAGGACGTACCTTTTCCCGCTCCAAACCTTTGAAAGGAAGGCCTACCGGAACTTGTCCCCCTGAAGGGACCACGAGGCCTTTTGCGTTGTGGCATCTTACTATCTTTTGCGACTGAATCAATTTTCTCCCCAAACAGACGCAACCCCAAAAAGGGGAGGGCTGTGAGTACCTTTTTGGAAGCCGTGTCTGCTGACCACTGACGCAGCCATACTGACCTGCGAATAGCCACCAGCATAGCTGCCGCCTTGCTACTCATAGTCAGCGCATCGTCCTGAGCGGCCAGGACATAAGCCACAAAAGATTCACACTGCTTAAGTGCAGTGAACTGTTTGCAAGCGGGATCAAGATCCTCATATAGCCCCTGAATTAGGGACTTAATTGCCAATAGAAGAAGGGCTGAAGCACATACCGGGCGCAATGCTGACCCGGAATAGATAAAAACCATGTCGAGCGTATTGGTCAATCCTGCGATCTTCCCCATCTTTGGGGACAGTGGTCTCAGCAGATTGTACCATAGCCGAGCTGGAGAGTCCTAGTACAGGGGTATCGACGTCCGGAGGGACAGACCACAGCCTCACCAATTCTGGTGGAAAAGGATAACGCTTTTCCCAACTGGAAGGAATTCCAGATAACCGTGTGGGATGTTCCCATTCCTTAAGAACCACCCTCTCAAAGTGGTGCTTTCTGGGAAAAACCAAACTCGGCTGAGGCTCTTTAAATAACTGACCCTTTGGCGGGGCGGCCGCCTCAGGCGTATCTAAACTCAAAATATTAAACATTTGAGCCAGAATGGAGGGGGTGTCAAAAACAACCCCCTCTGACCAATCGCCGATCTCATCAGCCACATGCTGACCTGTCGGCTCATCTGACTCCGACGGGAGTTCATCCTCATCAGGGGATCCATCGGACCATTCCACAGGTTCACAAAACTGGTCCTGTGGAGCCGAAGGTACCGGAGTCAGGTGCCTTCGTTTTGTAGCGGTTTTAAACGCTGCTTTAACGGGCATCATTTTCCGGGGGCAGGGCTGTGCTGCTGCCTCGGAATGCGAATCCCCACTTTTGACAGTGTCATGCGGGGTCCGGAATAGGGATGGAGAGGTAGGAGATGATGAAGGATGCGATGGCACCGCAGCCGAAGCAACGGACTGGCGCGCAATAGTCTGTTTTGCACAAGGGATGCAAATAAAGATATCATCAGCTGGGAGTGGAACCCCACAACCTACGCACCCCCCAAACGGAACAGCAGAACCGTTTCCGGAATCTACGGAAGCCTCCATATGGTGATTTATGGTATTCGCAATAATGGGACTTTTAAGGCATAAGCCGACCCGGGATGCCCCCTTTATTTTAGTAATGTCCCGGAAGGGAGGATTTATATAAATTTTTTTTTTTATTTTTTTTTTAAGTTTAGGTCCCCTTTAATAGAAACTATATATATATACTTATATATATAGTCTATGTATATAAACATTCAAATCAATCCCAATAATTAGCCAGGCACATAGAGCCGGAGGGCTAGCATAAGCAGGGATCCCAGGATCTGCAAGGCAAGAAAACAACCATAAGATCCTTCACATGTGTATAACATAAGTATGGCACCAAGTGCCCTTAAATGACGCCCCCTTGATAATAGTGATTTCTCACTGTATTAAACAATATCTCCCATTTAACGGCCCCAACGGGAGGGGCCGCTTACCTGTACTGCAATCAGCCGGTAAGCCTGCAGCCAGCAGCCATGAGCCGGCAGAAGACAAAGTGCGGCCGTGCGCCCACGTGCCTTCCTGTTTTGAAGGAAGCTGGGACGCTGGGCCCGCCGCAGACGCCGCTGACGCCGCATGACGCCGGCGCCGCGTCAGCGGGCCCGCCCCCCCCTACGCTGATCAGCTGGAACACTTTACAGCTGATCACAGCATGCGCGTCCAGGCAGCGGAGGGGGGAGGGTAAAAACCGCATGTGCTGACAAAGCTCAATGAATGCCAGGCGAGGAGAGGGGAGAGGGGGGAGGGGGTAGGGGGCCACAAGCAACCAACTGCCAGAGAGGTGGCCAGCCCATACCCAGCGCAAGCTGCCCTAAAGCAGACCCAAAATATACACATGCTACAGTGAATGTATAAACATGACATACATGTTAACATGCAGTGATACAGTGAAACACACATACTAAAGCACACCCTCACCACCCCCCCAACGGGAGAAAAAGGGGATACGGGGACCCTCGGGACAGGGGCATCCCATTTCCGGATCACCATGCCGGTTCGCCGCATTGCCCCACGCATGAGGTCGAGCGGTAGGAGATAAGCTCCTAGGCACTTAAAGTGCCATCTACCATTTGCCCGGTGAGCAGCCAAGGCTGGGAGGCTTCCTATTTCACCATAAAGGTATACAAACTCAAACCGGGCAGAAATAGACCAAAAGGGGGTGGCGGGGTAAGAATACCCCGGCCTACCTGTAAGCAGGAGACTTCCAACTTCTGACTTGTCAGCAAGCAGAGAGAAAAAATACTGGTGATTGAAGGGAGGTACCAGGTATATATAGGCCGGAAGGGGGCTCGTTACAAGACTTCCTCTCTGCACTACGTCACCTGCGGTGGATTAACCCATGAAGTGATGAATATTTTAGAAGTGAAGCGGGGTGTGTGGCACACCAAGAATAAGCTGTCCTGCCCGGCAAGTAGCGTGCCATCTGAGCGGGTGTTTAGTGCGGCGGGGGCCATAGTTACGGCGAGGAGAACTCGTCTGTCAACTAAAAATGTGGAGAGACTCACCTTTGTCAAAATGAATCAGGGATGGATCAGCCAGGATTTCCACCCACCAATGCCTGATGCATGCGACTAGATTCAGCATGGAGCCACGTTTTACACTTTCCAAATGGTGCAAAACATATTTATGTCTTTAGGCCAATTTTTGGGCTCCTGCTGATGCCAACTTTAGGGTGTGCCTTCCAACCCATTTTTGGCCTCCTGCTGATGCCAATTTCAGGGTGTGCCTTTCAGCCAATTTTTGGCCTCCTGCTGCTTGCAACTCCAGGGTGTGATTCATCCAATTTTTGGGCTCCTGCTGCCAACTCCAGTGTCTCTTTCAGCCAATGTTGGGCTCCTGCTGCTGCTGCTTGCAACTCCAGGGTGTGATTCATCCAATTTTTGGGCTCCTGAAGCCAACTCCATTGTGTCTTTCAAGCTATGTTTGGGCTCCTGCTGCTTGCAACTCCAGGGTGTGATTCATCCAATTTTTGGGCTCCTGAAGCCAACTCCAGTGTCTCTTCAAGCCAATGTTGGGCTCCTGCTGCTTGCAACTCCAGGGTGTGATTCATCCAATTTTTGGGCTCCTGAAGCCAACTCCAGTGTGTCTTTCAAGCTATGTTTGGGCTGCTGCTTGCAACTCCAGGGTGTGATTAATCCAATTTTTGGCCTCCTGCAGCCAACTCCAGTGTGTCTTTCAAGCTATGTTGGGCTCCAGATGCTTGCAACTCCAGGGTGTGATTCATCCAATTTTAGGGCTCCTGCTGCCAACTCCAGTGTCTCTTTCAGCCAATGTTTGGGCTCCTGCTGCTGCTGCTTGCAACTCCAGGGTGTGATTCATCCAATTTTTGGGCTCCTGTTGTCAATTCCAGTGTCTCTCTCAGCCAATTTTTGGCCTCCTGCTGCTGCTGCCAACTCCAGGGTGTCTTTCAAGCAATGTTTGGGCTCCTGCCGCTGCCAACTTCAGGGTGCCTTCCAGCCAATTTCTAGGTTCCTGCTGCTGCCAACTCCAGGGTGTGTCAGTCAATTTTTGGGCTCCTGCTACTGCCAACTCCAGTGTCTCTTTAACCCTTTAAGTGCCAGCCTACCTGGAGTTTTTGTCACACTCTGTTGCCAGACCATTTTGCACTCCCCATGTTCAAATGTGATTTTTGAAGGGATTTCCGAGTAAAACGATATATTGTTTTTTTCAGCAGAATCTGGGCTTTAACATGAAATGTCTTGTTTGTCATTTTTTAGGTGTACCCTTTACATTTGAAATACCCCCCACAAACTATATATTCTCTGGAAGTACACACCTCAGGCTTTCTATTTGTACCAAGCTTGTTGATGTGGCCACAGTTTTCTAGAAGTAATCCCTCAATGTATTCTTTGGTTGCAAAGAGTTTCCCTAAAAAAAGGATAAAAAGCAGAATCAAAGCCACATTTTCCTAAAAAAACTATATACAAACAAAAAAAAACAAGTATAATCTGAAAAAGCAACATGCCCGAACAGAACAATACCCAACATGCATAGGTTCTGTCAAGGGAAGAGTTGTCAAACACCCCAAAGTAAAGCATGAGCATAATGGTAATTTTTCTTGAAAATTTCAGCTCTGCAGACAAAGTGCGCACCTTGCGATTTTTCAACCAAAACAACCCTTTACATTTGGAATATCCCCCATAAACCATATATTCCCTGAAAGTACACATGTTAAGCTTTCTAAGCGTACCCAGCTTGTTGTAGTGGGCTCATCTTTCTGGAATTAATCCCTCAAAGAACTCTTTGGTTGCGCAGGGTTTCCCTAAAAAATGTATAAAAAAGCTGAATAAAAAACACCTTTTCCTAAAATATAAATATGCAAACAAGAAAAAACAAGCAAAGTCTGAAAGCGCAAGGTCCCCCGAACAGAATACCCAACATGCAGAGGTACTATTAACCCTTTTAATTGCCAGCCTACTTTTTTTGTTTTTGTTACCCTCTGTTGACAGGTCATTTTTCCCCATTTTGCGCCATGTTTTGTGCCATGTTTTGCGACATTTTTGCTGGAATTTTCAGGAAAATTATATATATATATTTTTTGCAGCAGAGTTTAGGCTTTAACATGAAATGTCTTGTTTGTAAATTTTATTTATTATTAATTTTATTTATTATTAATTAAAAAAAAAAATAAATAAATTTTTTTTTTTTAGAAAATTGTCTCCTTTATTTTAAATAAAAAATGTATTTGATTAGGGAAAACCATATTGCATGTGAAAGCCCCATTTCTACCGATTAGAACGATACCACATATTTATCGGTAGCCCCCTGTTCCTGCCCAGGAGACCCCCCTAACTGAAACAAGTAATCTATAACATTTACAAATAAAATACAACTACCATCCACACTACAAAGGGTTAAAACCCCTTAAAAATCCCCCCAAAAATTACATGGGCCCCCCCTTACCCAAAGTAACCAGCCCGGGACCAGTTATGCAGGGCTTGTAGGAACAGGGCGCAGAGGCCAGCTTTTGTGGCCCCTGGCCCTGCAGGCTACAAGCCCGCATAGCCCGTGGGCCCGGGCTCTTCTGCCCCCCCCCTGGGCTTTGGGGAGGCAGGTAATGGGGTGCCAGGGGTTAATGGCAAGTCACCGGCTAGCGCAGGTGACTTGCCATACCCCCAGCCTTGAGAACTGGTATAGGGGTCTCATGGACCCCTTACCAGTTCACAAGGGGTTAAATGTAAAAAAAACACACCACACAGAGAAAAAATATTTTATTATTATTATTTTTTAATACTTACCTCCCATCCATACTGGAGCACTCTGTCCCTCGGCGATCACTGGCTTCTGCTCACTTGCTAGAAGCCTTTTATAGCTGCTGGATGGCAGAACACAAAAGGGTTAATTAGACATAGGGTTCCCCCTCCCAGGGTGGGGGGACCCCATTTTTTTTTGGAATTTTAATGGTTAAAAACCCTTAAAAATCCCCCCCAAAAAATGACGTAGGGTCCCCCCTACCCAGCATTACCCACCCGGGCCAGCTATGGGGGCTTGTAGAACAGGGCGCAGGGGCCAGCGTTGGTGGCCCCTGGCCCTGCAGGCTACTAGCCCACATAGCCACTAAGTGGCCCGGGCCCTTCTGGACCCCCCTGGCCGTTGGGGAGGCAGGTAATGGGGGGCTGGGGGTTAATGGCAAGTCACCCGCTAGCCGCAGGTGACTTGCCAGACCCAGAGCCTTGTGAACTGGTATAAGGGGTCTCATGGACCCCTTACCAGTTCACAAAGGGTTAACTGTGACAAAAAAAGACACCACATAATAAAAGTATTTTATTAAAAAAAAAAAAAATTTTTTTACTGTACTTACCTCCGATTGAAAGCTCTTGTCCCGCGCCGCTCTGCTGACAGATGCCGGTGATCGGCATCTAGGAGATCAGAGTATCTCCTGCCACCTCCTTCCCCGGCACCGATCACCGGCATCTGACTGCTGATAACGCTGAAGCCGGTGATCGGGGTTGGGATGACATCATAAAAGGGGCGGGGCTTGGAGTGGAGATGGACTGAGATGACGTCATAGCTCCATCCCCAAGGGGGCGGGGCTTAGCGGCAAGATGGCAGCCGCCATCGAGGAGGAGAGAGAAGAGAGCCTCCCGGGAGATCGGTAAGTCCTGGGGGGGGGGGGAATCGGAGGCCCCCCAGGTGAAGAGGAGGGACAGCGGGAGCCAGCGCACACGGAGGTAAGTGAATGTCATTTATTTTTTTTTTTTACAGTTAGCAGCTGCTGCTGCAGACGCGGGGGGCGGCCTATTCTGGGGGCTCTCCTGGAGCCATCCGACCCCACGGGGGATTGGATGGCACCACATTAAAGAGGAGACCCGGGCGGATCCAACGAGGGGTCAGGTGAGTATTTTTTTTTTTTGCCCACTAGCAGGGGTAAATGCCAGGCACGTAAATTTTACGTGGCTGGCACTTAAGTGATGGAGAGGCAACCACGTAAATTTTACGTGGCTGGCATTTAAAGGGTTAAAGAAATGTTTGGGCTGCTGCTACTTGCAACTTCAGGGTGTGATTCATCCAATTTTTGGGCTCCTGCTGCCAACTCCAGTGTCTCTTTCAAGCTATGTTTGGGCTGCTGCTGCTGCTTGCAACTCCAGGGTGTGATTCATCCAATTTTTGGGCTCCTGAAGCCAACTCCAGTGTGTCTTTCACGCTATGTTTGGGCTCCTGCTGCTTGCAACTCCAGGGTGTGATTCATCCAATTTTTGGGCTCCTGCTGCCAACTCCAGTGTCTCTTTCAGCCAATGTTGGGCTCCTGCTGCTGCTGCTTGCAACTCCAGGGTGTGATTCATCCAATTTTTGGGCTCCAGCTGCCAACTCCAGTGTCTCTTTCAGCCAATGTTTGGGCTCCTGCTGCTGCTGCTTGCAACTCCAGGGTGGGATTCATCCAATTTTTGGGCTCCTGAAGCCAACTCCAGTGTGTCTTTCAAGCTATGTTTGGGCTGCTGCTGCTGCTTGCAACTCCAGGGTGTGATTCATCCAATTTTTTTTTCACTCCAGTGTAATTCCTCTACTATCTCAATGGGGTTATTAGTAACCTGACTGTTCCTCAATCTGAGTTTAAAAGGGGCAGCAATATGTTCTTGACATTTTAATTGAGAAGCCAGGAGGGACCCTGGTTTGTTTGCTGAGATATAGTACTTATTTTTGGATCTCCTATATCTACCCTCAGCCTCTCCAGATTGCAAAAGGTTGAGGTTAACCCTCGTTTGTTCCAGCCTACGCAGCCTTCCAGGATTCGAGTGGACCTTAAATGCCGCCGCTGCCTGCTCATATTGGAGTTGGAGGCTGCGGGACAAGGCCAGCCTGTCCTTTTTCCAGGATGCAAGACCAATAAAATGACCTTGCATCACTGTTTTGAAAGCTCCCCAGACCGTAACAGGCGAAACCTCAGAAGTTTCATTTACAGTAAAGTATTCCTGCGCCCTACTGGTTGCTTCTTCCACCAAAGATTTGGAGGAAAGAAGGGAGTCATTAAGGAGCCACGAAGAGGGTCTCTGATAATAAGAGCGTTACAGGCGATGAGAACTAAATCATGGTCTGACCAATGGATCACATGGATTTTAGCCTTCGCCACTTGAGGAAGGAAAATTAAGGGGACAAATATATGATCAATCCTGGTGGAAAGTCTATGTGGGGCAGAATAGTGCGTATAATCTTTTACATTGGGGTGTAAGTCTCACCAGGAGTCAGACAACAAAGCAGAATCTACTAGACGAGCAAAAAGGCCTGCATCTTTAATTGCTTGGGCATTAGGAGGGAGGGACCTATCCAGGTGTGGCTGTAATGTGAGATTAGAATCCCCACACATGAAATATATTCCTTTCTTATGATCTTTCAGTAAAGAGCACATATGGGTTAAAAAGGGAATCTGTTTAGTATTAGGTGCATAATAGGTCAGGAAGGTAACCTCAGAATCTTGTAAGGTGCCCTGAAGAAGTAGATACCTACCTGCTGGATCCGCTATTTGTTTAGTACAGGTAAAGGGGACTCCATTCCTAAACGCTATGAGTATCCCCTCTGTTTCCGCTCACTAGTGGCCTGGTAGAATTGCAAGTATTTATAATTAATCTGCTTCGGGAAAGACCTAGAGGTAAAGTGAGTCTCCTGCAAACATACTATATCGGCACGTATAGAGTTAAAAAACTGAAATGCACGGGAACTTTTGTTAGGCGAGTTCAGGCCCTGTACATTGACTGACACTATGTTAAGAGACATATTCCGTCACGACAGGACAGTAGATCAAATTTGGTAAAGACCCAACTACTAAACCATATCTCCCTGGAGGGAAGTGAGGGACAGGACATAGACAAAAAGGAAAGGTGGGGAGTGGGGAGGGATGAGGGTATGACAACAATAAAATGGTGTATAGCGCTATAATCAACATTAAATCACAAAACAATTTTGTGAGAACTTTTCCAGAAAACAAGGGAATGGAAAAAAAATTCCCCTGACTGGAAACCGGTGGGAGCGTGTAACACAGCAGGAGGCCAAACTTAAACATTTATATAAGGTAACGGTTGCTATAAGCATAATATAAACAAAAGCGGTAAAAATAGGCAGTAAAAGGAAAAAAAAAGGCTCCCTTCCCCTAGCCAGCCGGGTCCCACCCCCCCGGCACCACGGGGGGCACCCACCCGGACCTAGGAATTGATCCAGGGGATACCCAACCGGGACCCCGGGGGAACAGACCACCCGCACACCAGAACAGCGGAGCTCAATTTCGCAACAGCTAGACAGGGAAAAAGAGGAAAAAATACCTTGAATAAAAAAAACCAGCAAGCAACCATTGGCAATTTGGCATGTAAAAGGGAGCACAATCAGGCACCGTGAGGGGAGACACACTAACCAGGGCAAAATTTGACAGCCTACAAGCAAACAGGTATCTGTTAAACATTATTCTCAGCTATAAACAGTGTCCGCCAAAGCGAACAAACGCGCAAAATGGAAAACGACGACATATATCGCCAGGGATCATACCGTCCTAAAGATCTGCAGCCCACATCCAGGCAACGTCCATGGCACTACAAGGCAGCTGGAACATCTCGATCCTGAATGAAGTACCCTGTGGGGGGTGCAAACACTGCAGGCAAAGCAGGGTAGGTCCAGATAGGTAATGAAGAAAAAAAGAATTCAGGTCTTTTGGACCGGATGGAACATCTGGGCGAGTAATCGCTTCATAGGCTGGGATTTTTGTGGTTGTCGCTCGGGTTTTGGAGATGGGGTGAGTGGCTTGTTACCCCTCTGGCCAGGTCTCGGAGTACGGGGTGTAGACGGGAGCGAGGCGGCCAGCGCCTCCCCTTCCGACACTTTGAGATCCAGCGCTTTAAATCTGTCCGCAAGCTCAGAGAGGGTTGATACTTGGACCTGTCATCCCTGATAAGCAAAAGAAAGTTTAAAAGGGAAACCCCACCTGTAGCGAATGCCCTTTTCCTGGAGAGTCTGAAGATAAGGTTTGAAAGACCTGCGTTTGAGTATGGTGATCTGCGATAGATCTGCAAATATTGAATAGCCATGTGATTGGAACGAGAGAGGAGCTTTCTCCCTGGAGGCTTTTAGGACCGCTTCCTTCGTTTGAAAATAATGAAATTTCACAATGACATTGTCAGGTCCCGTGGGACGCCTACCTTCCAAAAAGTCAGCAACCCCCAATCTCCGCTGCTTTCTTCGCCTATAGCCAAGCCCCCGTTTGCCGGGACGCAGAATACGCCTCACCGGACACGGTTGCCCCCAGGACTTGTTAGCACAAAGGATGCTGACTTATGCAGGGGAAGGCAAACGAACCAGGAACAAGACTGGGTAGAGACAGGGCTGGGGTCATACACGGGAGATCAGTCCAAGGATGCACGGTACAGGAGGATTTAGATAGAAGAATAGTCAGGGCTAGCCAAAGGTCACACCAGGAGGTCAGAGATACGCGGTACAGAGGAGGCAGGAATCATGGTCAGAAACAGGCAAGGTCGGTCCAGGCGGCAATCAGGAATGGTCATACACGGCAAGATTCGTAGGGAAAACAGATATCACAATCACACCCAGCAGCACGCTATCACGGGCAAGGAACAAGTGCAGAGTGAACAGCTTTATAGGAATGATGGAGCAGGAAGAGGGAAATGATTGGTGCAATTTAGGAACCCTGAGGCTGATTGCCCCATTCAAACTAACAAGCTTGGGCTCATTGGCCCAGATCTAATTACCTCCGGCGGGCGCCCTGTGTGCAGCGCCGCCGGAGGGCATAAATGGAGACAGCAGTCGCGCGCACGCGTGTAGGAGGCTGCGCGCCGGGAGCGCGCCGAGATGACAGTGGCGCGGGCGCTCCCGACGCCGCCGGAGAGGAAGCCGCCCGAGCAGCCGCTCGCGACGGAAACAGCCGAGCGGCAGCCGGGGAGAGGAGACGCCGAGCCGAAGGTTGTCTAAGGGCAATATTTTTTGTAGATACCCAAACCCAGTCACCCACCTGAAATGGTGGTTCTTGCGACCTATGTCGATCCGCAAAACCCTTATAACTTCTGGAGGCCTTCTTAAGGTTTGTCTGTATCTCAGACCACACCTTATTCCTTTCATGTAGCCATTCCTCCAAGGCCGGCAAGTTGGAGGAAGGACCAGAGAAGGATGTCGCCTTAGGATTCTTACCATAATTACAGAAAAACGGCGAAAACTTAGTCGACTCGCTAGGCGCATTGTTAAAGGCGAATTCTGCAAAGTCGATAAATTCTGCCCACTGCTCTTGACGGTCGGACACAAAACAGCGTAAATATTGTTCTAAGCTCTGATTCACCCGTTCGGTCTGTCCGTTAGACTGGGGGTGATAAGCAGAAACGAGATACAAACTGAACCCCCCGATCTGAAACAATATTTTGTGGTAAACCATGGAGGCGAAAAACATGATTAATAAATAGTTGTACTAAATCTGGTGCCGACGGAAGTTTTGTTAAAGGGATAAAGTGGGCCATTTTACTGAAGCGGTCCACCACTACCCAAATTACAGTATTCCCCTGCGACGGGGGTAGGTCAACAATAAAATCCATGGATATGTGTGACCATGGCTCCCTGGGAATTTCTAGAGGAACCAATAATCCCGCTGGAGAGCCATGGGTGGTTTTACTCCGGGCACATACAGGGCATGCTTCGACAAAGGCGGTGATATCGCGTCTGATGGTAGGCCACCAGACATGGCGTTTGGCGATAGCCAAGGTTTTTCGAATACCTAAATGACCGGCGGACTTGGCATCATCTATTTCCTGTAAAACGGCAAGACGTAGATGAGGCGGAACAAATAAACACTCAGAGGGTTTACCAGGAGGAGAATCAACCTGGAATGGCGTCAACGAGTTAGACAAGTCAGGGAGAAGAGCACCTACTACACATCCTAAGGGCAAAATCGATTCCGCAGGACCCACCTGGTCCTTACAATCCCCAAAGTTCCGGGATAGGGCGTCTGCTTTGGCATTCTTCTTCCCAGGTTTATAGGTAATAATGAAATTGAAGCGAGAGAAGAAGAGTGCCCAGCGAGCCTGATGGGAGTTGAGCCTTTTGGCGGATTCTAAATATTCTAGATTCTTATGATCAGTATATACAGTAATGGGGTGTAGAGAGCCTTCTAGCCAGTGACGCCATTCTTCAAAAGCCAGTTTAATACCCAATAGTTCCCTATTCCCAACATCATAGTTGCGTTCGGCTGGAGAAAATTTACGGGAAAAGAACGCACAAGGATGCAGTTTTTCTGGATTGCCCAAATATTGGGAGAGGACTGCCCCCACCCCTAGTTCAGAAGCGTCAACTTCTAACAAAAAAGGGTGCTTAGTATTGGGATGTACCAAAACTGGAGCTGAAGTAAAAGTTTCCTTCAGTAGTTGGAAGGCGTTTATTGCTGAGGGAGGCCACTCCTCAACAAAAGCGCCCTTCCGAGTAAGATCAGTTAAGGGACTCACAATAGCAGAGAATCCTCTTATAAATTGTCTGTAGAAATTCGCAAACCCTAAAAATCTCTGGAGCGCCTTAAGGGTTCTAGGTTGCTCCCACTCCATTATTGCAGAAACTTTGGAGGGATCCATAACCAACCCACGCTTGGAGATTATATATCCCAGGAACGGAATTTCAGATACTTCAAACACACATTTGGAGATTTTTGCATACAGATGATTCTCCCGTAACCTCTGTAACACCGCTTTGACATGCTGACGGTGTTCCGTCAGGGAACGGGAAAAAATGAGTATGTCATCCAAATAAACCACTAGAAACTGACCCAGGAAATCACGGAATATGTCATTTACAAAATCTTGAAACACTGCAGGGGCATTACATAAGCCAAAAGGCATCACCAAGTATTCGTAGTGCCCGTCTTTTACATTGAAGGCAGTCTTCCATTCGTCCCCCTGGCGAATGCGAATTAGGTTATAAGCCCCTCTAAGGTCTAGTTTGGAGAAGATCTGAGCCCCCGAAACCTGATTGAATAGGTCATTGATCAAAGGTAGCGGATACCTATTCTTAACGGTAACCTTGTTTAACCCTCGATAATCTATACAGGGGCGTAACCCGCCGTCCTTCTCCACGAAAAAGAAACCTGCACCGGCAGGTGAGGTGGAAGGACGGATAAATCCCTTCTTGAGGTTCTCTGAAATATAATCCCTCATGGCCAGCTCTTCTGACCGTGTGAGATTATAAATTTTCCCTCTAGGGGGCATTGTCCCCGGAAGTAAATCGATAGGACAATCGTAGGTCCTATGTGGGGGGAGAATTTCAGCGGATTTTTCTGAGAACACATTTGCCCATTCGGCATAGGCTGGAGGTAACCCATCAAGGATGACCGGTGAGGACCTAAGGGATATAGAGAAGCAGTGATCGTAACAGAAAGGGCTCCATTTTACAAGGTCCCCAGACTCCCAATCTATCACAGGATTATGGGTTTTTAACCAAGGAAACCCCAAAACAATAGGGGACACGGGACTCTCGATAATAAAAAATTCTATTTCTTCAGAATGAGCAGATCCCTCCCTTAAATTAACCAAGGGAGTTTTAAAAGACACCAACCCTCCCTCAATAGGCTTGTTATTGACCGCCAGGACCCGAAGGGAATTCTGTAACGGAATTAACGGTATATCAAGGGTGGCGGCAAGTGCCCTATCAAAAAAATCGCCAGCCGCTCCGCTGTCTATGAAAGCGGAGGCAATTGTCTTGGATGGCCCCCAAGAAATCATAATGGGCAGGAGTAACCGATTAACTAGAGGGAATGATACCTGACCGCCTAGATGAAGTCCCTCAGCAGGATCTAGGCGCTGTAGTTTTCCGCCACTGGAGCCTTGTTTGGGCAACTCTTGGCAAAGTGGCCCGGATTTCCGCAATAAAGACAGAGACCTTGAGTTCTACGCCGAACCTTCTCAGCCTGAGATAAACGGGTTACTCCCAGTTGCATAGGTTCTTCGGGTGCCGAAGAAGAAGAAGTGACTGCACCCCTAGAACTTAACTCTTGGCGTGAGGGTCCCCACGGTTGATCCTTGCTTTTCTCCTGACGTCTCTCCCTGAGACGTCTATCCACTTTAATGGCCAGCTGCATGTAGTCATCCAGACTCTTGGGTTGTGGATAATTGACTAGAACATCTTTTATGCTCTCAGAAAGTCCAATTCTAAATTGGCTGCACAAAGCTGGATCATTCCATTTGGAATCAATAGCCCATCGCTGGAATTCTGTGCTGTACTCCTCCGCAGAGCGTTTGGCCTGTCTAAGGTTCCGTAACTTGGAATCAGCAGTTGAAGCCCGATCAGGATCAGCATATAAAAGCTCCATGGCGGAAAAAAAAAGGAGACCGATTGTAGGGCCTCATCAGAGGGTGTTAATCCAAATGCCCAGGTCTGAGGGTCACCCTGAAGAAGCGAGATGACAAGGCCAACTCGTTGAGACTCTGATCCAGTTGAGTGGGGCCGTAGACGGAAATAAAGCTCGCAAGAATTCCTAAAGTTTGAGAACTTCGTCCGATCCCCCAGGAACTTCTCTGGAAGAGGAATCTTTGGCTCGATTGAAGGCCCAGGATCCAAAGGTGCAGGTATTAGGCGACTTTCTTGCGTAGCCACACGCTGGGCCAGCTGGTTGATGGCGGTGGCCATGGCTTGCACCTGCTGCATTAATTCTTCCATCTAGGATAATAATTAGGGCCCGTGATAATGTCAGGTCCCGTGTGACGCCTACCTTCCAATAAGTCAGCAACCCCCAATCTCCGCTGCTTTCTTCGCCTATAGCCAAGCCCCTGTTTGCCGGGACGCAGAATACGCCTCACCGGACACGGTTGCCCCCAGGACTTGTTAGCACAAAGGATGCTGACTTATGCAGGGGAAGGCAAACGAACCAGGAACAAGACTGGGTAGAGACAATCGGGCAGGGGTCATACACGGGAGATCAGTCCGAGGATGCACGGTACAGGAGGATTTAGATAGAATAGTCAGGGCTAGCCAAAGGTCACACCAGGAGGTCAGAGATACGCAGGCAGGAATCGTGGTCAAAAACAGGCAAGGTCGGTCCAGGCGGCAATCAGGAATGGTCATACACGGTAAGATTCGTAGGGAAAAAAAGATATCACAATCACACCCAGCAGCACGCTATCACGGGCAAGGAACAAGTGCAGAGTGAACAGCTTTATAGGAATGATGGAGCAGGAAGATGGAAATGATTGGTGCAATTTAGGAACCCTGAGGCTGATTGCCCCATTCAAACTAACAAGCTTGGGCTCATTGGCCCAGATCTAATTACCTCCGGCGGGCGCCCTGTGTGCAGCGCAGCCGGAGGGCATAAATGGAGACAGCAGTCGCGCGTGCGCGTGTAGGAGGCTGCGCGCCGGGAGCGCGCCGAGATGACAGTGGCGCGGCCGCTCCCGACGCCGCCGGAGAGGAAGCCGCCCGAGCAGCCGCTCGCGACGGAAACAGCTGAGCGGCTGCTCGCGGCGGAAATAGCCGAGCGGCGGCCGGGGAGAGGAGACGCCGAGCCGCCGCCTGACAGAGATGCCGCCCAGCCCGCACGCTGGCCGAGCGGGAGCAGCCGACGTGGGACCGGAGGACAGGTGAGTGTAAGGGGGTCCCCGTGACAGACATCACGAGGAGGACCATCAGTAGGCCGCTTGGTGAGAGCGCGATGGGCCCTATCCAGCTCAAGCCTTTCCACAGGAATATCCGGGACAAGTTCTTGGAGGAGGGCTTTGATAGTACCGGACACATCTTCCATTGTTTCAGGGAGGCCACGGAACCTAAGATTAGACCGACGATTGCGGTTCTCCAACTCTTCATTTTGCGCTTTTAAAAGTGCAATTTCCTCCTGTAAGTGAATCAAAAGGGAGTCCTGAGTCCAAGACTGTGGTAACATCGTCCAACCTTGACTCCAAGGCGTCTGTTCTGCCTCCCAAGTCCCGTATTTCACGTAGCAGGGTATCTGTGTGTTTAGTAGTCACCTCTGTCACCTCTTCTCTCACAATGGTTCTTAACTGAGACAGTATGTCAGAGTGAATGGACGGGCCCTGCGCAGCTGGCTGTGAGGTGTGAGCTGGAGAGGCTGAGGAACGAGCCCAGCTATCCACTGAATCGACAGAGCTCTCGTCCAGCCTGTCAGCCCTTTGCTCCTCGGGCACAGCAGGACCCCCCTTCACGGAAGCCTGGGCTGCGCAAGCCCTCTCCGCAGACATCCCAGTCGCCATCTTGCTGCTCGCGGCCGCCGATTTGCGCCCCTCTCTGCAGCTCTTCTTCCTGCCAGAGGCAGCTTGCATCACCTCCCCGCCGCCCGCCTGGGTGCTCCCCCTGCTCACCCGGTGCGATTCTGTCAGTTCCGGCGCCGCTACCGCTCCTCAGTGTGCTCGGGGCCTCCCGTCGGTGTGGAGCCGAGAGATTAAGCGACCATCTTCTCGGCCACGCGCGCGCTCCTCCAGGGTGTGATTCATCCAATTTTTGGGCTCCTGAAGCCAACTCCAGTGTGTCTTTCAAGCTAGGTTTGGGCGGCTGCTGCTTGCAACTCCAGGGTGTGATTCATCCAATTTTTGGGCTCCTGAAGCCAACTCCAGTGTCTCTTTCAGCCAATGTTGGGCTCCTGCTGCTGCTTGCAACTCCAGGGTGTGATTCATCCAATTTTTGGGCTCCTGCTGCCAACTCCAGTGTCTCTTTCAAGCTATGTTCGGGCTGCTGCTGCTTGCAACTCCAGGGTGTGATTCATCCAATTTTTGGGCTCCTGCTGCCAACTCCAGTTTCTCTGTCAGCCAATGTTTGGGCTCCTGCTCCGGCTGCTGCTTGCAACTCCAGGGTGTGATTCATCCAATTTTTGGGCTCCTGCTGCCAACTCCAGTGTCTCTTTCAAGCTATGTTCGGGCTGCTGCTGCTGCTGCTTGCAACTCCAGGGTGTGATTCATCCAATTTTTGGGCTCCTGCTGCCAACTCCAGTTTCTCTTTCAGCCAATGTTTGGGCTCCTGCTCCTGCTGCTGCTTGCATCTCCAGGGTGTGATTCATCCAATTTTTGGGCTCCTGCTGCCAACTCCAGTTTCTCTTTCAGCCAATGTTTGGGCCCCTGCTGCTGCTGCTGCTTGCAACTCCAGGGTGTCATTCAGCCAATTTTTGGGCTCCTGCTGCTCCTGCTGCCAACTCCAATGTCTCTTTGAGCCAAATCCAATGTTTGGGCTCTTGCCGCTGCCAGCTCCAGGGTGTGTTTTTCAGGCAATATAGGGGCCCCTCATAGTGATGCCACCTCAACTCTCTGTAATTGTGCCGCTCTGCGATTCTAATAGCGATGCCTCTGATCTGCATGTCCAAATTATTTACAGTATTATTTCACTAACCCAGCACGCATCCTATGCGTGTTACAGCAGGGCAGAATGGTTTACAACCCTATTGAGGCTCTAGGAAGCTCAGAAATAGCCATTTTTAATAGCGATTCGGCGCGAATAAATTCGGGTCGAAACGATTTTTGTCGGAAAATTCTGCGAATCAGTTGAATCGAATTTTTCAAAAGTTCGCTCATCTCCATTGGTAGCAAGCAAGATATTCTTCTGTTTAACAGTTTGTAGCAAGTCACTGTTATGTAGTTTGTAGCAAGCAAGAACAATCTGTTTCTCCTCAGTTGTAGCAAGTTAAAATTTGTGCAAACGTTTTGCGGAATGCTTCATCAGTGCACTTTCATTCTGATAATACATAACATAAAACAGTTTGTAGCAAGCGTGATTGGTGTATTGCGTAGCTCTGTATAATCTTATATTCATAGTATATACCTTTCACATCTTGTATTGTAGAGGAGCGCTTGCTGACCATTTGCCCTTAGTTGTACTTCATCTTCCTATGGATCTATTCTATATAATATGTAAATAAGTAATCCAAGTACCTGTGTACGTATTTGACTATTTTACCTTATAGTGACTGGATCAGAAAATACAAGGGTCTTTGGCAGCAGGGTTTTGCAGTGATTGGAAAAAATAGTGCTTAAATCTGATCCTACGTTTATCTGATGGCCAAATGCAGGTTATGGCTTCGCCTGGTACACGTTTGAATAATTGGTGGCGAGAGGGTGGCTGCCCCTTTAAAAATTGAGAATACAGGGTGTCAGCGCATGTTATAGACTATGTTTTTGCCTAGGGGTAATCTAATCAGTGACATGAACTTACCTCCGGTCATTCGTCGGAACCCGTCCTCAGTCCTGGGGGCGGGGGAAGCGGAGTACCCAGCGACAGCCTAGCACCACGGATCAGCGCGCCGTGTGCTCAATAAGACGCCGGCTCGCTGTTTATTTCCGGCGCGGTGCTGTGTGCTGGGCTCCGCCTCCTGGGGCCGTCCAATGGCCTTGCCTGTGGCTCGGATAGGCAATCAGGAGTGCCGTTTTACTGCCTGTCATTCGGCAGTAGGAGTGACTGTATGTATGTGTCACTTCCTTGCTGGGTGGCCCCATCCGACACTTGCAGGAAGCAACTTCATGTGCGCCGCCATTTTCTGGGTTAGAAACCTGTATTGCAGTGGCTGTTAGTTTCTCCATGTTATACTCGCCTTATTACAGGATTTACAATGCAGCTTGCTAATGGCATTTTATAATGTATTCTGGCCATAGTCTATGAAAAAAGAATTAAACTTGAAATTAAAGCTTGGGGAGTAAAAACTTTTTAGTGAAAGAAAATATATATATATTTAATTAATTTCACTGGTATTATTGTTAAGGCTTGGCAGCTGGTAAGAAGCGCTTCTCTTTACATTCTTGTATTGATTTTTTTGTGTAATGCACACCTTTAGTGTCTCTTTATATATTTTACACATACTTTAATTCTACATGAATATGGGGGGGGGTATTGCTTATTATTTAAGTTAGGGGCTATTGTTTTATGGTTTTATGGCTTATTTAAGGAATGGGACGTAGCTAATTGCATCGTTGAGTCCTGGGGGGGGGTGAGGGCTTTTAAAGTGGAAATCCACTTGGTCTCTTTTTGTAATGTTTGGTTCCTTATGTCTCCTCCTCGTGGGTGTCTGTGTACTCTGTCGAGTACTTGGAAGTGGATATCTGTGAGGGATCCACCATGGTGTGCTGCCCAGTGTCTTCCTACTGGGGTGAGCAAATTCCTCTTTTTGATATCCCTGGTGTGCTCGTAGATCCGTATTTTTAATTTTCTGTTTGTTTTCCCAATGTAGAACCGGGGACAGCTACAGGTTAGTATGTAAACCACATCTGTGGTGTCACAGTTGGCATAATGCCTCTGTTGGATAGTTTGGCCTGTAGGAAGTTCAATATTTTTTCCGGTTTTGATATATTGGCAGGTGGAGCACCCTTCACATTTATATGTTCCCTGTGTTTTACAACATACAGTTTTTTCTATCTTTGACATAGTGGCTATGTACCAATTGGTCCCTAATTGATTTTGCTTTCCTAAACGTTAATTTTGGGGAATCTGTGACATATTTGCCCACTTCAGGGTCTGTCTTGAGAATGTACCAATGGTTCTGTAGTATATTTCTGATAATCCTGTGCTGTGTATTGTATGTCAGTATGAATGGAGTGTAATCTCGTTTCGATTTGCATTTTGTTTGTGGGTTAAGTAGGGAAATCCTATCCCTACTCTGACATTTTTTGTATGCTTTTTTAGGGTCTTATTGGAGTATCCCCTTTCCCTTAATCTTGATCTGATTCCGTCAGCTGCCACGTTATAGTCCTCTACAGTTGTACAGTTGCGCTTTGCCCTAAGATATTCCCCATAAGGTATGCTCAGAGGGATGGGATGTGCACTAGTGGCTCTAAGGATATTATTAGCTGCGGTAGCTTTTCTATAGAAATTTGTGGAGATGGTACCTTTTGGGTCCAATCTAATTATGAGGTCCAGGTAGCTAATTTCTTCACGGCTGAATTCCAGGGTGAACTTCAAATTGAAAGTATTGTTGTTGAGTGTTTGGACAAACTCCTCGAGTAAAGGGGTGGGGCCTTCCCATATGATGAGGATGTCATCTATGTAACGTAACCATGTTGTGACGTGATCAAAGTATTTAGTATGTTGTCCGCCCCCCAGATCTTCCTTTCCCACCATCCCAAGTATAGGTTGGCAAAGGATGGAGCACAGATCGTGCCCATCGCTGTACCTTGTAATTGATGGAACAATTGGTTCCCAAACAGGAAGGTATTGTGCGTCAGTATGAAATTAAGTAATTCTATTTAAAAGTGGTTTTGATAAGGTTGGGCTACATCAAGTTGATTCAAATAATAGTTAATAGCCGTCAGGCCCAGATTATGCGGGATGCTCGAGTATAAGGCCTCAACGTCAAGTGTGACCAATAATGAATTTTGTGAAACCGTCATATCCTGAAGAATTTGTGGGGGGTTACCCTTACATAGGATGAGAGGGATTCTACAAAAGGTCTCAGGAAGGTGTCCACGTATTCGCTGGCTCTAGCGGTCAAAGACCCTATGCCTGCCACTATTGGGCGGCCCGGTGGATTGTCTCTGGACTTGTGAATTTTGGGCAAGGCGTAGAAGGTTTGTGTTACTGGATCAGTGATTGTTAGAAATTCCCATGTGGATTTATCTATTACTCTATGTGCTAGGGCCGTGTCTATTAATGATTTGTATTCTAGTTGGTCGTTTTTAATTTTGTACAAGGAAGTTTTTTCATACCATTCCTTGTTTTCAAGTATTCTATGGCACATGCCCTCGTATTGTTCTTTAGTCATGACTACAGTTTTACCCCCCTTGCTGGTTTGATTTCTATTGCCTTATTGTCTTCTAATTCCTTTAAGGCTTGTTTTTGTGCTGGGTTGATATTTTTTGGTCTTATTCCTTTCGTCTGGATTTTTTCGATCCCTTGTGTTACTATATTGACGAAAGTTTTAACACTAGAATTCATTGCCAGCGGGGGGAAGTAAGTGGATGATTTCCTGAAGGTGCAAGGTTGTATGGTTACATCCTCATGTGGTTCTTCTTGGTTGTTCTCTAGGGATTCTAGTATCCTAAGACTTGCTATGTCCCCTTGGGTTAGGGTTACTTCATCCCCTATTTGTGTTTTATTAGCGTATTGTTGCTTTAACAGGATTTTTCTGGCATATAGATGCAGGTCCTTTGTAAGTTCAAATTTGTTTACATTTTGATCAGGGCAGAAATTTAAGCCCAATTGAAGTACCTCTATTTGGGTCTTGGAGAAAGGAAGATCTGTTAGGTTTATTATGTTATTCATCACGTTTGGCTGGGGATCATCTGGTTCAATGTGGTTTCTGGGGGTCAAGGATCTGCTAGTGTGCTTCGTTTTGGTTGTTGTGTTGTGTATCTTGCTGGATCCACCCCTGTTGCGCCTAAAAAAGGAATACCTAAATGGTGTTGTTGTGTTCCCTCCTGTGTGAAGTCTGGGGATGGCAGATTTTTCCTTTTGTCACCTTTTGTGCTAAACCTTGGTATCTGGTCAATGGTCTGCCTCTGGGTGATCGGCTGGCTACTCCTTGACTGTCTGGAGAAAAGTTTATATTTTTTGCTTGGTTTGTTTGAATAAGGGTCTAGATTCCCTCCTTGGTACCTGGGGGTTCCCCGTCTCCACCTATATGCCCTTTGTTCCTGATACGCTTTTCTGTCCCTTGCTAATTTGGTGTTTTTGTACTCCCACACTTCCCTTATTAAGGTTTCTATTTTTTTCCTAATTTTATTGTTATTTTCCTCGAACTCTACCCAGTCTCTGTGTTTATTTAAATATTCAAAGACTTTAGTGTATTGGTTCTCCACTTGTTTGAGTGTAGTCTCTTGAGTGTAGTCTCTTGTTGTTCTATTAACAATTTGAGCATGTTAAGTGAGCAAATCTGTAAGTTCTTCTCCCATTTTTCTTTGAAGCTTTGGTCAACTTCTCCTACCTGAGGAAATATCTTAATGCGCAGACCAAATGGTACTATACCTTCTTCAAGGTATTTGCTCAGGTAGACAATGTTCCAATGTATTTTTGTTTTCTTTCTCAGTATGCCTTATAGTGACCGAAATGTATCTATGATTGTTTCATATGTGCCTCCTGACTGTGAACTTATAGTGATACTCTGTGAGAAGTCTTTAAATAGCTGGTCCCATTCTTGCCCTGCTAGATTGGTCATATCCCCCTTGTTCCTATATATTTAGAAGAATAGTTTGTGGTTAGGTGTCTCTCTCCTGGACTGTGACTGTTATTGGGGTTTACCAATTAAACAACTTTGAACTGGATGGGGGTCTTAAGGATAGATCCTATTGATCTAGCCCTGAGAATACAGTCTTGTCCAGTGTTCCATGTGCCATAGAATACTTGAAAACAAGGAATGGTATGAAAAAACTTCCTTGTACAAAATTAAAAACGACCAACTAGAATACAAAATCATTAATAGACACGGCCCTAGCACATAGAGTAATAGATAAATCCACATGGGAATTTCTAACAATCACTGATCCAGTAACACAAACCTTCTACGCCTTGCCCAAAATTCACAAGTCCAGAGACAATCTACCGGGCCGCCCAGTAGTGGCAGGCATAGGGCCTTTGACCACTAGAGCCAACGAATACGTGGACACCTTCCTGAGACCTTTTGTAGAATCCCTCTCGCCCTATGTAAGGGACACCCCCCACTTGTTACAAATTCTACAGGATATGACGGTTTCACAAAATTCATTATTGGTCACACTTGACGTTGAGGCCTTATACTCGAGCATCCCGCATTATAAAATGCCATTAGCAAGCTGCATTGTAAATCCTGTAATAAGGCGAGTATAACATGGAGAAACTAACAGCCACTGCAATACAGGTTTCTAACCCAGAAAATGGCGGCGCACATGAAGTTGCTTCCTGCAAGTGTCGGATGGGGCTGCCCAGCAAGGAAGTGACGCATACATACAGTGACTCCTACTGCCGAATTACAGGCAGTAAAACGGCACTCCTGATTGGCCATCCGAGCCACAGGCAAGGCCATTGGACGGCCCCAGGAGGCGGAGCCCAGCACACAACACTGTGCCCGGAAATAAACAGTGAGCCAGCGTCTTATTGAGCACACGGCGCGCTGATCCGTGGCGCGAGGCTGTCTCTGGGTACTCCGCTTCCCCCGCCCCCAGGACTGAGGACGGGTTCCGACGAATGACCGAGGTAAGTTCATGTCACTGATTAGATTACCCCTAGGCAAAAACATAGTCTATAACATGCGCTGACACCCTGTATTCTCAATTTTTAAAGGGGCAGCCACCCTCTCGCCACCAATTATTCAAACGTGTACCAGGCAAAGCCATAACCTGCATTTGGCCATCAGATAAACTAAGGATCAGAATTAAGCACTATTTTTTCCAATTACTGCGATACCCTGCTGCCAAAGACCCTCGTATTTACTGATCCAGTCACTATAAGGTAAATTAGTCAAATACGTACACAGGTAATTGGATTACTTATTTACATATAATTATATAGAATATATCCATAGGAAGATGAAGCACAACTAAGGGCAAATGGTCAGCAAGCGCTCCTCTACAATACAAGATGTTAAAGGTATATACTATGAATAACATAAGATTATACTGAGCTACGCAATACACCAATCACGCTTGCTACAAACTGTTTTATCAACTAGTTCACGCCCGTTGGGCGAGGGCAAAAGAGTGTGGGCAGCACCGACCAATGTCTGTACAGGTGCACTGTTCTGTGGGATTATTGCCCAAGACTACACAATATATTATGTAGGGTGACCTCATAACACCCTATCGTTTACCCAAACAGAGACTTACTCTTGCACTCAAAAAGTAAATTTACCAATTCATTTTATTGTAATAAAATTGTAAATAAATTGGTAATATTGTTTTTAATGTGGTTTTAATCTTTATTACAATAAAATGAATTGGTAAATTTACTTTTTGAGTGCAAGAGTAAGTCTCTGTTTGGGTAAACGATAGGGTGTTATGAGGTCACCCTACATAATATATTGTGTAGTCTTGGGCAATAATCCCACAGAACAGTGCACCTGTACAGACATTGGTCGGTGCTGCCCACACTCTTTTGCCCTCGTTTGGGTAAACGTTAGGGTGTTCTGAGGTCACCCTACAAAATATATTACAAACGGTTTTATGTTATGTATTATCAGAATGAAAGTGCACTGATGAAGCATTCCGCGAAACGTTTGCACAAATTTTAACTTGCTACAACTGAGGAGAAACAGATTGTTCTTGCTTGCTACAAACTACATTAAAGTGACTTGCTACAAACTGTTAAACAGAAGAATATCTTGCTTGCTACAAACTGTAAGATAGCAGTCAGTGATCCATAACTAACTGTCTGTAAAGTTTGATTCTACAATCATGGATATATTATGAGAAGTAATTTTAATGTGTGTTGTGTTTTTGAAGTTTACACTTGTAAATAAATTATAGCACAATCAAAAAATTACCAACATTAGAATGTATTTTTTTTAAAGAAACCCACTAAATACTCCCAAACCAGGGGTATTCCGATTTTTGTGGAAACCCCCCCCCCCCCAACATATGTTAAACGTCAAGGGAGTAAAGGGAGTAAACAGAACACTGGACAAGACTGTATTCTCAGGGCTAGACCAATAGGATCTATCCCTAAGACCCCCATCCAATCCTAAGCCTATGCCAATCCCCAAGGGACCTGGAGGAACCACAACCCCTTTTATCCTTCTTCCAAATCTAAAAATAAATAGGAGAAAAACCCCATCAAAAAATTTAATTTTCCTTTTTTTTTTTTTTGCATAACAATAAAACCAGTCCTTTAACATCAAGACAATAAGAACAGTACAATACAATATAATACAATATAACACAATCGACATCCACTTACCCCAGCAGCCCCTTTCACACAATAGCCTAGGCAATAACAAGAAAAAAATTACATGTAACAGGACTCTCTATTGGGGCCCCCATGGGTGCATGCACCCCGTAGCCGCCAGTAATATCCGCTAATGGCCATCACCCGAATCTCCAGAGACCCCCCAGGACCGAACCCACAGCGGGGCAATGACCACCAATAAGCCCGGGGCCCCCAGCGAGGACAACGGGCAGCCCGCAATGGCCGCTCTCCGCCGCCGCACCGAAAACCGGCCTCCGGGGGCTGCTGGCACCTACCTCCTCCCAAGACGAGGTATGCCTGAAGGGTTTCAGCGGAAAGCGCAGCCACGAACCTCCCTCCAGCCAGAGAGCTCAAAGTACTGAAGACACAGAAGCCTCCTCGTGCTTCCGCATCTGGATCCGCCCCCGCGTGACGTCATTTGACAGACCACGCCCCTTAAAGGAAAAGGCGCAATTTTTAAAATTGAAGCCCAAATTTTTTTTTTTTTTTTTTAAATAACCTAACACAAGTAGGAAGAAGGATGGGTTGAATAAAAAATAAACACGTTCCTCAGCAGGTACACAAGAGAAAAACCTGTGGCTGACGTGCTTTTCAAAAAGCCTGCAGCCCAGAGCATATATATTCTGTAAGCGCCCCAAGACCCCACCTTACCTTCACGAACCCCAGAACAGCCAGAAGCTGTGGGAGGCACAATTGGGTCTAGGGGATCCGTGGGAATAAGGCTGTGCAGGAAGCCGACAGGGTGCAATCCCCCGCTTGCTGCCAATCCTTGAGAGAATCTCAACAACCTTCACAGTCACTTCAACTACAAGAATGAAACTGGTCTTGATTAGGAGGCAGCTGCTACTTATGGGGCCGGGTGACATCCTATCGGGCAAGGAGGTAAGCCCAAGTGTAAGAAGGGTCTGGAATGGATCAGAAGAAAAAGGTAAGCAGTCCCAGAATGCAGAGCAGCACAGTCAGAAGGCACTTCTTGTTTGCAGGCTGCCTGATATTCCATAAGCCACCATCTTGGATGTTTAAAGGCTCATAACATGCAGTAGATGCAGGTAGGATGATTTTTAATGTGAGCAATCTGTATGTACAGGGTGTGGGAAACATATAAGATAGGCTCTTATTCAGACTGAAGAGCCGCTTTAAGAGACTCTAGAACAGGGATGATCTGGAAATAAAATCAGCGGATAAGGGGGGAAACGTGGTCATGGACAAAGGTGTATATATTGTATATATCACAATGTGTCAAACGGTACTTAAAAATCATGATTGGTACATAAAGTGCCCATTTTCAGGCTGACCAGTGCCTGTGAGGAATACAGGCCCTAATTTATAGAGTTTTTAATAACAAAATAATTGATAAACATAGCTACAAATTCTTAAGCGTAGAACATCTGATGACCTAAACTTTTTATTCCTCCCGTAAATACACAAAACTTTGGTTAACCCACCAGGTAGACCTATTTTATCAGGTAACGACTCGCTTACGGAAAAAGCTAGTCAATATGTGGATCTTTATTTACAACCTTTCGTACAGAACTCTTTTCCTATGTAAAGGATACAACACACAAACTACAACTTATGGAGGGCCTGGTGCTTCCTCCAGGTTTGTTACTGGTCACCCTGCACGTGAAAGCCCTCTATTCTAGTATTCCACAGGAGAAAGGAAACCAAGTTGTTACGTTCCTTCTTGGATGAACTTACCATTGAATATCATGACCAAAACGTCTTCCTCCTTCAGCTGTTACAGTTCCTCCTTGCCCACAACCTCTTTTTGTTTTTGATTGACAGCTCTACCACCAGGCGCAGGGGATGGTGATGGGGACGACATGTGCTCCATCGTTTGTGAACCTGTACCTGGGTTGGTGGGAGAGGAGGTTGTGGCAGGATGATGCACTGTCTATGTACCTGTGCCACATCTTATCCTGGCACAGGTACATAGATGACATCATCCTGTTTTGGACGGGCAGTATCAATGAGTTACATGAGTTTATACGAATCATTAGCAAGAATGATCTTAATTTAAAATTTACATTAGGCTTTGATGACAAACAAGTATCATTTTTGGACATCAAAATCAATTTGGATTCAAGTGAAGCTATATCGATTGATTTCTTTCTAAAATCCACAGCAGCCAATACTATACTATGTCCCACCAGCTGCCACCCGAAGTGTTTGGTGAGAAGCATCCCCTATGGGGAATACTCAAAAGCCAGGCACAATTGCTTCTCACTTACAGCCTTTCATGAGTTGGCAGATGGGATAAGAAATAGGTTGCTATTAAGAGGGTACAGAAAAAAATGTCATAAGAAAGCTTTTCAAAAAGTGTTGGAAAAGGACAGACACACTTTACTCTTTTTCAACCAACAGGGATCAAAACATAAATCACCACCGCAGATACCTCTAATACTGTCATATTCAACTAAGCAGGGGCGTAGCTAGGGGGGAGCAGGGGGTACTTGTTCCGGGTGCAGCAGGTCAGGGGGGTGCCAAGGGGGGGCATGAGAACAGGTGAGGGGTGCCATTTCGAATCTTTGCCCCGGGTGCCAGAAAGCCTAGTTACTCCTCTGAACTAAGCAGAGTCATATAAGAAAAGTTATAAATAATCATTGCCACATTTTGACATCTGACAATATGTTGTATAAGTGTTATAGTTCCAAAAAAGACAAACATTGTATATCATAAAAATAGATCAGCAAAAGATATGCAGGTAAGTAGTCACTTTTCAGGAAACAGATTTCAGTGCTCCAAAAGAAAAGGAACTTTCAGCTGTGGGGGGTGTAAAACGTGTAGGTTTCTCAGTAAGGAACACCAGATACAAGTGTGACAGATACTATATTGGAAAAACTATTTGTAAATTTAGAGTTCGTATAATGGAACAGTTAAATGACATAAGAAGGCCGAGGAGCATGAAATGTTATCAGGAGCTGCACATATTTGTGAAGTAGGTTTTTTGAGTAGTTTGTAAAAATAGTCGGAGTTTGTGTGTATCAATGGCACGCCTCACTTACTACTATCAATGGCTCGGATGACGAGGACCGATAATCTTATAAAACTTACTTATTTGATGTAGGCCAGCTATTTGGATGGAAAATGTCTCTGGATTAGGCCATCGCAATGTGTACAGCCCATTACTCAAATAGTTAAATTGCAAGACTGGATACTTGAAATAGCAATTTAATTAGTAGAAACTGAATCTTCAGTTTTAATAATTATAATACAATTTACAGTAATAGTAGTATTGCTGACATTAAAAATATTGATTTTAAATCCACTTAAATGACATCAGTGTACTATAGTAGTATGGGATATTATGAAAAGCCAGAAGTTTAAGTTCACTATTGTTTAATACCATATAAAGTTATGGGGTTTGGGTCTATGTGAATGACATCAGTTCAATATTAAAATACCCAATGTTTGATTGTAGTTATTTAGTTAACATACAGTGCTTTAAAAAATCTGTATGTGCTGATTTTCAATAAAATGAAAAGCAGAATCATAAATTGTGACTTAAACAAAGGCTTTAACTGATAATATGATAACCCATTAGTTTACCAATGATAATATTTAGTATGACAAAAATTAATATAGCCCATCTTTAAGACATAAGATCACATCTTTGCCTATACTAATGGACAGCAAAGTGTTAATGATGAAGCTGTGCTGTATCTCAACATATTGTTAACGACAGAGCTGTGCTGTGTATCAGCATAGTAGATGTGGCTCTACATGCATTGTTAAGGCCTGAATGGTGGCCTACAACCCTGGTGAACTGTAATTGGTTGAGTGGCTTTTATAGATGAGAGAGGTGGAGGGAGGGGAATCATCCTCACAATCCGCCTTGTTTCACATGCTGTTTTGCCGGTCAACAATAATCGTCGGCTGGAGAGCAGTCGCCATTTTGCTGGGCAGCCCGCCTCTCGCTGAGCACCTGGGGTTTGTTGCTGGAGGCCACCCTTTCTTACCATCTTGTAGGGGGGCACCCAAGCCACAAAGCGGGATGATGCATTTTGCAAACTGCGAGCATTAGTAATGATACTTTGTTTTTATAAAATGTTCATTTTGTAACTTTGCATGTATCAAATAGTTTTAATACAATTTATTTCCTCTCTAACAGGAGGCATCACAGGGGAATAATCCTGCTCATTTACTCCATATGTGTCCATACCCAGTCTTTGGAATAAGGAGACAATCTCATCCCAGTGAATACAGATTTGGTATAAGGGTACACAATTCTCCTGTAAATTACAGCTAGGTTTGGTATATGATTTCTGTTTGAAATCCATGTTTGGCTCCGAGTGCTTGAGACCAATATGTTTGGTACGGATCTGAACTTTGCAGGTTGGATCCGCTCATCACTAACCACCACCTACTCCAAATAAAGACTGATCCAGCTTCTGCTCTAGCTGATGGTGCTTCTGATCAGCCACATATCAAGCCACAGAAGCCTGTCAGCCTGTGGCATGTATTGAATCCTGACCCAAGACTGATGGGGAGACAACTTTAGAAGCCTGCCCCGAGGGTGATGGCATGACAACTTCAGAAAGCAGTCCTGAGGATAATGGCGAGATGATGACTGCACCGAGGAAAATGGCGGGACCATGTCTCCGGCTCCAGTTCCTGCACTCAGGATCTCATGGCCAGGTGCTCTGCCATTGAGACCTGCTATGTCAGAGCCCATAACATCCATGCTGGTGCCAGCGTCTGCAGTGACTTCCATAGCCTGACTGCTCTTACAGAGAAGAATCCCCTCGTATGTCAAAGGAGAAAGCACCTAACCTTAATGGATGCCCTCAGGTTATGGTTATGCTCCAGGGTATAAATAGATTGTGGGACAGATGTTTGTATTGACTCTGAATTTATTTATACATAGTTATTAGATCATCCCTCAGCGTCTCACAGTATTCCATATGTGGTCTGACCAGTGACTTACAAAATGATGCTCTGGTCATGGGCACTTATGACCATCCCATGATCCTGTTTGCTTGGCAGCTGCTTCCTGGCATTGATTATTACAGCTAAAGTAGACCAAAACCCACTGAACTTGAGAAATACATTTGATCAAAACCCATGCCAATACTCCCTTCTTAGGGTCTAGAACTAGAAATGGATGTTTTCGCTTTTTGAATCACTGTGGAACTCTTTATTTCTTGCTGTACCTTTCTTTAAGATGGCAGGCAATCAGTCACACAGCAGTGGTAATGAATGGAGGAGGCGGGGCTTTACAGCTAAAACAGGTGACATTATCTGGGATTAGAGTGAAGCAGGAGCAGTGAGAATTAGAAAAAGGTGCTCTTCATAGGGGGAGCAATTCAGGGGATGCTAGTTAAAAATGTGGGTTTTGGTCTACTTTTAGTTTATTGTTAACTAAAACCCCTAGGACTGTTTCCATTGTAGTTTTGCCACATATTTTTTTTTATTTAGTGTCATTGCACAAATGTCTCCTTTCCATGAGCATAACCTTATGTTAAACTTAATTTGCCATTTAACTGCCTATGCTTCCAATATATCTAAATATGTTTATAGCTGCCTACAGTCCTCTTTTGTGTTAATTAATTTAAAAAGCTTAGTATCATCTGCAAAGATTGATACTTTACTGTTTAATCTGTACCCTATATCATTAATACGCAGATCACTGCGGGAGCGCTTATACTGATACACCCGCTGCCTCTGTAACTGAACGGGTGCGCATTATTGGGGCATATGCGTGATTCCGCCCTACTGGGTGATTCACCCAGACTGAGAGTTATTTACTTATGGAGACATTATTTGATAAGACTTGCCCTTACCTAATATGGCATCAGCCATTACCTGGTGCTCTCCACTTTCACTTCCGCCCTTACCTTATACCGATTTCGGGCGGGAAATTACCAGGATATCCTGATAGTGATAATTACAGGGGTTATTTAAGCAGGACAGGCAGTACCCTAGTACACTCTGATGAAGTGGCAGACACCAATTGCCACGCAACGCGTCAGTGGTACGGGCATGCGGGACATGACGGTGTAGTAGGACTCTGTAACATGTGGTAATGTAGATCTTTCTTGGATACACTTTTTGATATAATTGCAGTTTACAAAGTCTGTGTAATTGGTTTTTGTACATGCCCTGGAACTCTCCGTTATTTTGAGCACTTGCACTTTCTGCACTTTGCACTTCTTTAGGTCACATGATCTATGATTAGACACATATTCTCTGGTCATATTTGACCACTTATTTTGTTGAGCCACTATTACATGCACTTTTCCTCAATCTTGAGGTTTTTTCAGCACTATTTCACTGCACTTTCCTTCAGAGCGTTTTATGGGCATGCACAAATAAATGATTATTTTATTGTATATCAATTGTATATTTACTAATCATAAGCTATTACAAATATTATGATTGTGTTTTTATAGTGCATCAGGTATGAGGCAAAATAGTCCTATACACACCCCCATCAGTCCCTGTGTTTTTAATTGTTTTTAATATACATTTGGGCTGTCAAATAAAGTTTTTGTGATTGATTAATTTTGGGTGTCTCTGTTGAGCGGTTGAATTGGTGGGCCCTGGGGCCTGTGCTGGCAGCCCCACTCTACACTTCTGTTCTTGCCCGGTTCTCCGGGCTACCGGACTCGCCTCGGCCAGCATCCAGGGTACACCCACTTACATATTGTTATATTCTTAGATTCTCAGTGCTGTGCAGGTATACTCTTTTCTTTCTGCATTCCTATATCATTAATAAATATATCGAATAGAATTGGGCCCAGAACTGACCTTTGCGGTACTCGGCTAGTAACGATGACCCAATATAAGTATGTACCATTGATAACCACCCTCTGATTTCTATCATTAAGCACATTTCTCACCCATGTGCACGTTTTCCCCCAGTCCAAGCATCTCTCATCCTTTGTACCAATCTTATGTGGCACAGTATCAAATGCTTTAGAAAAGTAAAGATATATGATATCCAATGACTCCCCCTGATCCAATCTTGAACTTACATAAATCCATGCTGATTACAGGTAATAAAGTCATTTTCACAGAGATACTCCAGGATAATTGGCTTGATGCAGAGCCTCCCCGTTCACTTCTCCCGTGCGTTTTCCCGTTGGTTTTGGGCTTTGATCGGGTCAGGAAAGGGTGCTACGTTGATTTTAGTGTGCGTTTATGCGCTCAGGTGTGCGCTCAGCCGCCTTTCCGATTGTCGGCTCGCACGAGGCTGTTTCCCGGCAAAACGGACGCCTCGTTCATTGTTCCGTTTTTTTCAGTGATGCAGAGCCTTGTTTTCCGATTGAAATCACCCTAATGAAACGGGGCCGCCGAGCCTTCACTTACGGCAAGTCAGAGCAGCCGTATTTGCACTCGGGCAATAATATGCAGTCCTGTTGGAGCCCATCAGTGGCGCCAGCTCCGCGGTCTTGTCCTGCTGAGTATGGCAGAAACCAGGCTGCACCTATTTGAGCTCACCCGCCTTACTGGGTATGTGTATGAAACTTGTATTGGTTGCCCACCCTGTCTTTTATTTTTTTTTCCCTTAACACACTATTTGTTAATTTTTTTGTTAGTATATTTTTAGCCTAATTTTTTAACTTTAAATTAAATGGGTTAAGTGATCGAACCCTATTGCGTCATGTTCTTGCCCTCTTATGTAAGTAGTATTCCCCAGACTTTTTTAATGAGTGTACAGGTTGCATGTGCATGTAGGCTCATTACAAATGTCCTTTACTCCAACCCTACCCCGCTCACCTATTTGTCCCTCTTTTCTATTGTTGCAATGCACACCTTTTTTTATTTTTATTTTGTTTTTGCTTTTTTTGTTTTTTTTTGGGGGGGGGGGGGGAGACTCTGGCTATCCTTTGCTCCCCTGGCTGCTGACCCCAATCCTGCACCCATCTTCACAGGCAGAGGAGCCCTACAATACTGCCCCCAGGAGGACTCGCTCTGTGGTGGAGCGAGCCTTTGGTCTCTTGAAGATGAGGTTCCGTTGTCTTGATCAGACTGGGGGGGGCACTACAATATACGGCTGCAAAGGTCATTAAACTAATCATGGCTTGTTCCGCTTTAAGAGAGGGAGTCTGCCATTTCTGAGTAAAGTCTCAGTAAAAAGGGTTTCACACAGTGGGGCATCCCGATCTGGGATTTCCAGGGGGAAGACCAGTGGCCGCTCTGGGTTTTGTTCTGCTTTATGTGAGGGAACCTGTGTTACTTTAATAATAATGTAAAGGAGGTGGGTTATTCCATCCTAACCTGATTTGGTCATGATGTTTTAAAGCAGGCCAAAACCCATGTAACCCAGCCCTTTGGAGTATGAAGGAATCCAGGGCTGGGTTACAGGCATCATGTCTCTGGGGCATTCCAATTTGGGATGTCCTGCACGTCACTGCGGAGGAACGTCAGAGCTATACCAGGAGCTATGCCATCTTTACACAGGAGCAGGACGACATCATAATGGATGTGTGTATGCGAGCGTGCGTTTATGTGCGCGCACACATTCCTTATAATAAAAAAAAAACAAAGTGCAAGAATAGTCTGAAACAACTTAGTTTGTCACGTTACATACCAGCCCACCTTAGTTTAACCGATGTACGCAGCTACAAACTAGGCTACATGCAGATAGAAGAACTAGGGCAATGTGAGGCAGCAAAAGGTTAATAAAGTGACTTTAGTTAGGCCAGGAAACTTGTTAATGTATTTGGTGGATTAATGGTGGGTCCTTGTATCTTTTTATAACAGATGATGCTGCGGAATCGTTTTTTAAGAGTTTGGGCTTTTCATTAAATCACGCTGAAGGTCCGGTTTAAAAAGTGCCCAAAAAAAAACACGCCCAACCAAACCATAAAAACAATGCTAAACTAATGTTGTTTATCATTCACAGATACTAGAAAACCACAGGCACAAGACCCCGAGGCCTAATGTTTTTTATTTTGCATTAAAATTTTAATTGTTTTTTAGTTTTGGCAAAAAATAAAAAAAATATGAAAAATCCAAATCCCCCCCAAAAAAAAACAACGTTTGAATTAAAAACAAATAAAAAGATTTGGTGTGTTGTCTTTCCTGCAAATGTACAATCATACAACATCATCACACATTTACATGACACAAAAGGTTTAGATATGGGACAATAAATCAAAAACAATCAGAAAGAATTAAGGTATGCATTAATGGCAAGAAAAAAGGAACAACAAAAATTTAACAGAAATATATATATATATATATATATATATGTGTCAAGTTGGTGCCATATGCATATTCAAATGGAGGTTTAGGGATGTGCGCTTGCGTGTAGCCAGATTGGCAACTGAAGAGCCATGGAGATGTAAGTATACTTGCTCAAACCACCAAAATGGAAGGTCAAATACGACGGAAACCAAGCAGGTACGTTCAAAAAGCCAGGAAAAATCAGGGAAAAACGGGCCGCCCGTGTGAACGTGAACGGGAGCCCCGATCAAATTGAAGGCACCCGAGAGAGCAAAAAAAGCTTTCCGATTAAAGTGAAATTGACGGATCAGTTAGGGAGCCATTCCGACGGAGGCTCTGCATCACATTTGAGCCACGATTCAAACGGGAGCCCCGGACAATCGGAAGGTTTTAAGGGCAGTTCAGAGGAGGCTCTGCATCAGGCCCAATATCTCTTTAACAGACCTTCAAACAGCTTGCCCACCACAGATGTTAAACTCACCAGTCGGTAGTTTCCAGGTTCCCCCTTAGACCCCCTTTTTGAATATTGGCTCCGCATTTGCTTTGCGCCAATCTCTCGGAACAACTCCCGTAATTATTATATATAAATATTAGAAACAATGGCTTGTCTATTACTGTAACTCCCTTAAAATACGGGGGTTGTATTCTATCTGGCGATTTATCAATTTTTATCTGCTTGAGACGGTGCTGCACTTCTTCCTTGGTTAGACAAGTGACATTTAATGGGGAGTCTGGGTTATTGCATTTCACCTGACATGTCACATTCATTTGTGAAAATGGAAGCAAAAAAGATTTTTAGTAAATCTGCTTCATCCTCATTCCCCTCTATAGGTGTCCCCTCTTTACTTTTCAGGGGGCCCCCCACCCTCAGGCTTGTATATTTTAATGTTTACGTAGCTAAAGATAATTTTGCCATTAGATTTACTCATTGGCAATCCTTATTTCCGCCTCCAGCTTTGCTGCCCTTATCTGGTGTTTACATAGTTTGTTTTCTTCTTTATTGTTTTATAACACTTCCGCAGTCCCTTCTTGTTTTAAATGTTTCAATGCCTTTTTTTGTTTATTGCCCCCAACCTTTTTGTTCAGCCACATTGGTTTACTCTTGTTTCTCTCCTTTTTATTCCTGTGAGGTATATATATTTTACAATGAAAATTGAGGATTTCTTTGAAAGTATCCCATTTACTTTCCATGTTTTTATTTTTAAGGATCTTTTCCCAGTCAGTTTATGGCATTTCTAAGCTGGTCAAACTTTGCCTTTCTGAAGTTCCGCATTTTTTGTGGCTCCATGATAAGGCACCCTAGTGACTGCTAAGTGGAAATTAATAATCTTATGATCACTGTTTTCAAGGTGTTCCCCAACCTGTACCTTTTTACTTTATCTGGTACATTGGTTAGCATTAAACCGGACCTTCACCATGATTTATTGAAAAGCCCAAACCCTTAAAAAACGATTCCCCAGCATCTAAAGTTTATATATTTTAAGTTTTTAGTCACTTATTATTCTTTCCCCCACTGGGCTGCAACTCTGTTCAGGACTTTAGGATACGAGTGCCGCCATCTTGCCTCAGAAGCATGACACTTACTGAGGAGAGGAGAGTGGGATAAAGTACAGGGGGAGGGTTATAGCTGTGCTTTGCTCAGACAGAGCAGAGCTGGGGTCAGGAAAAGGTCAGCAATCCCAGAATGCAGAGCTGCACAGTCAGAAGGCAATTCCTGTTTGCAGGCTGCCTGATGTCCCATGAGCCGCCTTCTTGAAAGTTTAAAGGCTCATAACATGCAGTAGATGCAGGTATGATGATTTTTAATGTGGGCAATCTGTATGTACAGGGTGTGGGAAACATATAAGATATGCTCTTATTCAGAGTGAAGGACCGCTTTAACCCTACCTAGTGCCAGCCTACCTAGTTTTTTTGTCACACTCTGTTGCCAGACTACTTTTCACGTTTGCGCTACACATGTTCAACCTTGGTTCTTGAAGGGATTTCCAGGGATTTTCCAGGAAAATTATATATTGTTTTTTTCAGCAGAGTCTGGGCTTCAACATGAAATGTCTTGTTTGGCCTTTTTAGTGTATTCTCAATACAAAAAAATCTATTTTTTACAATTTGTAGTGTTTTTTGTGATAAAAAAATGTAAGTTTGTTAATAAAATATTATTGCGTGTGAAAGCCCTATTTCTCCCGTTTACAACGGTACCACATATGTATTGGTATACACCCTTTCCTGCCCAGGAAACTCCCCAAACTGAAACAGCAGTTTAGGAGATTTCAGATAGGATACAACTATCCAATATGATTGCATAGTTGTAAGGGGTTAACTTAAAAAAAAAAAAAATGACATAGGTTCCCCTCTCCCGGGGGGGGGGGGGGGGGGGGGGACCTCTTTTTTTTTTTAATTTTAAGGGTTAAAAACCCTTAAAATCCCCCCCAAAAATGACGTAGGGTCCCCCTTACCCAGCATTACCGACCCGGACCAGCTATGGGGGCTTGTAGAACAGGGCGCAGGGGCCAGCGTTGGTGGCCCCTGGCCCTGCAGGCTAATAGCCCACATAGCCACTAAGTGGCCCGGGCCCTTCTGCCCCCCCCCGGTAATGGGGCAGGTAATGGGGGGCTGGGGGTTTTGGCCGCAGGTGATTGCCAGCCCCAGAGCCTTGTGAACTGGTATAAGGGGTCCCATGAAAATAATTTTTAAATCGAGCCGGTGGAACCCCAATTTCATCTGATCAAACTCTGCTGGCAAGTTTTTGCAACGGTCACCACATTCAAGCCGGACACCAGCAATCCACACTGATTCTGTCCCACACTTAACCCTAGGAGAATCTGATTAGTTCAGCTGTCGAATGATCAGATACATTCAGCTTGCAATTATCGTTCATTAAAGTTCATTAAATTGCACAATCATACAATATATTAGGTACAATCAACCTTAGTGTATGTGGGTTAGTACAATCTATGAGCAGTCATAGAATCTTAATAAACCTGATTCTTTTCAGAGCTTGCAGAGAACCAGCATTAGGTATTTGCTAGTTGCCAAAAGATAGGTCCATGCTTAGATGAAAAAATGTAATTGGAAATAAGAAGACAACAATAAACAATATACTGTAACTCCTTGGTCCTCATTATATATATAATCTTTTTGTTTGAGGGCGATGCTTATTATTTAATATTATTCCACCTTCTTTCCTTTAGATTGTAAGCTTGCAAGGGCAGCACTTTCTCTCCTAATGTATTCCTGCATCTATGTGTTTACTTACACTTCTGTTACATTTGATACATAATACAATGAGTATTTTACTTGTCTTACCACCTTATAAATAAATAATAATAATAATAAAACTCTAGATTTTCTAACAAATGATCTAACTATATGAAAACTTTTCCTTGTAGTGGCATGGAAGATATATTTGCAAAAAATGTTAGACACAAACTCAGAAATCACAAGGAAGAGGGTGTCTGACTTACTGTTTGTGATCGCATCCATTTCTTCCTCGGGGGGGTTCCAAGCAGCAGGATGTGATCGTCCTACTCCAAGATGATAGTTTCTTAATAAGTGGTTGAGCTGAGCAGCACTTATTGTAGGGTAATCACTACGAAGCATACTCCAAGAAATCTGTTTTTGAAAAATACAATTCTGTGATTACTCACCTGTAGAATTGGTATTATATGTATACAGCACGTCCTGTTCCAGAATATCCCTTACTCCTGGGAAATACATCCACAAGATGGCGCCGGACTGCAGAAAACAGCTTGTGGCTCCTCCCGGCCCTATATAAGTCAGGGACCTCCCACAAATTCCCCAGTATTGACAAGCAGTTAACAAGAAGCCGGGAGAACAATAATAACAAGAATTCAAAAATTATTATTCTAAGTATACAGTACGTCCTGTTCCAGAATATTCCCTACTCCTGGGGCATCCAATAGCAGTGTCCGTAAGGTAGGGTGGGATCCCCAAAAAGTAACAGCGGGCAGTTTAAACCACTGCCGCCTGCAGAACTTTGCGACCAAAAGCAGCATCAGCTGAGACCCTAACATTAACCTTGTAAAACTTAGAAAAAGTATGAACAGAAGACCAAGTAGCGGCCTTGCAAACTTGTTCAACAGAAGCTTGGTGCTCAAAAGCCCAAGAGGCACCAACAGCACGAGTAGAATGAGCAGTAAGGTGGAAGGGAGGTTCCTTCCCCTTAGAGGATAGGCCTGTACAATAGCCTGATGGATCCACTTGCTGATAGTGGACTTAGCTGGAGCCAAAACCTTCCTAGGTTCAGACGGGAGCACAAAAAGAGCATCAGTCTTCCTGAAGGATTCAGTAGCCACCAAATAGAACTTCAAGGTCCTGACCACATCCAGAGAGTGTAAAACCCACTCCTTAGGGTTACTAGGATTAGGGCACAGAGAAGGCAAAACAATGTCCTGATGAAAAGCAGACACAACCTTAGGCAGAAACTCTGGCTTAAAACTAAACACCACCTTGTCCTGGTGTCTCTCAAAGTAAGGGGGTTTGAAAGCGCCGCCAACTCAGAAACACGCCTAACAGAAGTGATAGCCACCAAAAAGACTACCTTAAGCTTCAAAATGGACAAGGGGGCCTCACGCAAAGGCTCAAAGGGAGACCCCTGCAAGGCAGATAAGACCAAGTTCAAATCCCAGACTGGTAACATAGGCTTACGTGGAGGACGCACGTGAGTAACCCCCTGGAAGAAGGTCTTAACCAGACGATGGTGAGCAAAGGATCTTTGGAAGAAATTGACCAAAGCAGAAACATGACCTTTGAGGGTACTAAGTTGAAGACCCAAATCCAAACCATGTTGCAGAAATTCCAGAATCCTAGGGATAGAAAACACCCGACAGGGAAGCGACTTAGACTCACACCAGTCAATGTAAGCATGCCATACCCTATAGTAGATGGATGACGAGGACTTCTTCCTAGCCCGAATCATGGTATTAACAGAGGCAGGCAGCCCCTTTTCCATCAAGATGGAGGTTTCAGCAGCCCAGCCTTGGGCAGGGCGTACTGATCTACTGCCGACTGCACGATGTCTGGGAACCACACTCTTCTTGGCCAACAGGGGACCACCAGAATGGTTGGGACCCCTTCCTGGGCTATCTTGCACAGCACCCTGCCCAGCAGAGGAAAAGGAGGGAACACATAGAGGAGCTGAAAGCTCCTCCAAGACATTGCTAGCGCATCCATGGCCAAGGCCAGAGGGTCCTGGGACAGAGAGACAGACTGGAAACTTGTGATTGTGACGGGACGTAAACAGATCCACATCTGGCTGACCCCAACGGTGGCACAGGGAGTGAAACACCCTGCTGCTGAGGGACCATTCTCCCAGACGAGGAATCCCCTTGCTGAGGGAGTCTGCCTCCAGATTTTCCACCCCCGGGATGTACACTGCTGAGATGCAGGGAACATTCTCCTCCACCCAAGACAGTATCAGGGACATTTCCTTGAGGGCCCTCTTGCTCCGGGTCCCTCCCTGATGATTGATGTAGGCAACCGCCGTCTGGTTGTCTGAGCGGATCTGAACCGCCCGACCCAGAAGGTGTGGTGTTAATGGGGCGAGAACCAACTTTATTGCCCTCAGTTCCAGAATGTTGAGGACCCCACTGACCCTGGAATTTCAAGGATTTCCAGAAGCCCCCCCAACCTGTCAGACTGGCATCTGTGTGTCTCCCAGCAAGGGGCCAGAAAGGATCTGCCCACCAACAGGTTCCTTGAGTCACCACGAGAGAGACCGTCTGGCCAGAGGGGACAGAACAAACACCTAATCCAAGTAGGTAAATAGGCACGGCACTCCAAAGCATCAGTTTAAATGCTTGTATTCAGTTACAATAGTAAAAAGTTCCAATAACACATAAGGTACAAAAAGATATAGTCCATATCATGGCCAAAAAGGAAAAACAGTCTCATCTATCCAACGTTTCGGGGGTCGGGTGCCCCCTTTATCAAGGAGGACTGTAAACCGGGATGTGCTGCATCCCCCATCTATATATATGCGAGTTCAAAATTCCCGCCTGACGTCACTGTGACGTCAGCGGGCTGATGCTGATACGCCCCGTATTTGATATGTACATTTAATAATGACAGAATGAAAATAATAAAGATGGGGCTGCGATTACTTACCTGCATCCACCGGGGCTCCAAGTTGCGGAGAACCCGACACCGTCTGTCAGCGCGGACAGGGAGCTGGCAGCCGGGCTCAAAAAGGCTGCCCGGTAACCGATGACGCGGCGAGAGCCGCGATCCAATTGGTTCGCGGCCCCAGCCTCTGCCACCGGCCCGTGAGACAGACCGCGTCTGTCAGAACACCGCTGCCTCTATGCAGAGGCTGCGGCACGTAGAAGACCGCTGTCACGGGCCTGTCAGCGCCCCTGGGTGGCGGTGAGAGCCCAATGAGGGCTCATTGGAGCAGGCATAAGATTCCTTATAAAGTACAATATAAAGAGAAAGGGGGGGAGAGGGGGAAAGCGGACCACAGATGAAGTAAAGAGGGGATATAAAGGGTAATAAAGAAAAGAAAGACATATAGAGCATTGGAAGACACAGGGAAATATTAGGGGATGGAAAGAGAGCGCCAGAGCAAAGGAAAGAGAAAAGGGAAAGAAACCCTAGTGTCTGATTGGATGGAAAGAGATGGATCACAGGAGGGGAGTGGGGGGAGGGGAATAATGGGCCACAGAAGGTACCCTAAGATTTAGACGGGAGGCAGAGAAGGAGGGGCAAAGGGGAGTGAAAAGGAACATGGAGGAACAGGAAAGTGGAAGAGTAAACCATTACAATGGGGGATATGAGACCAGGGGCCAAGACATAGGTCAGTGATGGGGCATAAAGATATTGAATGGGGAAAAAAAGGTGGGGGTTTGGGAGAAACAAGGGAAGTTCAAGGGGAATTTATGAAAGATGCTGTATTCCAGTGGCAAGCCACTTGAATCACTTCAGCGTCGTGGCAGATAACAGGCAAATCCAAACGTGGTATTGAGACCCCTCGGCTGAACAGTATCCAATTTATGAATCCAATAAGTCTCTCTCTGTAGAAGTCTAAGGTGTCGGTCCCCTCCTCGACGTGGTCTTTCCACATGCTCAATCACCATTCCACGGAGTTCATGAGTCTGATGTTTGTGTGTCACAAAGTGGACTGCCACAGGTTTATCATAATCAAGAGATTCACCGTTGCTGTGTTTGTTGATACCAATACGCACATCACTACGGTGCTGCTGGAACCTCTTCTTAAAAGGGCCTATAGTCTTTTCAACGTATAGAAGGCCACAAGGGCATTTCAATAAGTATACACAAAAGTCGGTGAGACATGAGAACACTCCGCGGATTTTAAAGCGCTGTCCAGTGTGCGGGTGGCACCCACCAATAATGTGTCTGTAAGAGTGCACCAGCAACATTGGACTTTTACAAACACCTGATCCAGGGACACAGAGTCCCAATCCCATACTGACAAGAGGTGAAGTTGAAGAGGTCTCATGTGAAACTGAGCGTATGGAACCGCCTCGAAGCAAGACACCATCAGGCCCACCAGCTGCATCCCCTGTCGGATGGAGGGATGAGGGCAAGACAGAAGAAGCCTGGCGTGAGCTTGAAGACTCTCCACCTTCTGCTGAGGGAGAAAAATCTTGACCTGAGATGTATCCAGAGTCATGCCTAGAAAGGACCTCACCATTGACGGTAACAGGGAAGACTTGGGGTGGTTGATCACCCAGCCGAAGGACTCCAGTGTGGACACCACCAGCTGGGTATCCAGCTCGGCCTGCTGCAAGGACTGAGATGTGATGAGAATGTCGTCCAAGTAAGGAAGTATGCGAATACCCTGAGATCTCAGCAGAGCCATTACGTCCGCCAGCACCTTGGTGAATACCCTGGGAGCCGAGGTGATACCGAAAGGCAAAGCCACAAACTGGTAGCGCTGATCCTCCAGAGCGAACCTGAGGAATCTCTGATGACCTGGAAAGATTGGTACATTAAGGTAAGCGTCCTTGATGTCTACAGAGGTCATGAAGTCGCCCGGGCGTAGTGAATTGACAGCTGAGCGCAGAGTCTCTATGCAAACGAGTTTGAATCTGACAAATTTGTTGAGGCGCTTTAAATCCAGGATGGGTCTGATGGACCTGTCTTTTTTGGGAACAGTGAAAAGATTGGAATAATAGCCTCTGCCCCTTTCCCTCAAAGGCACCTGGCAGATGATCCCCAACTCCAGAAGGTTTTGGACAGCAAGGCACAGACCCTGAGCTGACAGGGGGTTTTTAGCCATCTGGGATTTGATGAATCTTGGGGGCGGCAAGGCTGCAAACTATCTTGTAACCGGAGGACACTACCTCCTGAATCCACCGGTCTGAGACGTGAAGCCTCCAGACATGAGCAAAGAGCCGAAGCCGCCCCCCCACCTGAATGGGTGAGGGCGCCCCTTCATGCCTGAGGGGGCTTGGGTGAGGATTTTGGCTTGGGACCCCAAGAGAGGCCAGGACAGCCACGTCCTCTGCCCCTTCCCCAATGATCTCCGCGGGCAGTTCTGGAACCACGGAAGGATGGGAGAAAGGCACCCATCCCCCGAAAGGACCGGGACGACCTCCTACGTTGAGGTAACCTACCACCCCTGCCAAACAAATCCAAGGCGCAGGCTCTTGAAAGGGAAACCAGTGAGAGCCTTCTTAGCAGCATTATCAGTTACTAGAGATGAGGGAACTTTTGAAAAATTAGATTCGACTGATTCGCCGAATTTTCCGACAAAAATCGGTTCGACCCGAATTTATTCGCGATGAATCGCTATTAAAAACGGCTATTTCTGAGCCTCCTAGAGCCTCAATAGGGTTGTAAACCATTCTGCCTTGCTGTAACACGCATAGGATGCGTGCTGGGTTACTGAAATAATACTGTAAATAATTAGGACATGCAGATCAGAGGCATCGCTATTAGAATCGCAGAGCGGCACAATTACAGAGAGTTGAGGTGGCATCACTATGAGGGGCCCCTATATTGCCTGAAAAACACACCCTGGAGCTGGCAGCGGCAGGAGCCCAAACATTGGATTTGGCTAAAAGAGACATTGGAGTTGGCAGCAGGAGCCCAAAAATTGGCTGAATGACACCCTGGAGTTGCAAGCAGCAGCAGCAGGAGCCCAAACATAGCTTGAAAGACACACTGGAGTTGGCAGCAGGAGCCCAAAAATTGGATGAATCACACCCTGGAGTTGCAAGCAGCAGCAGCAGCCCAGACATAGCTTGAAAGAGACACTGGAGTTGGCAGCAGGAGTCCAAAAATTGGATGAATCACACCCTGGAGTTGCAAGCAGCAGCAGCAGCAACAGGAGCCCAAACATAGCTTGAAAGACACTGCAGTTGGCTGCAGGAGCCCAAAAATTGGATGAATCACACCCTGGAGTTGCAAGCAGCAGCAGGAGCCCAAACATAGCTTGAAAGAGACACTGCAGTTGGCTGCAGGAGCCCAAAGATTGGATGAATCACACCCTGGAGTTGCAAGCAGCAGCAGCAGCCCAAACATTACTTTAAAGAGATACAGGAGTTGGCAGCAGGAGCCCAAAAATTGGATGAATCACACCCTGGAGTTGGCAGCAGCAGCAGCAGGAGCCCAAACATTACTTTAAAGAGACACTGGAGTTGGCAGCAGGAGCCCAAAAATTGGATGAATCACACCCTGGAGTTGCAAGCAGCAGCAGCAGTAGCCAAACATTACTTTAAAGAGACACTGGGGTTGGCTTCAGGAGCCCAAAACTTGGATGAATCACACCCTGGAGTTGCAAGCAGCAGCAGCAACCCAAACATTACTTTAAAGAGACACTGGAGTTGGCAGCAGGAGCCCCAAAATTGGATGAATCACACCCTGGAGTTGGCAGCAGCAGGAGCCCAAAAATTGACTGAAACACCTTTAAAGAGACACTGGAGTTGGCAGCAGGAGCCCAAAAATTGACTGACACACCCTGGAGTTGGCAGCAGCAGCAGCAGCAGGAGCCCAAACATTACTTTAAAGAGACACTGGAGTTGGCAGCAGGAGCCCAAAAATTGGATGAATCACACCCTGGAGTTGCAAGCAGCAGCAGCAGGAGGCCAAACATTGGCTGAAAGGCACACCCTGAAGTTGGCATCAGCAGGAGGCCAAAAATTGGTTGGAAGGCACACCCTGAAGTTGGCATCAGCAGGAGCCCAAAAATTGGCCTAAAGACATAAATATGTTTTGCACCATTTGGAAAGTGTAAAACGTGGCACCATGCTGAATCTAGTCGCATGCATCAGGCATTGGTGGGTGGAAATCCTGGGTGATCCATCCCTGATTCATTTTGACAAAGGTGAGTCTTTCCACATTTTTAGTTGACAGACGAGTTCTCCTCGCCGTAACTATGGCCCCCGCCGCACTAAACACCCACTCAGATGGCACGCTACTTGCCGGGCAGGACAGCTTTTCCAGGGCAAACTCTGCTAGTTGCGGCCACAAATCAAGTTTGGCTCCCCAGAAGTCCAGCGGATCCTCAAGGTGTGTTGGCATGGTCATGTCAAAGTATGACATGACCTGCTGGTTCAGGTCCTGCTCCAGGTCTTCCTGCTGCTCATGAGTAGCCTCACTATGCGGGTGTAGAAAGCTACTCATTAGGGACTGAAGACTGAGGCTGCTGCTGATGGAGCTGCTGCTGCTGATCCTGCCAACCCCCCCAGCAGCCATGGCAGTGGAAGGTGAGCGCAGAGGTCCCCTCGAGTCAGAGTATGGACCATGGCGCAGATAGGCATCGGCCAACTGCCTACGTAGAATGTCTTTGTAGTAGTTCAGTTTGTCCTCCCTCTCGGTGGGTTTAAAAAATGCCCCCATTTTGTGACGGAAGCGAGGGTCCAATAAGGTGGACAGCCAGAAGTCATCCCGCCGACAGATGGAAACAATTCTGGGGTCACTACGCAAGTACGTGAGCAGGCTTCCTGCCATTTGTGCAAGTGACTCGGATGGACTACCTGTCTCCATCTCCACTGCATACTGCCACGGTGTGTCCGGGTCCTCTGTCTCGCCTTCCTCAAAAACCTCTAGCTGCTCCTGCTCTCCTGTCTGCTGACTAGATAAACCAGCCATTTCGCTAAGCCTAAACTGTGTTTCGCTGGGCAACTCCTCCTCCTCTTCCTCCTCCTCCTCCAGTTCAGCTCCAACGGGGTTCATGTGGCCGTAAGATGTAAACGCCATGTCTCCAGTGCCCTGACCAGCCATGGTTTCCAACATGTGCTGTAGTACATGAAGCAGTGGAATCACGTCGTTCATCCCGTAATCCTGCCGACTGACAAATAAAGTGGCTTCCTCAAAGGGCCTGAGCAAACGGCAGGTGTCACGTATGAGCTGCCACTGGTTGACATTGAAGTTACACAGGGGAGTCCCCCTATCTTCTTGGATCATCAGGAAATCCGTGATGGCTTTTCTCTGTTCATATAATCGGTCCAACATGTGAAGGGTGGAATTCCACCGGGTGGAAACATCGCAAATCAGACTATGTTGGGGGATACCGTTCTGAGGCTGTAGCTCAAGAAGGGTGTGTTTGGCGGTGTATGAGTGGCTGAAGTGCATGCAAAGTTTCCTTGAAGTTGTTAGGATGTCTTGCAGATGGGGGGAACACTTCAGAAACCGCTTGAAAACCAGATTAAAGACGTGAGCCATGCAGGGGGCATGGGTCAGGCTTCCTTGGCGCAGCACAGACAAAATGTTCTTCCCATTGTCGGTAACCATGATTCCCATTCTAAGTTTTCTTGGAGTAAGCCATGTTTGGATTTCCTGATGAATAAATTTAAGCAGTTCCTCCCCTGTGTGACTCCTTTCGCCAAGACAAACCATGTGAAGCACTGCGTGACACCTCCGTGCCCTGCACACATGGTAGACTGGATGGGCACTGAGACTTGAGCCTACAGTGGAGGGTGAGGAGATGGCGGAGGATGAGGAGGCCGAGTCGCACAGTGTCACAGGCCCAACGGGCAGGGAGCGCGGAGGCCGAAGCGGCGTGACCTGTCCAAGTTGCTGCTGCTGCTGCTGCAAAGGGACCACATTCACCCAGTGGGCCGTAAACGACATGTACTGTCCCTGACCGTAGTTACAGCTCCAGACGTCGGTGCTGCCATGCACTTTGCTACACACCGACAGGCTCAAGGACTGGCCCACCTTCTGTTCAACAAAAGTGTGCAGCGCTGGTACTGCCTTCTTGGCAAAGAAATGACGGCTCGGCACAAGCCATCAGTTCTCTGAAAGGTGCAGAGTCCACCACCTGAAAAGGGAGCGACTGCAGCACCAGCAACTTGGACAGGAGCACATTCAGCTTCTGCGCCGTAGGATGAGTGGGCGCATACTGCTGTCTCTTGGACATGGCTTCGCTGATGGATTGCTGGCGGGATGCATGACTTGGAGGAGGAGGAGCAGGAGCGACAGAGGATGGGTATGACGCACAGCTGCCTTCGGCTGAGGTGCTGGAGCCTTGGCTGGCAGAAATTGGGAGCGGCGTGCCACTTGGTGAGGAAGCATACTGGACCACCCCTTGGGAGCCTCGGTTCTCCCAGGTCGCTTTATGGTGATGCATCATATGTTGACGCAGGGCCGTGGTGCCAACATTTGGGCCCTGGCCACGCTTCACCTTCTGCCTACATATCTTGCATGTGGCCATGTTACCCTTCCTGCGGATGCTTCAGGAAAAACTGCCACACTGCCGAGTAGCTACTTTTCCCACCAACAGGCCTCACTGATTCGCTGCTATTATCGCCAACTCCAGGAACCACTGCTCCACTACCTCCCGATAAGGTAGCCTGCCGTGCAGCAGGTGCTCTACCCCGGCCCCGGCCCCGTTTGGCTCCAGGCTTTACAATTGTGCCCCCATGCTGACTGCCAACCATGCTGCTAACACCTTGCTGCCTGAGCTGCTGACTCCGGGGCAACCCGCGCCCCTCTTCTCCTGATGATGACGATGAAGCCCCTTCATCACCCGGCTCCCAAGTGCGATCGGCTTCATCGTCATCATCATTATCACCGAGTTGTGGCTGTACGTCACTGATGTTCGTGGATTCGTCAACAGTGTCTGGCGCAGGAGCTGGAACGCTCGCAACACCCACGACACTGTCCACATCACTATTTGTCTGCCTAGCTAAAGAAGCCACCTCCATTTCTTGGCTGGGCAGTAGCTGCTGACTGTCCTCTATCTGATCGTCCTCCTCACTAAAGAGTGGAGCTGAACCCAAAGCATAGGATGCGTCGCTGGGGGAGGGAACGGCGTAGGACAGAGGCAATGGGAGGACAGGGACTGCTCTCGGGGCATGCCAACTCAGGGTTGTGTCAGAGGAACCTACCGACCCTAGACTGGGGGTCTCAGACGTAACTTGTGATGATGTTGTTGATGAGCGCGTTAACCAATCTACCACGGCAGATGCGTTACTGGTGGAGACACGACCGCTAGCAGATACTGGCAGACCAGGTCTCTCACCGTGACTCCTGCTGCCACTCGCCCCTAGTCTGCTGCGACCTCTGCCTGCTGAATCTTGGCCTCTGCCACTCCTCTTTGAACATCCTGGCACTTGTCTGCCTGACATTTTTATGTATTTGCTTATTTAGTATAAACAGATAGGGTTCAAGGTGCAGCTTTGGGGTGCCCTGCGGCCTGGTTTATTAAAAGCAGTCAAAAACAAATGGGATGCCCCCACAGCAGACCTGAGATCAGTATATATGCACAGTAAAAGTGTCTAAGCAGGCTCAAACAGGCCAAATTACTTTAAATAAGTGTGCAGCTTAGAGTAAATACAGAGGCTAATGGGATGTTACAGAATGGGATGCCCCACAGCAGACCTGAGATCAGTATATATGCACAGTAAAAGTGGATAAGCAGGCTCCAACAGGCCAAATTACTTTAAATAAGTGTGCAGCTTAGAGGAGATACAGAGGCTAATGGTATGTTCCAGAATGGGATGCCCCACAGCAGACCTGAGATCAGTATATATGCACAGTAAAAGTGTCTAAGCAGGCTCAAACAGGCCAAATTACTTTAAATAAGTGTGCAGCTTAGAGGAGATACAGAGGCTAATGGTATGTTACAGAACGGGATGCCCCACAGCAGACCTGAGATCAGTATATATGCACAGTAAAAGTGTCTAAGCAGGCTCAAACAGGCCAAATTACTTTAAATAAGTGTGCAGCTTAGAGGAGATACAGAGGCTAATGGTATGTTACAGAATGGGATGCCCCACAGCAGACCTGAGATCAGTATATATGCACAGCAACAGTGGATAAGCAGGCTCCAACAGGCCAAATTACTTTAAATAAGTGTGCAGCTTAGAGTAAATACAGAGGCTAATAGTATGTTACAGAATGGGATGCCCCACAGCAGACCTGAGATCAGTATATATGCACAGCAACAGTGGATAAGCAGACTCCAACAGGCCAAATTACTTTAAATAAGTGTGCAGCTTAGAGTAAATACAGAGGCTAATGAGATTTTACAAAATGGTAATGTTCCCACAGCAGACTTGAGATCAGTTCAGCATATATGCACAACATCAAAAGTAGCCTGAAACAGCTAACAAAGCCAGTCAGCCAGCAACACTCAGGCTGGATGAAAAAAAAAAAAAAAATCTCCCTATGACTGCCTCCAATTTTTCATAACTTTCCCTGCTTCTCGCCGACTTCCTGCCTGTCTCCTGCCTGCCTGTCTCCTGCCTGCCTGTCTCCTGCCTGCCTGTCTCCTGCCTGCCTGTCTCCTGCCTGCCTGTCTCCTGCCTGCCTGTCTCCTGCCTGCCTGTCTCCTGCCTGTCGCCTGCCTGCCGCCTGCCGCCTGCTTGCCTGTCTCCTGCCTGCCTCCTGCCTGCCTGCCGCCTGCCTGCCTGCCGCCTGCCTCCTGCCTGCCTGCCTCCTGCCTGCCTGTCGCCTGCCTGCCTGTCGCCTGCCTGCCTGTCGCCTGCCTGCCTGTCTCCTTCCTGCCTGCCTCCTGCCTGCCTGTCTCTTGCCTGCCTCCTTGCCTCCTGCCTGTCTCCTGCCTGCCTGCCTGTCTCCTGCCTGCCTGCCTGTCTCCTGCCTGCCTGCCTGTCTCCTGCCTGCCTGTCTCCTGCCTGCCTGTCTCCTGCCTGCCTGTCTCCTGCCTGTCCAACTGTCTCGCCCTGACTACAGCAGTGTCCTGTCTCTCACAAATGCAATAGAGAAATGAGGAAAAGCAAGATGTCCGCCGCCTTAAATAGCGCTGCGACGTCACCGGGCTTGCTGGCTGCTGATAGGCTGCATGTGACTGCCCCAGTATGCACTGGAGCGGGGTAGATGTCTGGACATGTCCCGTCCGCCATCTTAGAATGCCTGTAATGTAAATGAATGGATGTTAAAGGAAAACTTAGAGCGATCGAAGCACGGGGAAATTCGGATTCGATCCAAATTTTTCATGAAATTCGGATCGAATCCGTGATCATCCGGATCGATTCGCTCATTCCTATCAGTTACCCACTGACGTAGCCAGACAGAGCGGCGTATAGCCACCAACAGGGCAGAAGTCCTACCACACATTCTAATGGCATCATCCATGGCAGAGAGAATATATGCAATAAATTCCTCACAAAGAAGGAGAGATCTATACTCTTCTCTACCCGCATCCTCAGATGCCCCATCCAAGAGACACTTAAGCACTCCTTTAATGGCAATAGCCATAATAGCAGAGGCACAAACCGGGCTACACATACCCTGACATCATCACTTATAGGGGATACCCCACACGTAACACATAGCCGGGCTTCCCGAAGGAACCCCAGTCCCATTATCCCCAGAAGCCTCCATATGGTGATTTGAATGGCACAACAGGCAAGTAAGGGTTAACGCTAAGGAGCTACCCAGGATACCCCAAGAACCCGCTAGGGAAGTGGGAGATAGTGAGGGGAGATGGCCGGGAGAAACCACAGTGCCAAAGTTTTAACCCGCCTGAAAGACATAACAAAACATCCCCATTCCCAAGAATACAGCAGAAAGGAATATCCTGAAAAACCACCCCGCCGGGGTTACTCACGGACCGCAGGGAGCCAGCAGCACACGCAGCTAAGGACAGGCAAAAATACCATTTTGTGAGTACTCACCTGAAAAATGGATATTATCGGTGTGCCACACACCCCGCTTCCCTTTTAATACTTATGACCGGGTTACTCCACCAGCAGGTGGCGACGTGCAGGGAGAAGTCTTGAAAACGAGCCCCTTCCGGCCTATATATACCTGGAACCTCCCACTGAATCACCAGTTATTTAAAAAGCAGAAAGACAAGGTACCAGGAAATCCAACGGTAACCTCAAAATAAAGAAAAGCTTCACCATATAAAGGATTCAGGATACCTAAAAGGGCGGGTGAAGCGGGGTGTGTGGCACACCGATAATATCCATTTTTCAGGTGAGTACTCACAAAATGGTATTCTCGGTGTGCCACACACCCCGCTTCCCTTTTAATACTTACGATCGGGACATCCAAAAGCAGTGTCCACAAGGGATGGGTATCCAAAGGCAAGGTGAAGCATAACTTAAATGACTGCAGTCTGCAGAACTTTGCGGCCAAAAACAGCATCCGCTGAGGCCTGCACATCAACCTTGTAAAACTTAGAAAAAGTATGAACAGAAGACCAAGTAGCGGCCTTACAAACTTGCATAACAGAAGCTTGGTGCTGAAAAGCCCAAGACGCTCCAACGGCGCAAGTAGAATGAGCAGTGATACGAAAAGGAGGAACTTTCCCCTTAGCAGAATAGGCCGCAATAATGGCCTGACGTATCCATTTGCTAATGGAAGATTTGGCCGGCGCCAAACCCTTTCTAGGCCCACAGGGTATAACAAAAAAGGCATCAGTCATACGAAAAGGAGAAGTAATAATCAAATAGTACTTAACACAGCGTACTACATCCAAACAATGCAAAACCCTCTCCTTGTCATTCTTAGGCTTAGGACACAGGGAGGGAAGAACAATATCCTGATTCAAATGAAAAGCAGAAACAACCTTAGGAAGAAAGTCTGGTTTGAACTGAAAGACCACTTTGTCCTGATGCCTCTCAAAGTAGGGTGCCTGAATAGACAAGGCCGCCAACTCCGAGACACGCCGAACCGAAGTGATAGCTACCAAGAAGACAATCTTCTGAGTCAGGGTAGACAAAGCAATATCTTGCAAAGGCTCAAAGGGAGGAGCCTGAAGAGCAGAAAGAACCAAATTCAAGTCCCAAACAGGGAGTAATGGTTTCCTGGGAGGCTGCACATGCATAACCCTCTGGAAAAAAGTTTTAACTAAAGGAAGAAGCGCGAAACGCTTCTGAAAAAAAGATAGATAAGGCAGAAACCTGCCCTTTCAAAGTACTCAGCTGAAGACCAGAGTCCAGCCCTGATGTCCACAAGGGATGGGTATCCAAAGGCAAGGTGAAGCATTGCCCGAAAAGACCCTACAAGGCAAAGACCTAACCTCACACCAAGCGATATAGGCTTTCCAAGTCCTATAGTAGGTGATATAAGAACCTCCTTCGGGCAGCGATCAGAGTCTTAATTACCGAGTCAGAAAGACCCTCCTCCTTCAAGATGGAGGTCTCAGCAGCCAAGCCATCAAAACCAGCGTTGGTAAACTGGGGTAAGACAGCCGACCCTGAGTGAGCAGATCGGGCCGAAGAGGCAGAACGAGCTGATTTGCTGTCAGCCAAATGATGTCTGCGCACCACACTCGTCTTGGTCCTCTTGGGGCCACGAGAATGGCGGACACCCTTTCCAGAACCAGCTTCCGTACCACTCAGCCTACCATGAGTATCGGAGGAAACAGGTACAGAAAACCCGGGTTCCCCCGGCTCAGGGATATGGCTTCCGCCGCCCGAGCCAGAGGATCATGGGAAGGTGACACAAAGATCGGGAGCCGGCGAACGGAAAACAGGACCACCTCCGGTGTCCCCCACCGGGGCGGACTGCAGACTGCCGAGAGACAAGGAACATGTGTCTTCGCCCAGGTCAGGATCAGGGACTCCACTCTGAGGGCACCCAGACTGCAAGTCCCTCCCTGATGATTGAAGTAAGCAACCGCTGCTTGACTGTCCAAGAGTAGCTGAACCAGAAGGCCCAGACCATGATGGGACAAAAGAGCAAGAACCAGACGGAAGGCTCTCAGCTCCAGAACAGACGGCCGAGGATTGGAAAGAAGTATCCAAACCAACTCCTGAATCAGACAGACCTTGGACTGAGTGAACAATACCCTGTGTTGACCGGAATCCGACCGTATTCCCCGAAAGGACACCACCCTGGCTAGAGCAAGGGGGAACCTGGGAAGTTTGAAAAACTTCAGATGCAGGACGGGGCAAGCTGACCCGTCCTTCTAGGGGACTGCGAAGAGAATGGTGTAAAAATCGAGGCCCACCTCTAAGTGCGGCACCGGCCGGATGACCGCCATTTCCAGGAAAACCCGTGAGACTCGAACTCCGGTCTGTAACCGGGCGACACTACCTCCCAGATCTATGTGTCCGGAGACTCCCGGCCTTAAACCAGGGAGGAGTGTCGCAATTGTCCCACCACCCGCACGGGTGAGGGCAGCCCCTCATTGCTGAGCGGGCTTAGCAGTAGGTTTGGGCTTGGCGCCCCAGGACTGACCGGGACGGCCACGACCTCTTCCCCGGGACCAACCTACAGCCCCGGTAACGAGAAGGGAAGCCCCTCTGCCCGCTCTGGCTCCTCGAAAGGAGGGACTAAAGGAACTCGCACCCCTGAAGGAGCAATGAGGTTTCTTGAATTGAGGCCACTTACCATCCTTGGTAACAGCATCCAATTTCTCGCCAAAAAGGCGTAAACCTACGAAGGGTAGCGCTGTAAGCGCCTTTTTAGAATTAAGGTCCGCCGTCCACTGGCGCAGCCATATAGACCGACGAACAGCCACCAGCAATGCCGCTGTCCTGCTACTCGTCACAAGAGCATCGTCCTGAGCAGTCGGGGCAAAAGAAACAAACGACTCACACTGCTTGAGAGAGCTAATCATATCACAAGCGGGATCAAGATCTGCAAGCAGATCCCTAATCATGGATCTAACAGCCAGCAACGAATCACAAAGTTAAAGTGAACAATCGCAGCCACTGGAGCACATATCCCCCTATGTGAAACAACAACATTCCCCATAAGTAGAAATGCCCCAGGGAGAAAAATGCTGCACAAGCAGCCATAGCATAAGAACGGCCCCACGTGCGCAATGGTGGGGCCGTTTTACCTGTGTAGTTTTCAGCAGCAAGGAAGCTCTTCCCCCACCGGCTGCAGTGTCCAGGTCTCTAATGAGACCAGGGAAGCGAGGGGCGGGCCCGGAGACAGCGCGTCCCGGCCAGCAAAGGGAGGGAAAAACAAACAAACAGTGAAAAACAGGCCCCAGCAGCCCTGTCCATGTGCTGACACTAAGACTTTTTCACAGTAAAGTAAAGCACTCATGCATATTACACCCCCCCCCCCCTTTGGCGAAGGGAGAAGGCCAAGCGGGAGAAGGTGACCTAAAGGGACATCGGGACAGGGGCATCCCAAATCCGGATCACCAGCCGGATAGCCGCATTGCCCCACAAGTGGGGTCGAGCGGAGGAGATAAGCTCCTAGGCACCTAAAGTGCCATCTACCTTTGCCCAGCCCGCAGCCTAGGCTGGGAGGCTTCCATTTAACTAAGCATAATAAACACACAAGAACTGGGCAGAAATAGACCAAAAAGGGGATGCCGGATTTTACCCCGGCTACCTGCAAGCAGGAGACTTCATTCTTCTGTCTTGTCGCTTCATGCAGAGACAAAAAAATGGTGATTCAGTGGGAGGTCCCAGGTATATATAGGCCGGAAGGGGCTCGTTTTCAAGACTTCTCCCTGCACGTCGCCACCTGCTGGTGGAGTAACCCGATCGTAAGTATTAAAAGGGAAGCGGGGTGTGTGGCACACCGAGAATATGGCGTCCGCCCCCCCCGAAGAGCGCGTAACACGCCCACGTGATCCAGCCGGCCAATAGCGGCCCGGCAGCTCTGAGGTAAATGTCGCCTCCGTCCGCGGAGCTCTGTACAAGCGCGCAGTGGTGGAGTACAAGCGACAGTACACATAATAAAGTCACAAACATAAAAGTACAGTCTTTTGCACTAGTCACCCCCCCCCCCCCCCGGGAGATCTCCCAGAGGGAGAGTGAGACAAGGAAAATAAATGAGTTCCAGGGTGACAGCGGCGCCCAGGAGACATGGGAGGAGTGAGGGTGGAGAGGGACACCTATGGGAATAAGGGTTAAAAGCACAGGAAGCCTCCCATGGAGCAGGGGGGCATTCCAAAAGGCTCACCATCAGCCTAAACTGCCTACCCTGTCAGAGCAGGGACTGCGGTAGGAACACTGCTCCTCAGCACCAACTGGTGCTTACTGACCTACCTTCACCCGAACCTTGTCAGCCGAGGCTGGGAGGCCGTAATATGATATGGAACGGGTGGGAATAGTCCTGCAGGGCCACAGGCAAATAAGCCCCGCTCACCTGCGCCACATAGAGAGCATCTTCTATCTTCGCAGCCCAGACTGCAGAAAAGAACTGGGGAATTTGTGGGAGGTCCCTGACTTATATAGGGCCGGGAGGAGCCACAATCTGTTTTCTGCAGTCCAGCGCCATCTTGTGGATGTATTACCCAGGAGTAAGAAATATACTGGAACAGGACGTGCTGTATACTTAGAATACAAAATATTTATACCCTGCAAAATGATGTTGAATATGGGGTATACTGTAAGCATAAATAAAGTAAATGAATACATAATGCTTAATAATATGGACAATCCATCCTCGGCAACTATGCCAATCAAGGTCTTGGCTCACAGGATTCAAACTCACCCCTCCATTTCTTATGAGATAAATTAATAAGATAAACTCTGACAATGTTCTGCCCATTGGGAGATAGACACTGCGTCCATATCTGGTATGCCTCGTACTATGAGAGATTTGTCGCCTCTGCAGCTGAAAACACATGTGTTTTTTTTCTGGGCTGGATGGACCCAACAAAGCTTTGGCTTTATAGCAGAACTAAACCATCATTGTCAGCTCTGTACATGGGAGGGTTTAGAATTCTAATACTGTGGAAGAATCATGTCCACATTGTAGTTTGTGTTCCTTGACCAAGTTAAGTAACAAGGAATGAATAAGTGCAGTTTGAACATAAAGGTTGTAACACAATATAAACAGTTCCATACGCTGGCACTACTTTAGTCTTTGTGACAACCAAGCTAAATATCCAGAAGGAGGTCACATACACCTCAAATACAGAAGAGATACAGCAGCTCTCCATATAGATTTACAGGTAAAGTAATCAATGATCAGACAGAGCTATAGAGCTTACTATGTAGAGATCAAAAACAAAAAATGACCTGTTGGTGTTTCTCAAGTAAAGGGTTAACATGTCTTACCTTCAAGAGGCTTGTTTTAGGTATGCACAGTAAGTTTACTGTTACAGACAACTTGCGAAAGAACTCAGAGGCAATCTCCCCAAGACCAATGCCTTGAAGCCAGTCTAATACTAGGTCAAGGTTTGTACGGATCTGGACAGCCTTTGACCACTGGTAAAATGGTTCCCCATTACCTGGAAAACATATTAAAATATGATTGTATAGTAACAACGTACAATAAAGAAAAGTAGATCTATTGTGACAATAGCCAAATATGATATATCTGGTTTTAACATTTATGGGGAGTGGGCAGCCTGCATTTGTGTTGCATTAATTGGGTATTAAGAACTAGATCATTTAGTATAGTAACAACGTACAATAAAGAAAAGTAGATCTATTGTGACAATAGCCAAATATGATATATCTGGTTTTAACATTTATGGGGAGTGGGCAGCCTGCATTTGTGCTGCATTAATTGGGTATTAAGAACTAGATCATTTACAATGATTATTTTTATGACGTTCCCAAAAAGAGAAGCACCTAGTAGATGGGGGTGAGGGGCAGGTTCTGCTGGATGCCAAAAACCTGCTTGAATGCTGTATATAAGACATAGAAAGTAAAGAAATAAGGTAATACTTTTGATGCTAACAGAATATATTTAATGTAAGCTTTTGAGAAAACTCAAACATCACGACATCAAACATGTTATGCATAATTACAGAAAAACCACTGGCTATTGTAAACACACTGAACAAACAGTCATTATTAAACTTAAGAAAACAAGCCAGTACATATATATAGAATTCTGAGAGGTTTACAAGCTAAACTGGACCCTCCCCAGGGCAATTCAGGTTGAAGAAAAATGTGTTTATCTTTTTGTAACTCCCGCTGTAGTTAATTTGAAAACAAAATAGCGCAACATAGAGCTGCAGGCTGCCTGCAATGAGTAGGATTCCTTCTGCTGTGCATTGTGGGGTAATGTCAGTTGAATTCAGGCAGCAGCATGGCTGGGATGCTGGGAAAGGTAAATGCTGATAATGATTTAATATCATACATGCAGAAGGGGCAAGGGAGTATTGGTGAGTTTTTTTCCAACTGTTCAAGGCTGTTGGCCCGGTTTAAAACATAAACTGCTAATTTGTAAAGCATGACAATGCTGCATCTACTTGAATTATCAGCACCCTATCCAAGTCAGAATATACAACACTAATGGTACATGTACACTGTGTGATTTGGAAATGTAAAAAAAAAATTGCTAAAGTGATTGCATATGTCGTCGCATTTGCACATGGAAGAATTTTGTAGGAAATTTTCATTAAAGAGACCGGAATTAAACTTGCATTTGTTTGTGTTTCATATATGGAAGGACTGTATCCATACTCAAGTGCTAAGGAACTTTGTTTTTCATTTTTTAAAAGAAGAAATTAGATCTTTACTCAATCTCATGACAACAATCTTAAAATTGGACTGTGCTCCATAGTATTAAGGGCCACAAAAAATAATATAGCCCTATCAATTGGGCAAATCTCAACCACCAGACAAAAGCCTATGTAAAAAAAGAATCCTAGAGAATGAGGCAGGACTAATGGGAAACAGAGACTTAAGCCAAATGTTGAAATGTTTAGGAAGCAAAGTGAATGAAAAGTGTTGCAGTGCTTTGCAGCAGCCGAGGCCATTGACTTACATTTTTACATAGTCCTCTCCTTCAGCAGCTGGTCAGTTAATGCGTGTGTAACCCGGTAGACTTGCTGATCCCCTTTCTGTGGTAAGTATCTCAGTCATTTGGTGTGGGCTGCTTATAGAAAAATCCCCAGCTCCAGAAAACCCGCCCTGTGTGGACAAAAAATATCACACAAGCACACTGCAGTCATGCTTCAATGTGGTTGAGAAGAATTTTATCTCCTAACATTCTTTGTGGAAACGGATAAAAATCTTCCTCTAGCGGGTTGGGAGGATCAAGAGGAAGCTCCCAGCTAACTGCAGTGTGTCTGCGATAGCAAAGGCTCTCCCCAACCCCCAATTCATGCTTATGCGTAAGCAGGGCTCTCAGGTGGCATCCGAGATGGCTGCTCCCATTTAATTCTAGGAGCGCAGCTACTCCACAACCTCAGCATGGGGTTAAGCCCTCTCACCAGCTAACACCACTGATAATCAATTAGAGGAGCAAATTACTAAACTTTATTTTCTTGACTGGAGGTCTACTTTAAGGTATTCTACTTATAGCTGATTTCGGTTTATAAATGCCAACATTAAGACATTAAAGTTAAATGCATGGCAGAATGATTTGGGTTTCTAGAGCACTGGGCTAACTTTTCACTGAGGTACAAACTGTATTCTACAAATAATTTGCACCTGAATGGAAGGGGGCTGCTGGTGCTGGGTAAGGGGATACTAGAAGGGGTGGAGGGTTATTTAAACTAGAGATGAGGGGGGCAAGAAAGAAAATAAAGGGGAAGATAGGTTACTTAGGGGAGAGCATATGATAGTGGGTAGAGTATTAGAAGTGAGGGGACTGCTATGATGGATAAGGAGATCCATGTTTTGCAAACCAGCAGTGAAAAATTAGGCAGATGCATTACTGCAGAAGCTAATGCTAAAACTCAATGTGTCAAACTAGATGGGAATTTAAAGTGTATGTTCACAAATGTCAGAAGCCTGGCTAGCAAAGTGGGGGAGCTTGAGACTCTGGTACTGGAAGAAAATCTTTATGTTATTGGTGTGGCTGAGACATGGCTGCATTCCACACATGACTTGACTGTCAATCTTCAAGGGTTTGCTCTCTTTAGGGAAGGCAGAGCAAAAGGGAAAGAGGGCGGCATGTGTCTCTATGTAAAGCAAAAATTCAAAGCATATATTAATGAGGGGATACTAGCAGAAGATTGCGAGGATGTATAATCCTTGTGGTTAGAAGTACAATTGGGTGGAATATATAAGCCCCCAAATATAACTGAAGAAATAGCTTCACAGGCTGGTACAGTGGTGGTAATGGGGGACTTCAACTACCCAGGAATCGAATGGAGACGCGGTTCTGCTTCTTCTACAAGGGGGAAAGCATTCCTCAACTTGCTACAAGATAATTATGAATCAGTTAGTGGAGGTACCTCTTTTAGATCTGGTAATATCAAATAATGATGACCTAATAGGGACAGTAACAGTCAATGAAAACCTTGGTAACAGTAACCACAATATAGTTGTATTTAACAAACTGTAAGAAAGATTTTCTGTCTGGAGGGCAAAAACACTGAATTTTAGGAAGGCCAACTTCCCCAGGCTCAGAACTGCACTGCAGGACATAGTCTGGAATCATTTGTTTAGAAATAAAGATACAGATGGCAAATGGCAGTGCTTCAAATCAATTGTGAGTACCAATGCTGCAAAATGTATTCCTATGGGTAACAAATATAAGCTGCTAAAATTATACCCCTCATGGCTGACACCTGCGGTTAAAAGGGCAATAAAGAAAAAGAAAAGGGCATTTAAAAATTACAAGGCTGAGCTCTCAGCTGTAACTCTTGAAAAGTATAAATTAGTAAATAAAGCATGTAAGAAAGAAATAAGGTCGGTGAATGCGCATAATGAAAGAGATGTGGCCAAAGAAAGCAAAACAAACCCTAAACTTTTTTTATAATATAAATTAAAAGAAAACTAAATCAGAACATATAGGTGCCCTAATTAATGATAACTGAGAAATGATCACTGGGGATGAAGAGAAGGCGGAGCTGTTGAATGCATTCTATAGCCATGTGTACATAAGAGAGGAGCAAGTAGCCAACATAGGATATGCCACTGCTAGCAATTGCCCAAATATAATACTCAGCTAGCTAAACATGGATATCATCCAAGAAAAACAAAAAAATATAAATGTCAACAAGGTTTCAGGACCAGATGGACTTCACTCAAGAGTTCCTAAAGAACTCAGTAACTGAACTGAGTTCTTATCTCACTACCCCTGTTCTTGATCTTTAAAGACTCACTAACAACTGGTATAGTGGCAAGAGATTGGAGCAAGGCAAATGTAGTGCCCATTTTTAAAAAAAACTCTAGGTCTTCTCTTGGCAATTACAGACTGGTAAGTTTAACATCCGTTGTGGAAAAATTGCTTGAGGGGCTATTAAGGGATATATACACGAATATGTCACTATCCATAATATTATAGATGACAACCAGCACAGTTTTACTAAAGACAGAAGTTGCCACCTGATCGGCTTCTATCTTCTGAGTAGAAGCCTGGACAGAGGGGCAGCTGTAAATATAGTTTCTCTGGGTTTTGCAAAAGCATTTGATTTAGGATTAGAAAATACAGTTTGTAACTGGATTGAAAACTGGCTGAAGGATCGTGTGCAGAGAGTTGTGGTTAATGATACCTACTCTGAATGGTTACCGGTTGGAAGTGGTGTACCCCAGGATTCAGTCCTGGGCTTACTTTTATTCAACTTGTTTATAAACGACATAGAAGATAGAATTAGAAGCACTGTCGCTATTTTTGCAGATGACACAAAGATATGTAGCACAGTGCAGTCTATTGAAAATGTTCACAAGCTTCAGGCTAATTTGGACACTGAGTGTCTGGGCATCCACTTGGCAAATTAATTTCAATGTGGAGAAATGTAAATGCACTTGGGTTCCAACAACATAAAGGTCACATATATCCTTGGGGGGAGTAAAACTAGGAGAAACACTTGTTGAGAATGTTCTAGGGGTACTGGTAGATCACAGACTACATGCCAGCATGCAATGTCATGTAGCTGCTTCCAAGGCCACCAAGATATTATTATGCATTAAAACAGGCATGGAATCACGGGATAGGGATGTCATTTTCCCTCTTCATAAGGCATTGGTGCCCCCTCACCTGGAATATGCCGTCCAGTTCTGGGCACTCATTCATAGAAAGGACGTTCTGACTATGGAAAGGGTGCAGAGGAGAGCCACCAAACTGATAAGAGGAATGAAAGATCTTAGTTATGAGGAAAGATTGCGAGAATTACATTTCTTTAGTCTTGAATATATATATATATATATATATATATATATATATATATATATATATATGTAAATGGCCAATACAAAAAATATGGGGAAACACTATTTCAGGTAAAATCCTCTCTAAAGACAAGGGGGCACTCACTTCCACTGTCTCTGGAGGTGACAATCATTCTTTACCATTAGAACTATAAATCTGTGGAATAGCCTGCTACAGAAGCTTGTTACAGCATGAACCGCTGACAGCTTAAAAAAAGGATTAGATGCTTATTTAGAAGAAAATAACATTAACAGTTACTATTAGCCGTTATCAGTAAAAAAATAAAAAATTACTTCCCCTCCCCCAACACCCTTGGTTGAACTTGATGGACATATGTCTTATTTCAGCCGTATTAACTATGTAACTACACGACGCTTGACCGACGAGCAAATGCTCATTGATTGCAGCAGGCATTTCCAAGGATCATCATAATGCATTTGCTTTAGGGATTATTCATTTGCTAATTGTTTCGTGGAAATAGACCGTTACACTCCAGTGCAGTTCAGACATAAGGCGTCATAAAGCTGGTGGGTATATTGAGCCTACTTTGTAGTGTTTGAAATGTTTGCATTAAATTAAATTCCCAAATGTTTCTCACTGTGTTTTGAAACCAGCTATCAAAATTGTAACTTTCAAATGGTCCATTTTATGGTCTGCTACAAAGAAATGTGCAGTAACATCATTCCTGTGATTTTTAATGTTGAACCGATGTACCTGCATGCAAACTAGGCGCAAAACTTGCATGTTTGTTTATACCACCAACAGTGTGTTTATACCTACCTTTCAGCAGATACACATTGTTAAAGGTAGAGGTCTTCTAATGTGGTGTACCTGATAATGTGTGCATACTGTCCCACCAAAGGCCTTTGTTTGGGGTAAACAAGGCACAGACGCATAAGCTCACATTTTTCTGGAGCAGACCATTTTAAATTTACAGCTTTGATGGCTGGTTTCAAACACAGAGAAAAGCATTTGGGAATGTAAATTGATACAAACATTTCAAATGTTACTGAACTGTGTTGAAACTGTGCTAAAGCGAGCCTGCGGCAATACAAATCTTTAACAACTTGAATTCAGATTCAGATTCTGCGATTTAACCATTTAAGATGCCGAAAATTTGTGGTTTAACTGCTTGCTTCTGCGATGCGCTGATTTTGCTATTTGTGGAGGACTTTTGTTTCCACATTACAATGATCAAGCGAAGAATGAGATATTTTTGGTCAGCCAAAACGATACGACACTTAATTGTGGTTGCTTTAGATATTTCTCATTTGATAATTGAAGCCTGTAAATGGGGCATAAGTGTAAACTGTTGTAAATTAAAGTGGAACAAAACCCAGGAATTTGAATTTCTTCCCAGAAAGCCAGAAAAAAACTCACCTGTCCAGGCTCCAATGGCGCATGCAAAGGCTCTCATCCAATGGGAGCTGCCCACTATGACTATTTCATTCGTCAGACAGCTCTTATTTACTAGAATGGGGAGTGTGACAATGAGAAGAACACAATTGGTCTCACAGAAGGACCAGTGCAATGCTGCCCTCTGGTGGCGGAAATAAATACCATACAAAAGTCAAGTACAAATATGAGGAGTGAATCTCCTATTCATTTGGTATAAATGAAGAATATGACATCACAGTATAAACACAGGGCTACTGCCCAAATATATTAATTACACAGATAATGGGTAGTATACCAGCAAAATGAGACAGTTGTAATCATATAGAGATATAAGGCAATATGTTACCAAGTCTACGTTCCTGATCGCTCACGGGACGTTTTGGGCCAGTTGTCCCTTCCTCAGCTGAGCGATGGCAAGTGTGCGCATTCGTGCTTTTTTATTTTCATGTCTCCCCCCCCCCCAGCTGGCCTGGGAGTGACGTGTCGGGCGCATCCAATTGGATGCGCTCTGCTACGTAACAACCGCCCGTCGTCGTCCCGGCCGCATACCAGCCAGCTGTTTTTTTCAAACCAGCAAGATGACGGCGGTGCACGGGGCGGCGACAGGCGGAGCCTCAACAACTTTATTAATAAAGAACAAGGACAGCAATAAACACTGCAACCGTGCGAGGCTTCTGACGGGGCACATATCTGTCTTCTTTTCCAGGGGGATCACCCTTTGCATTGGAGCTGATGCCATCTGCAGATACATGAAAAAAATATAAGTTCATATGTAGATATGAGAATCCATTCTAGCACAATTCAGCAGTTCGTATGCTTGAGCCAATTCAGCAATCAGCATAATAAGCTTATATGTAAATATGGGGCCACATTATTATAAACTCCAAAATTGCTCTCCATCACAACTTTTTCATGTCTACAAAGCAATATTTATGCCCTAGTCAGGCTTGTTGAGTTTACCCCGTGGTGGTGGTGGTGGTGGGGGGGTTAAATGGAGTATCAATCAACACATTGGTTAAAAACAAAAGCAAAGAATCTTTATCAGAGTAAAGAAATAGGAACAGAGTGCTTGGATTTAATTAAAACATAGCTCATCAACTGTAAAAGATTAGTATTGTGGTATTTAGAGATAAGCGAATCGATCCGGACGAACCCGGATTCGTTCCGAATTTCATTAAAAATTCGATTCTGAACGAATCCGAATTTCCCCGTGATTCGATCGATCGAAGTATTCCTTTAAACTCCATTTACTTCAATTACAGGCATTGTAAAATGGTGGATGGACATGTCTGGACATATCCCCTGGGGCAAGTTATCATGGGAAGGTCACATGCAGCCTATCAGCAGCCAGGAGCCCCGGTGACGTCACAGCGCTATATAAAGCGGCGGCCATCTTGCTTGTGCGCATTTGAGACTTGCAGTGCACAGACAACGGAGCTTGCTGAGCTGCTAGAGACAGGGACAGAGAGTAACAGAGAGGCAGGGAGACCCACAGAGTGCCAGGGAGCCAGGGAAAGATAGTGAAAAATCGGGAACGATCCAGGCAGGGACAGCAGATAAAGTGACAGGGAAAGAAAGCTTTTTTTATTTTCATTTCACTTCATTTGCCAGATCAGTTTTAAATAGCTGTGTTTTGTGCTGTAAAAATTCCTGGCCACTGTGCATCCCATGTTGCCAGTAGCACATTTAACATTTCTTATAGCTTGATTAGTTTTAATTTTTTTGCTCTGCTGTAAAAACCCCAGCCCACATGGGCATTCCATTTCAGCACATGACCCTATTTTTTATACAAAATCCCACACCTGCACCTAGCACCCGATCTGTTATACAAAAGAAGCGTGTTTCAGCCTCAGCTGTACTGTTATTTAATTTTGCATTGGTTTCTGACTGCTGTCATTACATCAGGGCGCAGGGTATCCCAAACTTGCAGCTAGCACCCGATCTGTTATACAAAAGAAGCGTGTTTCAGCCTCAGCTGTACTAAGTTATTTAATTTTGCATTGGTTTCTGACTGCTGTCATTACACCAGAGCCCAGGGTATCCCAAACTTGCAGCTAGCATCCTATCTGTTATACAAAAGAAGCGTGTTTCAGCCTCAGCTGTACTAAGTTATTTAATTTTGCATTGGTTTCTGACTGCTGTCATTACATCAGGGCGCAGGGTATCCCAAACTTGCAGCTAGCCTGTCCCATCTGATCAATCTGACCCGTCTGTCCCATCTGATCAATCTGACCCGTCTGTCCCATCTGATCAATCTGACCCGTCTGTCCCATCTGATCAATCTGACCCGTCTGTCCCATCTGATCAATCTGACCCGTCTGTCCCATCTGATCAATCTGACCCGTCTGTCCCATCTGATCAATCTGACCCGTCTGTCCCATCTGATCAATCTGACCCGTCTGTCCCATCTGATCAATCTGACCCGTCTGTCCCATCTGATCAATCTGACCCGTCTGTCCCGTCTGATCAATCTGACTCGTCTGTCCCGTCTGATCAATCTGACCCGTCTGTCCCGTCTGACCCGTCTGTCCCGTCTGACCCGTCTGTCCCGTCTGACCCGTCTGTCCCGTCTGACCCGTCTGTCCCGTCTGACCCGTCTGTCCCGTCTGACCCGTCTGTCCCGTCTGACCCGTCTGTCCCGTCTGACCCGTCTGTCCCGTCTGTCCCGTCTGACCCGTCTGTCCCGTCTGACCCGTCTGACCCGTCTGACCCGTCTGACCCGTCTGACCCGTCTGACCCGTCTGATCAATCTGACCCGTCTGATCAATCTGACCCGTCTGATCAATCTGACCCGTCTGATCAATCTGACCCGTCTGATCAATCTGACCCGTCTGATCAATCTGACCCGTCTGATCAATCTGACCCGTCTGATCAATCTGACCCGTCTGATCAGTCTGATCAATCTGACCCGTCTGTCCCGTCTGATCAATCTGACCCGTCTGTCCCGTCTGATCAATCTGACCCGTCTGTCCCGTCTGATCAATCTGACCCGTCTGTCCCGTCTGATCAATCTGACCCGTCTGTCCCGTCTGATCAATCTGACCCGTCTGTCCCGTCTGATCAATCTGACCCGTCTGTCCCGTCTGATCAATCTGACCCGTCTGTCCCGTCTGATCAATCTGACCCGTCTGTCCCGTCTGATCAATCTGACCCGTCTGTCCCGTCTGATCAATCTGACCCGTCTGTCCCGTCTGATCAATCTGACCCGTCTGTCCCATCTGATCAATCTGACCCGTCTGTCCCGTCTGATCAATCTGACCCGTCTGTCCCGTCTGATCAATCTGACCCGTCTGTCCCGTCTGATCAATCTGACCCGTCTGTCCCGTCTGATCAATCTGACCCGTCTGTCCCGTCTGATCAATCTGACCCGTCTGTCCCGTCTGATCAATCTGACCCGTCTGTCCCGTCTGATCAATCTGACCCGTCTGTCCCGTCTGATCAATCTGACCCGTCTGTCCCGTCTGATCAATCTGACCCGTCTGTCCCGTCTGATCAATCTGACCCGTCTGTCCCGTCTGATCAATCTGACCCGTCTGTCCCGTCTGATCAATCTGACCCGTCTGTCCCGTCTGATCAATCTGACCCGTCTGTCCCGTCTGATCAATCTGACCCGTCTGTCCCGTCTGATCAATCTGACCCGTCTGTCCCGTCTGATCAATCTGACCCGTCTGTCCCGTCTGATCAATCTGACCCGTCTGTCCCGTCTGATCAATCTGACCCGTCTGTCCCGTCTGATCAATCTGACCCGTCTGTCCCGTCTGATCAATCTGACCCGTCTGTCCCGTCTGATCAATCTGACCCGTCTGTCCCGTCTGATCAATCTGACCCGTCTGTCCCGTCTGATCAATCTGACCCGTCTGTCCCGTCTGATCAATCTGACCCGTCTGTCCCGTCTGATCAATCTGACCCGTCTGTCCCGTCTGATCAATCTGACCCGTCTGTCCCGTCTGATCAATCTGACCCGTCTGTCCCGTCTGATCAATCTGACCCGTCTGTCCCGTCTGATCAATCTGACCCGTCTGTCCCGTCTGATCAATCTGACCCGTCTGTCCCGTCTGATCAATCTGACCCGTCTGTCCCGTCTGATCAATCTGACCCGTCTGTCCCGTCTGATCAATCTGACCCGTCTGTCCCGTCTGATCAATCTGACCCGTCTGTCCCGTCTGATCAATCTGACCCGTCTGTCTTGTCGGTCCAGTCTGCTCAATCTGACCTTTCGGTCCAGTTTGTTTGCCCGCCTGCCGGGTATGATTGTCCTGCTGAAAGTGACCTCTGTGCCCAGTTTGATCGTCCGCCTGTCGAGGTGGATCGCCCTGCTCAAAGTGCCCTGCCTGCCGGGTTGGATCGCCCTGCTCAAAGTGCCCTGCCTGCCGGGTTGGATCGCCCTGCTAAAAGTGCCCTGCCTGCCGGGTTGGATCGCCCTGCTCAACGCGCCCTGCCTGCCGGGTTGGATCACCCTGCTCAACGCGCCCTGTCTGCTGGGTTGGATCACCCTGCTCAACGCGGCCTGTCTGCCGGGTTGGATCACCCTGCTCAACGCGGCCTGTCTGCCGGGTTGGATCACCCTGCTCAACGCGCCCTGTCTGCCGGGTTGGATCACCCTGCTCAACGCGCCCTGGTTGCTGGATCTGATCACCCGTGCCACCATTTCGTGGACTTTGATCCTGGGGGGACTTCGATGTCCGCCAAGTCTTCGCCTGCTTTGGTCTTTATCTCTGTCCTGCGGAGCAGGTATCTAAAGGCGTTCGGTGCCCGCCTGGTTGGGGGGGGGGATACTGTCATGCCCGGAGTTCCTCCTTAGCCGATTGCCTGTGTCTTTATGCAGCCTGACCACCAGATGGTGCTGTCCAGCAGAACTCCTGGGATCAGCCAGCACCTGGGCTAATTAGCTGCTACCCTTTATAAGCTGATGCTGACATGTAGTCAGTGGCTCAACATTGATGATGATGATCATTGAATTGTGTACTCTGTGTTCCTTGGACCCTTTGATCTTGAACCTGGACCCTTTAGATCTTGAACCTGAACTCTGTATAGCAGAGCATCTGTATCCTGTATCCCCTTGTGAACCATTGTGTTCATTTCTGTTGCCTTGTACTATATTGGACTGGACTTCGTGTTTGCATGTTATTCCTCACTACCACTGTATGTATAGCAATCTGAGTGTTTATGTTTGCTTGCTCACAATAAACACATTGTGTTGCTGCACTACGCCAGTCTCTCTGCCTTTCAGTTCTCTAATTATTGGTCACCCCTTATTAACGGTTATCTTACTTAACACAGCGTACTACATCCAAACAATGCAAAACCCTCTCCTTGTCATTCTTAGGCTTAGGACACAGGGAGGGAAGAACAATATCCTGATTCAAATGAAAAGCAGAAACAACCTTAGGAAGAAAGTCCAGTTTGAACCGAAAGACCACTTTGTCCTGATGCCTCTCAAAGTAGGGTGCCTGAATAGACAAGGCCGCCAACTCCGAGACACGCCGAACCGAAGTGATAGCTACCAAGAAGACAATCTTCTGAGTCAGGGTGGACAAAGCAATATCTTTCAAAGGCTCAAAGGGAGGAGCCTGAAGAGCAGAAAGAACCAAATTCAAGTCCCAAACAGGGAGTAATGGTTTCCTGGGAGGCTGCACATGCGTAACCCCCTGGAAAAAAGTTTTAACTAATGGAAGAAGCGCAAAACGCTTCTGAAAAAAGATAGATAAGGCAGAAACCTAACCTTTCAAAGTACTCAGATGAAGACCGGAGTCCAGCCCTGATTGTAAAAACTCCAGAATCCTGGAGACCGAAAAGACCCTACAAGGCAAGGACCTAACCTCACACCAAGCGATATAGGCTTTCCAAGTCCTATAGTAGATGATAGAAAAAGACCTCTTTCGGGCACCGATCAGAGTCTTAATAACCGAGTCAGAAAGACCCTCCTCCAAGATGGAGGTCTCAGCGGCCAAGCCATCAAAACCAGCGTTGGTAAACTGGGGTAAGACAGCCGACCCTGAGTGAGCAGATCGGGCCGAAGAGGCAGAATGAGCTGATTCACTGTCAGCCAAACGATGTCTGCGCACCATACTCGTCTTGGCCATCTTGGGGCCACGAGAATGGCGGACACCCTTTCCAGAACCAGCTTCCATACCACCCAGCCTAGCATGGGCATCGGAGGAAACCGGTACAGAAACCCCGGGTCCCCCCAGCTCAGGGATATGGCTTCCGCCGCCAGAGCCAGAGGATCCTGGGAGAGCGACACAAAGATCGGGAGCCTGCAATTGTGACGAAAGGGAAACAGGACCACCTCCAGTGTCCCCCACCGGAGCGGACTGCAGACTGCTGAGAGACAAGGAACATGTGCCTTCACCCAGGTCAGGATCAGGGACACCACTCTGAGGGCACCCAAACTGCAAGTCCCTCCCTGATGACTGATGTAAGCAACCGCTGTTTGATTGTCCGAGCGAAGCTGAACCAGAAGGCCCAGACCCTGATGAGACAAAAGAGCAAGAACCAGACGGAAGGCTCTCAGCTCCAGAACAGACGGCCGAGGGTAGGAAAGAAGGATCCAAGCCAACTCCTGAATCAGACAAATTTTGGGCTGAGTGAGAAACACCCTGTGTTGACCGGAATCCGACCGCATTCCCAGAAAGGACACCACCCTGGCCGGAGCAAGGGAGGACCTGGGAAGGTTGAAAAACTTCAGATGCAGGATGGGGCAAGCCGACCCGTCCTTCTTGGGGGCCGCGAAGAGAATGGAGCAAAAACCGAGGCCCACCTCTAAGTGCGGCACCGGCCGGATGCCCGCCATTTCCAGGAAAAAACCGTGAAGGAGGGCGAGACTCGAACTCCGGTTTGTAACCAGGCGACACCCCCTCCCAGATCCATGTGTCCGGAATCTCGCGGCCTTAAACCAGGGAGAAGTGTCGCAATCGTCCCACCACCCGCACGGGTGAGGGCAGCCCCTCATTGCTGAGCGGGCTTAGCAGTAGGTTTGGGCTTGGCGCCCCAGGACTGACTGGGACGGCCACGACCTCTTCCCCGGGACCAACCTACACCCCCGGTAACTGGAAGGGAAGCCCCTCTGCCCGCCCTGGCTCCTCGAAAGGAGGGACTAAAGGAACTCACACCCCGAAAGGAGCGACGAGGCTTCTTGAATTGAGGCAACTTACCATCCTTGGTAACAGCATCCAATTTCTCACCAAAAAGGCGTAAACCTAAGAAAGGTAGCGCTGTAAGCGCCCTTTTAGAGTTAAGGTCCGCCGTCCACTGGCGCAGCCATATAGACCGACGAATAGCCACCAGCAATGCCGCTGTCCTGCTACTCGTCGCAGGAGCATCGTCCTGAGCAGTCAGGACAAAAGAAACAAACGACTCACACTGCTTGAGAGAACTAAACATATCACAAGTGGGATCAGATCCCTAATAATGGATCTAACTGCCAGCAGAAGAAGCGCCGAAGCACAAATTGGCCGTAGTGTCGACCCGGCACTCATAGAACCATGGCGAGCCAATTGATCAACCCGACGATCCTCACCATCCTTAATGGTAGTGGTGCCAGAAAAGTGCAACGCAGCCAAGCCAGTCAACCCTAACATCGGGGCATCGACGACGGGGGGCACTGACCAAAGCTTCACCAAGTCCTCTGGAAAGGGATAACGCTTATCCCAATTAGGAGTTCCAACCAGGCGCGCGGGTTGTTCCCATTCCTTAATGACAACCCTCTCAAAGTGCTGTTGCCTGGGAAACACCAAACGCGGCTGGGGTACGTCAAACAACTCACCCTTTGGCAGAGGGACCACGGCAGGTGGATCCAAGGCCAAAACTTTAAACATTTGAGCCAAAATGGAAGGAGTGTCAATGGACACCCCCACAGCCTGATCACCAGCAGTGTCAAACAATAGCTGGTCTGCAGGCTCATCCGACTCCTCAAGGAGTTCCCCCTCCTCAACAGGGGGACAATCAGACCAATCCAAAAATTCAGGTACCTCACCCTCCGAAGCAGGCACTGCTGGAGAAAGGTGCTTCCACTTTGCCGTAGCCTTCTGAGCCACTGAAGCAGAAATTATTTTCTCGAGGTTGGCCAACCGCGCATGCACCCCGGAATGCGAATCCCCATTTTTGACAATGTCCCACGGGGTCCGGACTAGGTTGATGACGGAAGTTGCGAGGAGCCAGAAGCCGGAGCAACGGACTGGCGCGCAATGTTCTGCCTTGCACATGGAACGCATAATATGACATCATCGCCTGGGAGCGGAGCCCCACAACCCCCACACAGCCTGGATAGCCCTGAAGAGCCATTTCCGGTAACGTTGGAAGCCTCCATATGGTGAATTTGTGGTATTCGCAACAACCCAGGGTTTTACGCATTAAGCAACCCGGGATGCCCCTTTGTAATTAAAGTCCCGGAAGTGGGAGGATTTTTTATTTTTTTTTTAGGCCTAGGAAAATCCCAATTTAGAGACTAAGACTAGCCAGGTATAACAGACTGGGAGAGCCACTGCAGTGAGGGGATCCCAGAATCTGTGGGGGAAAAGAGACCACAGTCAGTCCCCCAACCAGTATGCACCACATTCATACATAACTAACAAGGCAAACATATATGAATAGTTTAAACCTCATGAATAAAATATACATGACACATGCTATTTCAAGGCAAAGCCAGAGAGTGCATCAATAAAAAATAAGAGTATATACCTGCATAAATAATATATATATATATATATATATATATATATATATATATATATATATACACATACATATAACCACACATACACACACACATACCCAAATACAGGCAATTTGACAATTTGACCCATACATAAGCAGAAGTGCCCCAGGAAAAAACGCTATACATGGCAGGCAATAACAAAGTACAAGGACGGCCCCACGTGCGCAATGGTGGGGACCGTTTACCTCTACAGCTCAAACCGCACTGGACCCTTCCCCCACCGGCTTCAGCACACCTGTCTCTAATGAGACAGGGGAAGTGAAGGGCGGGCCCGGACACAGCAAAAAAAGGGGGGAAATTTTAAAGTGCAACACAAACAAAGGCCCCAGCAGCCCAAGCCACGTGCCGCCACCGCAGCGCTGACACCTGCCAAGGCACTTCCACAAATAACATTAAGTAAAGCACTCATGCAACACGCACCCCCCCCCCATTTAGCGAAGGGACCGAGCGGGAGAAGGTGACCTAAAGGGAACACCGGGACAGGGGCATCCCAAATCCGGATCACCATGCCGGATAGCCGCATTGCCCCACAAGCGGGGTCGAGCGGAGGAGATAAGCTCCTAGGCACCTAAAGTGCCATCTACCTTTGCCCAGCCAGCAGCCTAGGCTGGGAGGCTTCCGTTTAACTAGGCATAAACACAATAGAACTGGGCAGAAATAGACCAAAAGGGGATGCCGGGTTTGACCCCGGCTACCTGCAAGCAGGAGACTTCTTTCTTCTGTCTTGTCGCTTCATGCAGAGAGAAAAGACTGGTGTTGAGTGGGAGGTCCCAGGTATATATAGGCCGGAAGGGGCTCATTTTCAAGACTTCTCCCTGCAACGTCGCCACCTGCTGGTGGAGTAACCCGATCGTAAGAATTAAAGGGGAAGCGGGGTGTGTGGCACACTGAGAATATAAGCAAATACATAAAAATGTCAGGCAGACAAGTGCCAGGAAGTTCAAAGAGGAGTGGCAGAGGCCAAGATTCTGCAGGCAGATGTCACAGCAGACTAGGGGCGAGTGGCAGCAGGAGTCATGGTGAGAGACCTGATCTGCCAGTATCTGCTAGCGGTCGTGTCTCCACCAGTAACGCATCTGCCGTGGTAGATTGGTTAACGCGCTCATCAACATCATCACAAGTTACATCTGAGACCCCCAGTCTAGGGTCGGTAGGTTCCTCTGACACAACCCTGAGTTGGCATGGCCCGAGAGCAGTCCCTGTCCTCCCATTGCCTCTGTCCTATGCCGTTCCCTCCCCCAGCGACGTATCCTATGCTTTGGGTTCAGCTCCACTCTTTGGTGAGGAAGACGATCAGATAGAGGACAGTCAGCAGCTACTGCCCAGCCAAGAAATGGAGGTGGCTTCCTTCGCTAGGCAGACAAATAGTGATGTGGAGAGTGGCGTGGGTGTTGTTGCGAGCGTTCCAGCTCCTGCGCCAGGAAACCGAGGAAACTGAGAACATCAGTGACGTGCAGCCACAACTCTGTGATGATGATGATGAAGCCGATCGCACTTGGGAGCCGGGTGATGAAGGGGCTTCATCGTCATCATCAGGAGAAGAGGGGCGCAGGTTGCCCCGGAGTCAGCAGCTGAGGCAGCAAGGTTTTAGCAGCATGGTTGGCAGTCAGCATGGGGGCACAATTGTAAAGCCTGGAGCCAAACGGGGCCAGGGCCAGGGTAGAGCACCTGCTGCGCGGCAGGCTACCTTATCGGGAGGTAGTAGAGCAGGGGTTCCGGGAGTTGGCGACAGTAGTAGTGAATCAGTGAGGCCTGTTGGTAGGAAAAGTAGCTACTCGGCAGTGTGGCAGTTTTTCCTGAAGCATCCGCAGGAGGGTAACATGGCCACATATAAGATATGTAGGCAGAAGGTGAAGCGTGGCCAGGGCCCAAATGTTGGCACCACGGCCCTGCATCAACATATGATGCGGCACCACAAGCGGCCTGGGAGAACCGAGGCTCCGAAGAGGTGGTCCAGCCTGCTTCCTCACCAAGTGGCACGCCGCTCCCAATTTCTGCTAGCCAAGGCTCCAGCACCACAGCCGAAGGCAGCTGTGCGTCATACCCATCCTCTGTCGCTCCTGCTCCTCCTCCTCCAAGCCATGCATCCCGCCAGCAATCCCTCAGCGAAGCCATGTCCAAGAGACAGCAGTATGTGCCCACTCATCCTACGACGCAGAAGCTGAATGTGCTCCTGTCCAAGTTGCTGGGGCTGCAGTCGCTCCCTTTTCAGGTGGTGGACTCTGCACCTTTCAGAGAACTGATGGCTTGTGCCGAGCCGAGGTGGAGAGTCCCAAGCTGTCATTTCTTTGCCAAGAAGGCAGTACCAGCACTGCACACTTTTGTTGAATAGAAGGTGGGCCAGTCCTTGAGCCTGTCGGTGTGTAGCAAAGTGCATGGCAGCGCCGACGTCTGGAGCTGTAACTACGGTCAGGGACAGTACATGTCGTTTACAGCCCACTGGGTGAATGTGGTCCCTTTGCAGCAGCAGCAACTTCGACAGGTCACGCCGCTTCGGCCTCCGCGCTCCCTGCCCATTGGGCATTTGACACCGTGCGACTCGGCCTCCTCATCCTCCACTGTAGGCTCGAGTCTCAGTGCCCCTCCAGTCTACCATGTGTGCAGGGCACGGAGGTGTCACGCTGTGCTTCACATGGTTTGTCTTGGCGAACGGAGTCACACAGGGGAGGAACTGCTTAAATCTATTCATCAGGAAATCCAAACATGGCTTACTCCAAGAAAACTTAAAATGGGAATCATGGTTACCGACAATGGGAAGAACATTTTGTCTGCGCTGCGCCAAGGAAGGCTGACCCATGCCCCCTGCATGGCTCACGTCTTCAATCTGGTTGTCAAGCGGTTTCTGAAGAGTTCCCCCCATATGCAAGACATCCTAATAACTTCCAGGAAACTTTGCATGCACTTCAACCACTCATACACCACCAAACACACCCTTCTTGAGCTACAGCGTCAGAACGGTATCCCCCAACATAGTCTAATTTGCGATGTTTCCACCCGTTGGAATTCCACCCTTCACATGTTGGACTGGTTATATGAACAGAGAAAAGGCATCACGGATTTCCTGATAATCCAAGCGGATAGGGGGACTCCCCTGTGTAACTTCAATGTCAACCAGTGGGCTCCTACTGCTGCCAACTCCAGTGTCTCTTTAAAGTAATGTTTGGGCTCCTGCTGCTGCTTGCAACTCCAGGGTGGGATTCATCCAATTTTTTGGCTCCTGCAGCCAACTCCAGTGTCTCTTTAAAGTAATGTTTGGGCTCCTACTCCTGCTGCTGCTTGCAAATCCAGGGTGTGATTCATCCAATTTTTGTGCTCCTGCAGCCAACTCCAGTGTCTCTTTAAAGTAATGTTTGGGCTCCTGCTGCTGCTTGCCACTCCAGGGTGTGATTCATCCAATTTTTGGGCTCCTGCTGCCAACTCCAGTGTCTCTTTCAAGCTATGTTTGGGCTCCTGTTGCTGCTGCTTGCAACTCCAGGGTGTGATTCATCCAATTTTTGGGCTCCTGCTGCCAACTCCAGTGTCTCTTTCAAGCCATGTCTGGGCTCCTGCTGCTGCTTGCAACTCCAGGGTGTGATTCATCCAATTTTTGGGCTCCTGCTGCCAACTCCAGTGTCTCTTTAAAGTAATGTTTGGTCTCCTGCTGCTGCTGTTTGAAACTCCAGGGTGTGATTCATCCAATTTTTGGGCTCCTGCAGCCAACTCCAGTGTCTCTTTAAAGCAATGGTTGGGCTCATGCTGCTGCTTGCAACTCCAGGGTGTGATTCATCCAATTTTGGGGCTCCTGCTGCCAACTCCAGTGTCTCTTTCAAGCTATGTTTGTGCTCCTGCTGCTGCTGTTTGCAACTCCAGGGTGTGATTCATCCAATATTTGGGCTCCTGCTGCCAACTCCAGTGTCTCTTTAAAGCAATGTTTGGGCTCCTGCTGCTGCTGTTTGCAACTCCAGGGTGTGTTTTATCCAATATTTGGGCTCCTGCTGCCAACTCCAGTGTCTCTTTAAAGCAATGTTTGGGCTCCTGCTCCTGCTGCTGCTGCTCCTGCTCCTGCTGCTGCTGCTTGCAACTCCAGGGTGTGATTCATCCAATTTTTGGGCTCCTGAAGCCAACTCCAGTGTCTCTTTCAAGCAATGTTTGGGCTCCTGCTGCTGCTGCTTGCTACTCCAGGGTGTGATTCATCCAATTTTTGGGCTCCTACACCCAACTCCAGTGTCTCTTTAAAGTAATGTTTGGGCTCCTGCTCCTGCTGCTGCTGCTTACATCTCCAGGGTGTGATTCATCCAATTTTTGGGCTCCTGTTGCCAACTCCAGTGTCTCTTTCAAGCTATGTTTGGGCTGCTGCTGTTTGCAACTCCAGGGTGTGATTCATCCAATTTTTGTGCTCCTGCAGCCAACTCCAGTGTCTCCTTAAAGCAATGTTTGGGCTCCTGCTGCTGCTTGCAACTCCAGGGTGTGATTCATCCAATTATTGGGCTCCTGCTGCCAACTCCAGTGTCTCCTTCAAGCTATGTTTGGGCTCCTGCTGCTGCTGCTTGCAACTCCAGGGTGTGATTCATCCAATTTTTGGGCTCCTGCTGCCAACTCCAGTGTCTCTTTCAAGCTATGTTTGGGCTCCTGCTGCTGCTTGCAACTCCAGGGTTTGATTCAACCAATTTTTGGGCTCCTGCTGCCAACTCCAGTGTCTCTTTCAAGCAATGTTTGTGCTCCTGCTGTTGCTTGCAACTCCAGGGTGTGATTCATCCAATTTTTGGGCTCCTGCTGCCAACTCCAGTGTCTCTTCAAAGCAATGTTTGGGCTCCTGCTGCTGCTGCTTGCCACTCCAGGGTGTGATTCAGCTAATTTTTGGGCTCCTGCTGCTGCCAGCTCCAGGGTGTGTTTTTCAGGCACTATAGGGGCCCCTCATAGTGATGCCACCTCAACTCTCTGCAATTGTGCCGCTTTGCGATTTTATTAGCGATGCCTCCCATCTGCATGTGATAATTATTTACAGTATTATTTCACTAACCCAGCACGCGTGCTATGCATGTTACAGCAAGGCAGAATTTACAACCCTATTGAGTCTCTAGGAGGCTCAGAAATAGCCTTTTTTAATAGCGATTCGTCACAAATAAATTCGGGTCGAAACTTTTTTGTCAGAAAAATCTCGCGAATCAGTCGAATCGAATTTTTCAAAAGTTCGCTCATCTCTAGTGGTATTAAATGTAGGGGGTAAAATCCACCTCTTCATTCATGCCATGAGGTGATTATTTACCCAGTTTATGGATCCACCACAACTCTCTCTGCAGTAGAAGTTTCTCTCGATCCCTTCCCCTCCTAGGTGTTTCTACCTGATCTATGACTGTGAATCGTAACTGATGAATTTGGTGATTTCCCTCTAAAAAATGTCTTGTTAGGGTGAGGTAAGATCTGAGCATGTTGCTCCTATGCTCACTGATTCAAACCCGGACTTCTCGGTTCGTCTTGCCCACGTAGCCTAGTCCACACGGACATTTAAATAAATATATCACGTGTGTACTAGAGCAATTGTAAAACCGTTTAATTGGGATTATTCTGCCTGACAGAGGGTGGGTGAATGTCTTACACTTCATGACACAACCACATTGGCTGCAGGGTTCGCAGCAATACATACCCGCAGGGGCCTGTCTGTTAACCATTGTGAACCCTGCCTTGGAAATTGGACGTGTCATCAGGGGCCATATCTGCCCTAATTAAGTGATTAATTTGATGTTAAGGGGTTAAATTCGATGTTTTTTTCCTCATGAATAAGTTACAAATTCAATGTTTTCCTTACAAATTCAATGTTTTTTTCCTGGACTTGAATACTGGATCCAGTGTCAAAATATGCCAGTGTCTAAGGATGATCTTTTCAATATATGGTGACTGGGAGGAAAAGGTGATGGCAATAAGAAGTCTTGGTTGTGAGACCCTAGGCTTGTGCCGGAGTAAAGTGGATCGGTCCACGACGGGCATATTGATCTGGTGAAATTGGAGCTAACTTTTTGTGAATGGTTGTCCCAATTGATTGTTTTGGAAACCAACTGACTGTAATACCTATCTGAGGGCAGAGAGCTCCCCCCCCCCCCCCCCCGACAACTTAAGGATGGTCTCCCCTATAGTCAATTTATCAGGATTAGGGGAATCACGACTGATGATGACACCTTCATGAGACGGGGTCTTGAGATGTCTAATGATTTTAGGTCAAGAGGATATAAACCCCAAGTGATAGAGGATGCCCTTCAACGGGCATTATCTCAGGACCAATCCACTTTACTCCACAAGCCTAGGGTCTCACAACCAAGTCTTCCCATTCCCATCACCTTTTTCTCCCAGTCACCATATATTGAAAAGATCATCCTTTATTGTTTGGTGTGTACAAAAGCCAGCTATTTTTCTGTTATTCTGCATAGCATCATGTCTGACAAAGAGAACTATGCTTTCTCAGAAGCTTACCTTAAATATTCTCTGTTAGCCTGAAGGGTAACACCTTATTTCTTCACTTTCTACTGTTTTGAATGGCTAACACCAGTGGAGGACTGGACATAGGGAGACCCAGGACAATAGCCTCGATTCATAGACACTTTCATAGCTGTCCGTGTATGTTTTTTGTGGGTGTTAGTATTTTCTTTGTTTTTTTCGTTCATTTTTCATTCGCGCGAACGTTCGGACTAATGCGTATATGCGCGTTCGATGAACGAAAGCAAATCTGAACATTAACGTAAGTTCGGATCATTTTCCCATCCAAATCATAAATTTTGTTTTTTCGTTCAGATAACTTACGTTATTGTTATAGGCTTGCGACTAATTCAGAGAGCTGATTGCCGAGGGGCCACCACCCTTTAAAACCGTTTCCCTTGCGATCCCCTTACGGGACCATTTTGACCTCGAGACTAGCAGGCTAGCAGCTATGGACGGCTCAAGTGAATTTGAGGAGCATGAAGATCTGCAGCTCATGGGCATTGAGATCGTCCGGAGGTCTGAGTCCAGATTGCACAGGCGACGCATGCATATCGATGGCATGCTTGACGTTGAGCTGTTCGAGCTCACCAGACTTAATCGCGCTGCCCTCCATAAATTTTATAGTGAGCTGCGGCCATGGTTAGCCCGCACCACAAGGAAGGTGCAAGCAATTTCAGGTATGACCAAGATGCTTGGCTGCCTGCAATTTTTGGTGAACGGTTTGTTCCAGAGGCTGGGTGCCCTCTCCGTGGGGATCTCCCAGCCTATGCTGAGCCGCGCGCTATCCACGTTTTTGGAAGTCATGGCTACCATAACTCAGAAATATATTTGTTCTCCTGACGATATGGTAGCCAGGAACGCGATTAAGCTGGCATTTTATAACATCGCCGACATGCCCAACGTCATGGGTGCTATCGACTGCACCCACGTTGCCCTGGTGCCTCCGGCAGCCAACAAGTATATCTACAGGCAAGTACAATCTGTCATTTTTTCATTTAGTTTACAAAAATTTAAAGATAAATTATTCAAAAATCCCTCCTTGTAAATAGTCCCTCCTTGTAAATAGTCCATGTGAAATAGTTGACATTGTCTATCTGTTAATCCCTCCATGTAAATAGTCCCTCCTTGTAAACAGTCCCTGTGAAATAGTTGACATTGTCTATCTGTTAATCCCTCCTTGTAAATAGTCCCTGTGAAATAGTTGACATTGTCTATCTGTTAAACCCTCCTTGTAAATAGTCCCTGTGAAACAATGGACCGTATTTAGGTTCTCAAATTTGTTTCATGTGGTCCAAAGGGAAACATTTTAATGTGGACCTTAAATAGGCACTTAAAAGTTAATCTTTACTTGACATACAATATACATATCCTTTTTTTGGTTACAAAATACTTATGTACTTGGTTAGTGTTATTTGTATTGGCCCACAGGTTTTGCTTAGGGTGTTATTAGTTAGTGTTTCACTAGTTTTCCTTGCCTTGCTAATGTTTTTGTTTTTCTTTTTCCCCAGGAACCGCAAAATGGGCCACTCACTGAATGGCCAAGCAGTGGTGGCCCCGGACATGCGGTTCCTTAGTATGCTCGCCGGTTCCCAGGCTCATCCCATGATGCCTACATTCTTAGAAGATCTGGATTGTACGGTCGGTTTGAGTCTGGGGAATTCTCCGGTGGATGGCTCCTTGTTAAGTTGACGCCAATAACGTCATTTTCTTTTCAATGTATGCCTATCAATTTAGTTTTTGACCTATGTATGAAACTATGCATATTTGAACACCTTGTTTACATGTGAAACACAACCTTACCCATTAAATTTATCAAACAACAAAGCCTTGGCAAATGTTTGCCCTGCATTGCCAAAATTCCAAATTGGAATTTAGAGTAAATTAATAATTAGTCTTCCCCACACTCGGCTGTAATTATGTTATTGACTTTATGATAGGGTCTGCGCCATCTTTGCTTAGATGCATTACACTTACTGAGTAGAAGAAAGCGGGATAAAGTGCAGGGGCCGGGTTAGAGCTGTTTTTGCCTCAGACAAAGCAGATACGGGGTCCTAAAAAGTGAAGACATCCAAGAATTCTGAGCAGCACAGTCCTAAACCAATACCTGTTAGCAGTCTGCCTGATTGGCCATCATCCGCCATCTTGGATGTTTAAATTGTCCCAGCATCCAGTAATCTTTAAACCAAAAGTACATTAACCCTTTAAATGCCAGCCACGTAAAATTTACGTGGTTGCTTCTCCTCCACTTAAGTGCCAGCCACGTAAAATTCACGTGCCTGGCATTTACCCCTGCTAGCGGGCTAAAAAAAAAAAACTCACCTGACCCCTCGTTGGATCCAGCCGGGTCTCCTCTTTAATTTGGTGCCATCCGATCCCCCGTGGGGGCTCGGATGGTTCCAGGAGAGCCCCCGGAATAGCGCCGCCCCCCCGCTTCGGCAGCAGCAGATGCTAACTGTAAAAATAAAAATTAAAAATTACATTTACTTACCTGCAGTCGCGCTGCCTCCCTCCGGGTCTCCTCTTCACTGCCCCCCACTGCCTCCGATCGCCCCCCCCGACTCTTCAGCTTCAGGGGAGAGCCTGAAAGGGCTCTCCCCCTCCTCTCCCGACGGGCGCCACCATCTTGCCGTTAGGCCCCGCTGCTACTGCAGCCAGCATGATCGCATCTGTCATCACATCGAGGGACAAAGGAGCCGACGATCGGAGGTAAGTAAAGTAAAAACATTTTTTTAATTTTTTAATAAAAGTCATTTTTTCTTATGGTGTCAGTGTGTTTTTTTTTTTACTGCTAACCCCTTGTGAACTGGTAAGGTCCATGAGACCCCTTATACCAGTTCACAAGGCTGGGGCTGACAAGTCACCTGCTAGCCGCAGGTGACTTGCCATTAACCCCCGGCACCCCCTATTACCTGCCTCCCCAAAGCCCAGGGGGGGGGGGCAGAAGAGGCCGGGCCCACATAGGCTATGTGGGCTTGTAGGCTGCAGGGTGGGGGGCCACAAAACTGCCCCCCCCACTCTGTTCCTACCAGCCCCCATAGCTGGTCCCGGGCTGGTAATGTTGGGTAAGGGGGACCCCATTTCATTTTTTTTTTATTTTTAAGGGTTTTTAACCCTTAAAATTCCCCAAAAATGGGGGGGGGGGGGGGCATGTCTTTTTTTTTAAATTAACCCCTTATGTCCTTTCGCCCAGCAGCTATAAAAGGCTTCCAGCAGGTGAGCAGAAGCCAGTGATTGCCGAGGGACACAGTACAAGATGGATGGGAGGTAACTATTAAAAAAAAAATATATATATTTTTTCTCTGTGTGTGGTGTGTTTTTTTTTTTTTTTACACTTAACCCCTTGTGAACTGGTAAGGGGTCCAAGAGATCCCTATACCAGTTTACAAGGCTGGGGGGATGGCAAGTCACCTGCGACTAGTGGGTGACTTGCCATTAACCCCCGGCACCCCCATTACCTGCCTCCCCAAAGCCCGGGGGGGGGGCAGAAGAGCCCGTGGCCACGGGCTATGCGGGCTTGTAGCCTTCAGGGCCAGGGGCCACAAAAGCTGGCCCCTGCGCCCTGTTTCTACAAGCCCTGCATAGCTGGTCCCGGGCTGGTTACTTTGGGTAAGGGGGACCCCAGGTCATTTTTTTTAAAGTTTTTAAACCCTTTTCAACCCTTAAAAATCCCCCCCAAAAATGGGGCCCCCCCCGCCCTGTGAGGGGGGACTCTATGTCATTTTTTTTCTCAATTTAACCCTTTGTAGTGTGGATGGTAGTTGTATTTTATTTGTAAATGTTATAAAGTACTTATTTCAGTTTGGGGGGTCTCCTGGGCAGGAACGGGGGGCTACCGATAAATATGTGGTACCGTTCTAATCGGTAGAAATGGGGCTTTCACATGCAATATGATTTTCTTTAATAAAATAAATTTTTTATTTAAAATAAAGGAGACAATTTTCTAAAAAAATTTTATTTATTTTTATTTACTTAATAAAATTTACAAACAAGACATTCCAAGTTAAAGCCTAAACTCTGCTGCAAAAAATATATATATAAATTTTCCTGAAAATTCCAGTAAAAATGTCGCAAAACATGGTTCAAATGGGGAAATATTACCTGTCAATAGAGGGTGACAAAATCTCAAGTAGGCTGTCAATTAAAAAGGTTAAAAGTAGCTATGCATGTTGGGTATTGTTCTGCTTGGGGAATCTTGCGCTTTCAAACTTAACTTGTTTTTTCTTGTTTGCCAATTTATATTTTAGGAAAAGGTGTTTTTTATTCAGCATTTTTATACATTTTTTAGGGAAACCCTGCGCAAACAAAGAATTCTTTGAGGGATTAATTCCAGAAAGATGAGCCCACTACAACAAGCTGGGTACCCTTAGTAAGCTTAACGTGTACTTTCATATATGGTTTATGGGGGATATTACAAATGTAAAGGGTTGTTTTGGTTGAAAAATCGCAAGGTGCGCACTTTGTCTGCAGAGCTGAAATTTTCAAGTAAAATTACTGTTACGCACATGCTTTACTTTGGGTTGTTTGGCAACTCTTCCCTTGACAGTAGCAATGCATGTTGGGTATCGTTCTGTTCGGGGGATGTTGCTTTTTCAGATTAAACTTGTTTTTTCTTGTTTGTAAATATTTTTTTTTAGGAAAATGTGGCTTTGATTCTGCTTTTTTATCCTTTTTTTAGGGAAACTCTTTGCAAACAAAGAATACTTTGAGAGATTACTTCCAGAAAACTATGGCCACATCAACAAGCCTAGTACATCTAGAAAGCTTGAGGTGTGTACTTCCAGAGAAGATATAGTTTGTTAGGGGTATTTCAAATGTAAAGGGTTGTTTTTCTGGAAAATCTGCAAGGTGCGCATAGCGCATATCACAGTTGTATTTTTTCTGAAAATCTCCTAAAGCGCTGTTTCAGTTTGGGGGAGTCTCCTGGGCAGGAAAGGGTGTCTACCTATATATATGTAGTACCGCTGTAACCGGGAGAAATTGGGATTTCACACGCAATAAGATTTTATTGAAAAACTTACATTTTTTATTACAAAAAAACAATACAAATTGTAAATAAATAGATTTTTGATTATTTTTTTTGCACATATTTCACCCAAAAATATTGAGAATACACCTAAAAAATGACAAACAAGACATTTTATGTTAAAGCCCAGACTATGCTGAAAAAAATATATAATTTTCCGGGGATATCCCTGGAAATCCCTTCAAAAATCACATTTGAACATGGGAAGGGCAAAATAGGGCAAAATGGTCTGGCAACAAAGGGTGCAAAAACTCCAGGTAGGCTGGCACTTAAAGGGTTAAGGCATCAACTTAGTCAACAACAGGTCAAGTCAAAATTATTTTGGTTTATTTATAGTTCATGTAAACACATGGTAAAACAACAAATGTCATTTTTGACAAATCATGCCACATAGCAATTGGCCACAGGCAGGAGTTTAAAAGTAATGCACTCCAGGCCAAAGTTTACATCAAAAATTAAATACACACACATATGTGACAAGTTTAGAGATTAGCGAACTTTTGAAAAATTCGATTCGACTGATTCGACGAATTTTCCGACAAAAATCGTTTCGACCCGAATTTATTCGCGACGAATCGCTATTAAAAATGGCTATTTCTGAGCCTCCTAGAGCCTCAATAGGGTTGTAAACCATTTTGCCTTGCTGTAACACGCATAGGATGCGTGCTGGGTTAGTTAAATAATACTGTAAATAAATATCACATGCAGATCAGAGGCATCGCTAATAGAATCGCAGAGCGGCACAATTGCAGAGAATTGAAGTGGCATCACTATGAGGGGCAGGAGCCCAAACATTGCTTTAAAGAGACACTGGAGTTGGCAGCAGCAGGAGCCCAAAAATTGGATGAATCACACCCTGGAGTTGCAAGCAGCAGCAGGAGCCCAAACATTGGCTGAAAGAGACAGAGGAGTTGGCAGCAGCAGGAGCCCAAAAATTGACTGACACACCCTGGAGTTTCAAGCAGCAGCAGCAGCAGCAGGAGCCCAAACATAGCTTGAAAGAGACACTGGAGTTGGCAGCAGGAGCCCAAAATTGGATGAATCACACCCTGCAGTTGCAAGCAGCAGCAGCAGGAGCCCGAATATTACTTTAAAGAGACACTGGATTTGGCAGCAGGAGGCCAAAATTGGATGAATCACACCCTGGAGTTGGCAGCAGCAGGAGCCCAAACATTACTTTAAAGAGACACTGGGGTTGGCTTCAGGAGCCCAAACATTGGATGAATCACACCCTGGAGTTGGCAGCAGCAGCAGCAGCAGGAGCCCAAACATTACTTTAAAGAGACACTGGAGTTGGCTTCAGGAGCCCAAAAATTGGATGATTCACACCCTGGAGTTGGCAGCAGCAGCAGGAGCCCAAACATTACTATAAAGAGACACTGGGGTTGGCTTCAGGAGCCCAAAAATTGGATGAATCACACCCTGGAGTTGGCAGCAGCAGCAGGAGCCCAAACTTTACTTTAAAGAGACACTGGGGTTGGCTTCAGGAGCCCAAAAATTGGATGAATCACACCCTGGAGTTGGCAGCAGCAGGAGCCCAAACATTACTTTAAAGAGACACTGGAGTTGGCAGCAGGAGCCCAAAGATTGGATGAATCACACCCTGGAGTTGGCAGCAGCAGCAGCAGCCCAAACATTATTTTAAGGAGACACTGGAGTTGGCTTCAGGAGCCCAAAAATTGGATGAATCACACCCTGGAGTTGGCAGCAGCAGCAGCAGCAGCCCAAACATTGCTTTAAAGAGACACTGGGGTTGGCAGCAGGAGCCCAAAAATTGGATGAATCACACCCTGGAGTTGGCAGCAGCAGGAGCCCAAACATTGCTTTAAAGAGACACTGGAGTTGGCAGCAGGAGCCCAAACATTGGATGAATCACACCCTGAAGTTGGCAGCAGCAGCAGGAGCCCAAACATTATTTTAAGGAGACACTGGAGTTGGCTTCAGGAGCCCAAAAATTGGATGAATCACACCCTGGAGTTGGCAGCAGCAGCAGCAGCAGCCCAAACATTGCTTTAAAGAGACACTGGGGTTGGCTTCAGGAGCCCAAAAATTGGATGAATCACACCCTGGAGTTGGCATCAGCAGGAGCCCAAAAATTGGCCTAAAGACATAAATATGTTTTACACCATTTGGAAAGTGTAAAACGTGGCACCATGCTGAATCTAGTCGCATGCATCAGGCATTGGTGGGTGGAAATCCTGGCTGATCCATCCCTGATTCATTTTGACAAAGGTGAGTCTCTCCACATTTTTAGTTGACAGACGAGTTCTCATCGCCGTAACTATGGACCCCGCCGCACTAAACACCCAGCTCAGATGGCACGCTACTTGCCGGGCAGGACAGCTTTTCCAGGGCAAACTCTGCTAGTTGCGGCCACAAATCAAGTTTGGCTTCCCAGAAGTCCAGCGGATCCTCAAGGTGTGTTGGCATGGTCATGTCAAAGTATGACATGACCTGCTGGTTCAGGTCCTGCTCCAGGTCTTCCTGCTGCTCATGAGTAGCCTCACTATGCGGGTGTAGAAAGCTACTCCTTAGCGACTGAAGACTGAGGCTGCTGCTGATGGAGCTGCTGCTGCTGCTCCTGCCAACCCCCCCAGCAGCCATGACAGTGGAAGGTGAGCGCAGAGGTCCCCTCGAGTCAGACCTGCGAGAGTATGGACCATGGTGCAGATAGGCATCGGCCAACTGCCTACGTAGAATGTCTTTGTAGTAGTTCAGTTCGTCCTCCCTCTCGGTGGGTTTAAAAAATGCCCCCATTTTGTGCCGGAAGCGAGGGTCCAATAAGGTGGACAGCCAGAAGTCATCCCGCCGACAGATGGAAACAATTCTGGGGTCACTACGCAAGCACGTGAGCATGCTTCCTGCCATTTGCGCAAGTGACTCGGATGGACTACCTGTCTCCATCTCCACTGCATACTGCCACGGTGTGCCCGGGTCCTCTGTCTCGCCTTCCTCAAAAACCTCTAGCTCCTCTGGCTGCTCCCACTCCTCCTCTCCTGTCCGCTGACTAGATAAACCAGCCATTTCGCCAAGCCTAAACTGTGTTTCGCTGGGCAACTTCTCCTCCTCTTCCTCCTCCAGTTCAGCTCCAACGGGGTTCATGTGGCCGTAAGATGTAAACGCCATGTCTCCAGTGCCCTGACCAGCCATGGTTTCCAACATGTGCTGTAGTACATGAAGCAGTGGAATCACAACGTTCATCCCGTAATCCTGCCGACTGACAAAAAAAGTGGCTTCCTCAAAGGGCCTGAGCAAACAGCAGGTGTCACGTATGAGCTGCCACTGGTTGACATTGAAGTTACACAGGGGAGTCCCCCTATCTGCTTGGATCATCAGGAAATCCGTGATGGCTTTTCTCTGTTCATATAATCGGTCCAACATGTGAAGGGTGGAATTCCAACGGGTGGAAACATCGCAAATCAGACTATGTTGGGGGATACCGTTCTGACGCTGTAGCTCAAGAAGGGTGTGTTTGGCGGTGTATGAGTGGCTGAAGTGCATGCAAAGTTTCCTTGAAGTTGTTAGGATGTCTTGCAGATGGGGGGAACACTTCAGAAACCGCTTGACAACCAGATTGAAGATGTGAGCCATGCAGGGGGCATGGGTCAGGCTTCCTTGGCGCAGCGCAGACAAAATGTTCTTCCCATTGTCGGTAACCAAGTTTTCTTGGAGTAAACCATGTTTGGATTTCCTGATGAATACATTTAAGCAGTTCCTCCCCTGTGTGACGCCGTTCGCCAAGACAAACCATGTGAAGCACTGCGTGACACCTCCGTGCCCTGCACACATGGTAGACTGGAGGGGCACTGAGACTTGAGCCTACAGTGGAGGGTGAGGAGATGGCGGAGGATGAGGAGGCCGAGTCGCACAGTGTCACAGGCCCAACGGGCAGGGAACGCGGAGGCCGAAGCGGCGTGACCTGTCCAAGTTGCTGCTGCAAAGGGACCACATTCACCCAGTGGGCCGTAAACGACATGTACTGTCCCTGACCGTAGTTACAGCTCCAGACGTCGGCGCTGCCATGCACTTTGCTACACACCGACAGGCTCAAGGACTGGGCCACCTTCTGTTCAACAAAAGTGTGCAGCGCTGGTACTGCCTTCTTGGCAAAGAAATGAAGGCTTGGGACTCTCCACCTCGGCTCGGCACAAGCAATCAGTTCTCTGAAAGAACTGATGGGAGCGACTGCAGCACCAGCAACTTGGACAGGAGCGCATTCAGCTTCTGCGCCGTAGGATGAGTGGGCGCATACTGCTGTCTCTTGGACATGGCTTCGCTGATGGATTGCTGGCGGGATGCATGACTTGGAGGAGGAGGAGCAGGAGCGACAGAGGATGGGTATGACGCACAGCTGCCTTCGGCTGAGGTGCTGGAGCCTTGGCTGGCAGAAATTGGGAGCGGCGTGCCACTCGGTGAGGAAGCAGTCTGACCCACCTCTCCGGAGCCTAGGTTCTCCCAGGCCGCTTTATGGTGACGCTGCATATGTTGACGCAGGGCCGTGGTGCCAACATTTGGACCCTGGCCACGCTTCACCATCTGCCTACATATCTTGCATGTGGCCATTTTACCCTCCTGCGGATGCTTCAGGAAAAACTGACACACTGCCGAGTAGCTACTTTTCCCACCCCCTGGCCTCAATGATTCACTGCTGCTGTTGCCAACTACAGGAACCCCTGCTCCACTACCTCCCGATAAGGTAGACTGCCGCACAGCAGGTGCTCTACCCCGGCCCCGGCCGGCTCCAGCCTTTGGAATTGTGCCCCCATGCTGACTGCTACCACCTTGCTGCCTCAGCTGCTGACTCCGGGGCAACCTGCGCCCCTCTTCTCCTGATGATGATGATGAAGCCCCAAAAGGGTATATTGGTAGGGCTCACCAGACAGGTCAATACAGTGGGGATGTAGAGCCAAGATGTTGAGCAGATACAGGCCAAATTGGCCTTAAAATGGGGGATGCCCAAAAAACCCAGGTTGTGGGCCCTCATCTGGGCCTGTGTGGCATTCAGAATCTGCAACTGTTCCAACATGTTTCTATTGGTAGTTTGAAAATCAGCCAGCATGGCACTGAAATTGGTAGTTAAGGTGGCCATGTGGCTGTTGCTATTTTGAACTTCCTCAAACATGGCACTGTAATAATTAGATAAGGTGGCCATGTGGCTGTTGTTGGACCTAAATTCAGTCAGCATGGAGTTTAAGGTATTATTTAAGGTCTCTAATTGGCCATGAAGATGCTCGTGGTTTCTTTGATTTTGTAGGCGAAATAAACGCCTCTCGTGGTGCCATGCTGACTCCATCATCGGCGCGACGGTGACTACGCCTCCCAATTCCCCGGGTTGTGGGGCGTGCAGATGATGGGCCTCTAGTTCCACCAACAGCCACATGTCTGCTTGGCAAATCCTCAGCAGCAGAGCTAACACTGGGGACTGTAGGATCAGTCTCTGCATGCTGCCCACGATGGGCTGGCAGCATGCAGCCAGCTTCACTCTGCTGCTCAGGATTTGTTGGAGAAACATGTTGGGACAGTTGCATATTCTGTCCCGGGGGGGGGGGGGGGGCTGTACAGAAGGTCCCATGAAGGTTCCATCCTCCTCCAGCTCCTGGATTTCCTCCATCAGTGTGTGTGTCTGTTGGGACATGTAAAAAAAGTTCAGTTTCGGCACTACATATGTAATTCCGCAAAAAGAAACATGGCAAGTCACATGCATAAGCAAAATCAGAAAAAGACACTTACCGTATATATCGGATCCTGAGTCCTAGTCAGCACGGAAGTTGACGGCATGGACAAACTGGCTGAGGCTTCCCCACTAGCTGAGGGATGATGCTGGGCTGCATTGTTAAAAAAAAAAGGCATGTAAACACACAACTATGCATTGCTGATGTGTAATAATACATATGCTTCACTAAAACACGTGGGCAAGCATGAATGACAACTCCCCCAACGGTCCAAATTGACCTTCACTATGAATGCCATTATCTGTTAGATGTATTAGTCAACAAGTACATACACATTGGTCACCTTAACCCAACAAAACATGCATGTAATGGCTGTTCTGAGGCTTCACATTCATAAAAGCCCATTAGGGGACCACACTCAGCTTGCAAATAGCATTTGGCCTAAGATTATGCTGGTTGCCATTCTCTCTAGTTAAACATTTCAATCACCCCAGATCAAGTCTTTCAGACCAAAGCACAGCTCCAACCCAAGTGGCCTACAGATAAAGATGTAAGTGTTGGATGTGATTGACTAGAAACACATAACAGGCAGTCCTTTGCTAATCTCAAAACGTTAATACTGTTCCTAAAGACTCTCAAAGGTCATGTATGGGCAAGCAAATTAGCAAATGATCAGTCCACAGACATGACACACCCTGGTCAAATTTTTACCTCCACTACAAGGCACACCCTAGGGGCATGTATTAATATATGCCTTGGAGCCTCATTTTACACGTAGCTCACATTTCACATACACACTAACATTACTAACCTGCAGGAATAGTAGGGATGTCCGTGTCCCGTCGCCCCGAGTGTCCCTCTAAGGCCATGGGATGTAGCAGGCCCAGCACCATCTCCTCAGCCTGGGTAAATTGAAGTTTAGTGGGGAAGCCTCCGCCAGTTTGTAAGCTGAAAAAGATAGTTTGACACGTTTAGCAAAATGGTGACAATACAAGGAGGAGACAAATCCACAAAGTGTATATGTACCTGTAATGACGCCGTTTATTTTATTTCTTCCATGCTGCATACTTGAGGTCCGATATTTTCCTTTGAATCTGCTCAACATCTTGTAAAGAAATGCATGGGGATGTGGATCGGGAGTGTCTGGAACAGGAGTCTGGGCAGAATTGACATTTTAATTATGTTGACTCTGCCCATCTATGAGAATGTGGGGAGATCCCAACGCTCCAGGTCAGCTTTAATCTTTCGGGCTAAGGGCAGGAAGTTCAATTCGTATATGTTTGGAAGGCAGCTGGGGAGCTGTGTGCCGAGGTAGGCTATAGAGGTCTTAGCCCATCGGAATAGGAAGGATTGTTGAAGGTTCCTGCTCACATCCTGGGATAGGGAGACATTTAGGGCTTCTGATTTGTCGAAGTTTATTTTAAAGAGAGAGAGTCTGCCAAAGGTCTCAAACTCCTTCATCAGGACTGGGAGAGAAATCAAGGGGTTTGTTATGAAAAAAAGGAGGTCATCCGCGTATGCGGCCACCTTGTGTGCCCCATCGGCGGATTCCAAACCCCCTATGTCTACACTGCCTCTCACTCTACATAGAAGGGGTTCCATCGAAAGGGCAAACAGCAGGGGCGAAAGCGGGCATCCCTGTCGGGTGCTGTTATGGATGGGCAGCGGGTCTGACAGGAGGCCATTGACCTTGACTCGGGCAGATGGTATGGTGTACATAGCACCTATGAATTTAAGCATGTTTTCCCCATGGCCCACATGGTGGAGGGTTTTCTTCATAAATGACCAGCTCACGCGGTCGAAGGCATTTTCTGCGTCGGTTGACAGCATCATCAACGGGGTGTTAGCTAATTTGGCCCTGTGCATCATGTTTATGGCCCGGACCACGTTGTCCCTGGCCTCCCTGCCGATGATAAACCCAGTCTGGTCCAGATGTATCAGCTGAGGTATAATAGGAGCTATTCTGTTGGCTAGGACCTTAGCGAACAATTTCAGGTCCCCATTAAGTAGGGAGATGGGCCGGTAGTTTTTACAGGAGAATGGATCCTTCCCAGTCTTGTGTATGACCGTGATGTGGGCTTCTAAATCCCTAAGCGAAAAGGTACCCGGGGTTCCCGGATTTATGATTGAGTTCCAGGCGCGGACTATACGTGGCCCCAGAACAGGAAGGAATGACTTATAGTATTGTACGGTATATCCGTCGGGGCCCGGGGCCTTCCCTGTGGGGGACTGCTTGATCGCCCTCTCCAACTCTTCTAGACTTATGGGGACCTCTAGTGTTGCCGCCACTTCTGAGATCGTTGGCATGCCTGAGCTCCTTATGTAATCTCCTCTGCCCTCCGAGAGCGTATGCGTCGACGCTCCCGACGGTAGATTGTAGAAGTTCGCGTAGTAGGATCCCGCTATCTTGTCGGTGGCATGTATCTGGTGCTGGTGCCCGTCAATCAACTCCACTTTAAAGTTGTGCGACTGTTGCTGTCTCAGTGCGCATGCAAAGATAGAGCTGCACTTATTCCCAAACTCATAGTATGTGCGCTTGCTTTTTTTGAACAGGTATTTTGCTCTATGCAAAAGTAGAGTATTGAGTGCCTCCCTTGCTTGAGTTAGCTCGCCGAGCACCCACACCGCCCCCGACTGTTTGTGGGACAATTCCAGGCACTTGACTTTTCCCGTGAGATCCGCAATTTGGGCTAGCCTTTCTCTTTTTATTCTGGATGCGTGGCTAATCAGCAGCCCCCTAATCACACTCTTGTGTGCCTCCCAAAGAAACAGTGGTGTGACCTCCCCGTTGTCATTGTTATTGAAGTACGACTCTATGCCCTCTCGTGTGTCTTTCACCACCACTGCATCCCTGAGGAGGGATTCGTTCAGCCTCCAATTTAATGAGGTGGGGGGCCTGTCTGTTATGGCTAACTCCAAGTAAATCGGGGCATGGTCAGAGAAGGTAATCGGATAAATTCCGCCATCACCGGTCTGGCTCAACAGACTATGTGAGATCCACAAGTAATCAATTCTAGAGTACGTTCCATGTACTTTTGAGAAAAAGGAGTAGTCTCTAACGGTTGGATTGTTAATCTGCCATGCGTCCACCAGTTGCAGGGCATGGAGCTTTTTCCGGACTGCTCTGAGGGCCGCTTAGGACACAGAGGACCTCCCCGTTGAGGAGTCTAAATCGGTTCTATGGGCACATTAAAATCCCCGCCCAATATGATCTCGCCTTCTGCAAACCCAGCGAGTCTGTCCAGGGTCTGAGTAAGAAACCTGGTCTGCCCCTGATTTGGAGTATATATGGAGGCCAGCGTGTACATTTTCTGCCCGATGAGACCCTTGGTCATAACTATCCTGCCTGCCTCATCGCTCCAAACGTCTTGCAAGGTGAATGGGACATCCTTTGCCATCATAATTGCCACCCCTTTCTTTTTCGCCTCTGCCGTGCAGCTGGTGAAGACCTGCGGGAAGTTCCTATTGTGTAAGTGAGGGGCTTTTTGCTTTTTAAAGTGTGTTTCCTGTACAAAGACAATCTTGGCCCTCTGCCTTCTCAGCTCCTGCCAGAGGATCGTTCTCTTCTCCGGGGAGTTGAGCCCTTTTACATTTAGGGAGATTACTTTGACCGGATTCATCTTGAGCCTTGGGGGTAGGGACTAGGGTGTGGGTAGTACTAGACGGGGAGTGCCAGCCAGAAGGTAGGGGTTGGTATTGGGAAACACTGACTATTATATAGTCGGCTGGTTCCCAGCAGAGTGCTGGCACCAGCAGAAGTGCACAATTGTAAGGGGGAGCAACCCAGAGACCTGCCGGGTGCTTCCTCCCTTCCGGTAAGGCTTATCCACCTCTCAGGATAAGTACACTAAGTGGAGGGGGGTGGAGAGGACCTGTTATGCCTTCTGTGGGCTGGAGCCACGCTCCATCTGGTCGCTAGAGTAGGGCCGGTTGTTACAGTTATTCCACAGTAGTTGGCTTCATTAAATCCAGGTGGATAAGTCCATGAAGCAAGAAGCGAGGCAAGGGCACGCAACACCCCACTTAACCATCTGCTAAAACAACGGAGGAACAGAACCATTTAACAAATGAAACACAACTCGCCAAGCAGGAGAACGTCTCGTCAATTCTATGTGCACCCCTGGGGGGGGTACCCATGGACTCCCAGCCCCGCCATGGGGCCACCCCCCAAGGTATCCCGAGCTCATGTTCAGTGGTCCCTCATGGGGTCACTTCAAGCTTGAGAGCAGGCTTTTGAAAGGCCCTCTCCCCTGGATACTGTGAGAGAAAACAAGAAAACATTGTCAGGCCCGTTCTCCCAGTGGTCAGACGGGACAAGGGGGACCAGGCCCGGCAAATCCGCAACAGAGGCAGGGGCAAGGCAGATTTATCTCCTATGACCCCGCCCACCTCCCCTCTCTCCGCGTGGGCTCCGCCCCTGTCGCTGTGGTAGCTGTCCTGTATAGTCCGCCAGCTCTGGCGCCGTCCAGTCTGGGATGTCAATCATCTCTGTCTCGAGAAAGTTAAACAGGTCCGGTAGCTGGCTTGGTGATCTGAGGGTGATCCTAAAGAAGTGGACCCTACAAATAATATCTCTTGGACTGCAGGCTCCTGGGGGCGAGGGCCCAACGCCCTGTGAACTCGATCCAACTCAATCTGATTAGTGCTGGGCAGATCTAGAAGCGAGTTAAAGATAGATGCAACAGCTGACACCAGATCCTGGGTTCCCACCAACTCCGGCACCCCTCGGAGGTGAAGGTTATTCCTCCGGCTCCTGTTTTCTGTGTCATCCTGAGATAGTGAAAGGTTGGAGAGTATACGCTTGTTACTTTCTTGCTGCTGTTCGAGCACCCAGAGTCGACCCTCAAGAGATCTGTGCAAGTCTTCCACTCTGTCCACCCTCTGCATCACTTCCGCCACCGTCCCCTGCAGCGTGACCAGCTCCCTCTTGATGGTGCCTTCCATTCTAGTGACATACCCATCGAAGTCTCCGCGCGTTGGCAAGCCCCGAAGGGCCTCCCTGATATTGACTCGTACCGCCTTTGCTACAGAGTGTGAGAGGAAATCTAGCAGAAGAATGGGGTGCAAGCTCTGTAGCTGGATATGCCCGTGAAGGGGAGAATGAGGGCTCTGTAGAGGGGTCTGCTGGGGGGTAGTGTGCATTTGGGATCCATAGGAGTGCATCCCTTGTGATGTCTCGCTGGGGTCAAGCATCCGGTTCCGTGAGTCGTCCCATGGCTCCTATGCTTCGCGGTACTCCATTGACTGCAGGGGCTCCCCAGCAGGGTGTTCCGGGGCCACCGCCTCCCTGGCCTGCCACATTGGGCCAGGGCTCAGCAGGGGTGACTGCATGGCAGGGGATTCCCTGCGCACTGAGGGCCCAGGTGACATTTCCAGCTGGGGTTGGTGGCACTCCTCTATCTCTTCATCTAGTCTGTGCATTGCGGAGTCTGGGCTGGGGGAGAGCACCTCATCAACCACTCCCCGCTCAGTCGACTGCTGCCCGCCAGGGAGTCTGCCGTCCAGTCTTGCCCGGTCCTGCTCTCCTGTGTCATCCCTACTCCCTCTCTCTCAATGCTGCTGCCGGCCGAGGATGCTCTCGTGGAGGAGGGGGGGCGTCGCGTCCAGGGGGGGGCACCGTGTCTGGGAGGGGGCGCGCACCTGCGCAGTATCCACCCGTCTCCCCCGGTCATCCGGCGCGCAGTGTACCTGAGCCATGTGGGCTGGGCCTGCATCACTGCTCCCCGCCTCCGCCATCTCATCAGCTGATCTTCTCTCCGATGCTCTCTCTTCTCGCCTCCGACTCCTGTTCCTCGCTGCGCGGAGACCGCCGACCGTCTTGTGACGTCTTCTCTCTCTGCCTCCTCCGGCTGCCGTGCCGCCATCTTGGATTCACCAGGCGAGGATGCGCTGGTCTTGCAGTGTTCCTCGGCGCTTTCCCCGCCTGGACATCTGTTGCTACGCTGCAGGTAACACTCCGACCCGTTGATTTTGCTGTTGGTGTGAGGAGCTCCCGCCAAACACGTCTCTACGCCGCCATGTCAAGCTCCGCACCCCGTCTGCTCAACATCTTTTAGCTCTTCCCCCACTGCATTGACCTGTCTGGTGAGCTCCTCCAAAATTTCTGCTTTGCGCTGTTTGCCGGTAGCTTTTGATCTGCGTCCATATAGCTCATCATAATGCAAGGTGAGGCCACTAGCCAATGCCAGAGTTTGCGCCTCCCCAAACCTGCCACTCAAGTGGCCTCTGCGCAATGTGCGCCCTGTTGCTTGCGGTTGTGGCTCCTCATTGTTTGCAGGTGAATCGGGGGACATTCTGTCCTGGCTGTGTTGGGGTGAAATTAATGATTGCTGGCTGGCTGGAGATAGAACAGGACTAGGAAACGGACTGGGTGTTCGTGGCTGGGTGGCCACTGAAGTAGCAGGTGTAGATGTGGCATATGGTGAATGCCTTGCCACCTGTGCCGGTGGAGAATGTGGCCGAGGAGGAGAGGTGTGCTTGAAGTGGGGCTTGGGGCCCTGTGCCTCTGTGGGCCCTTAGAAGTAGCATAGTCCTTGGAGGTAGTAGGCCGGTCCTGGGGTGAGGCAGAGCTTTGGCTCCTTTGCCGGTTCCTTGCCCTCTTGGCAGAGGATTTTGAGACCTGTGCGGGTGGGGATGGCGACCTAGGGCTTCTTTGGCGGTGCCTTACCCTCTTGCCATGAGATTTGTGGGCACGTGCAGGTGGGGGTGATGGCGAGCTCGGGCTGCTGGTGCTTCTTGGGCTTCTTTGCTGGTGCCTTTTGCTCTTGCCATATTTTTCCACACGTGCGGGTGGTGGTGATGGCGAGCTAGAGCTGCTAGGGCTTCTTTCCCAGTGTGTTCTCTTTTTAGCCTTGGCTTTGGAGACACGTGGGTGGGGTGATGGGGACCTGGGGGGCTGGGGCTTTGCACCCTCTTGGTACCTTTTTTGGCGGCTGTTGGTGTTGCCTTGCTGGCCTGTGGCTTCCTTTTGCCCACTGGCTCCTTTTCTTTGCTTGTTGTTGTTGGTGCCTTTGGCTGAGCACTGCGGGTTGCCCGCAGCTTAGTTTGGGGCATCTGTGAGTGAGTTGTTGGGCCTGCAGAACGCTCCTGCCGCTTTGATGCCTGTTTGCTGCTGCCCTCCTTTGCTGCTTTAGGTATGGTTTTTTGGGTGCCATTACTCACCTACTCTCAAAGAGAATGAGCTGTGTGTCCAGGACCCTTTAAATAACAATGCCGGGGTCTGAAGCTTTGCCCGGCCGTACGGAACCCGGAAACCACGGGGGCATAACTTATCTGCTGCAGACAAGAGGCAAGATGGCGCCCACAATCTTCACCCGCCAACAAGAAGAGATCATCATGCTTGTAAGTGTCTTTTAATGCCTTTGATTTGCCATCTAAATGCATGCCTAGCCCTTAAGGATGCGTAGGAAGAAACGTTTTTTTTAAAAAGTGTCTCAAACTCCGTGCCAAACACAAGTTAGGGCCCACACGTGTGAACCAACACTTATGGCAGCGTCAAGGATTGAATTAGGCTAGAAATGTGTCTGTTAATGTCATTTAGTCAAATGATCGATTGGTGACAGATATTTGTATGCATTTGGATCTAAATACTATTTTTTTTTTTTTTTGTAGACGATGCTGGAGCGCAGGTACGACTACCTGGCCAACTCATTTGAGAAGCACACCGTCGCCCTGGAGATCATTGGCAAAATCTAACATCAGACAGACACCACCTTCACCCACACCCAGATCATGCAGCATTGGTCGGACCTGAAAAGGCTGCACATGCCCCGGGTGCGGCGTTTTTCAGCCTCCATTTCCCTAGTAAGTACATAGTGATTACATGCAAGATGTAACTAATACAGAAGGTGGGCTTTTATTTATAATTGCTTTAGTTTTCTAGTGTTGGAAATGGATTATCCGCCAAATCCGCCTCACCTGGAGGCGCACAGGCAGACCAGTGCTGCATGAATCTGCAGCTGGAAGTGAAGGTGGTGGATGTCCAGGGTGACGGTCCTACCCCTCCTCTGTTGGGTCCTCCGACCAGCCCCTGGACCTTTCCACAGAGGAGGGGCGGCACGGTGTGGGCAGGCAGTCGTACCCAGCGACGCAGGCAGGAGCCTCTGGTATGTGACTCTTCATGTAACCGCACACGTATACATGCCATTTCCACCAAAGCTGATTCCCTTAATCTGTTTTTCTAGATGCTTCTGGAGCGGGTGAAAATGTGGAGGATGCAGCAGATCTCGCCCAGGAGGCACAGGGAGAAGGTGAGTGATGTGACACACACATTGAAATAGACATTTGATTACTGTTGACTAAGACATTATAACTGACCCTATTTGCCATGTCTCAATAGCCTCTACTTCACAGCAGTGGCAGGGCCCAGGGCGTAGGGTTGTCCCCAACAAGGCATCCGCGGCCACCAACCAAGTAAGTTGTACTGTCATTCTTTGCAGTATGTGGTAATTGACATGATCACCCAGATACATCAAGCCAAAGTCAATGGCATTAGCAGAATGACCTCTGCCCACTTCCTTAGATTAATGACTTAGCAGAATGACCTCTGCCCACTTCCTTAGATTAATGACTTAGCAGAATGACCTCTGCCCACTTCCTTAGATTAATGACTTAGCAGAATGACATATGTCGTCATGATTTAAGTTGCCAACTAACAAACATTCCATCCACATGTGAGAAACATGTATTTGTCTCAAACTAATGTTTTTTTTTCCAATTTTATACAGGGACCACACGGGCAAGAGTCGAAGCAATGAATCGAAGAGTCCTTGAGTTGGTGGCCGATATGCAGCAGCTGGTTGACTCGTTGGGGACAACAGAAGACTAGTGTCCTGGGTCCTGTCACCGTATTTTTTCTTTGTAAATAGTTTAACATTTTTAATGTTTTTAAATATTTTAATTTTTTTAAAGTAAAAAAAAAATTGTTTTATTTTTGAGAAATTAAAAAAAAAAAAAAAGCCAAAAAAATGGCCTTCTAATATAAAAAAAAAAAATAAAAAATAAAAGTTTCAGTGTCATTTTTTTGCACAAATACAGATGAAGATTCAGATGACCGGGAAGTGGTTTGGGTAAGTTTTAGGGGCCTAAAATGGAAGAAGAACCTAACCGGGAAGTGATTTGGGTAAGTTTTAGGGGCCTAAAATGGAAGAACAACCTAACCGGGAAGTGGTTTGGGTAAGTTTTAGGGGCCTAAAATGGAAGAAGAACCTATCCGGGAAGTGGTTTGGGTCAGTTTAGGGGCCTAAAATGGAAGAAGAACCTAACCGGGAAGTTGTTTGGGTCAGTTTTAGGGGCCTAAAATGGAAGAAGAACCTAACCGGGAAGTGGTTTGGGTCAGTTTTAGGGGCCTAAATTGGAAGAAGAACCTAACCGGGAAATGGTTTGGGTCAGTTTTAGGGGCCTAAAATGGAAGAACAACCTAACCGGGAAGTGGTTTGGGTAAGTTTTAGGGGCCTAAAATGGAAGAAGAACCTAACCGGGAAGTGGTTTGGGTGAGTTTTAGGGGGGATACATGGAAGATGGAGGATTGCGCTAAGTGGTTTGGGTGAGTTTTAGGGGGGATACATGGAAGATGGAGGAAAGCGCAAAGTGATTTAGCTAAGCATTGTATTAGAAGTGAGTGAGCCAAATATGTAGGCGACCACTTTAATGAGTTAAGTTTGTAGTGCGCAGGCGAAAGATCATAAGGATTTTCGTCTGGACGATTATTTATTGTAAAAGGAAAACCGAATCTATCGGGAAATGTAAAGGATTCGTGAAAGGAGACGATGGAAAAAGGGCAAAATCGAAAGCCGACGTTGTAACATGAGAAAATATGACAGAAAAGTCACGCTGGAAAATTACATCCTCATACTGGTACTCTGGCATATGAACGGACGGACACTTTACTGAAGGTTAGCAATACATACATAGAATCCCTCGCACACTTATACGAGAGCGGGAAAATTTAAGAAAAAAGAAACAGATCGGCACAAAAACGAAAGTCTTTTTTTGTTTCTCTAAATCAAGTCTAATGCCCGGTGGGCTGCAATGCTTTTGGGCCAGTCGGGCTGCTGCTTTTAACAGCCACATTCAATCCCTGCCCTCTTAGTCTCCCTGTCAGCTCCCTGTACCCAGCCCCACTGTATCCACAATCCAAGGCACCCCAGCTCCCAGTGCTATAGCCCCAGCATCATGGTGGGGGAGCCTCAGCAAGGAAGTCCTGGGCCAGGGGCTGGTAAAATCCAGATCTGATTTTTGGCCCTGGTTCGCTACTGGCTAACACACAGAAAATCTAGCAAAATAAGGACATGTGTAAATATGCTTGCCCACCACCCAGAATACATCATGTATGCAGTTTTATTGGGGACTTTTGGCTCCATTTATGCAGTTCATGGCTTGCCCTGATGCTTTTTTTGCCTGATAGCAGAGAATTGGGAAAAAAATGGGTTATGAGGCAAGTTTTTTTTCACAATACTCAAAATTGCTCAGGAATGGTAAACAGGGTGGAGAAGAGTGACTAGGAATGACTGAGGTCTCTATTTAAATAGGACTCCAAGCAATCTAAAAAAAGCAAATCAAGCATAGAGGCTTGTAATTTCAAGGGCCGCCCGGCCGGCCCATGGCACTAACCCCTACAAGCCCTTATATGCCCTATAGCATAGGTCATGCTATGGGCTGCCAGGCTCATCCGCACTACCATGCTCAACAACAGTCCCAATTTCCACAGAACAATCCCACTTTTGTCTCTGCTCTTGATCACCCTCTGCCACCGATCTCCGAAGCCCGTCCGCACCGACTCTCCAATGCCCACTGGCCCAGAGTGTGCAGCCGAGCGCTCACACCTGGGGCGCCGCTGGCTGTTTTTTTTAAATGTAATTCATGGTTCATTGGGTGGGTGGGACTCTAGGAAGGAGCTTCGCCACACTGAATCAGAATGGCTGCAGAGGTAAGAGCACATAAGGGGGTTGTGTGTATGTGTGTCTGTGTATCAGTGTCAGTGTATGTGTTTTGGGATGCCCCTCACTGGCTGTAATGAGGCATGCCTCACATTGGCTGTAATGAGGGATGCCCCTCACTGGCTGGCTGTAATGAGGGATGCCCCTCACTGGCTGTAACTATATTATGTGACATTAAGATACTATACAGGGCCAGGAACAGTACAACATGGTTGGTGTGCCCCAAAAAGCCCTGGGCCATTATATAACCCCAGTCTGCCCCTGGTTGGGGGCTTGCTTGCCTGCATGTATGTGTGTGGGCTTGCCTGCATGTGTGTGTGTGGGGGCTTGCCTGTAATATGTAAATCTTAGGTGGTGTTTCCCTTTAAGGATGTTGCTGGCAACGTGGCGTGGTTTAATTGCAACCCAAAGTTTATCCTGGCTTCTGGCTGGGGGACTCTATGATGAATCACTGGGAAGCGTTTTTTAAATTAAGAGGCAGTACCTCTCTGGAATCTCCCCAACTTCACTTTGACATCTACATGCTGGAGGGGGCCCTGAAGGGCCCGTAGAAGGAAGAGGAGACAGCGAGAAGGCCAGTTGGACAGGAGGAAGACAGCGCCCAGCGGCGGACAGAAGATGGAAGACAGGGATGGGTAAGTTAAATTATTTAATAAAAATATTTTTTGTGCGGTGTCTTTCTTTTTCACTTGGAGTGAACTTGTAAGGGGTCCAGGGGACTTCTTTACCAGTTTACCATAGTCAGGAGCTGGCATAGCACCTGCTGGGCTTGGTGGGTGCCCAACCAGTAAAATTACACATTACCCACACACCATTTGGGGCATCGGAGGTGCAAAAGAGCCTGGTGCCCATTGGTGTGGGCATGAGGTTCTTTCAGGGGTGCCCAAGGCACCACTGGAAGAGCCCCAAGCCCATAACAAAAGGCATAAGGTCTAGAGATTAGCAAATTGAACTGGTAGAACCCGGTTTCGACCCAAATTTCAGAAAAAGTTCAGCTTGCTGTGAACCTGAACTTTGCAGGGAAGCGCGAAAGACAAACCTGGCAGGATTTCAACCACCCTACAGATCACACCCAGCCAAGGAGAAGCAGAGAAACAAGGTGACATGGTCACAGCTTAAGAGGTCAGGGTAGTTGGGCCAATCAGGAGGTGCTATTGCCGGAGATAGACACATGATGCGCCACCTATCCACCATTATTGAGCTGTGGAGAGGGGGGGGAGGGAAGGGGGGTAGCGGCACCGCTCAGGGTGTTTTTCCCTTTACCTAGAGGCCTGGCTTAGTGAAATGTACGTGGGCTAGTGTTATGCAACAGAATTTGAAGGTATAAAAGTATATATTTTAAATATATGACATGGTATAAGCTTTAATTTGCTGACTCTACTTCTAAGGGGAAGATGTGTACCTTTTGTTATACCGTGTTGAATTAGGGCGACCTTTGCTTAAAGAAACCTTGAGTACTACTTTTCTGCTGTCTATATCTTGTCGTGGTGAAGTGGTGCCGATGTCCCATTCCATTGTTAGAAGGTTTACACTGCTAACTGTGATTTATCCCCCAAATCACAGTGAAACTGAGAGGGTATTTGATTGTCAAAAGTCTAGTCAGCAAATAACGGCTGGCTTGTCTCCTTAAAAAGGGATCCAGAGTGCTGTGAAAGAGAGGAACTATTAACTGGTGTTTTGAGACGTCTTAAAGTGGACCAACACCCAGGGGGATCGGCTCTGGAATCTATAAGATTCCTGGGCCGATCAGATCCCTCCCCGCGGGCATCCGAAATCGGGATGCCCAGCAGGGTGAAACCCCCCAGGACGCCCAGGAACCTTACCTTATCCCCGTTCCAACGGCGCATGCGTGGGCCGCATCTCGCTCTTCCCTCTAGCAGGGCGCGCACCCGCGCCAGCCGTTTGTGAATGGCCGGCGAGGGCGCGCTCCCTGTTAGAAGAGCGAGACGCGGCCTCCAGCACGCACAATGGAAGTGGGCCAAAACCCAGGATAGCAAACCTGGGTGTTGGTCCACTTTAACACAGTTTGGTCTCTCTGTCTTTCGCTGTACCTGGAAGATTCCTCTGGCTGTTGCTTAGGCAGATGACAATAGAAGCCCGCTCTTTTTCGTGGTGAAGTGGTGCCGATGTCCCATTAAAGTTCGGATTGGAAAGGTGATGTTAACTGAGTGGTGATGCTATATTAGTGTGTGAGTGAAGGAGCTGTGCCACCGGTGTCAGGGACAGAGGCCCTTATTCCTGAAGGGATAGCGTCAGGTAGTGCCTTGTAAATGACAGGTAGCGACAGGTAGCGGCAGGTGAACGCCGGACACGGCACGCAATTACACATTTATCAAGCAGAATCTGTTTAGCGACTGGGATAACGCCATGTAGCGTCTAATTCATCATTATCCCAGCCTCAGCATACAATCCCGGCGTTTAGCCTTGCAGAGCGCCACGTCTTACCTCTCGCTACCTGGTGCTCTCCCATACATTTCAATGGACGTTCTTTTACTTCTCTTTAAACAGGGTTTTTGTTTTATTATAATTTTTTTTTTATTCACAAATAATGTTGGGATCTCTCCTTGCCCTGAAAAAATACAATTCTGTGAGTACTCACCTGTAGAATTGTTTTTGTAGTATACAGCACGTCCTGTTTCACTTATTCCTTACGTCTTGGTTATCCGCCACAAGGTGGCGCAGTGAACTGGAGAAAGACTCGTGGCATCTCACAGCCCTATAAAAAGCCAGGAACCTCCCACAAATTCCCAGTGTAGACAAGAAGCCGGAAGAACAATAATGAAGGAAATGCCAAAATGAACATTTGAACAAATCACCATACAGAGGTAACCAAGAATAACAACAACAAGGGTGGGATGGAACAGGACGTGCTGTATACTACAAAAACAATTCTACAGGTGAGTACTCACAGAATTGTATTTTTCCAAGTATACAGCACGTCCTGTTTCACTTATTCCTTACATCTGGGACATCAAAAAGCAGTGTCCGTAAGGTGGGGTGGGATCCCCAAAAAGCAACGGCGGGCAGTTAAAACCACTGCCGCCTGAAGAATCTTGGGGCCAACAGCAGCATCAGCCTTGTAAAAACTTGGAAAAAGTATAAACAGAAGACCAAGTTGTGGCCTTACAAACTTGTTTAACAGAAGCTTGGTGCTGAAAGGCCCAAGACGCACCAATGGCACAAGTGGAATGAGCAGTAAGACGGAAGGGAGGATCCTTCCCCTTAGCAGAATAGGCCTTCACCACCGCCTGACGGATCCACTTGCTGATAGTGGATTTAGCCTGGAAGCAAACCCTTCCTAGGCCCAGAAGTGAGAACAAACAGAGCATCAGACTTCCTAAAAGTCTCAGTAGCAACCAAAGAGAACTTCAGAGCCCTAACCACATCCAGAGAATACAGAGTCCGCTCCTTGGAATTAGCAGGATTAGGACACAATGAAGGCAAGACAATGTCCTGATTGAGATGAAAGGCAGACACAACCTTAGGCAAGAAATCTGGCTTAAGCTGAAACACCACCTTATCCTGATGCCACTCAAAATGAGGTTTGAAGGAAAGCGCCGCTAGCTCAGAAACTCACCTTACAGAAGTGATAGCCACCAAAAAGACTACCTTAAGAGTCAAAATGGGCAAGGCGGCCTTACGGATAGGCTAAAAGGGAGGCCCTTGCATAGCAGACAACACAAGATTCAGATCCCAGACTGGTAGCAAAGGCTTACGGGGTGGACGCACATGAGAAAACACCCTGGAAAAAAGGTTTAACCAGCCGGTGATTGGCAAAAAATCTTTGGAAAAAAAATTACCAGAGCTGAAACATGGCCTTTGAGGGTACTAAGTTGAAGGCCCAAATCCAAACCATGTTACAAGAATTCCAGAATTCTGGGAAAATAAAACACCCTACAGGCAAGAGACTTGGACTCACACCAGGCAATGTAAGCATGCCAGACCCTGTAATAGATAAAAGACGAGGACTTCTTCCTAGTCCTAATCATGGTATCAACAACAGAAGCAAGTAACCCCTTTTCCATCAAGATGGAGGTTTCAGCAGCCAAGCCGTTAAAGCCAGCGTTTGTAAATTGGGGTGGCGTAGCTGCCCCTGAGTGAGGAGATCTGGATCCTTGGGAAAGACGTACCGGTCTACTGCCAACGGCACGATGTCTGCGAACCAAACCCTTCTTGGCCAACAAGGGGCCACCAGGATGGCTGGTACCTGCTCCTGGATTATCTTGCGCACGACCCTGCCCAGGAGAGGAAACAGAGGAAACACAGAGAAGCCAAAACTTCTTCCAAGGAATAGCCAATGCATCTGTGGCGAAGGCCAGAGGAACCTGAGACAGAGAGACAAATCTGGGAAGTTTGTGGTTGTGACGAAACGCAAACAGGTCCACGTCTGGTTGATCCCAGCGATGACACAGGGAGACAACACCCGGTTGTTGAGGGACCATTCCCCCATACAAGACGTCCCCCTGCTCAGGGAGTCCGCCTCCTGGTTCTCCACCCCCGGAATGTAGACCGCTGAGATGCCGGGAACATGCTGTTCCACCCAAGACAGGATCAGGGACACTTCCTTGAAGGCTCGCTTGCTCCAAGTTCCTCCCTGATGAATGATATAGGCAACCGCCGTCTGGTTGACTGAGCGGATCTGAACAGCCCGATCCCGAAGGTGAGTGGTCAGGCGAGAAAGAACCAATCTGATCGCCCTCAGTTCCAGGACTTTGATGGAAGCATGGGGCTCTTGTGGGCTCCACCGACCCTGGAACCTCAGGGACTTCCAGAAGCCTCCCCAACCAGTCAGACCGGCATCTGTGGTGACCTTCTCCCAGCACGGGGGCAGGAAGGTCCCGCCCACTAGAAGGTTCCTTGAGCCCAGCCACGACGAGAGGGACCGTCTGGCCAGATGGGACAGAGCAAAATCTTGATCCAAGGACACAGGGTCCCGATCCCAAACTGACAAGAGGTGTAACTGAAGATGTCTCATGTGAAACTGAAAAAAGGGGATTGCCTCGAAGCAGGGCACCATCAGGCCCACCAACTGCATCCCCTGATGGATGGAGGGATGAGGACATGATAGCAGAGCCCGAGCCTGCATCTGAAGATCCTCCACCTTCTGCTGAGGAAGGAATACCCTGACCTGAGAGGTATCCAGAGTCATGCCCAGAAAGGACCTCACCAAGGACGGGGACAGGGAAGACTTGGGAAAGTTGAAACCCCCAGCCGAAGGACTCCAGAGTGGAGGTCACCATCTGAGTGACCTGCTCGGCCCAAGGAAAGGACTTGGCCACAATCAGGATGTCGTCCAGGTAAGGAATGATGCGGATGCCCTGGATCCGTAGCAGAGCCATCACTCCCGCCAGTATCTTGGCGAACACCTGAGGTGCCGAGGTGATACCGAAGGGCAGAGCCGCAGACTGGTAATGCTGATCCTCCAGCGCGAACCTTGGGAAGATAGGCACATGAAGATAAGCATCCTTGATGTCCACGGTGGTCATGAAGTCGCCCGGGCGAAGGGTACTGACAGCAGAGCGTAGCGTCTCCATACGAAAATGCTTGAATCTGACAAATTTGGCCCTTCAGATCCATAATGAGCCGTCATTTTTGGGGACCATGAAAAGATTGGAATAGTACCCCTGACCCCGTTCTTGATGTGGCACTGGACAAATGACACCTGACTCTAATGAGCATTGAACCGCCAGACACAACCCTTGAGCAGACAGGGGGTTTAAAGACATCCGGGACCTGATGAATCTTGGGGGTGGCCAGGCTACAAACTTTATCTTGTAACCGGAGGACACTACCTCCTGTAACCACCGGTCTGAGACGTGAAGCCTCCAGACGTGAGCAAAGAGCCAAAACCGTCCCCCTACCCGGAGGGGTGAGGGCACCCCTTCATGCCCGAGGGGGCTTGTGAGAGGCTTGGGCTTGGTATCCAGGAGAGACCGGGATGACCATGGTATCTGCCACGGCCCCAAGAATCTCTGCGGTCACTAGAGAAGAGGGAGCCACGACCTCCTCTGGGAGCCGAAAGGAAGGGAGGAGGATGGGGGACCCCCAAAATAGCCTCTAAATCAGAACAAGAGTACTATAGTCCCCCCCCCACTACCAGCTGTAGCACCATCAAGGAGACGCTTAAGCAGCCTCCTGAGGGCAATAGCAGTAATGGCAGCGGCACAGGTCGGACGCAATCCAGCCCCCACACAGGTAAAAGCATGGCAGGCCAATTGATCCATGCGCCGGTCCTTACCGAGAGGTAGTGTCAGGGGAAGGCATGACCGAAGTATTGGACAAGCCTTCTTAACAGGATCAGCAAGAAAGGGATACCTTTTATCCAAACCCTTATGGACAGCAGGCAGCCTATTACAGGGGCAGCAATATGCAATATATCTAAAATATGTGAAAGCAGATTATCAGTGTCCTCAGGATACCAAGAATCCTCTCTGGACATCGACTCAGGGTCACTATCGCAACCCTCCTGCTGGTTCCCAGACGAGTCAGAATCCTGGGAAAGTCCCCCCATATCAAGGGGGTGACAGCCACCAGACTCATCAATCCCCACATACACCTTAGCAAGTGGGGAGGGCCTGGCAAGCTGCCTCTCAATGTTAGCCACCCGCAGAGCCAAATCAGAATGAGACTCCCTGCTAACAGTGCCCTCACAGGGGCCTAGTTGCAGGAGCGGGGGAGTAGGTGAAGCAGAGGGAGGCACAGAGCTGGGAAGCGAAGCAGGCAAACCAGCTTGTAGCGCAATGACACTGTCAGCACACGGCATTCGCAAACCATGACACTGTTACTCACAGGGGATACCCACACATGGAACATAGCCGGGCTTGCCCCGCAAGGGCCCCCAAGCACGCTATCCCCTGAAGCCTCCATATGGTGATTAACACAGGCGCAATAGACCAGTAGTGGGTAAAGGCTTAAGACAGAAGCCACCTGGGATGCCCTCCCACAGGATGACCCCAGAAGTTAGTGAAGGGGGAGTGTGGGGGACGAAGGAGTAAGCCGGGAGAACCACAACCCAATGGTATCCCGCCTGAAAGACATAAGTAAAAATACACATGAGCATCCCGCAGCACATGAAAAGGACCTCACGGACACTGTGGGGTCACTCAGGCACAGACCGCTAGGTAAAGCGATACACCAGGGAAAGCAGCGCTGCAGCCGGGAAGGAAGAAAACCAGAAGCGCAGGTTGTACAAAATGGCGCCGGCTGAGGCACCTCGAGGGGCGGGCCGCAGGGGAACAGCGCAATCCACAGCATCAGGCCCCGCCCCCCCCTCAAAGAGCACGAAAACGGCGCTCACATGACCCGGCCGGGGCCATAACAAAGCAAAATTACCTTAGGTTATAGCTCCCACAGCCGCTGAGCGTAGTACAAAGCTGTGCGGCAGCTAAAAACTCCAAAAAACACACCAAAATCGCCAAATTACCTCAGAAAAACACCACACGTGATTTGGCTGGCGCCATGACAAAGCAAAATTACCTCAGGTTATAGCGCCCACAGCCGCGGAGCGCAGTACAAAGCTGCTAAAAACACCAAAAAACACACCAAAATCGCCAAATTACCTCAGAAAACACCACTCACCACCACCCCCCCCCCCGAACAGAGTCAGAGAGGGGGGAGAAGAGAGGGAGACGAGGGAAGGCAGTGGCAAGTATCCATGGCCAGGGAGGGGAGGGGGGCCCCCAGAAGTAAAAAAAAAGGACATAGTCCCCAAATAACTCACCCCCTCAGAAGGCAGTGCATGAACTCCGCATCCCAATCAGGCTCACCATAAAGCCTATGGCCGGCTCCCCTTTGTGGTACAGGGTCTAAGGCTCGGAGCAGCGCTCCTGGAGCACTTGACCCTAGTGCTCTTCTACCTTCACCCGATCTGTCAGCCGAGGCTGGGAGGCAGTGGGAGTCCAGAATCGGATGGGAATAGACTTGCAGGGCCACAAGCTTGGTTGCCTCGCTCACCTGTGCGAGAGAGAGAGCCATCTTCTATCTTCGCAGTCCGACTGCAGAAGGGAACTGGGAATTTGTGGGAGGTTCCTGGCTTTTTATAGGGCCGGGAGATGCCACAAGTCTTTCTGCAGTCCACTGCGCCACCTTGTGGCTGATAACCCAGACGTAAGGAATAAGTGAAACAGGATGTGCTCTATATTTGGAAAAGCCATTTGTTTCATTTTTTTTTTAATTTAATATATTTATGCAGAATTGATATTACAGGTCTGGCATTAATGTGTTCATGTTACAATGTTATTACAATGGAATTCCATGTGTTTTCGCTTTGTTGCTGGTGGATACATGTTAAAAAATCACCTTTACTCACACAGCCTCCGGTGCTCTGGGCTACAGTGAAGCATTTTTGAACGCGGGAGGTGTTTGAGGCTGTTTTTTGATGAATATGTTGCAAGTCGGTCGCACTGACCAGTCGCTAACATGCGCTCCCATACAGCGCTGTACTGGTTATATAGCGACTCCTCACAATGTATTCATCATTGCTGCGCAGCGACTGAGTCTCTATGAACTAGCGACCCACAGCCGAGCACAGCGACTACTAGCGGGCGCTCTGAAATGCCTGCTACAGACGCTCATCTGTCGCTACCTGTCGTTAGTGATGAATCAGCCTGCCCGTGTTTTCCCACAAACACCTTGTCTGTTGCCTCTCCTGCTCCTGGCTGATGAATCTCAGACAATGGTTGTTTCTGTGGTGATGTCATATGTATCCCACTGAATTTTAAGCTATTTATTACTGTGTGGTAAAGTTTTCCTGTATTTATATGTATTTTTACCTTTGTTAAGCTTTCTTTTCTGTACATAAGTATATTATATATTCTTTTTATAGCTAATTTATAATAAAAGAATATTCTTTATTGGCTATGCTCTGATCTCTTTTAAACAATATAAAGAACCTGCATTTATATTAGTAGCCCTTCCCTGGGCATTAATTAGTAAAGTATTAGGTATATGGGTGTGTGTTTGGCCACCAGCAAAACATTTGGCGATGAAGATGGGATATTGTAGAGATCAGCATAACAAATATAATATACTTATTGTGTCTTTATAAGCTGCAAAGTGTTGTGAAGTTTGATAATTTGTTTCTGTTGTATAATCAGTTGATTAGTTACCTAGCCACCATGATGAATAAGTGTGATGTTGGTGCTAATGCTGATTCTGTTTCTAAGTGGATTTTGAAACATATTAAGCGCTATGGAGGTCCATTTGATGAAGCAGAGGCTCCCTGATGAAGCTAGACAATCATGAGCATTGATGCGGAAGTTTTTGAAAACAAATGTTTTTGATGTTAAAATTTCTGAGAGCAAAATTAAAGGCTGGGTAATGCAAGGTTTGGGGTGTTGCTGCATTGCTTTGAAGAATACTGTCCAAGCCAAAGATAATTTGATTAAGAATCTCCAAACAGCACTTATTGCTTCTCAAAAAAAAGTTTGATCTGTTGGAACAAGTTTCCAGCAATGCTGATTCAAGGTTGCATGCGCCATTGCTGGAAGAGGCAATATTAAAAAAAAGCAGATGTGCACCATAATAAGGCCTCTTCAGTTGTGCCAGGTGCATCTGCTTCTACAGGTTTGAAACAGAGTGGCACAGATGTGCAGACAGCAGCATGCCACCTTGAGCCACATGAGCTAGACTCTATTGTTACCAAAGAACCAAGGGTGGTTCAACAGGTTTGTGAGACTCACTCCATTAAGGGTATACAAAAAAATATACCAGGGAGACTCTTGGTCTAGAATGTCTAGATCGACAAATGTCTCTTCTGTACAGAGCAGAGACAATTTCAAGAAAAATATAAATGTGAAGTGTAATTTGTGTGGGCACTTGGGGCATATTTCTAAGTTTTGCCTCTCAGTGAGACAGCAGTAATACACCTCAAAATATTAAAACCTATAGAAAGGAAAATGTGGTGTACTCTGCTAGGTGGAGCATTGCCAGCCACCAGCAGAGAAAATTGCCAAGGGTTCATCAGCATGAAGGTAAATCTGTAAAGTATGTTCCATTCATTGTCCTTAAGACTCAAAATAAATGTTTAAAATCAGCAGCTTAGGCATGATTTAGGAAAACTGTGGCATCAATTTAAAGAAATCAGGGATGAGGTTAGTATGTTGGTGAGGGGAAGAATAGAAAATGAGCTAGGTACTGTCCAAAGGGTCCCTAGGACCCAGTCAAAGGTTAGTAATGTTTTAGATTTTTGTCTTCTAGGAATAAAGAAACCAGGACATGGCATAAAGACGGACTCTCTCTCTCTCTTTGTCTCTTAATTGTGTGTAACTAAATGTTTATTATTTGAGGACCTTAGCATTAAAGCTTCTGTTTTTGCTCGAATGTTAAGGGGAAGCCTCGAAGGATATGATTTGATTTTTGCAGTCAGGTTGTCTAAAATTCCAAATTGAATGTTGTTTTAAGTTAAAAATACCTGTACTGCTAAGCTGGTGTGACAATGGGAGTGTCTCAAATAGGGGGAGATGATGCCTGCACTCCACACAATAGACAATCACTCGTTTTGTTTTTTGTTAGTGATTGTAGACTGGTTAGATCTACAAATCTGCCAGTCTGGGGACAGCCAACATTGTTGTATTTTTCTGGAATGGTCATTGAGACTGATTTTTACAGCCCTACAAATGGCCTTTCCCATGAGGTAACAATTGTTTGATTTTTGTTTGTTTTTCTTTCTCTTTACTATCTGACCCTAAAATAGTAGTAGAGAGAAAACCATAGTTAAATAATTTTTTTGGTATAAAATGTAGTTGTTGTTTTTTTTCTTTTTTTGTGCGCTTGGAACGTTTTTTGATTGGTTTTTAAGTTTTATTATTAAAGTTCGGATACAACATTTTTGTGCTTTTTGTTTACAAGCACACAAATGGAAACTATTTTGTTTTTTCCTTTTTGTTAAAAGTTGGGGAAATATCTTGCATCAAATGGATCTAATGCTCTGTAATGATTTACAAAGTATTAGTTTGAATGCAATGATGATTCTTCTGTAAGGAATGACGACTTAGAAAGACACCTAACAGAATGTTTCAGAGTGATTTTTTTGAAAGACACACACATGGGTGTGTCAGTGTGAGTTTTTGAGGAACAAAAGGTGAAAAAGTCTGAATACAAAGATACTGCATTGTCTAATTGTTTGATTTATAAAGATGTATGGGTGCAGGTTTTATATGTTCCTTGTTGTGGCTGAAAAGTGCCCCATACTTGTTTAAGGTTCAAAAGTGTGCCCCATGTTTGGTTTTGGGTAAAAGGTGTCCCATATTTTAAGAATGGACTCCAATGGGTAGTTAAAAATAGTGGTAGTTAAAGGTAAAAGTTAGGCGTCGCATACCCTAAACATACAATGATAGTTTTTAAAAAAAAATACCATTTTGTGAGTACTCACCTGAAAAATGGATATTGTTGGTGTGCCACACACCCAGCTTCACTTTTAAATATTCTTCACTTAATGGGTTAACTCACCGCCAGGTGACGTAGTGCAGAGAGGAAGTCTTGTAACGAGCCCCCTTCCGGCCTATATATACCTGGTACCTCCCTTCAATCACCAGTATATTAAAAAAGCAGAAAGACAAGGTACCAGTATTCCACCGGTAACCTCAAAATCAATTTGATATAAATAAAAAGCTTCACCATATAAAGGCTTCTGAAATACCGAAAAGGGTGGGAGTGAAGCGGGGTGTGTGGCACACCAACAATATCCATTTTTACTCACAAAATGGTATTATTCTTGGTGTGCCACACACCCCGCTTCACTTTTAAATATTCTTCACTTAATGGGACATCCAAAAGCAGTGTCCACAAGGGATGGGCATCTCAAGGCCAGGTGAAGCATAACTTAAATGACTGCAGTCTGCAGAACTTTGCGGCCAAAAACAGCATCCGCTGAGGCTCGCACATTAACTTTGTAAAACTTAGCAAAAGTATGAACAGAAGACCAAGTGGCGGCCTTACAAACTTGTTCAACAGAAGCTTGGTGCTGAAAAGCCCAAGATGCCCCAACGGCGCGAGTAGAATGAGCAGTAATACGAAAAGGGGGAACTCTTCCCTTAGCAGAATAGGCCGCAGTAACGGCCTGACGTATCCACTTGCTAATGGCAGATTTGGCTGGTGCCAAACCCTTCTTAGGCCCATGGGGCACAACAAAAAAGGAATCCGTCCTTACGAAAAGGAGACGTGATAATCAAGTAGTACTTAACACAGCGTACTACATCCAAACAATGCAAAACCCTCTCTTTGTCATTCTTAGGATTAGGACACAAGGAGGAAGAACAATATCTTGGTTCAAATGAAAAGCAGAAACAACCTTAGGAAGAAAGTCTGGCTTGAACCGAAAGACCACTTTATCCTGATGCCTCTCAAAGTAAGGCGCCTGGATAGACAAGGCCGCCAACTCCGAGACACGCCGGACCGAAGTGATCGCTACCAAGAAGACAATCTTCTGAGTCAGGGTAGACAAAGCAATATCTTGCAAAGGCTCAAAAGGGGGAGCCTGAAGAGCAGAAAGAACCAAATTCAAATCCCAAACCGGGAGTAATGGTTTCCTGGGAGGCCGCACATGCGTAACCCCCTGGAAAAAAAGTAAACTAAAGGCTTAAGCGCAACACGCTTCTGAAAAAAGATAGATAAGGCAGAGACCTGCCCTTTCAACGTACTTAGCTGAAGACCAGAGTCCAGCCCTGATTGTAAAAACTCCAGAATCCTGGAGACCGAAAAGACCCTACAAGGAAAAGATCTTATCTCACACCAAGCGATATAGGCTTTCCAAGTCCTATAGTAGGTGATGGAAGAAGACATCTTCCGGGCACTGATCAGAGTCTTAATGACTGAATCAGAAAGACCCTCCTCCTTCAGGATGGAGGTTTCAGCAGCCAGGCCATCAAACCCAGCGCTGGTAAATTGAGGTAACACAATTGACCCTGAGTGAGCAGATCGGGCCGAAGAGGCAGAACGAACTGGTCCACTGCCAGCCGAACAATGTCTGCCAACCTCACTCGCCTTGGCCACCTTGGGGCCACGAGAACGGCGGACACCTTTTCCAGAGCCAACTTCCGAAGCACCCTGCCCAGCATGGGCATCGGAGGAAACAGGTATAGAAATCCCAGAACTCCCCAGCTCAGGGACATGGCGTCCACTGCCAGAGCCAGAGGAGCCTGGGAGAGCAACACGAAATTCGGGAGCCTGCGAGAGGCAAACGGGTCCACCTCCGGGGTCCCCCATCGGAGACACAGTGAGCGAAACACCCGAGGATGGAGAGCCCATTCTCCCAGACGGGGAGAGCCCCTGCTCAACCGGTCCGCTACCTGGTTCTTCACCTCTGGAATGTAAACCGCCGAGAGACAAGGAACATGGGACACCGCCCATGTCAGGATCAGGGACACTTCTCTGAGAGCACTCAGACTGCGAGTCCCTCCCTGATGACCGATGTAAGCAACCGCTGTTTGATTGTCTGAACGCACCTGGACCAGAAGGCCCAGAACGTGCTGAGTCAGGAGAGCAAGCACCCGACGGATGGTTCTCAGTTTCAGAATATTGGTGGGTAAGTGGGCCTCTTGAGGTCCCCACTGCCCCTGAAACTGCAGCTCCTTCCAGAATCCGCCCCATCCTGACAGACTGGCGTCCGTGGTGACAATTTTCCAAAGCGGGGTCAGGAAAAACCTGCCCTACACAAGATTGGTCGAGACCAACCACCACAGGAGGGACTGCCGGACCCAGGAGGACAACTGGAAGGACTGATCCAGCGACCGAGGCTGCTGGTCCCAAGACGCTAACAGAAAAAGCTGAAGCGTTCTCGTGTGAATTTGGGCAAAAGGAAGAAACACTCTGTGTTGATGAGAGTCCAGGCCGGGACGAACCGACCCATCTCTCTCGGGGACTGCAAAAAGATTGGAGTAGAAACCGAGGCCCATCTCTAAGCGCGGCACCAGCCAGATGACCGCCATCTCTAACAGATTCCTTACCGACGCCAGGAGCCCCTGCGTGGCCAAAGGATCGATGGGCACCCGAGACCGAACGAACCGTGAAGGAGGGTGAGACCCGAATTCCAGGTCGTAACCGGCCGACACTACCTCCTGGATCCATTTGCCTGGAACCACTTGGTTCCACCCCTGGGAGAAGTGTCGCAATAGTCCCCCCACCCGCACGGGTGAGGGCAGCCCCTCATTGCTGAGTGGGCTTATCAGCAGGTTTGGGCTTGGTGCCCCAGGACTGAGTGGGCCGGCCACGGCCCCTCCCCCGAGTCTAACCTGCACCTCTGGTAGTGGGAAAGGAAGCCCCCCTACCCGCTCTGAATCCTCGAAAGGAAGGCCTACCGGAACCTGCCCCCCTAAAGGGACCACGAGGCCTCTTGCGTTGTGGCATCTTACCACCCTTTGCGACTGAATCAATTTTCTCCCTAAACAGACGCAACCCCAAAAAGGGGAGAGCTGTGAGCACCTTCTTAGAAACTGCGTCCGCCGACCACTGACGCAGCCATACTGACCGGCGAATAGCCACCAGCATAGCCGCTGCCTTGCTACTCATAGCCAGCGCATCATCCTGAGCGGATAGGACATAGGACACAAAAGATTCACACTGCTTAAGCGCAGTAAACTGTTTACAAGCGGGATTGAGATCCTCATATAATCCCTGAATTAAAGACCTAATCGCCAATAGAAGAAGGGCTGAAGCACACACCGGGCGCAACGCTGACCCGGAATAAATAAAACCATGGCGCGCGTATTGGTCAATCCAACGATCTTCCCCATCTTTAGGGACAGTGGTCTCAGCAGACTGTACCATAGCCGTGCTGGAGAGCCCTAGCACAGGGGTATCGACGTCAGGAGGGACAGACCAAAGCTTTACCAACTCTGGCGGAAAAGGATAACGTTTTTCCCAACTGGAAGGGATTCCAGATAACCACGTGGGATGTTCCCATTCCTTAAGGACCACCCTCTCAAAGTGGTGTTGTCTGGGAAAAACCCAACGCGGCTGAGGCTCCTTAAACAACTGACCCTTTGGCAGGGTGACAGCCTCAGGTGGATCTAAATTCAAAATTTTAAACATTTGAGCCAGAATGGAGGGGTGTCAAAAACAACCCCCTCCGACCCATCGCCAATCGCATCAGACTCAAGCTGATCTGCAGGCTCATCTGACTCCAACAGGAATTCTTCCTCGTCCGGGGATCCATCGGACCATTCCACAGGCTCACATAACTGGTCCTGTGGAGCCGAAGGTACCTCCGTTTTGCAGCGGCCTTCAACCCTGCTTTAACGGGCACTACTTTCCGGGGGCTGGCCGACCGTGCCGCCACCTCGGACTGCGAATCCCCACCTTTGACAGTGTCATGCGGGGTCCGGAACAGGGAGGGCGAGGTAGGCGATGATGAAGGTTGCGATGGGCCAGCACCCGAAGCAACAGACTGGCGCGCAATACTCTGCTTTGCACAAGGGATGCAAATAAAGACATCATCAGCTGGCAGTAGAGCCCCACAACTTACGCACCCCCCGAATGGCTCAGAAGAACCGTTTCTGGCAATAACGGAAGCCTCCATATGGTGATTTATAGTATTCGCAATATTTGGGCTTTAAGGCATAAGCCAACCCGGGATGCCCCCTTATTTGTAAATGTCCCGGAAGGGAGGATTTTTATTTATATTTTATTTATTTATTTAAAGGAAGGTCCCCCTTAATAATCTATATATATATATATATATATATATATATATATATATATATATATATATATATATATAGATTATATATACGCATTCTAAAACATAAAAATATCCCAACTAATTATTATTTTATATCCTTTTTTTTTTTTTAATAAAGACTAGCCAGGCAACATAGAGCCGGAGGGCCACCATAAACAGGGATCCCGGGATCTGTAAGGCAAAGAAAACCACAATCAGATCCCCACATGTGTGTAACAACCATATATGCATGGCACCAAAGTGCCTTTTAAATGAGCAAAAAGCCATGCCCCTTAATAACAAACAACTCACCCCATATCTATACATGAAAGATATACAATTCCCACACAACGGCCCCACCAGGGTGGGGCCGCTTACCTGGAAAGACCGAGAGCAGCAACCGGAGGGACGTGCCAGCAGCCAGCAGCAGCAGCACAGGAGAAAATGAAACCAAGTGCGGCCACGTGACTTCCCCTTTGAAAGGAAGGAAGTGAAGCTGGGGCCGCCGCATGGGGCCGCCGCCGGCGCCACGCCCCCGTCGCCGTGTCACCGGGACCCGCCCCCCACGCTGATCAGTGCGGCCAAATCAACTGGGGATTACACCAGATGAGCCACTACACGTGGATACAGGCAGGACGCAGCGGAGGGGGGAGAAGAAAGAGGGGGGGGGGGGGCGGGAGAAAAAAGACCGCATAGTGCAGCCATGCAAAAGCAGACTACATACAGTGGCCACAAGACCAGCGGGGAAGGGGGGAGGCGGGAGGGAGCTACTTAGGCGGCAAGCCAACCTGCCCAGCGCGGTCCGCCCCCAAGCAGACCTAAACCATAGTGAAAAAGAGTGCACACATGCTGAAGTAAGCTCAATGCATAACGTAAACACACACATGTTGTAATAAAGTTATACTTGTGAAACACACATACCTAATGCACAACCCTCAAACCCCCCCCCATAGTGAAGGGAGAAGGGACCGTAACGGGAGAGAAAGGGGCTACGGGGACCCTCGGGACAGGGGCATCCCATTTCCGGATCACCATGCCGGATAGCCGCATTGCCCCACGCATGAGGTCGAGCGGAGGAGATAAGCTCCTAGGCACTTAAAGTGTCATCTACCATTTGCCCATGGGAGGCTTCCATTCCACCATCAAGGTATAAACACTCAAACCGGGCAGAAATAGACCAAAAGGGGGGTGCCAGGGTAAGACCCCGGCTACCTGTAAGCAAGAGACTTCAATCTTCTGTCTTGTCGTCAAGCAGAGAGAAAAATACTGGTGATTGAAGGGAGGTACCAGGTATATATAGGCCGGAAGGGGGCTCGTTACAAGACTTCCTCTCTGCACTACGTCACCTGGCGGTGAGTTAACCCATTAAGTGAAGAATATTTAAAAGTGAAGCGGGGTGTGTGGCACACCAAGAATAATAGTTTTTCTTATTATTTACCCTTGCAGAAAATTATTTTGATATGTATGGGCCTTATTTTGGAGTTGTTGTGAAGTATTGAACTGTCCGGATCCTAAACTGTCTTTAACACCGTTTACTCCATTGACCACTCTCAGCTGCTACATCTGTGCAATTGCAACTGTGACTTTGCTTGTCCCTACCACTGCTGAACTGCTGTGATCCAGAGCTGTTTAACCCTTCTGCGAGCTGCATACCCCCCTCTACCTCCAATTCTGGCTTTGTATTGGTCTAGCACTCAATGCTGGCTTTGTATTGGTTTAGCGCTCCTGCTACCAGAATCAAACCGACTTTCCAGATGATTCCAGAGGCACTAGCCAGGCCTATCTGCAGACCCCAGGTCTTTGTGTGTCAGTGAACGTGTCTTCACGTCCTAAGCAAGATGGAGTTCTACTGTTGTGACAGACAAGTCAACCATAAGCCATGATGCTGAAGAGGAATGTGATTTGGGGGCCAGTCATGTGCAGCTGATCTATTCGAGGCAAAGCTTCATGTGTTATCATTGTTGTTCAGTAGTTTTTTTATTTTGCATATCATTGTTACCTTCATTCATTAATGGGGTTGGGAAGTGTGTTTGTTCTGATTGTGTAAAAATGGGTAAGTTTAGTTGAGAAAAGGAACGAAACTACAAGTTTCATTGAGGCCAGGGGAATGTGTGGCCTTAAGCATCGTTAACCAAACAGACCCTTCAGAAAGAAACTAAATGGATATGTCCCCTCCTCTGGGGTGTGGGTGGACTGTCTAGAACTTGAAAATAGAGGCCCTCCCGGGATCCCTTATGATGTGTGGTGAAATGTCTCCCCACAGGTGTCAGTGTATTCATCTTTTTTATATCTCTGACGTGTTCATAGATTCAGTTTCGTAATTTCCTGTCTGTTTTCCCTATGTAATACTTCGGGCATGTGCAGATTAGGATGTATACCAGGTCTGTCGAGTTACAATTATCGAAATGTTTAGATTTTATTGCGGTATCTGGGGGCACCCAGATTTCGTCCCCTTGTTTTATGTATTGGCAGGAGCTACAGCCCTGGCAGCGATATGTCCCTTTGATGGTACAACATTCCTTCTTTTTCTTTTCTACGTAGTGGCTCTGTATTATGTTGTCCTTTATGGACCTTGCCCGTATAAAAGTTAACTTCGGACTATCCGGGACAAATTTTCCTACATCTGGATCCTTCTGTAGTATGTACCAGAATTTTTTTTTTAGTGTGTGTCTGATTTCTTTGTGTTGTTTGTTATATGTTAAGATGAACGGTGTAAACTCTAATTGTTTCTTGGCTCTTTTCATCCTATTTTGGTTCAGCATTGTATCTGTTTCTTTCTTTGGCCTTTTTGTAACCTCTTCAGAAACTTTTGGCTGTAACCTCTAGCTAACAGTCGGGATCTTATCCCATCTGCAGCAGTCTTAAAATCTGTTTCCTCTGTGCAATTCCGCCTCAGCCTTAAATATTCCCCGTAGGGTATGCTGTTTTTAAGGGGATGCGGGTGTGAGCTTGACGCCCTTGGTATGTTATTGGCGGCGGTTAATTTCCGGTAAAGGCTTGTGGATATTTGTCCCTGGTTGTCCAAGTTAACCTTTAGGTCAGGGAATGATACTTTCTTCTTATCGTATGTCAGAGTAAATTTGAGATTGTTCAAATTTAGTTTGTCAACGAATTCCACTCGGTTTTCCTCCGTGTCTTACTATTACTATTACTACTACCCATACTATTAGAATATCGTCTATATATCTTAGCCAAAGGGCTACTTGGTTTGTATATTTGTTGTTTTCTTCATCTTTCCAAATCTGGTTCTCCCACCATCCTAGGTAAAGGTTAGCAAACAATGGGGCACAGGTAGTCCCCATCGCTGTCCCTTGTAGTTGAAGATATAACTGTTTGTTAAACAGAAAGGTGTTATGTGTCAGGATGAATTCCAGTAGTTTTAGTATTAGTCTATTGCAGTCGTGTTGTGTGATGTCTGTCTGGTCCAGGTAGTATTTAACAGCTTTCAGTCCAAGTGTATGTGGGATGCTTGAATACAGAGCTTCGACATCAAGTGTCACTAGTAGACTGTGAATAGGAATGGTTAGGCTTTGTATAATTTGTAGTAAGTGGGGAGTGTCTCGAGTGTAGGATGTGAGGGTTTGCACAAACGGCTGTAGAAATGAATCTACGTATTCACTAGATCGGCTTGTAAGGGAGTTGATTCCTGCCACTAGTGTTCGTTCTAGTAAAGTAAATTTTTCATGGACATTAGATGGGGTCTTAGGGTTGCAGTTTCGTTCCTTTTCTCAACTAAACTTACCCATTTTACACAATCAGAACAAACACACTTCCCGACCCCATTAATGAATGAAGGTAACAATGATATGCAAAATAAAAAAGCTACTGAACAACAATAATCAAAATAAAAAATATAAAAAATATATACAGCATGATGGAAAAAAAGATACCGTAATACAGAAAAAGACAACAGTAGACAGACAGACCAAAGAATACTAGATGGTGATAGAAGCTTTATTTATATCTTTTTGCAACTGTGACTGGCCATCACTATATTACAACAAGAAATGAGATGTAAAGTGAGTGCACAGACTTGTAATGAGAGGGCGAAAATTAAAAATTGATATTAGACAAAATAATTACTTAATTGTGAATTTCCTCTCTCCCTAGTTTTACCCAATCAAACTTGTATGGGGCCACTTATGTATTTCACAATATGTACTGAGGTCAAAATATCCTCCCCCCCGGTAAACTCCATACAATTAGCATGCATCCTGAATCCCGTAAGCCCTACCAATCAAATTAGTCCTCCACAAAAATGGCGCACACAAAATATAGCCGCCAGAAGAACTGCAAAAATGGCGGCGATAAGTCACCGCTATGATAACCGAGAAAATGGCGGCGCATAGACCAAGTGATACAGAGAATAATATAAAACCATAAAGATGGCCGCGCGCACCTCTAGCGACGCGTTTCATAGACCAGAAGGGGCCGCACAGGGAAATGAGGTAACGGCGCCGTCACTGAGATGACGGCCCACCCTCTCCCCACGTCCAGCCGTGACGAAGTTGAGGGGCAGATCCCCTCACTAGTGCGGCCCCCTGCGACGAGGGATGAGAGGCTTAACGCGCGGAAAGCGCGAACGTACAAAAAACACGCCAGTTAATGGCGAAACACACATCTGAGAACCCCCATCTGAAAACCAGCGTAACCCGACCAGCAATTACGGTCTGGGAACCGGTACTACGCGGCAAGCACCTAGCTCATACGAAGCAGCAAGGTAAAGATTCTTTATTCATACATATCCTATAAATAGCATTGAGCACAGAGATAAGCTCAGTAAAAATCCCTCATTATATATTCTTATAGAGGACAAACCAACCAACAGGATTGCAAGGTATTCATGCACTATATGGCAGACCTATGAAACTTCATTAATAATTTATATGAAAATCCTATTAGATGTTGCATATACGGCTGGGTAATCCATAGATGACCATACCTGCCAAACAACCCTCAAAAAAGTGCACTAACTAATGTGAATAAATGTAAGCACTGAGCATGCCTAAATGAATATGTGTCTGATATATGTGCATTTCCTACATTATAGTAACTGGTGTACTGAGGAAGCAGAAATGCAAAACGCATCTACACCTGCATACGGGTACTACCATACTTGCTACAAGCTGTACCACTTGCTACAAATAAAATTCTTGCTACAAACTGTATTACTTGCTACAAATGTAATCCTTGCTACAAAGCTGACCCAAACAGTCAAGTGTGACTAAAACACTAGTAATAAATGTTAAATTTAAAATATTTGAGAATTTCAGAAATATTGTTGCATTTTGTTCTTATATTGTTTTTCTTATATATATTATCTCTCTCTTTTTCACTGATGTAAACAACTGTACAGTAGATATACTTGGTATACGAAATAGGGTTTAGAGTTAAGCAAACCCTCCCCCCCCCCTTTTGGTTCAGTGCATCCCACACAACCACAGCAGGGTTGGAGAGAGACACTAAACAAACCCCCCCCCCCAACCACTTGGTTCCTTAACAAGTGGGAGCAGAACTAGCAAAAATAGGATAGACGAAGAGTAGCCACTAGCAGTGATACTCATCCCGATACATCCCCTTTTTCCCCCAATCACATTTATTTTAGGGCTGAAAAGGCCCCTAATAGATAGCTCCCCCCTAATAAAAAGACGACGAAAAAAGTTATGACCCAATTAATAGGGGAAGAATGGGAACAGATGTTTAGAGAATTTACGAGTGGCCCTGACACAGATCAAAGAAACCCTAAGACCCCATCTAATGTCCATGAAAAATGTTCTTTACTAGAACGAACACTAAGAAAGAAAACAAAAATATACTGGAATATATACAATTTGAAGAAATATTTTGAGGAACATATAGTTCCACTAGGATTAAGGATAAGGATTTTTCCACAGGTGGGGGGACCTTGACCCGGTGTTCAAGGAAAAATGGCTCCTTTAATATGTTAAAACTCCTAATAGACCAACAGGAATCATACCTCCACACTATAGAGACACAATACAAAACACATTGTGAGGACCTAAACCAACACAAGGACTGGATTGAATTTGACACATACAACACACACATTAGGAAACAAATAGAAAACCTAGTGAAAGAAGTCTGGGAATTCAAAAAAAGAAAAATAAACAGAGACATATAAAGAACATAGAGCCTATAAGTGGCAACCAAAACAAATCTCCACTAGCAATACACAAAGAAGAACAAACCTTGATCCCTATACTACGGAATACTCCTCCTCATCTTCAGAGAGTACAAGTTCACGAGATCAACTAACAAGACACTACAAGCTATTCTCTAGATACCAAAGACAAAAGGACACAGCCGAAAGGAAATCAGAGAGGGATCCCAGAACATCCCATCAGCGAGAAAAACGCAAAACATTACCATCCCCCTAGTATAGCCAAGAAAGGAGTGAAGTTGGCAACTCCTTTTTTAGACCTAAGTCAAATAGGACAAAACATACCAGGAAGCATATCACAAGCCCCAAAGCAAGGCACATACACCCAACAAACATGAGCAGAGACACAAGAGACAAAAGAGAGAGAGCAACAAGAAAATACAAAAGACATACTCAATTTGGCCAACATCCCCCTTACAAAATACCAAGAGGAGGTTTTGAGACTGGGCCTGAATTTTTGCCCAGAATCAAACCTCAACAAATTTGAACTTATTAAGGACTTAAATGTATACGCGCGCAAAATATTACTACAATACCAATATAGGGACAAAGAAAATATCCGGGACACGACAGACCTAACACTAATTACACAACAACACAAACTATCTCCCTAACACAAGGAGATGAGGAAAGTTCATATTGGAGACCTTATATAATCCAAGTGTACACACCATAGAAACAGGAAAGGAAGAAAGAAAGCCATTCAAGAAACCTTCCACCTACCGTATTTGCCGGCATATAAGACAACTTTTTCCCCCCTGTAAAACATGCCTCCAAGTGGGGCGGTCATCTTATACGCCGGGTGCACCTGGGTCACATACAGCGGCGAGCATCAGCAGCCCGTTCTGCTGGGCTGAAAGCAGTGGTGTTCCCCCCGCAGCCTGGTCCGAAGCCGGGAAATGTCAGTGTGTGTGTGTGTGCAGCTCCCCCGCGCTGCCCCTCTCCCCCCCTCTCTTCCTCCTCTCCCCCCCTCCCTCCTGTTTCCTATGTCAGCGCGCCATTCCCCCCTCCCTCCTGTTTCCTATGTCAGCGCGCCATTATATCTTTTCCTTCCCCTGGCCGTGTGTGGTGATATTGCAGCGCCGTCTCTCCACGGTCTCCTCTACGTGGAGCTCCCCCTCGCTGCCCCTCTCCCCCCTCTCTTCCTCCTCTCCCCCTCCTCCCTCCTGTTTTCTGTGTCAGCGTGCGCCAGTATGTGTTCCCCTTCCCGGACCGCGTGTGAAGTGATGAGCTGCCGGGACTGACTTGCTGATAAGAAGATGGCTACAGAAGAAACAGGAGCAGGTCAGAAGGCAAACTGTCTGTACCTCAAAGCAGACCCAATCCCAGGAGTTTCCCTCACCTGGTTTTTGGTCTACATTACAGGGGGATCCGAATTTTAGATAACCATGTGTGTGAAACCCACATTGGTTTTTACTCAACTCCAACCACCCATGCACAGGCTAACATTTAATCAGAAAAGATTGTGGTGCAAATTATTGACCACAATCTATTCTGAATGCAGCAACCTCTGCTGACTGCTTCTCGGTGCTATGCACAGCCACTGCCTGCCATTCAAATATGTTGGCAGTGGATGACACATGAGCTGCAGGAGTAACACAAATTCACACAGCCAGGCAACCCGTATTGGGATGCCCTAGGAACAAGCTGTAACCCAGCCTTTGAGTGCTTTAGAGCTGTTTGACCAGAGTGTGTTTTGAAGTGGATCAAATCCTGATTTGGGATACCCAACTGTGTCAACCCTCCTGGATCAGTGCATAAATTTACCTATCCAGTGATCCAACGGTGCATGCACGAGCGGGGATGGTTCCATTTGAACTTTAGCCATCGTGTTGTTGCCTGCTCTGCACATTCACTGGCCACAGCTCCCATGGCAGCTTTAGATTCCCAGGACAGGTAAAGTGTTTAATCCCAAATTGGGATGTCTCATTATCAACACCCACTATTGCCTAGGTGCTGGTCCTGCTGCAACACTATTAAACATCCAGAAAAGAACATTTGGTTTCTGAGCACTAGAAAAGAACAGCAGAAAATCACAGACATGATCACTGCAAGGGGCCCACTGGGACACTGTCGCCCAAGGGCCCATCAAAACCCGGAGCCAGCCCTGGCAGGTGTACACAAGGGTTTGATAACATATAGCCTTGTGACAGTTTTCCTGCATGTCATAAGCATTTGAATATAAATTAACATGTTGAAATAAAATCTGATGTTCTTTTACGTTTTATTTGGTGTGCGGAAGAGGGAGTAGTCTTATACAGCGAGTATATAACAAACTCTATATTTTGAGTGGAAATGTTGGGGGTTGTCTTATATGCTCAGTCTTATACGCTAGCAAATACGGCACTTTCCACCATTATTCATGAACGCAGGCGTGAAAACCTTCGTCAATTTAGTTACTCAGGAAATAGAAAATATGAACACTGCAGGTATACGCCCTAATAATATCACACCCCAACACAAACAAGCACTCAAAGAACTCCACAGTAATCAGGAAATTGAAATTAAGGGGGGGGGGGGGGGACAATGTAAAATGACCAAAAAACAATATGAAGGAATGTGCCAAAAACCTTACAAAACAAACAATGGTACCAGAGAGCACCACTAACAAAATTTAAAGAGCATTTAGAGGAGTACAACAAAATTATAGAAGAAGCTTACACACAAAGCAATCGATAAAACCACCAGAGACTTCCTTATAGTTCCACACCCGGTAACACAAATGTTTTACGCATCACCAAAAGTCCACAAGTCCGAAATAGATCCACCCGGCCGCCCAATAGTGGCAGGAATCAACTCCCTTACAAGTCGAGCTAGTGAATATGTAGATTCATTTCTACAGCCTTTTGTGCAAACCCTCACATCCTACACTCGAGACACTCCCCACTTACTACAAATTATACAAAACCTAACCATTCCTACTCACAGTCTACTAGTGACACTTGATGTCGAAGCTCTGTATTCAAGCATCCCACATACACTTGGACTGAAAGCCGTTAAATACTAGCTGGACCAGACAGACATCACAGAACACGACCAAAATACACTAATACTAAAACTACCGGACTGCATCCTGACACATAACACCTTTCTGTTTAACAAACAGTTATAACTTCAAGAAAAAAAACACTTAGAATTCACACGCATTAATGGGCATTCCAGCAGGTACAATCAAGCTTAAAGATTTATTGCAAGTAAATCATCAATTAAAAACCACAAAAACACACAGGACTAAATAAAAAACGCTAATAAATGGCCTCCAGGATACATGACAAACAATCTGCAACATCGAACTGCAATAATTCATCAATATACTTATTTATGGCAATTAATAACACCAAGTACGGGTGGCAGGGTAATAAACATTATTAATTGATAATACAAATGTGCATATAAAAAAAAAAGCCCTCCCTAAAGTACTACTGCTACTCTAGAAATCTAACCCAAACTAAAAACTTAAAACTTTAGTCCTGTGTGTTTTTGTGGTTTTTAATTGATGATTTACTTACAATAAATCATTAAGCTTGATTGTACCCGCTGGAGTGCCCATTAATGCGTGTGAATTCTAAGTGTTTTTTTCTTGAAGTTTTATACTCTGTGTTGTGGAATTCATGGAGCACCCAGGCTGGGATCATTTTCTTTTCTATTTTAGTAGATTGTGAGTAGTGCCCCTTACAAGTTAGTTCAATAAAGTTAACAAACAGTTATATCATCAACTACAAGGGACAGCGATGGGGACTACCTGTGCCCCATCGTTTGCTAACCTTTACCTAGGATGGTGGGAGAACCAGATTTGGAAAGATGAAGAAAACAACAAATATGTAAACCAAGTAGCCCTTTGGCTAAGATATATAGACGATATTCTAATAGTATGGGAAGACACAGGAGGAAAACCTAGTGGAATTCGTTGACAAACTAATTTGAACAATCTCAATCTCAAATTCACTCTGACATACGATAAGAAGAAAGTATCATTCCTTGACCTAAAGGTTAACTTGAACAACCAGGGACAAATATCCACGAGCCTTTACCGGAAATAAACCGCCGCCATTAACATACTAAGGGCGTCAAGCTCACACCCGCATCCCCTTAAAAACAGCATACCCTACGGGGAATATTTAAAGGAGCAGTATCGCGAATTTTTCTTGGTGACTTATATTTAAATGGTACTTTGAATGTAGGTAAGTGTTGGAGTAAGAATTACAAATGTAGAAAAAATGATGTCTGTGTTGTGCAGCTGGAAACTAATAGCTCATGTTTATGTCTGCTGAGTGTCGGGGCCCGACACTCTGGCCTGTTCCACGCTGAGAAGAGGGGGAAACAATGTAACAAAGTATCAGCTGTTCAGTGCTGGCAGCCGCCCAGCATAAGATAACAACATTGCCTGGCCAGAACTCATATATCTAAAACAGAGAGAAAAGATCTAGAAGTCATTTAGCTGATTTTGACAGTTCTTCCTTCATGTTGGCTCTGCTGCAGAATCTTTCAGTTTACCATTTTCTCTCTCTTTTCTCGACACATTTTTCCATATGATCTTTCTTTCAGCTTTGTGTGTTTTGAGCAAAGCCCAACCCAGGATTTTCACTATCTGGAGTTTTGTTTTGTGCCCCTAGGGGCATCCCGACTTGGGATGCCCTGATATGTGAAATCCCCAAGTTCGCCTGTGAAAATGTACCTTTCCCTGTCCCACAGCGCATGCACGGGCTTTCATCCAATCAGCTCTGTTTGCATGCAGATGGGGAGCCTGAGCAGTAACCTTCCTGGCCACCCGGCCTGTCTAAATGACTATCTGCGTGAGCGCGCCAGAAAAATGGGGGATCTGTGGTTATCCAGGGGTCGTTTCACACAGGGGGGGCATCCCGATTTAGAATGCCCAAAGGGGAAGGTCAATGGCCGGGTCTTATAGACTTCAGGGTCGGCCACTCAGAGTTTTGTTCCACTTTAATACCTTTAGATTTTCCTGCACAGTTATTCAAAGAAGAATTTCACTAATTTTCAGTCAGTTTAGTTTATTTTGTATAGATTTTACACATTTGAGTCACCTGGTCTCATAACAAAAGTAGCACCTCACACACACAGCTGTTACCACTGATTACAGTGTCAGCCTCTGAGGTAAAGTGTTGCTAGGAGACCAGTGGGCTAAATGAAACAGCTCACTAAATACAACCCAGCAGATCCCCCTATTCAGCAAATGGACTGAGCCATTGCCATTATACAATTTAAAAGAAAGGCATATATTTTTTCCTTTTTCTATCGCCACATTATTTATACACATGTTAGAAGCTATTGTGTGGCTATTTAATTATTTATCTTTTTTAATGCAAATTTCGCGATACTGCTCCTTTAAGGGCCAGGCGGAATTGCACAGAAGAAACAGATTTTAAGACTGCTGCAGATGGGATAAGATCCCGACTGTTAGCTAGAGGTTACAGCCAAAAGGTTCTGAAAAGAGCTTACAAAAAGGCCAAAGAAAGGAACAGAGATACAATGCTGAACCAAAATAGAATGAAAAGAGCCAAGAAACAATTAGAGTTTACACCGTTCATCCTAACATATAACAAACACAAAGAAATCAGACACACACTAGAAAAATTCTGGTACATACTACGGAAGGATCCAGATGTAGGAAAATTTGTCCCGGATAGTCCGAAGTTAACTTTTAGACGGGCAAGGTCCATAAAGGACAACATAATACAGAGCCACTACGTAGAAAAGAAAAAGAAGGAATGTTGTACCATCAAAGGGACATACCGCTGCCAGGGCTGTAGCTCCTTCCAATACATAAAACAAGGGGACGAAATCTGGATGCCCCCAGATACCACAATAAAATCTAAACATTGAAAACTGAAACTCGACAGACCTGGTATACAGCCTAATCTGCACATGCCCGAAGTATTACATAGGGAAAGCAAACAGGAAATTACGAAACTGAATCTATGAACATGTCAGATATCAAAAAGATGAATACACTGACACCTGTGGGGAGACATTTCACCACACATCATAAAGGGATCCCTGGAGGGCCTCTATTTCCAAGTTCTAGACAGAGTCCACCCACACCCCAGAGGAGGGGACATAACCAAACAGACCCTTCAGAAAGAAACTAAATGGATAACGATGCTTAAGGCCACACATTCCCCTGGCCTCAATGAAACTTGCAGTTTCGTTCCTTTTCTCAACTAAACTTTACCTTTTTTACACAATCAGAACAAGCACACTTCCCGACCCCCTTAATGAATAAAGGCAACAATGATATGCAAAATAAAATAAAAAAACTACTGAACAACAATAATAATTAGGAATGAGCGAATCGATCTGGACGAACCTGGATTCGTTCCGAATTTCTTGGAAAATCCGATTCTGAACGAATCCGAATTTCCCCGCAATTCGATCGATCGAAGTTTTCCTTTAAACTCCATTTATTTCAATTACAGGCATTCTAAAATGGTGGATGAACATGTCCAGACATACCCCCAGGGGCAAGGTATCATGGGTAAGTCACATGCAGCCTATCAGCAGCCAGGAAGCCCGGTGACGTCACCGTGCTATATAAAGCGGCGGCCATCTTGCTTGTGCGCATTTTAGCCTTGCATTGCGGCCAGAGCACAGCTAGTTAGAGACAGGGACAGAGAGTTAGAGATAGATAGGGAGAGTCAGAGAGGCAGACAGAGAGGTAGACAGAGTTAGGGAAAGATAGGGAAAAACCGGAACCATCCAGCCAGGGACAGCTTAGAAGTAACAGTGAAAATTTATTTTTTTTCATTAGCCAGATCAGTTTTCAATTCGATTTCAGTTCTTTGTGCTGTAAATCTGCCTTGCCACTGTGCATACCATCTATGCAGTGGCTTATTTAACCCTATCTGTTACACACAAGCATTTATCATAATACATAACTGGATTAGTTTAAATATTTTTTGGTCTGCCTTTAACAAAAAAAAAAAACGCCAGCCCACCTGGGTATCCCAAACCTGCACTTAGCAGCCTATCTGTTATACTAAATACGCTTGTTGATCCTTCCTCAGCTTAATCAAAGTATTGCATTTTGAATTGGTTTTTGGTCTGCCTTTAACAAAAAAAAAAAACACTAGGCTGCAGGGCATCCCAAACCTGCACTTAGCAGCCTGTTATACTAAATACGCTTGTTGATCCTTCCTCAGCTTAATCAAAGTATTGCATTTTGAATTGGTTTTTGGTCTGCCTTTAACAAAAAAAACACCAGGCTGCAGGGCATCCCAAACCTGCATTAGGCAGCCTGTTATACTAAATACGCTTGTTGATCCTTCCTCAGCTTAATCAAAGTATTGCATTTTGAATTGGCTTTTGGTCTGCCTTTAACAAAAAAAAAACACCAGGCCGCAGGGCATCCCAAACCTGCACTTAGCAGCCTGTTATACTAAATACGCTTGTTGATCCTTCCTCAGCTTAATCAAAGTATTGCATTTTGAATTGGTTTTTGGTCTGCCTTTAACAAAAAAAACACCAGGCCGCAGGGCATCCCAAACCTGCTTATACTAAATACGCTTGTTGATCCTTCCTCAGCTTAATCAAAGTATTGCATTTTGAATTGGTTTTTGGTCCGCCTTTAACAAAAAAAACACCAGGCCGCAGGGCATCCCAAACCTGCACTTAGCAGCCTGTTATGCTAAATACGCTTGTGGATCCTTCCTCAGCTTAATCAAAGTATTGCATTTTGAATTGGTTTTTGGTCTGCCTTTAACAAAACAAAAAAAGCAGCCTGTTATGCTAAATACGCTTGTGGATCCTTCCTCAGCTTAATCAAAGTATTGCATTTTGAATTGGTTTTTGGTCTGCCTTTAACAAAACAAAAAAAACACTAGGCTGCAGGGCATCCCAAACCTGCACTTAGCAGCCTGTTATACTAAATACGCTTGTTGATCCTTCCTCAGCTTAATCAAAGTATTGCATTTTGAATTGGTTTTTGGTCTGCCTTTAACAAAAAAAACACCAGGCTGCAGGGCATCCCAAACCTGCATTAGGCAGCCTGTTATACTAAATACGCTTGTTGATCCTTCCTCAGCTTAATCAAAGTATTGCATTTTGAATTGGCTTTTGGTCTGCCTTTAACAAAAAAAACACCAGGCCGCAGGGCATCCCAAACCTGCACTTAGCAGCCTGTTATACTAAATACGCTTGTTGATCCTTCCTCAGCTTAATCAAAGTATTGCATTTTGAATTGGTTTTTGGTCTGCCTTTAACAAACAAAACACCAGGCCGCAGGGCATCCCAAACCTGCTTATACTAAATACGCTTGTTGATCCTTCCTCAGCTTAATCAAAGTATTGCATTTTGAAATGGTTTTTGGTCTGCTGCCAAAACACTAGGCCGCAGGGTATCTCATATTGCCAATTTTCATAGTATCTGATGCAGAGAAGCAGTCCCTCACTTTATTTAGCTTCTTTTTAAAGTAAACACATTTTTTATCGTACCTATTGCGCATTTCAAATACATAAAAATGTCAGGCAGACAAGTGCAAGGATGTTCAAAGAGGAGTGACAGAGGCCAAGATTCAGCAGGCAGAGGTCGCAGCAGACTAGGAGCGAGTGGCAGCAGGAGTCACGGTGAGAGACCTGAACTGCCAGTATCTGCTAGCGGTCGTGTCTCCACCAGTAACGCATCTGCCGTGGTAGATTGGTTAACATAGTAACATAGTATGTAAGGCTGAATAAAGACTTTAGTCTATCCAGTTCAGCCTGTTTAACTCCTTTCAGTGGTCTAGTAGCCATAGCTGGAAATGTTATTACATGCCAGGAAGGCATCAAGGCCACTTTTGAACGTTTTTACTGTATCCATCATTACTACCTCCTCTGGCAGCAAGTTCCATAGTCTCACTGCTCTTACAGAGAAGAATCCCCTCTTATGTTGGTGGAGAAAGCACCTTTCCTCTAACCTTAGTGGATGCCCCCGGGTTATGGTTATACTCCGGGGTGTAAATAGATCGTGGGACAGATCTTTGTATTGACCCCGAATATATTTATACATAGTTATTAGATCACCCCTCAATCGTCTTTTTTCTAGACTAAATAAACCTAACTTGGACAATCTTTCTGGGTACTCTAGCCCCCGCACTCCTTTTATTAACTTTGTTGCCCTTCTTTGAACGTGCTCCAGTTCGGATATGTCCTTCTTAAGCACAGGTGCCCAGAACTGTACACAGTATTCCATATGGGGTCTGACCAGTGACTTGTACAGGGGTAAAATGATGCTCTGGTCATGAGCACCTATGCCCCTCCTGATGCACCCCATGATCCTATTTGCCTTGGCAGTAGCTGCCTGGCATTGATTACTACAGTTGAGCTTATTGTCAACTAAAACCCCTAAGTCCTTTTCCATTGTTGTTTTACCAAGTGTTTCTTTATTTAGTGTGTAATCATGGCACAGATTTCTCCTTCCCATGTGCATAACCTTACATTTATCTGTGTTAAACTTCATTTGCCATTTAACTGCCCATGCTTCCAATTTATCTAAATCTGTTTGTAGCTGCCTGCTGTCCTCTTTTGTTTTAATTACTTTACTCAGCTTAGTATCATCTGCAAAGATTGAGACTTTACTGTTTAATCCATACCCAATGTCATTTATATATATATTGAAGAGAATTGGTCCCAGAACTGACCCTTGTGGTACTCCACTAGTAACAGTGACCCAATCTGAGTGTGTACCATTGATAACCACCCTCTGCTTCCGATCATTAAGCCAATTTCCCACCCATCTGCACACGTTTTCCCCCAGTCCAAGCATTCTCATCTTTTGTACCAGCCTTTTATGTGGCACAGTATCAAATGCTTTAGAAAAGTCAAGATTTATGATATCCAATGACTCCCCCTGATCCAATCTTGAACTTACCTTCTCATAAAAGCTGATTAGGTTTGTCTGGCAGGAGCGATTCCTCATAAATCCATGCTGATATGGAGTAATAAGGTCATTTTCCCCAAGGTGCTCCAGGATAGTATCCCTTAAGAAACCTTCAAACAGCTTGCCCACCACAGATGTTAAGCTTACCGGTCTGTAGTTCCCAGGTTCCCCCCTAGATCCCTTTTTGAATATTGGCACCACATTTGCTAAGCGCCAATCCCTCGGAAAAGACCCTGTAGTTATGGAATCCACAAATATTAGAAATAACGGCTTGTCTATTACTGTACATCACTCCCTTAAAACACGAGGATTGTGCTGCCTTTTCAGGTTACTTCAGTTATAATTGCTCTTAGGAGTGTATTACTTATAGTAGTGTAGTGCACCACCGCCATCTACTGGCAGAAGTTCGGTATAACGGTTCTACTTTTATCAAAGTGTATTCAGTGAATCCCTTAGACAGGAAGTAAACCTTTGCTACAGGAAGTTCTCTTCAGCCATTTTAGATTTTCATTCTCTATGGATGCAGCAGATATTTTCCTCTCCCAGAAGGTTTGAGACATCATCACCTGTAAGTGCCTTTCTGTTGTGTTATTATCATCTATGCTGACTAGTGTTTCATGTGTACGGATATGCTGTTATTGGATTGCATTGCAGTTTCACAATTAAAAAATAATGTATACTGAAGAAATCAATAAAACAGTATAAAGTTGGATTCCTTTGGTGAACAATACAAGCATGGGCTTCTGTTTACTGAGATCTCCTACAAGTGTTTAGCTGTCCATTTAGAATCACACACAGTCAGTGCTTTGAGAGCGGAACAGTGAAAAGGTGTTAGTGCAACAAGCCTGGAGATAGGAGTCGCTGCACAGACAGAATGAGCCTAAGATCAGGAAGACGCTATAACGCTGAAGATCAGCTACCCGCGACACATCAAGGCAGGGAGAGCATGCCAGGTGTCCTGCAGGATGATACACGCTCACATTCATCTAGATCAGCAAGGTCCAGTCAGTTTTCATCAGCAAGCGCCCTTTTTGTCAGGGCTCGCGCCAAAGCAGAGGTCGCTCGTGTTCAGCTAGAATTCGCTGAGAAAGAGGCCGCCATGATAAAAGAAAAATCAGAACAGGAAGCAAGGTTGCATATTCATCAGCGTCAGTGTGCAGCCGCCGTTGCAGCAGCAGAAGCCGCAGCTTATGCAGATATGGAGCGGAGTGAAATGGAGTCCGTCTATGGAGGCCTAGATGTGCCTGAGAAACCCGTTCCCTCAGCAGAACGAACTAGGGAGTAGGTCCGAGAACTTTCAAGTGATGGTGCAATAAAACAGTTTCCCAAACCAAAACCAGCAGAACTCCTGAGTGTCCAAAAACAAACCCAAGAGGCCGGTAGTACCAGAGTGATAAAAGATGAACCCTCACTGCAGCAATCCAAACACCAGAGCATGCAAGACGTCACTAAATATCTTGTCCGTAAAGAAATGGTTAATGCAGGCTTCCTCAAGTTTGATGACTGTCCTGAGAATTACTGGGCATGGAAGGCTTCCTTTATGAACGCAGTCAGAGACTTGGACTTAACAGCAGCGGAGATGTTAGACCTGATGGTAAAGTGGCTTGGGTCAGAGTCTGCAGAGCATGCAAGAAGGATGCACAGGATACACCTGTTTAACCCTCCAGCAGGACTCGATATGACCTGGCAAAGGCTAGAAGATAGATATGGATCACCAGAGGCAATTGAAGGCGCTCTAATGAAAAGACTGGAGTCTTTCCCCAAGCTAAACAGCAAAGACAATTTGAAACTACAAGAGCTAGGAGATATTCTTTGGGAAGTTCAGTGTGCCAAAGAAGGAGGCCATTTAAAGGGACTTGCACATTTAGATACCGCCAGCGGTACTAAGCCTATAGTGGAGGAGCTACCTCACCACCTGCAAGAAAAATGGGTGAGTGTTGGAGCCAAATACAAAGAAGATCATGGTGTCCCCTTCCCTCCTTTCTTTGCGTTTTCTAGGTTTGTGCAGCAGCAAGCCAAGATGAGGTGCGATCCCAGTTTTTCCTTCATCACCAGCAGCCAGCTTCCAAAGGCAGAAAAGCCACCTAGACCCTACCATAGGACTTCAGTGATTGCCCACAAGACAATGGTTCCCTTTGAAGACTCAGGAGGTACAAGCAGCTACAAGGTAAACACCCATGAAGACCCTGACAGACTTTGCCCAATTCATAAAAAACCCCATCTTCTAAACAAGTGCAAGGGGTTCAGAAGTAAACCTATCAAGGAAAGGTTAGCCTCTCTTAGAGAAAACGGCATCTGCTTCAAGTGTTGTGCATCCACCAAGCATATAGCCAAAGACTGCAAAATAAAAGCAAATTGCTCAGAATGTGGCAGTAACAGACACATCGCAGCTTTACACCCCAATACCTTGCATCAACCACTAGAGGTTGCTGAAACCCTGAAAGATGAGGGAAGGGAGCAAAAAGATGAATCAGCTACCCCAGTAATGGCCAAATGCACTGAAATGTGGTGACAGTACAAATCCACGCTCATGTTCCAAGATCTGCCTAGCAACAGTGTACCCCACCGGGAATAAAGAGAAGGCAGTGAAGATGTATGTGGTTCTGGATGAACAAAGTAACAGGTCTCTGGCAAGGTCAGACTTTTTTGATGCCTTCAACATTACGTCAAGTGCAGTTCCATACACTCTAAAAACCTGTGCAGGAGTGATACAGACTGCAGGAAGGAGAGCGACTGACTTTACTATTGAGTCTCTTGACAAGAGAGTCCATCTCTCACTCCCCACCTTGATAGAATGTGATATGATACCAGATGATAAGGCAGAGATTCCTTCACCAGAAGTGGCCCTTCCTCATCCTCATCTTAAATCAATAGCTCACCTTATTCCAGCTGTCCAGAGAGACACCTCTATTCTTCTACTTCTTGGAAGAGACATTCTGCAGGTACATAAGGTACGTCAACAAATTAATGGACCCTTTAATGCCCCGTATGCTCAAAGACTTGATCTGGGGTGGGTTATAGTAGGAGAAGTTTGGGAGCAGCACATCATCCAGATAGTGTCAATACTTCAAAGCCATCTGTGCTAACAAACGGGCGTACGTCCCACCTCAGCCCGTGCCAGAACAGCATTGTTGTTAAGGAAACCCTGAAACCATGCTATGACTTTTCTTCCAGTTATAATAGAGACATTTGTTGTGACATAAAGACTGACACTTTAGGGAACTCAGTGTTTCAGAAGACAAAAGATGATGACAAGCAAGCAATGTCTATAGATGATCAAGCATTTCTCCATATCATGGACAAAGAGGCTTTCCGGGATGAAAATGGCAATTGGGTAGCCCCTTTACCTTTTCGCACACCCAGGTGTTATTTTCCTAGCAACAGAGAGCAAGCCATGAAGCGCTTGAACACACTACGTAAAACCTTGCAAAGAAAACCTGAAGTGAAAAAAGACTTTACAGAATTCATCAAAAGGATGCTGGACAATAATCATGCTGAAGTAGCACCACCACTGCATAAAGGTAAAGAACACTGGTATCTGCCAATGTTTGGTGTTTACCACCCACACAAACCGGATCAAATAAGAGTTGTATTTGATTCCAGTGCGCAACATGAAGGCGTTTCATTGAATGATGTACTGCTGAGTGGTCCAGATCTAAACAACACACTTCTGGGGGTCCTCTTACGCTTCAGGAAAGAGCCCATTGCCTTTACACCCCAACCACTAGAGGTCGCTGAAATCCTTGAAGATGAGGGCAGGGAGAAAAAGGATGAATCAGCTACCCCAGTAATGTCCAAATGCACTGAAATCTGTGGTGACAGTACAAATCCACGCTCATGTTCCAAGATCTGCCTAGCAACAGTGTACCCCACCGGGAATAAAGAGAAGGCAGTGAAGATGTATGTGCTTCTGGATGAACACAGTAACAGGTCTCTGGCAAGGTTAGACTTTTTTGATGCCTTCAACATTACGTTCCATACACCCTCAAGACATGTGCAGGAGTGATAGAAACTGCAGGAAGAAGAGCGACTGACTTTACTATTGAGTCCATCTCTCACTTCCCACTGTGATAGGATACCAGATGATAAGGCAGAGATTCCTTCACCAGAAGTGGCCCTTCATCATCCTCATCTTAAATCAATATCTCATCTTATTCCAGCTGTCCAGAGAGACGCCTCTATTCTTCTACTTCTTGAAAGAGACATTCTACAGGTACATAAGGTACACCAACAAATTAATGGACCTTTTAATGCCCTCTATGCTCAAAGACTTGATCTGGGGTGGGTCATAGTAGGAGAAGTATGTCTTGGAGAGGCTTTCCAAGATGAAAAGAACATTTGAGTAGCCCCTTTACCTTTTTGTAACCCAAGTGTTATTTACCTAGTAACAGAGAGCAAGCCATGAAGTGCTTGAACACACTACGTAGAACCTTGCAAAGAAAACCTAAAAATGAAAAAAGACTTTACAGAATTCAACAAAAGGATGCTGGACAATAATCATGCGGAAGTAGCACCACCACTGGATAAAAGGTAAAGAACACTGGTATCTGCCAATGTTTGGTGTTTACCACCCACACAAACCGGATCAAATAATAGTTGTGTTTGATTCCAGTGCGCAACATGAAGGTGTTTCATTGAATGATGTACTGCTGAGTGGTCCAGATCTAAACAACACACTTATGGGGGTCCTCTTACGCTTCAGGAAAGAGCCCATTGCCTTCACAGCAGATGTGCAACAGATGTTTTATTGTTTTCTAGTGAGAGAGGACCATCGTGACTACCTGCGTTTCCTGTGGTACAAGGACAACGACATAGACAAAGAGGTAACAGAATACAGAATGAGAGTACATGTGTTTGGTAGCAGACCTTCACCAGCTGTTGCTATAGGGTTATAGTAGTAAATAGAGGCTGGTGTAGTCACAGAATGGGATGCCCCAACAGCCAGCAGTGCACCTGTGAGCAGTAGTACTATGCACAGCAAAAGTGTGTTTATCAGGCCAAATTTCTATTAGAATAAGTGCAAAGGGTTATAGTAGTAAATAGAGGCTGGTGTAGTCACAGAATGGGATGCCCCAACAGCCAGCAGTGCACCTGTGAGCAGTAGTACTATGCACAACAAAAGTGTGTTTATCAGGCCAAATTTCTATTAGAATAAGTGCAAAGGGTTATAGTAGTAAATAGAGGCTTGTGTAGTCACAGAATGGGATGCCCCAACAGCCAGCAGTGCACCTGTGAGCAGTAGTACTATGCACAGCAAAAGTGTGTTTATCAGGCCAAATTTCTATTAGAATAAGTCCAAAGGGTTATAGTAGTAAATAGAGGCTGGTGTAGTCACAGAATGGGATGCCCCAACAGCCAGCAGTGCACCTGTGAGCAGTAGTACTATGCACAGCAAAAGTGTGTTTATCAGGCCAAATTTCTATTAGAATAAGTGCAAAGGGTTATAGTAGTAAATAGAGGCTTGTGTAGTCACAGAATGGGATGCCCCAACCGGAGTGCACCTGGGAGCAGTAGTACTATGCACAGCAAAAGTGTCTTTATCAGGCCAAATTACCTTTAGAATAAGTGCAAAGGGTTATAGTAAATAGAGGCTGGTGTAGTCACAGAATGGGATGCCTCACAGCAGACTTGAGATAAGTTCAGTATATATGCACAGTAAGTGTATAAGCAGCCTGAAAACGCTAACAAAGCCAGTCAGCCAGCCAGTAACACTCAGGCTGGATGAAAAAAAAAAAAAAATCTCCCTGTGACTGCCTCCGATTTTTCCTAACTTTCCCTGCTTTTCGCTGACTTTCTGCCTGTCTCCTGCCTGTCCCTGTCTGTCCCTGGCTCTCTGTCTCTCCCTCACTACAGTAGCGTCCTGTCTCTCACGAATGCAATAGAGAAATGAGGAAAAGCAAGATGTCCGCCGACTTAAATAGCGCTGTGACGTCACCGGGCTTGCTGGCTGCTGATAGGCTGCATGTGACTGCCCCAGCTTGCACTGGCGCGGGGTAGATGTCTGGACATGTCCTGTCCGCCATCTTAGAATGCCTGTAATGTAAATGAATGGATATTAAAGGAAAACTTCGAGCGATCGAAGCACGGGGAAATTCGGATTCGATCCGAATCGAATTTTTCATGAAATTCGGATCGAATCCGGGTTCGTCCGGATCGATTCGCTCATCCCTAGTATTTACTTTTGATTAAGCGGGGAGGCTTCAAAAGATTCCCTAGCGTTTCAATGACCATAAGAAAAATCCTCCTCGTAGAGCTCTGAAAAGGAGTTGAGAATGTGTAAGAAGGTTCCAGAGGAATAAAATGTTTATGATCTCAATTATCAATGAATTGTTAAATCACTAATATTACTGGAAAATAGGAAATAGGTAACTTGGATGAATGGAGTCTGTGGATTTTTACCTGGTTATTATGATTCTGATCCAGGGCTGGCTGATGCACATATAATATAATATAAGGTTTATTTTGGTGAATTGCCTCAATGTTCATTATATATATATATATATATATATATATATATATATATATATATATATGTAGAGATATATGTATATGTGTATACACAGACACAAGTAGTGTTTGGGTTAGCTTCTCCTAGTAATTACTATAACTTCAACTATTTAAGTGAACCCATATGTAAGTATAGTGTTACATGCCTCTCCCTTGGGGGGAGGGGAAAAGGTATGGCGAGAGAGGATAACATTTTAACCCTTTCGCTGCCAGCCTACCTGGAGTTTTTGTCACCCTTTGTTGCCAGACCATTTTGCACTATTTTGCGCTCCCCATGTTCAAATGTGATTTTTGAAGGGATTTCCAGGGATTTCCCAGGAAAATGATATATTGTTTTTTTCAGCAGAGTCTGGGCTTTAACATGAAATGTCTTGTTTGTAATTTTTTAGGTGTATTCTCAATACGTTTGGGTGAAATATGTGCAAAAAAATTAAAAAAAATCTATTTTTTGCAATTTGTAGTGTTTTTTTGTAATAAAAAATGTAAGTTTGTCAATAAAATCTTATTGCATGTGAAACCCCAATTAATCCCGGTCACAGCGTTACCACATATGTATAGGTAGACACCCTTTCCTGCCCAGGAGACTCCCCCAAACTGAAACAGCGCTTTAGGAGATTTTCAGATAAAATACAACTATGCACCGCACTAAGCGCACCTTGCGGTCTTTCCAGAAAAAGAACCCTTTAAATTTGAAATACCCCCCAAAAACTATATATTCTCTGGAAGTATACACCTCAGGCTTTCTAGGCATACCAGGTTTGTTGACATGGGCGCAATTTTCTGGAAGTAATCCCTCAATCAATTCTTTGGTTGCACAGAGTTTCCCTAAAAAAGAATAAAAAAGAAGAATCAAAGCCACATTTTCCTAAAAAAACTATATGCAAACCAGAAAATCTGAAAAAGCAACATGCCCCGAACAGAACAATACCCAATATGCATAGGTTCTGTCAAGGGAAGAGTTGCCAAACACCCCAAAGTAAAGCATGCGCATAACGGTAATTTTACTTAAAAATTTCAGCTCTGCAGACAAAGTGCGCACCTTGCGATTTTTCAACCAAAACAACCCTTTAAATTTAGAATATCCCCACAAACCATATATTCCCTGAAAGTACACATGTTAAGCTTTCTAAGAGTACTGAGCTTGTTGTAGTGGGCTCATCTTTCTGGAAGTAATCCATTGAAGAATTCTTAGGTTGCACAGGGTTTCCCTAAAAACAATTATAAAAAAGCAGAATAAAAACCATGTTTTCCTAAAATATCAATATGTAAACAAGAAAAAACAAGCTAAATCTGAAAGCGCAAGGTCCCCCGAGCAGAACAATACCCAACATGCATAGGTACTATTAACCCTTTTAATTGTCAGCCTACTTGAAGTTTTGTCACCCTCTGTTGACAGGTCATTTTTCCCCATTTTGCGGCATGATTAACCGTGATTTTTGCTGGAATTTCCAGAAAAATTATATACATTACATATACATTTTTTGCAGCAGAGTTTAGGCTTTAACATGAAATGTCTTGTTTGTAATTTTTCCACTGTTTTTTGAATATTTCTGCTTAAAAAAACAAAAAAAAAAAAAAATATATATTTTTTAAACAATTGTTTCCTTTATTTTAAATAAAACCTTTTTTTTTTTTAATGAAAACCATATTGCATGTGATAGCCCCATTTCTCCCGATTACAACGGTACCACATATGTATCGGTAGCCCCCCCATTCTTGCCCTGGAGACCCCCCAAACTGAAAAGAGCACTTTATTACATTTACAAATAAAATACAACTACTATCCACACTATAAACATAAGGGGTTAATTAAAAAAAAAAATGACATAGGGTCCCCCCTTCCAAAGGGGGGGGGGCATTTTTTGGGGTAATTTTAAGGGTTTAGGGTTAGGCTAATAAATATAAATAAATAAATATAAATAAAAATATACAAAAATAAAAATTCCCCCTCAAAAATACCCCAAAAAATGACATAGGGTCCCCCCTTTTTTGGGGGAATTTTAAGGGTTAGGGTTAGGCTAACCCATAAAAATAAAAAAATATACAAAAATAAAAATTCCCCCCCCCAAAAAAAATGGGGACCCCCCCATGTCATTTTTTTTTAAGGGTTAGGGTTAGCCTAACCCTAACCCTCACCCTTGAAAAAAATTTTTTAAATTTTTTTTGAATTTTAAGGGTTAGGGTTAGGCTAAACCTAACCCGTAAAAATAAAAAAAAATACAAAAATAAAAATTCCCCCCAAAAAATGGGGACCCCCCCCATGTCATTTTTTTAGCCTAACCCTAACCCTCACCCTTTAAAAAAAATATATATATTTTTAGGGTTAGGCTAACCCTAACCCTTAAAAATAAAAAAAATTACGTAGAGGGGAACCCATTTTTTTTTTTTAATTTTAAGGGTTAGGGTTAAGCTAACCCTAACCCTTAAAAATTAAATAAAAATGACATAAGGTCCCCCCTCCGGGGGGGGGGAACCCATTTTTTTTTTTTTATTTTAAGGGTTAGGGTTAGGCTAACCCTAACCCTAACCCTTAAAATAAAAAAAAAAAAATGACGTAGGGTCCCCCTTACCCGTCATAACCAGCCCGGGACCAGCTATGGGGGCTTGTAGGAACAGAGTGGGGGGCCAGCTTTTGTGGCCCCCCACCCTGCAGCCTACGAGCCCACATACCCTGTGTGGGCCCGGGCTCTTCTGCCCCCCTCTGGGCTTTGGGGAGGCAGGCAATTGGGGGTGCGGGGGTTAATGGCAAGCCACCCGCTAGTTGCAGGTGGCTTGCCAGACCCCAGCCTTGTGAACTGGTATAAGGGGTCTCATGGACCCCTTACCAGTTCACAAAGGGTTAACAAAAAAAAAAAAACACACGCACAAAAATGTCATTTATTAAAAAAAAATAAAATTTTTTTTTTTACTTTACTCACCTCACCCGATTGTCAGCTCCTGTGTTGATCAGCTGTCAGATGCCCTGGTGATCGCTGGCCAGAGGAGGGGGGGGCAGGGGATCAGAGCATCCCCTGCCCCTCCACTGCTCTGCCCAGCGATCACCAGGGCATCTGACAGCTCAGCCGAGGAGAGGCAGCAAGAGGCCCGGGAGTGACGTCATAAGCCCCGCCCCCAAAGGGGCGGGGCTTAACAGCAAGATGGCTGCGCCCGTCGGGAGAGGAGGGGGAGAGCCCTTTCAGGCTCTCCCCTGAAGCTGAAGAGGCTGGGGGGGGGCGATCGGAGGCCCCCCCAGTGAAGAGGAGACCCGGAGGGAGGCAGCGCGACTGCAGGTAAGTAAATGTCATTTTTATTTATTTTTTTTTTTTACAGTTAGCAGCTGCTGCTGCCAAACGGGGGGGGGGGCTATTCCGGGGGCTCTCCTGGAGCCATCCGACCCCCCACGGGGGATCGGATGGCACCAAATTAAAGAGGAGACCCAGCCGGATCCAACGAGGGGTCAGGTGAGTATTTTTGATGTTTATTTTTTTTACTAGCGGGGGGGAAAGTCAAGCCCGTAGATTCTACGTGCTTGGCACTTAAGTGGAGTAGAAGCAAGCACATAGAATCTACGGGCTTGGCACTGAAAGGGTTAAGGACAAAGGACGGAGTCTTTCGGGCTCTTTGCTTTGGGTCTCTGAACAGACAACACGTAAGAGATCGCCACCAGCCAGTATGGTGGGGGTTGGGTGAGAGAGACAAAGACCCTAGTTTGATTAGCCTAAGAGGGAAAGATTGCCGCATTTTCTATTTCACACTCCTTAACACAACCCCACCACAATGCAAAATGAATAGATATTCATGGAGAACCCTACAGGCTTCCTCATACAGGGAAATGCTCCTTAGACTATATCATTACAATTATGTCTCACCCACCTGCTCTATAAAAATGGGACTATCAGATTCAGATCAATGTAAAAAGTGTGGGGAGGGGGGGCAGACCTGTAACATTGTCAGTGGGAGTGCCCGGTCGTTAACCGATTCTAGAGAACAATACACAGATATAATTAGAACAACTGGGGTGGGACTCAGCACAGCTAATTAAGTGATCTAATGTAATCAATGGGTGCTGGCCATAGGATTCCAGACACACAAAGTGTGTCACCCATATACTATAACACAATATAGAACCGTCAGATCGGTTCTAAAAGGTCTCCAAAAAGGGCCGCACAACCAAATATGTAAAAATAGAACAATCTTTAATTGGAAATCAGGAAATCGACTATACAAAGACAAATACACACACCAATATTAAGAACAATTAAAAACAGATAGCTGCCAAGAAAAATTAAGGACTCAATCTACTATAATAATTCTCCACAATGAATCAAATGGTATTGCACCAAGCTCTATTAATAACCTATCAAAATTATTGCACCATACCCATATAAAGTGAAAAAAGTCCTACAGTGAGCGGCTACCAGCCACAAATATTCACACAAAAACAAATATATTTCTATTCAAACAATGCTTATATATTAATCTGTAATACAACTGTCACTGTAACTGTCTGTAATACCTTTTCACCAAAGGTGGCATCTGCCAAGGCTCTAACATCTACTCTCTAAAACTTGGGGAAATGTATGAATTGAAGACCAAGTTGCATACTTGCCCAAGAGGCTCCCATAGCTCTTGTCGAATGAGCAGTAATCCTAAAGGGGGGATCCTTCCCTTTGGAGACTTAGGCTCTTACCATTGCCTGTCTAATCCATCGGCTGATGGTGGACTTCGCTGGTGGAAGACCTTTCTGTGGACCCTCAGGTATGTAAATAAGGAGTCCTACCTGCAGAAGGATTGTGTAGCAGTGAGATAGTGTCCCTCATTACAACTAGTGAGCAGCATCTCTCAACCCCTTTCCCCAAGAACACACAGACACACACAGCTCTTACCTCTCCTCCGGCATGAGCAGATGGCTCCTCTTCCTCACTGGAGCCCCGCCCACCAGCCAGTCCCCCCGAATAGCTTCAGGTTGTGCCCCCTTGTTCTATCATTAAGTTTCTTCTTAAAAACACTTCCCTCCTGAACCTTTTCAATCCTGTCACATATTTAAGTCTCAATCATGTCCCCTCTCTCCCTTCTTTCCTCCAGACTGTACACATTTAGTTCTTTAAGTCTCTCCTGATAAGTTTTAAGTTTAAGTCCGTCCACCATTTTTGTTGCCCGCTTTTGGACACGTTCTATTTGAATGATGTCTTTTTGAAGGTAAGGTCTCCAGAACTGCACACAGTATTCTAGCTGTGGCCTCCCCAGGGCTCTATACAGCGGCATCACAACCTCCCTCTTCCTACTTGTGATGCCTCGAGCTATGCGGCCGTGCATCCTGCTTGCTTTTCCCACTGCCTGGCTACACTGTCCACTCATCTTGCAGCTATCAGTAATCAGTACCCCTAAATCTCTATCCTTCAAGGTCCTGGCTAACACAGTACTGCCCATACGGTACTCAGAGCAGGGATTCTTTCTACCCAATTGCATGATTTTACATTTAGAGACATTAAACTCCAGTTTCCACAGTTTTGACCATCTATCCAGTAAAGCTAAATCATTTTCCATGTTGCAGACACCTCCAGGAATATCTACCCTATTACTAACCTTTGTATCATCAGCAAACAGGCAAACTTTTCCTACCAAGCCTTCTCCTATGTCACTTACAAATATATTAAAAAGAATGGGGCCCAGGACAGAGCCTTGTGGCACACCACTTGTGACTCGCCTTTGTTCAGATTGCACTATTAACAACAACTCTCTGATACCAATCCTTCAGCCAACTGGAAATCCACTGAGCTATCCAGGGATTGAGTCGTACCTTCAATAACTTATCTATGAGCTCTTTATGTGGTAAAGTGTCAAAGGCTTTGCTAAAATCCAGCACCACCTTCATCTAACGCTTAAGTGAAATTGTCAGACATCAATAAGATGACATGATCTGCCCTCAGAAAAGCCGTGCTGTTTTGGGTCCAACAGGTTATTAATTTTTAAATGGGAAATAATCTGTTTTTTTAAGAGTGTTTACATTAATTTGACCACTATAGATGTTAAACTAACTGGCCTGTAATTACTGGCTTCTTCTCTACGCCCCTTCTTATGGATTGGTATGACATTGGCCATTCTCAAATCATCTGGAACCTCACCTGTGGAAAGGGGATAGTTGAGTAAATCAGTCAGAGGGGCTGCAATCACAAATCTAAGTTCCCTTAGAACTCTGGGGTGGATTCCATCTGGACCCATCGACTTACCTTTAGATGTGCCAGCTCGGCTAAGACATCAGCCTCCAGAAACTCCGGAGCTGTACCCTCCCAGCTGGATGCTGTGCTATGGCTATGCCTGCTACTATCTGAAAATACTGAACAAAAGTAGCTATTCAGGTGGTCAGCCACAGCCTTATCTCCGTCAATATAATTATTTCCCTATTTCTCATTTTTGAGACTGCATTGTTTTTCTTCTGTCACCAATATATCAGAAAGGTTTTATCTCCCCTCTTCATCGATTTGGCCATTTATTCCTCCTTTTGCCCTTTAGCAGTCCTTATAATCAGTTTTGCTTCCCTCTGTTTAATTTTATACACCTCTCTGTCAGCTACACTCCCACTTTAAACTTCTTATAGGCAGACTTCTTTTTATGATAGTGCTGTGCTGACTTCCCTAGTAAACCATAGGTGTTTCTTTTTCCTTTTATTCATGCTAGTTTGTTTCACATATTGCTTAGTTGCCTTTAGGATGGCCATTTTTAATAGTGACCACTGGGCACTCACTTCTTCTACTCTGTTTGAAGTTTGGTGTGTGATTGCACAATGTCTGTTTTTATTCTGAACCATAAGTATTGGTGGTCACTGGAACCTAGATTTTCTTCAACCCTGACCTCGGACACCAGATCCCCATTGGTCAGAACTAAGTCTAGAATGTTATCTCCTCAAGTTGGCAATGTCACAAGTTGTTTTAGAGATTAGAGATGAGCGAACTTTTGAAAAATTCGATTCGACTGATTCGCCGAATTTTCCGACAAAAATAGTTTCGACCCGAATTTATTCGCGACGAATCGCTATTAAAAATGGCTATTTCTGAGCTTCCTAGAGCCTCAATAGGGTTGTAAACCATTCTGCCTTGCTGTAACACGCATAGGATGCGTGCTGGGTTACTGAAATAATATTGTAAATAATTAGGACATGCAGATCAGAGGCATCGCTATTAGAATCGCAGAGCGGGGCAATTACAGAGAGTTGAGGTGGCATCACTATGAGAGGCCCCAATATTGTCTGAAAAACACACCCTGGAGCTGGCAACAGCAGGAGCCCAAACATTGGATTTGGCTCAAAGAGACATTGGAGTTTGCAGCAGGAGCCAAAAAATTGGCTGAATGACACCCTGGAGTTGCAAGCAGCAGCAGCAGGAGCCCAAACATAGCTTGAAAGAGACACTGGAGTTGGCAGCAGGAGCCCAAAAATTGGATGAATCACACCCTGGAGTTGCAAGCAGCAGCAGCAGCCCAAACATAGCTTGAAAGACACTGGAGTTGGCAGCAGGAGCCCAAAAATTGGATGAATCACACCCTGGAGTTGCAAGCAGCAGCCCAAACATAGCTTGAAAGAGACACTGGAGTTGGCAGCAGGAGCCCAAAAATTGGATGAATCACACCCTGGAGTTGCAAGCCGCAGCAGCAGCAGGAGCCCAACATTGGCTGAAAGAGACACTGGAGTTGGCTTCAGGAGACCAAAAATTGGATGAATCACACCCTGGAGTTGCAAGCAGCGGCAGGAGCCCAAACATTGGCTGAAAGAGACACTGCAGTAGGCAGCAGGAGCCCAAAAATTGGATGAATCACACCCTGGAGTTGCAAGCAGCAGCAGCCCAAACATAGCTTGAAAGACACACTGGAGTTGGCTTCAGGAACCCAAAAATTGGATGAATCACTCCCTGGAGTTGCAAGCAGCTGCAGCAGCAGCCCAAACATAGCTTGAAAGACACACTGGAGTTGGCAGCAGGAGCCCAAAAATTGGATGAATCACACCCTGGAGTTGCAAGCAGCAGCAGGAGCCCAAACATTGGCTGAAAGAGACACTGGAGTTGGCAGCAGGAGCCCAAAAATTGGATGAATCACACCCTGGAGTTGCAAGCAGCAGCAGGAGCCCAAACATTGGCTGAAAGAGACATTGGAGTTGGCAGCAGGAGCCCAAAAATTGGATGAATCACACCCTGGAGTTGCAAGCAGCAGCAGCAGCCGCCCAAACATAGCTTGAAAGACACACTGGAGTTGGCTTCAGAAGCCCAAAAATTGGATGAATCACACCCTGGAGTTGCAAGCAGCAGCAGGAGCCCAAACATTGGCTGAAAGAGACACTGGAGTTGGCAGCAGGAGCCCAAAAATTGGATGAATCACAACCTGGAGTTGCAAGCAGCAACAGCAGGAGCCCAAACATTGCTTGAAAGACACCCTGGAGTTGGCAGCAGCAGCAGGAGGCCAAGAAATTGGCTGAGAGAGACACTGGAGTTGGCAGCAGGAGCCCAAAAATTGGATGAATCACACCCTGGAGTTGCAAGCAGCAGGAGCCCAAACATAGCTTGAAAGTCACACTGGAGTTGGCTTCAGGAGCCCAAAAATTGGATGATTCACTCCCTGGAGTTGCAAGCAGCAGCAGCAGGAGCCCAAACATTGCTTTAAAGAGACACTGGAGTTGGCAGCAGGAGCCCAAGAATTGGATGAATCACACCCTGGAGTTGCAAGCAGCAGCAGGAGCCCAACATTGGCTGAAAGAGACACTGGAGTTGGCAGCAGGAGCCCAAAAATTGGCTGAATCACACCCTGGAGTTGCAAGCAGCAGGAGCCCAAACATTGCTTTAAAGAGACACTGGAGTTAGCAGCAGCAGGAGCCCAAAAATTGACTGACACACCCTGGAGTTGGCAGCAGCAGGAGCACATACATTAGCTGGAAGGCACACCCTGGAGTTGGCAGCAGCAGCAGGAGGCTAAAAATTGGCTGAGAGAGACACTGGAGTTGGCAGCAGGAGCCCAAAAATTGGATGAATCACACCCTGGAGTTGCAAGCAGCAGGAGCCCAACGTTGGCTAAAAGAGACACTGGAGTTGGCTTCAGGAGCCCAAAAATTGGATGAATCACACCCTGGAGTTGCAAGCAGCAGCAGCAGCAGGAGCCCAACATTGCTTTAAAGAGACACTGGAGTTGGCAGCATGAGCCCAAAAATTGGATGAATCACACCCTGGAGTTGCAAGCAGCAGCAGGAGGCCAAAGATTGGCTGAGAGAGACACTGGAGTTGGCAGCAGGAGCCCAAAAATTGGATGAATCACACCCTGGAGTTGCAAGCAGCAGCAGCCCGAACATAGCTTGAAAGACACACTGGAGTTGGCTTCAGAAGCCCAAAAATTGGATGAATCACACCCTGGAGTTGCAAGCAGCTGGAGCCCAACATAGCTTGAAAGATACACTGGAGTTGGCTGCAGGAGGCCAAAAATTGGAAGAATCACACCCTGGAGTTGCAAGCAGCAGGAGCCCAACATAGCTTGAAAGACACACTGGAGTTGGCAGCAGGAGGCCAAAAATTGGATGAATCACACCCTGGAGTTGCAAGCAGCAGCAGCCGCCCAAACATAGCTTGAAAGACACACTGGAGTTGGCAGCAGCAGGAGCCCAAAAATTTACTGACACACCCTGGAGTTGGCAGCAGCAGGGACCTAGAAATTGGCTGGAAGGCACCCTGAAGTTGGCAGCAGCAGGAGCACAAACATTAGCTGGAAGGCACACCCTGGAGTTGGCAGCAGCATAAGCAGGAGCCCAAACATTGCTTGAAAGACACCCTGAAGTTGGCAGCAGCAGCAGGAGGCCAAAGATTGGCTGAGAGAGACACTGGAGTTGGCAGCAGGAGCCCAAAAATTGGATGAATCACACCCTGGAGTTGCAAGCAGCAGCAGCAGCAGCCGCAGCCCAAACATAGCTTGAAAGACACACTGGCATTGGCAGCAGGAGCCCAAAAATTGGAAGAATCACACCCTGGAGTTGCAAGCAGCAGGAGCCCAACATCGGCTAAAAGAGACACTGGAGTTGGTTTCAGGAGACCAAAAATTGGATGAATCACACCCTGGAGTTGCAAGCAGCAGCAGCAGCAGCCCAAACATAGCTTGAAAGACACACTGGAGTTGGCTTCAGGAGCCCAAAAATTGGATGAAACACACCCTGGAGTTGCAAGCAGCAGCAGCAGGAGCCCAACATTGGCTGAAAGGCACACCCTGAAGTTGGCATCAGCAGGAGCCCAAAAATTGGCCTAAAGACATAAATATGTTTTGCACCATTTGGAAAGTGTAAAACGTGGCACCATGCTGAATCTAGTTGCATGCATCAGGCATTGGTGGGTGGAAATCCTGGCTGATCCATCCCTGATTCATTTTGACAAAGGTGAGTCTCCACATTTTTAGTTGACAGACGAGTTCTCCTCGCCGTAACTATGGCCCCCGCCGCACTAAACACCCGCTCAGATGGCACGCTACTTGCCGGGCCAGACAGCTTTTCCAGGGCAAACTCTGCTAGTTGCGGCCACAAATCAAGTTTGGCTGCCCAGAAGTCCAGCGGATCCTCAAGGTGTGTTGGCATGGTCATGTCAAGGTATGACATGACCTGCTGGTTGAGGTCCTGCTCCAGGTCTTCCTGCTGCTCATGAGTAGCCTCACTATGCGGGTGTAGAAAGCTACTCATTAGCGACTGAAGACTGAGGCTGCTGCTGATGGAGCTGCTGCTGCTGCTCCTGCCAACCCCCCCAGCAGCCATGGCAGTGGAAGGTGAGCGCAGAGGTCCCCTTGAGTCAGACCTGCGAGAGTATGGACCATGGCGCAGATAGGCATCGGCCAACTGCCTACGTAGAATGTCTTTGTAGTAGTTCAGTTTGTCCTCCCTCTCGGCGGGTTTAAAAAATGCCCCCATTTTGTGCCGGAAGCGAGGGTCCAATAAGGTGGACAGCCAGAAGTCATCCCGCCGACAAATGGAAACAATTCTGAGGTCACTACGCAAGCACGTGAGCATGCTTCCTGCCATTTGCGCAAGTGACTCGGATGGACTACCCGTCTCCATCTCCACTGCATACTGCCACGGTGTGTCCGGGTCCTCTGTCTCGCCTTCCTCGAAACCCTCTAGCTCCTCTGGCTGCTCCTGCTCCTCCTCTCCTGTCCGTTGACTAGATAAACCAGCCATTTCGCCAAGCCTAAACTGTGCTTCACTGTGCCCCTCCTCCTCCTCTTCCACCTCCTCCTCCTCCAGTTCAGCTCCAACGGGGTTCATGTTCATGCCGTAAGATGTAGACGCATGTCTCCAGTGCCCTGACCAGCCATGGTTTCCAACATGTTCTGTAGTACATGAAGCAGTGGAATCACGTCGTTCATCCTGTAATCCTGCCGACTGACAAATAAAGTGGCTTCCTCAAAGGGCCTGAGCAAACGGCAGGCGTCACGTATGAGCTGCCACTGGTTGACACTGAAGTTACACAGGGGAGTCCCCCTATCCGCTTGGATCATCAGGAAATCTGTGATGGCTTTTCTCTGTTCATATAATCGGTCCAACATGTGAAGGGTGGAATTCCAACGGGTGGAAACATCGCAAATCAGACTATGTTGGGGGATACCGTTCTGACGCTGTAGCTCAAGAAGGGTGTGTTTGGCGGTGTATGAGTGCCTGAAGTGCATGCAAAGTTTCCTTGAAGTTGTTAGGATGTCTTGCATATGGGGGGGAACACTTCAGAAACCGCTTGACAACCAGATTGAAGACATGAGCCATGCAGGGGGCATGGGTCAGCCTTCCTTAGCGCAGCGCAGACAAAATGTTCTTCCCATTGTCGGTAACCATGATTCCCATTTTAAGTTTTCTTGGAGTAAGCCATGTTTGGATTTCCTGATGAATAAATTTAAGCAGTTTCTCCCCTGTGTGACTCCGTTCGCCAAGACAAACCATGTGAAGCACTGCGTGACACCTCCGTGCCCTGCACACATGGTAGACTGGAGGGGCACTGAGACTTGAGCCTACAGTGGAGGGTGAGGAGATGGCGGAGGATGAGGAGGCCGAGTCGCACGGTGTCACAGACCCAACGGGCAGGGAACGCGGAGGCCGAAGCGGCGTGACCTGTCCAAGTTGCTGCTGCAAAGGGACCACATTCACCCAGTGGGCCGTAAACGACATGTACTGTCCCTGACCGTAGTTACAGCTCCAGACGTCGGCGCTGCCATGCACTTTGCTACACACCGACAGGCTCAAGGACTGGCCCACCTTCTGTTCAACAAAAGTGTGCAGCGCTGGTACTGCCTTCTTGGCAAAGAACTGACGGCTTGGGACTCTCCACCTCGGCTCGGCACAAGCCATCAGTTCTCTGAAAGGTGCAGAGTCCACCACCTGAAAAGGGAGCGACTGCAGCACCAGCAACTTGGACAGGAGCACATTCAGCTTCTGCGCCGTAGGATGAGTGGGCGCATACTGCTGTCTCTTGGACATGGCTTCGCTGATGGATTGCTGGCGGGATGCATGACTTGGAGGAGGAGGAGCATAAGCGACAGAGGATGGGTATGACGCACAGCTGCCTTCGGCTGAGGTGCTGGAGCCTTGGCTGGCAGAAATTGGGAGCAGCGTGCCACTTGGTGAGGAAGCAGACTGGACCACCCCTTGGTAGCCTTGGTTCTCCCAGGTCGCTTTATGGTGACGCATCATATGTTGACGCAGGGCCGTGGTGCCAACATTTGGGCCCTGGCCACGCTTCACCTTCTGCCTACATATCTTGCATGTGGCCATGTTACCCTCCTGCGGATGCTTCAGGAAAAACTGCCACACTGCCGAGTAGCTACTTTTCCCACCAACAGGCCTTACTGATTCACTACTATTGTCGCCAACTCCAGGAACCCCTGCCCCACTACCTCCCGATAAGGTAGCCTGCCGTGCAACAGGTGCTCTACCCCGGCCCTGGCCCCATTTGGCTCCAGGCTTTACAATTGTGCCCCCATGCTGACTGCCAACCATGCTGCTAACACCTTGCTGCCTGAGCTGCTGACTCCGGGGCAACCTGCGCCCCTCTTCTCCTGATGATGACGATGAAGCCCCTTCATCACCCGGCTCCCAAGTGCGATCGGCTTCATCATCATCATCACCGAGTTGTGGCTGTACGTCACTGATGTTCTCGGTTTCCTCAACAGTGTCTGGCGCAGAAGCTGGAAATCTCGCAACACCCACGACTCTGTCCACATCACTATTTGTCTGCCGAGCTAAAGAAGCCACCTCCATTTCATGGCTGGGCAGTAGCTGCTGACTGTCCTCTATCTGATCGTCCTCAATAAAGAGTGGAGCTGAACCCAAAGCATAGGATACGTCGCTGGGGGAGGGAACGGCGTAGGACAGAGGCAATGGGAGGACAGGGACTGCTCTCGGGGCATGCCAAATCAGGGTTGTGTCAGAGGAACCTACCGACCCTAGACTGGGGGTCTCAGACGTAACTTGTGATGATGTTGATGAGCGCGTTAACCAATCTACCATGGCAGATGCGTTACTGGTGGACACACGACCGCTAGCAGATACTGGCAGATCAGGTCTCTCACCGTGACTCCTGCCACTCACCCCTAGTCTGCTGCGACCTCTGCCTGCTGAATCTTGGCCTCTGCCACTCCTCTTTGAACATCCTGGCACTTGTCTGCCTGACATTTTTATGTATTTGCTTATTTAGTATAAACAGATAGGGTGCAAGGTGCAGCTTTGTGGTGCCCTGCGGCCTGGTTTATTGAAAGCAGTCAAAAAGGAAGTGCAAACTGAAGTCGCTTAATAAAGCAGCTGATGCTGATCAACGCTTATGTTGTATACCAGATAGGGTGCAAGGTGCAGCTTTGGGGTGCCCTGCGGCCTGGTTTATTGAAAGAAGTCAAAAACAAGTGCAAACTGAAGTAGCTTAATAAAGCAGCTGATGTTGATCAATGCTTATGTTGTATACCAGATAGGGTGCAAGGTGCAGCTTTGGGGTGCCCTGCGGCCTGGTTTATTGAAAGGAGTCAAAAACAAGTGCAAACTGAAGTAGCTTAATAAAGCAGCTGATGCTGATCAACGCTTATGTTGTATAACAGATAGGGTAAAAATAGCTTGTGCCTTGGGATGCCCGTGTGGCCTGGTATATTTTAAGCTGAACAAAAAGTAACAATAATCCAAGTATGAGAAATGCTTTTGCTTAACAGATAGGGTTAAATAGCATGTGCCTTGGGATGCCCGTGTGGCCTGGTATATTTGAAGCTGAACAAAAAGTAACAATAATCCAAGTATGAGAAATGCTTTTGTTTAACAGATAGGGTTAAATAGCATGTGCCTTGGGATGCCCGTGTGGCCTGGTATATTTTAAGCTGAGCAGAAAATTTTAACACTAATCCAAGTATGAGAAATGCTTTTGTTTAACAGATAGGGTTAAAATAGCGTTCAGGCCTAAATAGCAGAAAGGGTTAAATAGCATGTGCATTGCATGCACAGTGTGCAACTGTATTTAACAGATAGGGTTAAAATAGCATTCAGGCCTAAATAGCAGAAAGGGTTAAATAACATGTGCATTGCATGCACAGTGTGCAGCTGTATTTAACAGATAGGGTTAAAATAGCATTCAGGCTTAAATAGCAGAAAGGGTTAAATAGCATGTGCATTGCATGCACAGTGTGCAGCTGTATTTAACAGATAGGGTTAAAATAGCGTTCAGGGCTAAATAGCAGAAAGGGTTAAATAGCATATGCATTGCATGCACAGTGTGCAGCTGTATTTAAACCAAACCAAATATATTAACAGTAACCCAGTAATTATGAAATATGAATCATAGCCAGCACTAGGCACCCTGTCAATGTGACTTGTATGCTGCTGGATTGTTCCGGTTTTAAAACTATCTTTGCCTAGCTCTGTCTACCACTCTAAATCTCCCTATCTGTCTGTCTCTTTACCTATCTGTAAATCTCCCTACCTATCTGTAAATCTCCCTACCTATCGCTAACTCTCTCTCCCTAGCTGCAGCAGCCACCTTTCTTTCACGAATGCAAGTCTGAAATACGCACAAGCAAGATGGCCGCCGCTTTATATAGCGCTGTGACGTCACCGGGGCTCCTGGCTGCTGATAGGCTGCATGTGACCTTCCCATGATAACTTGCCCCAGTGGATATGTCCAGACATGTCCATCCACCATTTTACAATGCCTGAAATTGAAATAAATGGAGTTTAAAGGAAAACTTCGATAGATCGAATCGCGGGGAAATTCGGATTCGTTCAGAATCAAATTTTTCATGAAATTCGGAATGAATCCGGGTTCGTCCGGATCGATTCGCTCATCCCTATTAGAGATACTCCATTAAGGGCCTATATTCCTGCTTTTGCATGTTGATGCTCTTGGGATATTCCAGTTCACATCAGGCATGTTGAAGCCATCTGTAATTACAATGTCCCCCTTCTCTGCCATTCCACTGATTTAATCTATTAACGGGTTATCTAGATCCTCAGATTATCTAGGGGGCCTATATATCACATGAATTCTGACCACAGTCTGCATGGTAACCCAGAGAGTTTATAATTCATTATGTGTATGCTGAATTATTTTTGATTGAAGGGTAGTCTTGACAAAAATGGCTACTCCACCGCCCCTTCCTATCTAATCTGTCTTTTCTGTACAATGTGTAACCGGGTATGGCTATCTCCCAGTCATTGTGATCATTGAACCAAGACTCTGTTATTGCAACAAGATCTAATTCATCTCTGGATATGATAGCCATTAATTCACAGAGCTTGTTGCCCAAGCTGAGAGCATTGGTACACATTATGTGAATGTTGTTGGTATTGTATTCTAGCGTGTCCTTGATCTTTTCCACCTCTGCCCTACCACTGACTGGGTTTCCTAAAGTGCCAATGTCCTGCTTCATCCTAAATGGTAGGGGACAAAAATCACCCTTACAATTTACATATCTGTCCCCTTCCTCTAGTTAAAATAAAAAAATGCTTTGAGTTCCATTCCAAGTTCTTCTGTGCCTTTCTGTGAAGGATGCAGGCCATCCCTCTTGAACAACTCCTTGTTTGACCACCTTCTAATATCATGACTAATACACCCAAAGCCTTTGTCTTTACACCACTGACATAACCACAAATTGAACTTGGCGATGTTGAGTGCCTTTTTCCCCCCCCCCCCCGATTACATACTGGCAAATCAACATTTTCTTCCAGTGCCAGAGCCTCAAGCTCCCCCACTTTACTTGCCAGACTTCAGACATTTGTGATAATACACTTTAAGCTCCACATTGAGCTTTAGTATTAGCTTCTGCAGTAATGCATCTGCCTAATTTTTCACTGCTGGTTTGCAACACATGGGTCTCCTTATCCATCATAGCAGTTCTCCCCCCCTTCTAATTCTCCACTCACATCATATGCTTTCCCCTGAGTAACCAGTCTTCCCCTTTTTTTCTCTCTTACCCCCTCATCTCCAGTTTAAATACCCCTCCACCCTTTCTATTATCCTCTCACCAAGCACATCATCCCCCTTCCATTTAGGTGCAAATTATCTGTAGAATACAGTTTGTACCCAATGAAAAGTCACTCCAGTGCTCTAGGAACCCAAATCCTTCTGCCCTACATCAGGACTTGATCCATGCTTTTACTCCCTAAACTCCCACTGGCATTCAAGTGTAGCACATGGCACAGCCAAATTTCCAGAGAATACAATCTTGGAGGTCCTTCTCTTCAAACTGGTGCCCAATTACTTAAATGTATTCTTAAGGTTCCTCCATCTCACATTAATTCTATCATTGGTCCCCAGGTGGACCATGGCAGCTGGGTCATCCCCAGCCCTTCCCAGTAATTTATCTACCATTTCTACCACATGCTAAACCCTGGCAATAGGGAGAGCAAACCATTCGATTGAGGCGATCTTGGTGACAAATTATTCTACCAGTCCCCCTGAGAATAGAATCCCCTATTAACACTAACTGTCTAGTCCTACCTGCAGTCCCAAATACCTGCTCACTAGCTGGGCTGTTCTCCTGACTGTTAGCGAGATCACGGGGGGTTCGGCTGATTATGCCATTTATTACCCAGCCTGCAGTTTGGACAAACACCAGCTGGTGTCAGCAGAGCCCCTGTCTGTTCTGTCTCCCCATCTACTATTGCACCTGATGTTAGGCTTATTTGGGTGGGAACTGCCCTTCGCCTGGTGCAGCAGAACTGTGTGATAACTTTGTTCCCTGTGTTTGGATGCATTTGTGGACTCTGTACTGCTGGTGCTTCTGAATCCCAGTCTCCATCTGATTCTTGTGGCAAGCAGGCCTCTCTCTGGTTTCCTGGAAGCTGCTTGGCCACTTCATGTTCCCAGTCTGCGATTCTGCAGGCTTCCTACGGGCTCCTGGAGGCTGCAGTTCCCTGTCCTGGGCCCTAGGTGAGGGCACCAGCACCTGGGGGTCCCTCTGTTTTGTTAGTTGTACCCTGTTTCTAAGGTTTTTCTATTTCGTTCCATGGTTGGTTTAACTTTGTTCAATAAAATTCTTGTATCCCTGTGCTGTGTTGCTCTGGCCAAATATTCTGTTTCCTTGGAGGAGAGTTTCATTAGGAGAACTCTCTGGCCTGACAGCAGTATCCAGTAGGGCTGTCGTTTCTGAGACTGAAACTCTTGCATCACTACCCAAATTAGCTACTTATCTGCGCCTCCTGATGCATTACTCCACCCTCTGTTTCTACCTCACTTAATGCCTACTCATGAGCAGAATGCCCATTTCTATATTGTCAATCTTCCTCTGTGTTTTATTTTGTGCCTCCAGGTCTCTAACCCGAGCTTCCAGGGTTGCAATATGCTGCTCCCGAAGTGTATAGATATGACAAATTGTACACTGAAGTAGGCCTCCAATGTTGCTAGCCATTTTCCCAATTACAAAAACAGCAGTAAAACCCATTTTTAGTGCTTTCAGTTGCAGGAACTTTGGCTTTTAACTTCTTATTTTAGCTGTCTAACACTTAGGCAATAAACACTATTAGTCCCCCAAAATAAAGCCCCTTGATGCAAAGTCCCCTTACTTATAAAACAACCAGAAATCGCAAAAGCTCCTAAACTCGCTTTTAATCAACAGTCAGAAGGCTGGCCTCAGGTGAAATAAATAGGCTTCTAATTAGGCAGCAACAACCCCACCCAATTAACTGTGCAATCTATCAAAAGCAAGAAACCAATGTATTTTAATGTAGGGCTAAACCGTGCAATACAAGAGAAAAAAAACACAGTAAACACAATTTTTTTCCCTTAATGAAAAGTCACCCCTTCTAATACAACCTCGCGTGAAAAGACAACCAGAACTCGCAAACGATCCTAAACTCACTTTAAAACAACCTTATTCATAGCAAAGCAATACTTCCCTTCACCAGGATCAGTCTATGGCTAGTCTGGCAAACAGGATAAGTTTTAAATTTTTTGACTACTAAGAAATCTAGAAATCAGTGTATCACAATAATATACCCTAACTGATCTTATCAAGCAGCACAAATCACACAGATGGTGTCGTTACATGTTACTTGTGACGGTCCTTAGGCAAGTATTGAGGGCAAATATTGAGGCAGCGCTGTTGGCCCCGTTTCTGGTGGATATTCTACTCTGGATAACGCCACAGGCTAGGGTTGAAATCTTAAATCCTATCATGCAACACTCATTGAAAATCTGTGATGCATTTAAATATTCTGGGAATTTGACCTCTCCCCATCTTCCTCTAATATCTTTTTGGAACACCCCCCTGTTTCAACCGGCTATTTTGGCTCCATGGACTTGCAATGGTTGGCAGGTCAATGGAATTAAAGGTGTAAAGGATTTTTTACAGGGTTCCTTTGTAATGTCTTTCCCATAATTTATTGAAAGATTACAATACGAACAAAAAATATACTTTTGCATATTTACATCTAAGTAACCTCATTAAATTGGTCAAGTAAGAAAAAACTGACTTGAAGGGCCTTACGTTGTTCTAATTGTTCCGTATATATTAGTGAGTGGCAAGATAAGCTTGGAGGAGAGATGGAACAAAAAGTTTGATGAGTGACATGTGGTGGAATATCTCTTCATGGCAATACGTTAGTACATGCAATGGAAACTTACATTGATTAAGGTTGGTATTTGGTTCCTGAGAAAATTGCTAGTAAAGTTCCAAGTTACCCTGCTTCTTGTTTCATATATGGTGGGGTTGGTGCAAAACACAAATTTATTGGACCAAGATATTTTGGGTTGTCTCTTCTATTTTAGACCATCTAGTTAGATCCATGTATAGTATTGCCAAATAATCCTTTGGAGGAAAGCACTTCCATGCCACAAAAATTACTACATTATATCTTTACAGCGGCTAAGCAAGTTATAGCAAAGGCCTGGATGTCCTCGGCACTTAATTTTCAAGAATTTAAAAAATAATATAATTACTCTATGGCTATGGAAACTATGGCCCTTATTTTACAAGGGATAGCGCCAGGTAGCGAATGGTGAGCGAACGGTAATGACGGTCACCGCCACGAGAACGCCGGCTCCCCTCCGCAATCACACATTTATCAAGCCGATCCTGCTTAGCGACTGACAGAGCGCCAGATAGCGAATCATTCATCATTATTCCAGCCTCACCCCACAGCGCCAGCGAGCGACCTTGAACAGCGACAGGTATGACCTCTCGCTACCTGGCGCTCTCCAATGCATTTCAATGGAGCAATCTTTAAATAGTCTAATTAATTGCTATTAATGTTTTTTTTTTTTTTTTTTTTAAATGTCAAAAATTCTGTGACCACTTCTGCAATGTTAGATATTTTTTTAAGGTAAAAAATAAAAAATTGTGCAGAATTGATATTACAGGTCTGATATTAATGTATTCATATTACAAAATGTTTTGAAAAACTTGTTTTTTTCCCCCAAAAATATGGTTGTTTGGGGGTTAAAAACTACTTTTAACCCATCGCCGCCAGCGCTCTGGGGTTTACACAAGCATTTCACTGCACGAGAATTTTTTGAGCGTGATTTGTTAATGAATATGCTGGGAGCCGTTCGCTATGGCCATTCGCTGTCATGCACTCCCATACAGCGCGGAACCTGTCAAATAGCGACTCCTCACCCAATATTCAACATTACGGCAAACCGACTGAGTCGCTATCAACTACAGAACAACGGCCAAGCACAGCGACTACTAGCGGGCGCTCTGAAAATGCCGCTACTGTCGCTCATCTGTCGCTACCTGGCGCTATTAATGAATCGGCCTCTATGTCTACATAGGATAGAGTGGTGCAATTCGAAAACTTATGATCTCCCTGGATAGAAAAGTTCCTTGCCCAAAATTTAGATAGATCACTTCTGGGTTATGATCAGCCTCAAGGGGGGATATGTGTATGTTTTTGTGTGGGCCAGAAACCTCTTTGGTGGGGGTGAATGAGTCCTCCTTTCTCTTTCCCTTTTGTTTTTTTAAGTAATTCTTTTTTTCTTCTCCTTTTCTTTTTCTAATTTCTTTCCGTTTTCTTAATTCTTTTGAATTTTCTTTAACTAATTCATCCTTTTATATACTTTACCATGTCTGCTATGACAACCCTATAAAAGGTCGGTCTAAATGTGCAAACTTTATAGTTGTGAATGATTCAGGGCCACAATCGTGTACAACAACTCAAGAATACATTTTTATTCTTTTGTGTATTCATATGTAATACCATATTTTCATTGTTATTAGAGATTGTACTTTATTTTTATGAGCATACTGTAAGCTGTATCCTGTTGAAGCTGTATTGTCAACTGATAAAATATTCGTAGGTGAAGATACAGCTTTAAATTAGTTTTATTGGATACAGATAGAACAACAAGATACAAATTTATTGATAAGGACTTACCACCACTTCACCATGATTTATTGAAAAGCCCAAACCCTTATTAAAATATTCCCCAGCATCTAAATTTAATATATTTTAAGTTTTAGTCACTTATTATTCTTTCCCCCACTGGGCTGCAACTCTGTTCAGGACTTTAGGATACGGGCGCCGCCATCTCAGAAGCATCACACTTACTGAGGAGAGGAGAGTGGGATAAAGTACAGGGGGCGAGTTATAGCTGTGTTTTGCTCAGACAGAGCAGAGCTGGGGTCAGGAAAAGGTCAGCAATCCCAGAATGCAGAGCAGCACAGTCAGAAGGCACTTCCTGTTTACAGGCTGCCTGATGTTCCATGAGCTGCCATCTTGGATGTTTAAAGGCTGATAACATGCAGGAGATGTAGGTAGGATGATTTTTAATGTGAGCAATCTGTATGTTCAGGGTGTAGGAAAAATATAAGATAGACTCTTATTCAGAATGAAGGACCGCTTTAATTGAATTAGACATTCAACTGAATTATAAACAATTAGTCTCAATGAATAACAAATAATGGATGACTTGACGCTCTTGAGATTCAATATTATTAAAGGTTAAACATTTCAATATAACAGCATAAGCATGAATGCAACTTATCACCGATATCTGTACTATAGTTAAAATCAGAGAAAGAAAGAGTGCTCACCTGGAATCACAAAACATCTCCAGGACCTCAGCAATGATGCATCTTTTCACTATTACCATACCAGGAATGCGATGGCAGGGAGGTGATCAGCTTCACCCCTGTATGGTAACACACTCAGCAGCTTCCCATTGAGTGGTACAAGAAGGCATTCACCAAACTATCCTTGCAGGCATCAATAATACTTTCCTTGGGAATAGGAGTGGCCAGCCCTCAATAATGAGAAAAGTCTCTTGAACGTGCTAGAAAATGGTGCCAAATTATGTGCCAGAATCAGCACCTCCTTTCTCTTACAACAGGAATATTAATAATAAATAAACAAGATAAAAAGAACATTCTCTCAGCTTTAAGTAAATTCCAATAAACAGAAGGTCAGGGAGCAAACAAACATGGAGTCTGACTAATTCATTTTTTTTGGTCTAATTATGAGCCTAATTATGAAATTAACCTATGGTGCAGGATAGCCATTAACTGTTTCATATCCTGCACCTTGTCCAAGTCAGGACCAGGGTGCTCCCTTCTTGCCCTCATTCAAGTAGGGATCAGGATCTTGCTTTGCCCCGTTGCCACACAGGCAACTGTCAACTGAGGCGAAAGAAGGCTTGCCTCCACTCGGCAACCAGGAATTGAGATGGCGCCTTGTCCTTGTGCACATTGGGACCAAGGTGCCTTTCTTCACTTTCGTCACCAGCTGGGATCTGTGTGCTCTCTCACTCTGTCCCACTCCGCTCCAAGTCTAGGGGCCAACAGAGATGGAGGAAGTCCGACTCCCATGTGAGGTATGGCTCCAGGTATCTCTTTAGGCTGCAACAGTCATGAGTCTCAAGGTACATATAAAAGGCTTTGCTTTTCCAGCAAATATCATCCTTTGTGCCAAATATGCTACTAGATAGCTAAATGGCCATGGATTAGACCTCAGGGGAGCTCACTAAAATGCCGCCATGCTATTTGGCTGTACCCCTGGACAGGGCCGTATTTAGTATTCGTGCTGCCCTAGGCACCTTTTGGTGATGCACATCCCCCCTCCCCCGGCACACATACAATGATAAATTTGCCAACCCCCACCAAACACACTAAACACACACATAGTGCCTTGTCGGGGCAGTGTGGCTTCCACATGTATCTGCAGATATATGCAACCAAATCTCTGTCTTTCCACACAGCTAGACATGTTTGTTGCTTGATATTTAGTTGATGAGAGGGTTAAACTGGGTGGTAAATTAGTTCCCAGGCCCTGAATAATAATAATAATAATTTTGTATAAATAATAGTGATTGAGCTGCTCCGATCCCCCCTTTAAACACAAACAAACACTTGGTTAACACATTTTTGTGGAAGATTTTGTGGATTTTGCTCATTTTGGGTGACTTTTCATTGTTGCCGGTAAAAAAATGATCAATGCAGGACCAGAGAAAATCACATTGATAGAATGAGTATGGCCAAATATGTCCCCTTATGTCACCTACCATGCATAGATGTCATTCTATGCATGGCAGGTGACATAAGGTGCCATATTGTGGTGGCAGGGCAGAGGGGGGTTAACTCACTTAAGCGGGAAAACAGGAATGTGCACATAGCCGAACATGCAGTGTCTTATTAATCGGCGGTCACACAGACCAGGGAGAAGGGTGCTGGACAACGGGCAAGGTAAGGGTTTTTTTTTCTTTGTAACTCCCCCACCAGAGCCAGGGGAGGGTGGGTGTGTTAGGGGTGACTGGAATTCCACTTTAATCTAGTGACCAGTAGGGAGTTGCTGACCATAAAACACTGATGATCTGCGGGGAATAAAGGGATTTGCTTTTTTATTAAACTGGACAGTCCTTTAAAGATGAGCAACCAACGACCTAGAGCAGGGGTGGGCAATTATTTTTTCCATGGGGCCACATGAGAAACTAAAAATATTGTGGAGGGCCGCTGAGCTATGGGCGTCTAAGCGACGTCTAAGCTCAGCGGCTCTGAGTGCGCTGGCGGCTGCATCTCGAGCTTCCCTCTAACAGGGAGCGCGCCCGCGCTGGGCATTCTCAAATGGCTGACACAGGCACGCGCCCTGCTAGAGGGATAGCGGGCATGCGGCCGCAGCTCGTGCATGCGCCGTTGAACTGGGAAAGAAGGTGAGTTTATGGGCGACCTGGGGGTTTCACACAGCGGGGCATCCCGATTTTGGATGCCCCGCGGGGAGGGGATCTATAAGATTTCCAGGCTGATAAAGCAGGGTTTTGGTCCACTTCAAACGTTCTGATGTGATAATTTCCCAGCCAATCAGAGAAGCCCTTGGCTTCTGGCAGTCTGGAAGGAGAGCTCATATCAGCTGGGGCAAAGTGTAAGAATGGTGGGCAGCAGGAAGGGGGCATGGTGAGAGCATGATGGACAGGAGGAAGGGGGCATGGTGAGAGCATGGTGGGCAGCAGGAAGGGGGCATGGTGAGAGCATGGTGGACAGCAGGAAGGGGGCATGGTGAGAGCATGGTGGACAGCAGGAAGGGGGCATGGTGAGAGCATGGTGGACAGCAGGAAGGGGGCATGGTGAGAGCATGGTGGATAGCAGGAAGGGGGCATGGTGAGAGCATGGTGGATAGCAGGAAGGGGGCATGGTGAGAGCATGGTGGACAGCAGGAAGGGGGCATGGTGAGAGCATGGTGGACAGCAGGAAGGGGGCATGGTGAGAGCATGGTGGGCAGCAGGAAGGGGGCATGGTGAGAGCATGGTGGACAGCAGGAAGGGGGCATGGTGAGAGCATGGTGGACAGCAGGAAGGGGACATGGTGAGAGCATGTGGACAGCAGGAAGGGGGCATGGTGAGAGCATGGTGGGCAGCAGGAAGGGGGCATGGTGAGAGCATGGTGGGCAGCAGGAAGGGGGCATGGTGAGAGCATGTGGACAGCAGGAAGGGGGCATGGTGAGAGCATGGTGGACAGCAGGAAGGGGGCATGGTGAGAGCATGTGGACAGCAGGAAGGGGGCATGGTGAGAGCATGGTGGACAGCAGGAAGGGGGCATGGTGAGAGCATGGTGGACAGCAGGAAGGGGGCATGGTGAGAGCATGGTGGGCAGCAGGAAGGGGGCATGGTGAGAGCATGGTGGGCAGCAGGAAGGGGGCATGGTGAGAGCATGTGGACAGCAGGAAGGGGACATGGTGAGAGCATGGAAGGGGGCATGGTGAGAGCATGGTGGACAGCAGGAAGAAGGGGGCATGGTGAGAGCATGGTGGACAGCAGGAAGGGGGCATGGTGAGAGCATGGTGGGCAGCAGGAAGGGGGCATGGTGAGAGCATGTGGACAGCAGGAAGGGGACATGGTGAGAGCATGGAAGGGGGCATGGTGAGAGCATGTGGACAGCAGGAAGGGGGCATGGTGAGAGCATGGTGGACAGCAGGAAGGGGGCATGGTGAGAGCATGTGGACAGCAGGAAGGGGGCATGGTGAGAGCATGGTGGACAGCAGGAAGGGGACATGGTGAGAGCATGTGGACAGCAGGAAGGGGGCATGGTGAGAGCATGGTGGACAGCAGGAAGGGGACATGGTGAGAGCATGGTGGACAGCAGGAAGGGGGCATGGTGAGAGCATGTGGACAGCAGGAAGGGGGCATGGTGAGAGCATGTGGACAGCAGGAAGGGGGCATGGTGAGAGCATGTGGACAGCAGGAAGGGGACATGGTGAGAGCATGGAAGGGGGCATGGTGAGAGCATGGTGGACAGCAGGAAGGGGGCATGGTGAGAGCATGTGGACAGCAGGAAGGGGACATGGTGAGAGCATGGAAGGGGGCATGGTGAGAGCATGGTGGACAGCAGGAAGGGGGCATGGTGAGAGCATGTGGACAGCAGGAAGGGGGCATGGTGAGAGCATGTGGACAGCAGGAAGGGGGCATGGTGAGAGCATGTGGACAGCAGGAAGGGGGCATGGTGAGAGCATGTGGACAGCAGGAAGGGGACATGGTGAGAGCATGGAAGGGGGCATGGTGAGAGCATGGTGGACAGCAGGAAGGGGGCATGGTGAGAGCATGTGGACAGCAAGAAGGGGGCATGGTGAGAGCATGTGGACAGCAGGAAGGGGACATGGTGAGAGCATGGTGGACAGCAAGAAGGGGGCATGGTGAGAGCATGGTGGACAGCAGGAAGGGGGCATGGTGAGAGCATGTGGACAGCAGGAAGGGGGCATGGTGAGAGCATGTGGACAGCAGGAAGGGGACATGGTGAGAGCATGGAAGGGGGCATGGTGAGAGCATGGTGGACAGCAGGAAGGGGGCATGGTGAGAGCATGTGGACAGCAGGAAGGGGGCATGGTGAGAGCATGTGGACAGCAGGAAGGGGGCATGGTGAGAGCATGTGGACAGCAGGAAGGGGACATGGTGAGAGCATGTGGACAGCAGGAAGGGGACATGGTGAGAGCATGGAAGGGGGCACGGTGAGAGCATGTGGACAGCAGGAAGGGGGCATGGTGAGAGCATGTGGACAGCAGGAAGGGGGCATGGTGAGAGCATGTGGACAGCAGGAAGGGGACATGGTGAGAGCATGGTGGACAGCAGGAAGGGGGCATGGTGAGAGCATGTGGACAGCAGGAAGGGGGCATGGTGAGAGCATGTGGACAGCAGGAAGGGGACATGGTGAGAGCATGGTGAGAGCATGGTGGACAGCAGGAAGGGGGCATGGTGAGAGCATGTGGACAGCAGGAAGGGGGCATGGTGAGAGCATGTGGACAGCAGGAAGGGGACATGGTGAGAGCATGTGGACAGCAGGAAGGGGACATGGTGAGAGCATGGAAGGGGGCATGGTGAGAGCATGGTGGGCAGGTACATGGTGAAAAAGAGACAGCAGGCAGGAAGGGAAAACACAAGCAAACGACATAATCTTTCTGAGCAGACTTACTGATGCTCTGGAGCTCCTACTCTGTCCTTCCAAAGTCCCCAGGTCTCTATCACCTGCTCATCGGGTCTGGCTTCCTCAGAGGAAGGGAGAATGTGCCAGACCCGACGAGCCGAGCGGCCGATCAGCTGCTGCTTAACCTAAGCCTCTCACACTGTACACAGGCGATCACCTAAGTTAAGCAGCAGCCGATCGGCCACTCGGCTCGTCGAGTCTGGCATGTTTTCCCTTCCTCTGCGTCTCTTACTGGCCAGCTCAGCCCGGGCCGGTAAGAGCCTAGCAAAGGGCCGTATACGGCCCGCGGGCCGTACATTGCCCAGGTCTGACCTAGAGTCTATAAGACCTTGGAACCAGTGGGCTCCCTCTTTATAGGATAACGATAGTTGGGATGCCCAGCTGTATGTATCCCTGGGGATTGCCCAGTAAACTCACCTCACTGGCAATTCCAGGCCGTGTCCTTGCTGTACATTTATTGTCGACAAGTACCCACACCAACCATTTCTAAATGGTTATGAGGGTATGTGGTAAAGTGGGGGTGTCAGCAGCGGGACGTGCTCCAGCTTTTCTTTCAACTCTGGACGGCACAAAAAATTGAAATGGAATGCGAACCACTGATTGGCTGAACGGCATGTGCATGTTCCATGGGATCACAGGAAATGTTAGATTACATTTCCCCCACCCAATCCCCACCACTCCCCAACCCTCAAAGCTTTCAAAGGTGCCCTTAACCCTTTTTCGCTGCCAGCCTACCTGCAACTTTTGTCACCCTCTGTTGCCAGACCATGTTTCACTATTTTGCGATACACATGTTCAACTGTGATTTTTGAAAGGATTTCCAGCGATTTGCCAGGAAAATTATATATAGTTTTTTTCAACAGAGTCTGGGCTTCAACATGAAATGTCTTGTTTGGCCTTTTTTAGTGTATTCTCAATACTTTTTAGCGAAATATGTGCAAAAAAAAAATACAAAAAATCTATTTTTTGCAATTTGTAGTGTTTTTTTGTAATAAAAAAATGTAAGTTTGTCAATAAAATTGTATTGCTTGCGAAACCCCAATTTCTTCCGCTCACAGCAGTACCACATATGTATTGGTAGACACCCTTTCCTGCCCAGGAGACTCCCCCAAACTGAAACAGAGCTTTAGGAGATTTTCAGATAAAATACAACTGCGCTATGCGCTTATGCGCACCTTGCAGTTTTTCCAGAAAAACAAACCTTTACATTTGAAATACCCCCCACAAAATATATATTCTCTGGAAGTACACGCCTCAAGCCTTCTAGGCGTACCAAGCTTGTTTATGTGGGCTTAGTTTTCTGGAAGTAATCCCTCAATGTATTCTTTGGTTGCACAAAGTTTCCCTAAAAAAGAATAAAACGGAAGAATCAAGCCACATTTTCCTAAAAAAAAACTATATGCAAACAAGAAATAACAAGTAAAATCTCAAAAAGCAACATGCCCTGAACAGAACGATACCCAACATGCATAGGTACTGTCAAGGGAAGAGTTGGTAAACATCACAAAGTAAAGCGTGCGCGTAACAGTAATTTTACTTGAAAATTTCAGCTCTGCAGACAAAGTGCGCACCTTGCATTTTGTCAACCAAAACAACCCTTTACATTTGGAATATCCCCGATAAACCATATATTCTCTGAAAGTACACATGTTAAGCTTTCTAAGAGTACCCAGCTTGTTGTAGTAGGCTCACCTTTATGGAAGTAATCCCTCGAAGAATTCTTAGGTTGCACAGGGTTTCCCTAAAAAAAAGAATTTTCCTAAAATATAAATATGCAAACAAGAAAAAACAAAATAAATCTGAAATAGCTAGGTCCTCCGAGCAGAACAACACCCAACATGCATAGGTACTATTAACCCTTTTAATTGCCAGCCTACTTGAAGTTTGTCACCCTCTGTTGACAGGTCATTTTTCCCCATTCTGCGCTATGTTTAACCGTGATTTTTGCCGGAATTTCCAGGAAAATTATAGATATACATTTTGCAGCAGAGTTTAGGCTTTAACATGGAATGTCTTGGTTGTAATTTTCCTACTGTTTTTTTAAATATTTTTGTGTAAAAAAACAAAAAAATAAATAAATATTTTTTAGACAATTGTCTCCTTTATTTTAAATTAAACATTTACTTTATATTAGACAAAACCATATTGCATGCGAAAGCCCAATTTCTCCCGATTACAACGGTACCACATATGTATTAGTAGCCCCCCCATTCTTGCCCAGGAGACCCCCTAAATTAAAAATAGCACTCTAAAACATTTACAAATAAAATACTACTACTATCCACACTATAAACATAAGGGGTTAATTAAAAAAAAAATGACACAGGGTCCCCTCTCCTGGGGGGGGGGGGGGGGGCATTTTTGGGGGAATTTTAAGGGTTAAAAACCCATAAAACTCCCCCAAAAATGATATGGGGTCCCCCTTACCCATCATAACCAGCCCTGGACCAGCTATGGGGGCTTGTAGAACAGGGTGCAAGGGGGCCAGCTTTGGTGCCCCCCCACCCTGCAGGCTACAAGCCCACATAGCCATGGCCCGGGCTCTTCTGCCCCCCTGCAGGTGACTTGCCAGCCCCCAGCCTTGTGAACTGGCATAGGGGTCTCATGGACCCCTTACCAGTTCACAAGGGGTTAAATGTAAAAAAAAAAACACAGAAACAAGCAGAAAATGTTTTATTTATTTATTTATTTAATACTTTTTAATACTTACCTCCCATCCATCCCTGTGTCCCACGCTGACCAATCTGGTTTCTGCTCTCCTGCTGCAGCTGGAAGCCTTTTTTAGCTGCTGGGCCACAGAACATAAGGGCTTAATTAAAAAAAAAATGACAGAAGGGGACTCCATTTTTTGGGGGGAATTTTAAGGGTTAAAACCCTTAAAAATCCCCCCCAAAAATGAAATGGGGTCCCCCTTACCCAGCATTACCAGCCCGGGACCAGCTATGGGGGCTTGTAGGAACAGAGTGGGGGGGGCAGCTATTGTGGTCCCCCCACCCTGCAGCCTACAAACCCACATAGCCTATGTGGGCCCGGGGTCTTCTGCCCCCCCGGGCTTTGGGGAGGCAGGTAATGGGGTGCCGGGGTTAATGGCAAGTCACCTGCGGCTACCGCAGGTGACTTGCCAGCCCCCAGCCTTGTGAACTGGTATAAGGGGTCTCATGGACCCCTTACCAGTTCACAAGGGGTTAAATGTAAAAATAAAAACACACAGTCATAAGAAAAAAAATGTCATTTATTTTTTTTTTTACATTACTCACCTCCGATCCTGTGTCCCCCGGCGATCTCCGATGACAGCTGACAGTCTGCTCGGGTGTTTGGAGGAGAGAGCCTGGGGAGGGGGGGGGGGGCGATCACAGCCCTCTCCCCCTCCCCACCTCTTTCCTCCAACCACCCGAGCAGACTGAGTCTTAGTCTCGGGTGCTGGACTTAAAAAGCCGGCTGCTGGTGACATCACAGTAATGTCACCCGGCCCCCAGGGGGCGGGGCTAGCAGTCGCGATCCAGGAAGTGGGGGGAGAGGGCGATTTCTGCCCTCTCCTCGCCACAGAAGAGGTCCCCCAGTGAAGAGGACACCCGTCGGGAGACAGCGCGGCCTCGGGTAAGCAATGTCATTTTTATTTATTTTTTTTTCTTTACAGTCAGCAGCTGCTGCTGTCGAAGCGGGGGGTGCCCTATTCCGGGGGCTCTCCTGGAGCCATCCGACCCCCCACGGGGGATCGGATGGCACCAAATTAAAGAGGAGACCCGGCTGGATCCAACGAGGGGTCAGATGAGTATTTGTATTTTTTATTTTTTAACTAGCAGGGGGGGAAAGTCAAGCACGTAACACCTACGGGCTTGGCACTTAACGCCCAGCCAAGCCAGCACGTAGGCGTTACGGGCTTGGCAACAAAATGGTTAAAATCTATTCAGACAAGCATACAATCTGGTAAAGGGCACAAAGCTCAGTACTGGCTGTGATCCTTCCCCCTGATCGCCACCCCTCATCCTGTAGACTGTAAGCCCCTCAGGAGTGGAGCTCTCTCTCCTATTGTATCTTGTATTCAGAATATTTATTGTAAACTTTATAACACTGCGTTTGTAATAGTCTATGTACTGTATGTTTCTACCCCGTCTGTAATTACTACCTTGTACAGTAATAACAATACATATATTTGGGTGATTTCACACAGATTTCCCCAAATTGGAAAAAAACTATAAACATTTTTTTCCTTCAAAGGAGGTCAGAGCCCCACCTGTCATCTGTCATTTCCGATCTTTAGTGAAGCCTGCAATAAGGCTGCGCAGGGTCCTATACAGACCTAGGCTGGCCCTGATGCCCTGATACCAGATTCCAGGCCACTGGGGTATCTTGATTCATGATATTACACACCCCGTTTATGCACACATACACCAATATATATACCTCCAGGGCTGCCTCCCTCACCCCCTCTGCCATCCATAGCTTTCCTCACCCCCTCTGCCATCCATAAGCCTTCCTCACTTCCTCTGACACCCATAAGCCATTCTTGCCCCCCTCAAACCCCTAAGTCTTTTTTGTCCCTCCTCAAGCCGTTAAAGCTGAATAAAACTTGGAAATTTGACTTACTCAGGTTTTGTTCCATGCCAGCACGCTCGTGTTCTGAGCCCCCGGGGCATCCCAAATGGGGTGTGAAATCCCCATTTTTGCCCAGTAAAACACGTCTAATTGGTCCAACATTGCATGTGTGGGCTCTAGTCCAATCAGGCCCATTTGCCGTGTTTACATCCTTCGGCAATGGGCTCTGATTGCCATCAATAGAGACCCTGGGTGCATGCGGCTCCTGCCCCAGCCTAACTGAATGGCACACGCCACCAGGGATGCAGGGAATGCGGCAGCTCATGCTCCCCACTGTAAACAAACTCTAAACATCTCTGATTGGATGAAAGTCTGTTCATACACCCAAGGAGATTTCACAAAGAAGGGCATCCAGCAAAGCCAGCAGATGACCCTGGAATCTTTTAGATTCTAGGCTCACTTCTGGTAGGTTTTGTTCCGCTTTAAAGAGGAACACCACAAATGAATTTCACTTTCCTGTGTGTTGTTCCTCTCTGCGGCAGCATCCCCAATTGGGATACCCCGCTGTGTGTACCCCCCCAAATCGCCCCATTTTACTCACCTTCCTTCCGCTCCCACGGCGAAGACTCGGGTGAGAGCGAGTGGGCTGATTGGTTTAGACGGCTAAGCAGCCGAGTGGTGCCGCCAGCTACATCCTCCACCCACCTTGCATGAAGGCCAGGCGCGGGCGCACGCATGCACGGCTAGAGGTGAGTGGGGATGGGGCCAGAGCACACAGTCACGCGAGGGCTGCGAGAGAGGGTGTTTCCGGGGTTCATGGGGGTTTCATACCGCAATTCGGGATGCCCCAAGGAAAAGACTCCAGGGCCCCTGAAGTTCCTCTTTAAGTCTTCCTTACCCCAACCCCCCACTGTTTGCCAACAAACAGCCTTTCTCCACAACACCCATATCAACCAGCCTTACATATCCGGGGCCCTAAATGCAGGGGGCTCTTTGTAATCGGGGGCCCTCGGCATGTTTTCCGGATAGCTGGGACTTGGGTTGCGAAGGGAGGCCCTGCCCCCAGCTGAATGGCATGATCCTGGGCCGGACCCCAAGCCAAGAGCAGGGCCCCTATGCTGCAAAACACTGTGGCCTCTATTTTGCTTTGACGTTCAGGGGTTAATAACGCCGTTCCTCTCCCTCCTTGCTGTACCTGTCTGAGACTGATTAGCAAACGTCTCCTGCATTGTATTTACTTTCTCAATGCTGGCAGTGACATCACTAGCTTTCAGCCACTCCAACGTGTCCAGGAGCCTGCCCATCATCAATCACAGCCATTACAGTGGCAGCGTGACAGATAGACACACACACACACACACACACACACACACACACACACACACACACACACATTAACCCATAAATCACCAATAATTGTTTATAACCCTGTTGAAACCCTGTTTCTCCCTTACCTTATACTTGTCTGGAGCCAGAGAGCAGCCCCTGCAGCACAGTCACATGTCTTCTGTGCTGGGAGGACTGTGTGACATCAGGTGGGCGGAGCCGAGCCATTCTCACATTCTCCTGTATGTGAGCTGGCTACATTGCGGTCTATGGGCAGACGGCGGCACTGTGTGTGCATGCGAGCAGGCAGCTGCCCACTGATCACAGGATAAACATTGTAGTGATGCTGCGGCCCTGAAAAGGCCGCCCCACCCCAGGCTCTGCCCTAGGCACGTGCCTAGAATTGCCTTAGGCAAAATACGGCCCTGCCCCTGAATGTTGACGATTTTTATAAATGTCTTTCCAGTGAAGATGCTGGTCAATGTCTTTATTTACTGTTAAAAGATATACAGTGTTGTTTCATGGGCAAGTGTAAGGTGATAGACACTCCTACCGGCCATGGTTTATTTTTTTTCATACAACTTAAACAGGCTTTCTTAAGAATAAAGGCACAACAAGTCCATGTACCCCCAAACAGCCTCCTGGCTTATGCATAGTTGTGACCAGTAAATGAATATAATTGGTCACAGTTTCCTTTAGACAGAAACCATGGTCTAGGTCACTGATTGATCTCTTCTGCCCAGGCATCAATATATGCATACAAGCATGGCCTAGCCCCTGGTGCCTCCTGCACCTGGTCAGTTCACTTGGCTGCAGACCTCTCCAAGATCTATATACAAGTCACTATCCAGGATGTAGGTGCCTCCTGCATTTCATCAGCCCAATTACCATCAGAAACCTCTGAGGCTCATTACTCTGTTTACTGAAAATACCACCTACCATGAAAATAAGCCCTGTGACTTTTGAGGATCCATGCAGGAGCTATGGCTTATATAGTATACAACTGCCAGTACAGCCCCAGCAACATTGGCTCCCACCAGAAATGTGTGAGGGGCTGGGCTATCGTATTACTGTAGCTCGAACAATGAAAATAAAGAACAAATGTAGATTGTTCATGGAAAAATAAGGCATCCTTTGAAAATAAGCCCTAGCACATATTTTGGAACAAAAATATACGTAAGACTATTTTTGGAGAAACACTGTAGACTTTTTATACTCTTTATAGTCTTAACAGCTCTGTGTGCCTAATTATAAAACCACTCTTAGAGGGTTAACATGCATCCCATCTGTAATACAAATTTTAGTTCAATATCTTTTTATTAGATTTTCACAACAAGGGTAAAATGGTACAAACAACAGAACAGAGGAAATAGAGGAGGAACATATTCATGCTTGGGTCCCCATCCAAGAGCATACAAAGTCAACCGCATACCTCTGGTAACGACCCCCCCCCCCTCCGGTCCCACCCCTCCCGATGGACCGGATTATATCATTCATAGGAAGCCGTCACTCACATTAGCTGCGGCAGGCCCAGCATCCCGCCCCCCGGGGCCAGACCCCCAAACGACCAGGCCGAGGGCCCAAGGCCGCGGGAGGCGAGACCACCCGGCCCGCCCTCCACATGACCAGAGAGGGGGACAACCCAAAGGGTGGAGGGGAAACAAAAAACCCAGGACTAAGGACAACAAGGACATGAATAAGAAGTAAAGAACCTGTAGAAAAGAGAGGGGGAGGGACAACAAGGGAAAAAAAGGGGGGGGGCAGGGGAAAGCAGAAGGCGGTTAGGGGGAAGAGCAAGAGCAAGGCACGGAAGCTGGAAGAACACCAAATCTGCACCTGCAGGCGGTTGTCTCTATAGTCTATCCAGCCCGCCCATGTCATATAGTATCTCTCATGTGTGTCCTCTAATTCCGAGATCCCTTCTTCCATTCGGCGAATGGTCTCGATCTCTTGCACCCATTCAGCGAAAGATGGTGGCACAGTAGAATTCCATCGTCTAGGGATGACAGCTCTTAATGCCGTCAGAAAATGTCTCAGGACCCCTTTCTTACCCTGGGAGAGGGAGCCTGGGAGAAGTGACAACAGAGCCAGCTGCGGGGAGTTCTGTATTGCCTCTCCTGTGATGTTGTTGTAAATTGACAGGACTCTTCCCCACAGCGCCTTAATTGGTGGACAGCCCCACCAAATGTGGGTCATATTCCCAGTTCCCTCCAGGCACCTCCAACATCTAACTGAACGGGAGGCATCAAACTTACTCAGATCAACCGGACATCTGTACCATCGCGATAAGACCTTAAAATTCCTTTCCTGAGCTACGCACGGGACTGCTGCCTTGTGGGTGTACAGATAGATCTTGGTAACGTCTTCCCCAGACACAGTTATCCCTAGCTCCTCTTCCCATCTCCTAATGAATCCCGGCGGGGAGTCATGTGATGCCTCTAGTAGGGTCCTATAGAGGACAGAGACCGCATGCGAGCTGGGGGGAGCCTGAGTAAGGATGTGCTCCAGTTGCGTCAATGGCAACCTACCCCGTTCCACCAGATCCTGATGCGTTATAAATGCTTTCAATTGCCTGTAGAGGAACCACGAGATATGCTGTCCCGGGGCCCCTTCCCTTATTTCGTCTAAAGTTGGGAGCCCGCCTGAGCTCAAAATACTGCCTATTGTAGTGTTGGATGGAGCTTCCCAAACCAGAAATTTTTTGGCCCGCACTCCTGGCTCAAAGGCATAATTATCGAAGAGGGGTGTCAAAGGACCTGGCCTGTTGACCACGGCCTTCTTCTTGGTTAACATGTCCCAGGCCATCAAAAACTGTCCCACTAGATAGGGGAACGATTCCCTCACCTGTCTGGGGAGCACCCCCCCCCAAGGCAGAGACGCAAGACAAATTGGGGAAATCGCCTTTTCCAATCTGACCCACTGCTTCCCTTCCTCCCTCTGAGTCCAGTCCACTATACGGAGCGTGATAACCGCGTTATGGTAAGTTTTCAAATCAGGAAGGCCGACCCCCCCATCCGATTTTAGTCTAGTTAGGGTGCTGAATCTTATCCGGGGTTTCCCTGTACCCCACACAAACCTTAAAAAGGCCGTCCTCATCTTCTTAAAGAAACTGTTAGGTAGGTGAATAGGCACTGTTTGAAAGATATATAAAAATTTAGGGAGGATATCCATTTTTATCACATTAATCCTTCCGAACCAGGTAAAATGCCGTTTATCATATATAGTCAGCTCAGACATAGTCTTTAGGAGCAAGGGGGAGTAGTTTAGCTCATATAGACGTGAGAGGTCAGAGGGGATCTGCACCCCAAGGTATTTAATCGAGTGGGGTTGCCACTTAAACGAATCTCTCAAACTCTTTGAGGGCCGCTGGGAAAGATGTCAGCGGGGCAGTCAAGTGTAATAATAAATCATCCGCATATAAGGAGGCCTTATATTCCTGTCCCCCTGCCACTACACCCCTTATATCCGGGTTCTGCCTTATGGCTACAGCAAGATGCTCCATTGTAATAACGTAAAGTAGTGGGGACAGTGGGCAGCCTTGTCGCGTGCCATTGCCAATCCTAAAGGAAGAGGAAAGGAGGCCATTGACCCTCACTTTGGCAGTAGGCTCCGAATACAGCGCCAGAATCCTGGACAAGAGTAGCGGGCCAACACCAAGCTGCCGCAGAGACGCTTTAAGAAACATCCAGTCGACTCTATCAAACGCCTTCTCTGCATCACAGGAGAGAAGACACATCTGGACTCTCGTTCCTAGAGTGAGCTATTAAGTCAAAGAGCTTGTTGGTGTTGTCCCGCGCCTCCCACCCAGGAACAAAGCCAACCTGGTCCTGGTCTATCAGGCCTGGGAGAATTGATTTAAGCCTAGAGGCCAAAATCTTAGCATAGAGCTTAACGTCTACATTTATGAGGGAGATCGGCCTATAGCTGCTACATAATGAGGGGTCTTTCCCTGGCTTTGGGAGAACTGAGATTATCGCTTCTAGGGACTGCCTAGGGAATCCACAATCTGGTCCAATAGAGTTGAAGACCTTGGTCAGGAAGGGTACTAGCTGTGTTCCAAATTGCTTGTAGAATTTAGGGGTGAAGCCATCCGCCCCCCGGGCTCTTACCCTGTGGTGTTTCCCTGATTGCCCCGGCGACCTCCCGCTCAGAGAAAGGATCCTCCAGAGCCTCCGCCTCCTCGACAGGTATCGCAGGGAGTGGCGTGTTGTGTATGTAGGCTGCAACCGACTCTGGCGGCTCCGCCCCCAATAAGGTGCCGCCATCTTGTCGCAGGTTGTATAAGGATTGATAGTAATCCCTAAAGCTATTTACGATTTGGGAGGGGATAACGGCTAGCTCACCTTGGGACCCTCTGACATGGGGAATATATGTTGCTGCAAGCCTGGGGTGCAACGCCCTGGCCAGCAGCCGCCCGCATTTATCTGCAGACTTATAGAAAAGGACCTTCTGTCTCTCCCTGAATCTAGAGTACGCCTGATTATATAACCCCTGCAATTTGTCTCTGGCCTTCATCAAATCCACAAATATAGTGCTAGATGGGCTTTTTTTATGGTCACGCTCCAAGATCTGGATCTGCTGCACTGTCTGGGCTATCAGGGAAGCTCGTTCCCTCTTTAATCTGGTTCCATGTTTGATGAATTCACCCCTGATCACACATTTCAACGCTTCCCATTGGTACGGGAGGGGAGTAGTGTCCTGCTCATGATTCCTGAGAAATTCCGTCAAAACTTCCCTTACCCCTGACAGGCATGCAGCATCCCCCAACAAATTATTGTTAAGCCTCCAACTCCAACTTCTAGAATAGAGGCCGGGCAACGCCACAGACAAAAAGATTGGAGCGTGGTCTGACCACAATATCTGGCCAATCCACGCGCGCGGTGTCCACTCCATAACATGATGGTTAAGGAAAAGATAATCAATCCTACTGTATGAGTTTCTAGCGGCTGAAAAAAACGTGAAGTCCTTATCACGCCCATGTAACACCCGCCAAGGATCTACCAACTGCATATCCGCCAGCAGTTTCTTCAACTTATTTCTTTTACTCAGAGACACCGCCAACCCACCCGAAGAGGTGTCCAACTCAGGTTGCATGGGGATGTTAAAATCACCCCCCACAAACAGCGTACCTTCGGAAAATTCAGCTAGCATCTTAAGCGTCTTTATACAAAAGCTAACTTGGTCGGTATTTGGGGCGTAAATATTAGCTATCGTATACGTTCTGGTAAACAATTCAATTTTCAGGAAAATAAACCGCCCACTTGGGTCCACTTTAGAATCTAATACTTTATGGGGGAGAGATTTGTGTATGGCAATCGAGACCCCGGTTGCCCTACTAGTAGGATTGGGGGCGTGATGCCAGGAGGAGTAGTAGCGATTCTTAATAACTGGGACATGGCCCGCTTTAAAATGCGTCTCCTGGAGAAGTAAAATAGCCACTCTCTGTTTATGCATGTCATACAATACCTGCGATCTTTTTTCGGGGGTATTTAGCCCCTTAACATTAAAAGAGCCTAATATTAGTTCCGCCATTGCCCGCGCGCCCCCGCCTCCAAAGAGAAAGGGTGAAGATGGGTAGAGAACGAGGGGAAATATTAGGCAGGAAGGGGGAAGGAATGACAAGGGACAGTTAAGGGGTCAAAAGGTAGGGGATTAGAAGAGAAAAGAAAGAAGGAAGCAACGTATATGAAAGGTGAACAGGAAAACAGACAAAAAAGGAAGGTGCGAATGCTAATGCTCGCTAATTTCTCCAAAAGGGAGAAAGCGAGCTGGCCTACTGTGGGGAAAGTGGAAGGCTATGGTCGGAGACCTGGAGATGCACTCTCTTGCACATACGTTATAGGCGACCAACCGCACCTCCAACCCACAACCATTATCAAGCATATTCTTAACAGAGAAACACAACAACATTAACCATCCCGCTTAAGCCCATATGCCCCCTGCCGGCCGCTCCCACCTGTGAAACGGTCGGCAGCGAAAAAACCCCCACCCAATCCAGTCCACCTCCCAGCCCGCCACCCCCTCCAGGCGCCCCCGCAACAGGCCCGAAAGCATATCTACAATGCGGGGCGTGGGCTGGGGCAGCCCGCACCGCCAATAGACCGTCACGAAGTGGTCACACAAGCCCGCCTGTACGGCACAATCTCCCCCCCCCAGGCGCCCACCAACCCGAGCGAGCGGCGGCCCCACGCCCACCAAACGAGGCCAGCGAGAGGGCCCCCGCCCGCCCCGGACTAGGCCCCCAGCCCCAGCCCCCCCCCGGCCAGCCGCCGAGTGCAGCGCCTCCCCACCCCACCGACAGCCAGGACCCATCACACAGAGCACCCCCCCCCCGGCCGGGGCGATCACACCCAGGGGACCGAACCCCGGTCGGGGCGGGCAGCATCCCAACACCCCCACCCCCCCAACAAGACCGCCACCCCCACCCCCCCAACAAGACCGCCGAGCCAACTTCATGCCCCAGACCATTTCCTGACCCTCAAGTCGGCAGGCCCAGAGCAGAGGACACCCGCCGCGAGGGTGGGCCGACCAAATAAGTCACGCCAGCCCAACCCACCAGCGCCGCCCGAGCAGCAACCTGAGCCGTCCAACTCTATGCAACCGCTGGGTAGTTGTACAGTCCTTGGAAAACTCCATAGTAGTCCTTAGAATCTCGGTCTGCATGTCCAGGAAGAGTGGCGGGTCCGCTCCACAAGGCTCAGATCCAGTCTCTGGAGAAGCATCAGCCCCCCGCAGCTGTCGGGAGCGCTGCAACGCGCGACATCAAAGAGCCATCAGTCCCGGCAGCCCGAGGGCCAAGCGACCCCGCGCCGGGGCACCACGAGGGGCAGGGGCATCCAAAAAAAAAAATGGAGGTGGGGGGCAAAGGAGAGGGGCGGGTGAGAAAAGATAAAGGGCAAAACCGGGCTTCTCATATCTCCGCGATCCGCATCACGTTGCAGAGAGGAAGCTGGAACTGAACGGCAAACAACAAACAGGGGATTCCGCCAATCTTCACAAAGCCATACATGGCGGGAAATCGCAGACTGGTCGTCCAGGATGTTGCAGACATTGCTATACTACTTCACGTCTCCCGCCGCCTCTAGCCCTGACCCTCTGAGGCCGAGGTTCTCCAAGGCGAGGACGCGGGCCCGGCTCCCCAAAGTTCCCCAGTGCAGGAGACAGCCAGTCCTCCAATTGAATCTCTGGGATTTCCAGGAAGCGGAAGAGGTCCGGGAGCTGCGCATGAGATCGCAGAACGAACGGCCGCCCCCTCTTCGTGACCACCAGGTGAAAGGGATGTCCCCATCTGTACGTGGCACCGCTGGACTTGACAGCCTCCAACAGTGGCTTCATGACACGTCACATCTGCAGGGTGCGTCTTGCCAGATCAGGTAGCAAGGTTATTTGCGAACCTTTGTAGAGAGTGGGCCCTTTTTCCCAGGCTCTTCGCATGATCTCCTCCTTAACTCGATAGAAATGCACACGACACACTACGTCCCTTGGTCTTGCGGGATCAGTGGAACGCGGGCCGGGCGCCCTGTGGACCCTGTCGATCTCAATGTGTTCTTCTGGTGGTTTACCTAGTACATCGTTGAATATTGCAGTGACGATGTCGCTCAGGTTATTATTCTCAGGAGTTTCGGGAAGTCCGCGGATCCGGATGTTGTTCCGGCGGCTTCGATTCTCCAGATCGTCTAAGTGCATCAAGGTTCTTACAGTTTGCTGGTTAGCGTCCGATAGAGCATGCTGCAGGGCTGTCTGCGTTCTCTCGAGTGCCCCCAAACGCTGGTCAGTGGTAACCTGCTGCTGTTCAAGGGCGCCCACTCTGTTAGATACTTCGGAGACCGACCTCGTCACCTCTTCAAGTTCTCTTCTCAGGAGGGACTCCATCCGGTTGATGTAGTTCTCAAAGTCCCTTTGTGATGGCAAGAACTTCAGTAGTGTGTCGAGATTGTATTGCTCTTTAAGTTGAGATCTACAGCCGGGGGGATCCGGGGAGTCCGCCGCCGCCTGGGACCAGGTGGGAGACCGCAGGGGCCTCCCGCTGATGAGGCCGTCGGAAAATGCCGGACTCATGGCGTCAGTCGGTCGGGCTTCACCAGTATCAAATCCGTCAGCATCGGAGAATCGCGGGCTCTCTCCGGATGATGATTCTGGGCCAGTATCAGAGGTCCGCTGGAGGTCCCAGGGTGCGGGTGTCCCGCCAGTGCTCCCACCAGCACAGTTGTCAGAGGGTCGCTCCAGCAAGCTCTCTCTTCTGTCTTCTGCCATAGCTATTTCATTGCTGTGGGGTGGGGGATGCATCTCCGCCAACACTGTTCTCGTATTCTTGGTAGGGGCCTCCTCGATCTGATCGGCGCCCCCCCTTTGCTGACACACTAAGTCCTTCACGTTGGAGACTCTCGTCTCTTTATTGAAGCCCTGGGCGGTGCGCACTGTCCCCTTCATGGCAAGGGATCGAGCCACTATGTCCTGCTGGGACCCCCCTGCCTCCACCTCTCTCTGTTGCTCCTGGGGCCTGTGTTCCCTGCAGATCCCTTCTCTGCCATCCTCAGGCTGCATTCCTGTCCGCGCCCCCACCGGGTCTTCTCCCGGTCTCCGTTTGCCCAGTCCGGCCCCTGCAGCTCATCGCCGGCTGCCGCTCTCAGATGGGGTAACGCCGGGCTCATCTCCCCGCTCAGTGGGTGACAGGGGACGCACACAGGGCGGCAATGCCTGGCTCATCTCCCCCCTGTCCCCCCCGCCGCTGGGTACCTCGTGTTCGCCGCCGGCGGCTGTCACATCGCGCGCCGCCGGCCTCCTCCGCTCCCCGCCGCTGCTCAAATCTTCTGCCGGGGCCGCAGCCTCCAGCTGTGCAGCGCCCGACCTCAGCCGCTCCCGGCTGACAGGCTCTTCAAGCCCCGGATCTCCTGGGCTGCGCAGGGGGTCACGATCCTCCGCCGCCTGCCGACCACATGCTTTCCCGTCCGCCATCTTGGGGCCCAATTTCTCGGTGCCGACCTGCTTCTTGCCGGTGAAGAAAACGTTGATTTTGCCTGGATGGCTGCTCCCCGCCGCCGGCCGACTCTTCCTGCGCCGGGACATCCCAAGGAATTCCGGATCTGGGGTGCGGATCACCCTAATTCAGCTGATGGTAGGTGCAGAGCTCCAACACATAGGTGTTCACGCCACCATAACCAAGCCACGCCCCCCCTGTAATACAAATTTATTGCTAATGTCCTGACACATGATTTAAGGAGTTAATGACTGGTGGTGTGCTAGAAAAACAAAATTCTTGTCATTCTATCTTTTTAAGTTCGAGCTTTCTGTTTCCTGCAAAGAAAAAAAGTCCCCTGAGTAAAACTGAAAACCAATATGAGAGGAAGCATACCACTTCCTGCAGATAATCTGCCAGGACAATGAGAGGAACTGTTGCTCTGTGGATGCTGCATAATACCAAACCCCTCTATTAGAAAGACGACTATAAATAATGACCGTATTTTTGCTTCCCTAAAAGTTGGGGGAAAATGTCCATGCATATTATGTAGTGAATGTAGCATCTGGTCACTTTGCTGCGGGGCAGGGGGTTGCCGGTAAATAAGTGCAGTACGATTGCCGAGAAAAGTCAGCAGCTGCCCCCCTCCTTCCTTCCTCTCTCTTTTTTGAATCCTTTGCCTCAGGTTACATGAAAGTGCTGGACCATACTGTGGTCAGTGGGCTTGCACCAGAGTCTGCACTTGTAAGTTTCCAGCCGAATGAATCAGAGAAGAGAGAGGGGTAAGGAGGGGGCAACTGCTGACTCTTCTCTATAGCTAAGCTGAAGGGGAGAAGCTGAAATATGCATCCCTGTGCTCTGTTCTGAGCCCGGGTAGAAACATGTAAAGCTGTGTTAAATTCCATTCCTCATTCCTCCTACAACACAACGTTCAACAGGATGCAGAGCCAGAACTAATATTGTGTTGCATGCTCACAAATCATGCACACATGTGTAGAAGTGACAGCATCAGCTTTTCTGGTCCTATTGTAATATGTTTTCCTATGACTTTTGTGAGTTAACCCTTGTGATTTACACCATTTGTTGTGTTACTAACACATATCTATGTGTTAGTAGTTGGGGGGGGGGGGTGTTGTGCACTTTCCTGGTCCTGGGGGGGTTTGGAACTGAAATCTAGGTGGAGGGGAGAGGGGGCACATCCCTCTCACCTCCCCAATGCAGTGCCGAGGGAACTGGGGGGCCCTAGCCCAGGGCTTCACCCACCCCAGCTCATCCTCCCACAGCGTCCTGCACCCCCAGCCCCACCTGCCTCCCTTCTGCATCCCACTTCCCAGGCTCCCATTCCACCACCATTACAGCCCCCCAATCAACTGCAGGTCGTTCGAGGTGGTGACCCCCCAGCCAGGTCTGGATCTAGCATGCCTGGTGCCCACCCCTTGTGCCGTCCCTACCAGCACAGTCACCGCGGCCAAGCTCAAAGGGGATGAGTTTCCCAGAAGTGAATGCTCCTCGCTTCTTCTTTTCTCTCAACAGGCAGTGTTCGGCCAGGATCTAGGCCAGAGTGGAATGGCGGCCAGGGCATCAGGACAAGGTGTCAGGCGCCCGTGCGGGGATACTTGGCACCGTCTGGCACAGAGGTGGCGGGATTGTCTTCCAGAGTGTCAGCGGTGGCACCAGGACATTCGACGAGAAGTGGGTCACTGGGCCGCAGCTCATCGGGACGTCAGACGGGTAGACGCAATCCCTCGGCAAGGTGAGCTACTGCCAATTGGTGATCATATGTCTGTGTTGCAAGTGTTGGGGGATGGTTCGGTGCCTGTCTGGGATGATGGCTCAGGTGGGATTTTGAGTTTGGGGCTTACTTGAGTGGGCAATGGTGTGTGGGTTCTTGGCCAAGATGGTGGGTAGAATTGGCCCTTATTAAAAACCTAGGCTTTTTGGAGTTATTTTCAGCAGTACTGTTGTAGCAGTAACTTTTTGGAGAAAGGCACTGAGGAATAAGGTTGTTTGTTTTTGGTCCAACAATGTCAGTAGTGTTGGAGGCCAATTTGTAGAGGTCATCATCTCTGCCGGTCATCAGACAGAGAACGGGATAGCTGATGCTTTATCTCGTGTTCACAGTGGGATTGTTTCGGGAGATTGTGGGGGGAGTTGTGCCCAGAATGACTGATGGAGATTGTATGAGATGCTTATTCGAGTTAAACAGGAGGTTGGTTGCAAAATTTACATGGGGTTGTTATGTAAAAGTGTGGCAGCATTGTTGGGCTCTGGATGAGGAATCCGGAGTGCCTTCTATGGAGGGCAACAGGCATGACCTGTTTTTATGGTTGTGGATGAGCTGTTAACAGTGAGGGAGTCCCCGACCTCGAGGGATAGGAAGCGGTCGGCTCTGGCCTTCTTTATCGGGATGGACAAATTTTACAAAAAACTTTTGGGTTAGGCAGGCATTGAAGGGCTGGTGCAAGACAGAAGACAGTTGATAATTGGCGGTCGGTATCTTGGGAAATTTGCCATGGGATCATCTGTACACTGTCACGGGTTTGCTCTTCTGGCTTAGGGAATTTTTGGGGGTCAGGCCAAAAGGGGGAGGGCAGTTGTATGTGTGAGGATGAATCTTTTTTATCCCACTTTCAGTTCCTGGTGGTAATTAGGAATTGCTTAGTAGAGATGGGTCTGTCCAGCAGGGAATACAGCACCCACTCTTTTTTGATAGGAGCAGTGATGGAGTCAGCGAGGCTGGGTTTGCCGACGGAACTTGTACAAAAACTGGGAAGATGGGAATCGGTGCGGTTTAGGTTGTATATTCATATGGAATCGAGCAGGCATAGTCAAAGCGAAGGGAGGCGTGATGAGTTGGGGTTATGAGCTAGTTTTTTGTTTCCCTCTATTAATCCCCATTCGTTTTTAGACTCGACATGCATCATTACGGAGGAGTGGCAAACAATACCCCAACAGTGGGTGAAACTGGGTTAGGCTGGTGTGAAAGGGATGGGGTGGTGTGAGCTGCAGTATCACATTCTGGACATGACAAAAAAGGGGGTCTTTGGGGCTGTTGGTATGTCACGACTTGGGAAGCATTCCAATGAAGCACTTTATTAAATCATCAACAATGGATTTGCTGTATTTCCTGGTGTTAATCTGGTCGGCAATAGTTCCCCGTTTTTAATGTTTTGCTAAGGGAGATGGTGGTGGAGATGTGGTGAGCTGGACAGTGCTAAGGTTTTAGCACTGTTCAGCTATGGCATGCCCAGGAATGTGGCTGAGCTTAGATCGGCTTCCGCTTGTGGCTGGTCAAGAGGTAATTTTTGGGTTCTAGTTAATCTTTGGGCTTCTCAGACCCTGAACAGGAGAGGGATCTTACTGCATTTGTTGTTTACTGTTATTTATGTGGCTGATTAAACTTAATCTTTTCAACAAAGTGGTGGTCCGGACATTTATTTGGTGAAGGGTGGAGTGTAAATGAGGAGGGTACATGGAGTGCTTGTCCAAACATGCGCCTCTCACTAATGAAAGAAAACTGCTTGCTGGTGGTTCACTTTAAAACATTGTAATTGGCACCTGCCATATTATATCATCTGTCAAATTGTTTGAAATGTAATCTACAAAGAAAAAAAAATTACACAGCTTACAAAGAATGAAGCTTAGATACACTTGCGCTGGAGTGGCGAGAATACTCCAGTTAATAACTCAACTCAACTCAGTAGCCCAATGTCACTATGCAATGAACGGGAGCTGGGGTCTTCGGGCAGCTCTCACCATAGCCTGGGTACACTGAGATTAGTAGTCCATCCGGTTGGTTATACAGCCTAATTGAAAGTGCTCTGGATAAGCGAGTGATGAATTGATGCTGATTGGCCAGACGGCATGAGAGGGAGGAGTCCTGTGTTGAAATACGAAAGGTGGGTGGAGCGAAACGTGCGTCGGTGGCTGGCTGGCCCAACCAGGCCCAAGTCCCCTCTCCACAGGTGCTGGCCCAGTGCCTCCTTTGCAAGATGAGTGGTGTTTCTGTGAAGGGTTTTAGATTTGTGGATTGTCCATTCAAAGGTAATGTATGTCGGTAGAGCAGCGGCTTACTAATCTCATTGTACCCGGGCTATGGTGAGAGCTGCCCTGCATAGTAATATTGGGCTACTCCCATCCTGCATTCCCTCCCTTCACCTGCACAACTTGGCACTTTGCAGCACGCTGCTAAATTGTGATTATACATTACAGTGAGGCTATTTATCTTTTTGATGGACGTGGTACAGAGTACCGATACTTGGCCGGCCACCTCAGTGCAACATTGTGGATGAGTGAGGATGGATGGTGGCATGCATGGGTGTATGGGGGGGCATATATTTTTAATATACACAATGCTGTGTGTTGTTTTATTGTATTACGGGATTTTGTACAGTGGTTTTGTGACAGGGTTTTTGTGCAATATATGAATTGTTTAGTTGTTTGGTGCCAGCCCCAATCTCGTTTATTAAGATTTTCAAAAATTAAGACAATACAGGTACATAAGGAAAGGCAGTACAGACATGGAATCAATCCGGGTTCCCATACCCCTCCGCCTCCAGGCGCAGCTGGGGCACTATCCCACCCCAAGTCCCTCCCACACTGCCCCCAAACGCCCCCCCAACGAACGTTTTATAAATTGACTGTACGCTGTGTTTGCATCTCTTACCCCTGATGGCGAGAGTCAGAATTTCCAGGGAGGAAGGTAACCAGGCCTCAATAGGCAAGGGTCACCACAGGGGGGAGTATTCTGCGTCGTTTTAGGGCCCGTGAGAGGAAGCCGCCAGTGCCGCATCACAACGAACCAGACCCCCCGCCTCACCACCCGAAGCCCAATGGAGGGCTAAGGGCTACCCCCCTGCCAGCCACCAAGGCATATGAGACTTTGTGTTTATGTGGACGGTTATAAATATGTTTATAAAGAAAATATACTTATTAAAATTAATAAAATTAATTAAATCTTTTTGCTGATGTTTTAGTAAAGTAATTACCTTTTTCCATAAGAGTATTGAAGAGTGATGCATTTGAAAAAAAGAAGAGGTACCCAAATGTCTGGGACACAAGATCTGGATGAAGTTCAAACTCGCGAGTCAAATCCATGGTAGCCTGGTAAATGGCAAGGATGCCACGTGTGCCTTCTGGCATGTTGCTCAACTCCCCTACGTCAGAGAGACTGCTAGTAGGGTCTGTGAAAGGATTGCTTTCTAGCAGGGCCGGTAATGCTGCATACAGTGTCTGAAAAGAAACAAGTGTAAATCATAATTAGGAATGTAGCATTTTTGTGTGTACATCATACATACACTTGCATCACTGTCCCTCAAAGGAGCTCGCAATTTAATATTGTTAGCATATTTATAAACTATAGGCAATATATTCATACACCAATTAAGTCATACACCAAGAAAAGATCAAGCAATCCAGTTCCTCAGTAAAACATTTACTGCACAATTAAAAATCCACGGCTGGAGGAAAACAGCATGTAAGGACCCTACTGCAGCGTATTTCACAATTACTATTGGTCTTGCCTATGGGTGGATGGAGATTACATGTCCTGACCCTAAGAAAGAAGGTGAAGGCTAAAAAAAATGGAGAAGGCTATGTCAGGTGAAACATTACCTGCCGCTGGATTCTCTCACCACAGAAATGAACCTGTGGCAAGTGGGCGCAATGAGTTGGACTAAGACCAAGGCATAGGTTGAAGGCCACTTCAGAGACAATGGATGGTCAAAAAAGGCTAGGAGACTAAGGAATCCACAAATAAAACAATTGACAAAAAAAAATTTGGATGAACAGCATAGAGAAAATAAATTGCAACACGTCAACTGGCCCAAGAAAGTTGTATTCTGCAGTAGCAATATTTGTCCATATACCTCCAACTGTCCCAATTTCCGTGGGACAATCCCACTTTTGAGCATTTGTCCTGGTGTCCTGCAACACCATTATGTGTCCCTCACCACCACTCGTAAGTGCTGTCCATTCCCTTGCCGCTACCACTGTCTGTCGCCTCACTGCCCATCCATAGCCTTGTCGCAGAGCGTTCCTCTCCATCACTCACCACCGCTGGCTGGTGGGCGGGGCTCCAGTGAGGAAGAGGAGCCATCTGTTCATGCTGGAGGATGGTAAGAGCTGTGTGTGTCTGTGTTCTCGGGGAAAGGGGTTGAGAGATGCTGCTCACTAGTTGTAATGAGGGATACCCCTCACTGGTGGTAATGAGGGATGCCCCTGACTGGTTGTAATGAGGGATACTCCTCACTGGTTGTAATGAGAGATAACCCTCATTTGCGACAATGAGGGATGCCCCTCACTGGTGTCAATGAGAGATGCCCCTCACTGGTTGTAATGAGGAATATCCCTGACTGGCAGTAATGAGGGATGCCCCTCAGTGGTTGTAATGAGGGATGACCCTCAGTGGCTGTAATGAGGGATGCCAATCACTGGCTGTAATGAGGGATATCCCATACTAGCAGTAATGATGGATGCCATACTGGCATAATGAAGGGATGCCACTTACTGGCTGTAATGGGGGATGCTACTCGCTCGCTGTAATGGGGGATGCTACTCGCTCGCTGTAATGGGGGATGCCCCTCACTGCCTGTAATGAAGAGATGCCCCTTACTGACTGTAATGAGGGATGCTGCTCACTGGCTGTAATCTGGGATGCCCCTCGCTATCTGTAATGGGGGGATTTTGCTCCCAGCGGATAGAAGATTCCCCTGAGATCTAGTTCCGTCACACAGCATGTGTGGGGAAAGTCTCTTTACCCTGCAGTCTAGAGGGGAATTTACATGACAGAAGGGTGGCCAAAGGGGGGCCTGAACACAGGTGGGGGGCAGCGTTTTGCGCTGGGTGCCAGAAAGCCTAGATATTCCTCTGACTTACCGTTAGTGCTATGAGTGCTCTTCCTCTTAGCTCAAGAAAAAAAAAGAAATAAAGAGGAAGAAAGAGAAAGGTAAATTCAAAAAGAGGAAAAAAATGTAGAAGAAAGAATTATAAAGAGATGTCCAAAAATAAAAGGATGGAGATGGGGGTATTTTGCAAGAGAGAGGCCTGCTGCTCGAGTTAAGAGCTCTAGGTGCCCCCTTACAAAAAGTTTGGGATGGCGCTCTATACGACTGCACACCTTGCACACCCCAAAAGCTGGCCATGCAGGTAGCATGTAATGAGGAGTTCCAAAGCAGCAGCAGCAGCCACAATGTTGGAGCACGGTAGGTGGCAGAGAATCGAAAGTTCCAAAGCAGCAGCAGTCACATCACGTTACTGGGGGAGGGGGGTGATAGTTGTCAGCAGCTAAAAGAGTCCCAGAAGAGGAACAGACAAGTTGGTGGAGATTGTAAGGCAGCAACAACATGAAAAATCTCAGGTACCAAAGGCTCATAAGTACTGAAGCAGCATCATTCACTTTGCTGGAGGGTGGCATTTGGCAACAGTATGCAGAGTCCCAGAACAGGAACTAACAAGTTGGTGGAAAGTGGCAGCTGGTAACAGCATGAGGAGTCCCAAAACAGGAACAAACACATTGGTGGTGAGTGGCTGTTGGCAAAGGTTAAAGGGTTCCAAAACAGCAACAGTGACCCTGGCGGAGAGTGGCAGGTGGTAACACCATGATGTGTCCCAGAATAGGAACATGCAAATTGATGGAATGTGGAAGATGGCAACAACATAAAGAGTCCAGAACAAGATATACACATTGGTGGAGGATGGCACTTGGCAACAGCATGAGGAGTCCCAGAATAAAATCAGTGACAATGATGGAGGGTGGCAGTTGACACAGAGTAAAAAGTCCAAAAACAGTGAACCTGGTATAGAGTGGCAGGTGGGAACAGCATGAAGAGTCCCAGAATAGGAACAATGGCATTGATGGAGGGTGTGAGTTGGCACAGAATAAAGAGGCCCAAAAGAGCAGCAGTGACCCTGGTAGAGGATGGCATGAAATAACAGCATGAGGAGTCCAGAACAGGTACAGACAATTGATGGAGAGTTGCAGGTGGCACAGAATGAAGAGTACCAAAACAGCAGAAGTCACATTGCTGGAGAGTGGCAGTTGGCAGAAGCATATGAAGTCCCACAACAGGAGCAGTGACATTGATGGAGGGTGGTAATTTGCACAGAATAAAAAGTCTCAAAACTGTAACGGTGACCTTGGTGGAGAGTGTCAATTGTCAACAGCATGAAGAGTCCCAGAACATGAATGGCACATTGATGGAGAGTGGCAGGTGGCACAGAATAGAGTCCCAACAAAGCAACATTGACCCTGGTGGACAGTGGCATATAGCAACAGCATGAAGAGTCCCAGAACAGGTAGCGTGGCATTGATGGAGGCTGGCAGTTGTCACAAAAACACAATTCAGTGAGACTTTTGATTCTGATCCATTCCAGGCCGTCCCTTAATCATTACACCTGGGTAATTCCTGCCCGGATGGGCGTGGACTGCAAGATTAAAGGTGTGGCTCCTCCCGGCCCATATAAGTAGCAGCGGCCTCTAATCAAAGACCAGTAATTAAATAGCAGTAAATCATAACAAGAGGCTAAGGCCGGGAGGCCCCAAATATAGGAGACCATGTTACTTCACACCGCCTACGCTTGTTTTTTCTCGAAAAATCCGTCTCATCCTTTTTTTAATTTTTTTTTTTCAAGTGTCCTATTAAATAATAAATGGAGTAATCACCATAAAAAAGGCATCCAGGGCATAATAAACCCCAAAAGAGGGCAGGTCGGACGGCCTGGAATGGATCGGAATCAAAACCAATTCTACAGGTGAGTCTCACAGAATTGTGTTTTTTCTTCCAATCCATTCCGGGCCGTCCCTTAATCATTACACCTAGGACATCCAAAAGCAGTGCCTAATATGGGCGGAATCCCCAATGCGGTACAGCAGGTAGTTCAATTCACTACCGCCTGAAGTACTTTTTGACCAAATACAGCGTCAGCTGAGGCCCTAACATCTACCTTGTAAAAATGGTAAATTTATGAACCGAAGACCAGGTGTCAGCTTTACAAACCTGTTCCACCGAGGCCTGATGCTGCAGGAAGCACCAATGGTCCTAGTGGAAAGAGCTGTGACCCAAACAAGGGGCTCCTTCCCCTTGGCAAAATAGACTCTTACCACTGTCTGTCTAATCCATCGACTGATGGCAGACTTAGCTGGTGGAAGACCTTTCCGTGGACCCTCAGGTATGACATAAGAAGTCCAAACTATGGAAAGATTGTGTAGTAGTGAGATAATACCTTAGTGCTCTCACTACATCCAAACAGTGAAGAACACCCCTTCCTTATTAGACACTGGAGCAGGACATAAGGAAAGCAAAACCATCTCTTCATTAAAATGAAAAAAGATACCTTTAGGAAGAAAATCCTAAAACACTCAAATAACGAAGCTTACTGATAAGCTGCTAATTCAGAAACCCGCCTGCTGAGGTTATTGCCACTAAGAGATAACCATATGCGCCCTTAGACTTAATGACGTATCTACCATGGTCCAAAAAGGAGGACCCTGAAAAAACAAGTTCAGGTCCCAAGCCGGCAGAAGTGGATTTTGAGAAGGCCGCACATGAGCGACTCCTTGTAAAACAAGTTCTGATAAAATCATTCTCAGCTATGGGTTTCTGAAAGAAGACAGGAGATATTTGTCCTCAATTGAAGACCTTTATCAAGACTTCTGCAAAAAATCAATATATTCTGTAAACAGAACAGTAGTACAAGCGAACCCCTGGATTCGCACCAAGCAATTAATTTTTGCCAGACTCTATAGTACTTCACTTGATAAAGATTTCTTCCTGGCCTGAATCATAGTCTGCATGACTCTGGCAGAAAAAAAAACCCTTTCTTCCAAGATAAAGGATTCAATAGCCAGGTCTTCCATGCCAGAACCTTTGATTTGGGATGCCTTAGAGGCCTCTGTGTGAGAAGATCTGGATCGTCGCCTCCACAAGTTGCCCTGTGACATCCTTACTATGTCTGAGAACCAGCTTCTTGTCACCGAGGAGCCACCAGAATGGTTGGGACTCCCTTGAGAGCTAAACCTTTTTTAGTACTCGACCCAGGAGTGAAATCGGAGGGAAATGCATAAAGAAGCTTGAATGCTGACCACTGAAGAGTCAGGACATCTGTTGCCATTGTTAGAGGATCCCTGGGCTGAGAAACTTAGGACCTTTCGGCTAAGCCGTGATGCAGGAGACCTACGTCTGGGATCCCCCAGCACATGCATAGGGATTAAAAAATCCTCTGGCTAAGAGACCATTCCCTCTGATGCAGGACCGTTCTGCTGAGATGATCGGCCTACAAGTTGTCCACTCCAGGTATGTGTACCACCAAAAGACATGGAAGCACTTTTGCAGAGACGTGTCATGACATTCCTAGAAAAGAATAACTCTTGAAGCTATGAAAAGATATCCTTCTGGGCCCCCTGACATGATGTATCAACCGATAGACTCAGTAAGGGATTACATGTATTCCTGACTTCTTAGAGAACAACATGAGACCTGCCAACACCTTGGTAAACACCCTTGGTGCTGATGATAGACCGAAGGGTAGCGCCACAAACTGAAGAAGTAGGCCACCTACTACAATGTAGGTATGCATCCTTATAAATACACTGTGGTAAAAACTCCAATCTCTAAAAAGGTGAGATACGGCAGATCTCAATGCTTCTGCTTTCTGCTGAATTCGGGATACCTCTGACCGGAGATCTGATGGGGTCTGGTTCCGAATTTGATTTTGTAACCTGAGAATACAACTTCCTATATCCAAATATCTGTTACATGAAGCCTGCAAATATGAGCCAAATGCAGAAGCTTTCCCCCCACACCTCAAGGGCGGGGGCATCCCTTCATGCCTGAGCCGGCTTCGAAGGGGGTAGTTAGGGGGGCCTTAGTTTGGAACTTTGTCTTATTCCCAAAAAATTATCTTCGATATCCCGAAGAGGCCGAACCTCTAGCCGGAACCCCGGAGTATTAGAGGCCCTGCGGAAGCATTATTAGACTTCGGCTTCTGTGGCAGATTAAATGACTTACCACTAGTAGCATGCTTTACCAAGTCAACCAAGCACTCCCCAAACAGACGCCCCACCTTAAAAGGGTAGTCCCATCATATTCCTTTTTAGAGGCTATGTCAGCTGCCCATTGCTTAAGCCATAAAGCACACCTTAAGGTGACCACCAGAGCTAGGCTCCTGGCACACAACCAGATCAAACCTCCATAGCCTGGATCACATACCTGTTAGAGCCAACTGGCTTTGATCAACTGGGAGCATGGCTTCCGTGAACAAGCCTTACAAGTCTTAAGAGTCCAGTTTTTTTAAAACCTCCTGCTCACAAAAAATGGTATGGATGTAGCACAGGCCGGCCACAAGGTCGACCCCATAAAAGCACGACATGCCACCTGATCCACCGGCTTATCCGCTGGATCCTTTGGAGAAGCACTATCAGAGGATGGCATAACCAAAATATTAAAGAGACCTGGCCCCAGAGCATCCACAACAGGAGGGTGAGACCATAATCTGGAAGAAAAGGATACATAGTATCTAGTACTTTAGGAATGATAGGAAGCCTATTGATCAGATTATAATAAAGTGTATGCCCCGCAACATTCTCCAGAATGGAGGAAATCAACCATCCATCCATCTTCTCCATAACCGGACACCCCATTGTGTAGAGGACTCTGAATCCCAAGTCCCTAATGGATGAAATCCCAATGGATAACTTCCTGAGAGACTATGGCAGCCACAATAAAATATATTTTTTTAGTAGCCAATACATCATAATGACTCTATATGGGTTTAGGACCATTTGAGGGCCGCCGACAGAGTTTAAAGACTCAGGAGACTATGGCAGCCACAATATCCTCTTCAACTCAGAGGAAAAATTATTTTCTTTAAAAACTTTTTAATAGCCAATACCCCATTATGACTCTCTATAGGTTTAGAACCACTTGAGGGCTGCCGACAAAGTTTAAAGACTCAGAAGGAGACCATGGCAGCCACAATATCCTCTTTAACTCAGAGGAAAAAATCTTTTCTTTAAAACCTCTTTAGTAGCCAGTACTCCATTATGACACTATAGGTTTAGGACCACTTGAGGGCTGCTGACAGAGTTTAAAGACTCAGAAGGAGACAGCCACAATATCCTTAAATACACTCAGAGGATTTTTTTAATTTTATAAACCTTCTTAGTAGCCTCACAAAAGGTTTAGGTCCGCATGCAGGCTACGAAGGGTTTATTTTTCGCTCAGAGAGCACTGGCGACAGGGGTCAGAGCCCCAACTGTCTCCCTATCCACTACAACCATAGAATAATCCCTGCACACCGTGCTATCCTTGTCCAGTGCCACTGCATGCATACTGGACATGGGGTAAATCTGGTAAGACCAGATCCAACTACCCCAGATGCCCCCGCCATGGTGAATTTAATAATACTAGTCTATGACCCTGGGGATCTGAGACCAAGTATATATAGGTTCTCGACAGTCACAAGACTACTGTGAGTCCTCTGGGGGGTAACCACCATATATATATAAATTATATAGCAATATTATATTTGCCCCTTTTCTAATCTATAATAGTATAGATTTAAACATTAAACAATAAAAAACAGTATTAAAAAACAAACAAAATAAACAAAAGGTTTAGGTCCACTTGAGGGTGACCGTGCAGTGGCTCAGAGCAGCCCCTTTTTGCTGGCCAACAACCTCAGCTTAAACACATGGGAAAGAGCAATAAGAAAGGGAAAATCCCTTGGTCCCCCCAATCAGGCTCACCAGACAAAAACCTGCGGCTGTGTAACACTCAGAAAGCACCCCAGACCCCGGCGCTTCGCCTTACCTTCACGGACCCCAAAACAGCAAAAGCTGGGGAGGCATAGAGTTGGGTCAGAGGAATCCATGGGAATAAGGTCGTGCAGGAAGCCGACAGGTTGTATTCCCCGCTTGCTGCCAATACCTAATCTTGAGAGAGAGAATCAAGCGATCTTCACAGTCCTTCCAAACTGCAAAAAATAAACTGTCTTTGATTAGAGGTAGCTGCTACTTATAGGTGGTCGGGAGGAGCCACACCCTTAATCTTGCAGTCCACGCCCATCCGGGCAGGAATTACCCAGGTGTAATGATTAAGGGACAGCCTGGAATGGATTGGAAGAAAAATAAAACTCACCTCCACCTGGGACCTAACAGCAGGTGTCTATGCCTCCCCCTGGGGGCCTCCATTCCCCTATGGGGTCTTCACCGGGGCAGAGTTCCCTGCCCCACCACTTCTAATAACATGGCCAGCCGCCGCAGGGACCTTTTACAGGAGCTGTAAGATCTGGAATGGATTCAATATGGAAGAGAGATATAATAAAAGATTAAAAAAATAGAGAAAAAAAGAAGAAATGTGAGTGAAGGAGAGAGAAATGTGCAAATGCAAGTAAGATGGAGTGTCATGTCCCACGACGTGTTTCATTTTACCTGGTGTAACTGCTTCATATAGTTTTTATTTACATAGGCTGATCAGTGAGCATTTAACTGCCTCTCTGGTTCCCCTAGTCTAGCAAGCAGTTCTTCCCTTCTTCCCCTCTCCCTCAGCCATTTCTAGTTTTGCATCCAAGCAGTGCACACCTGCTGTTCTTCTTACCTGCTGCTGTTGTCATGGATTTACATCATCACAAGTTTCCTGCTGTAGTGGAAATACATTTCAAGATTCCTGCTGTAAGAAGTGTTTATTGCAAGATTCTGTACTGAAATTAAGCTTCTAAACGTATGTACATGACTCATGACAAGCCAAGTAAGCTATCTGCCAAGCCTTATGAAGTAAGAACACATCCGTCACAGACACACACAGACAAAGTGAAGCTTTCTACAGAATTCACATTACTGCCATCTGGTGAGTCAGAATACTAAAAATAATGTTTATTCATCTGCTAAGATTGTTCAACAGCCCTCATGCACAGCTTAGCTATAGGTCACCAGCGTGTATATATATGTTGCTGCAGCCATTATAGAAGACTAGATCTTTCTCTACATCCAGCCTAAGTGTGTTATTACAGCTTAAGCCTCAGCACAGCTAACTGTGCCAAAATGACCTACATTTACTGTGTGCCTTTGAGAGAATATTAAAGTACATTTGTGGTGATTTAGACTTTGCTCAGATCATCAACGTTTTTCTATAAGCAAGTGAAGCTGATTCATTTCCGCCTTCAGCATCAGCAAGGTAACAATTGCTGAATGTTCTCCCTAGCCTGTGCTCTACAGAATAGTTACAATCGCAAGTGCCCTTTCTTGGCAGCTGGCCAACTTACAGGTTATTACTTTTTCTGCAAACATCTCTGAGGCACTTTATGCTGTCTTCACAGAATACATAACTACAGCCCAGAATAGAACACCCAGCAATGGGAGACTATAGGGTTGATTCAGAGACACATCCGCATGCACTTTCACATGTGTGTGTATTATTTGCGAATTTTTGCCTTGTTTTTTGGCTGTTACGTTACTTTTTTCATGCATAAATGATATTTTACGTTATTTCTGATAAGTTACGTTATTGGTATGGGCTTGCGTCTGATTCTGAGACCTGATTGCAGATGGACCTCCGCCCTATATAACAGTTTCATTTCCACTCCACTTACGGGACCATTTAGGACTCGGCATTCCTGTAGAAAATGTTTTGCGGCTATGTGGAGGAGTATGAGCGCCTTCAGCTCAATGGCATAACCTGCATAAGCATGGCCTCATCCATTAATGAATTAATTAATGACATATGGCCTCATGAGTTATATTAAAAAATAATCATTCCATCCATACATGTATTTGCAGAACAATAATTTTCTTCTCTTTTTTTTTTTTACAGACACCACACAGGCGAGATTAGCCCAACTCACTGCAACGGTGTTTCGGCTGGTGGGCGATATACAAGAGCTCAGAGCTTCGATGGGGACCACAGATGAAGAATAATTATCTGGGGCCTGCCATGGCTTTGTATATAGTTTTATAAAGTTTTTAAATGTTAAACTTTTAAATGTTTTTTTTAGAAAAATACAAAAATTTCTAAAGAAAAAAACAAAATATTGTTAAATAAAAGCATTAAAACAAAAAAAAAAAAACACAAATTGCAAATACATTTTGCATTTCCTAATAAAAAAACCAAAAGATAAAACTTGTTTCTGTCTTATTTTATGTTAAAGAAAAATTCATTAAGGGTTGGTTACAGGAAAACGTTGGAAGAACTAAAAAGAAAAGAGCGCAAAATAAAGAAAAATGAAACCGCAAGGAAATTGAGGTAAGCATTAACCCTTCTAGTACCAGCTACGTGACTCTCACGTAGCTGCCTCTCCAACCGTTAAGTGCCAGCTACGTGAGAGTCACGTAGCTGACTTTAGAGCCCCATAAAAAAATAGTAGAAGAAGTAGTAGATTTTCGCCCCTGGGCTTCTGATCTTCAGGAGGGGGCCCGGAATAGGCCCCCTTCCCCCCGCCGGTGCCAACATCTGGAAAAAAAAAAAGTAAATTTCATTTACTCACCTCGCAGCGCGATGGCTCTCCCCGGGTCTTCTCTTCACCAGGGGGGCTCCGATCCCCCCCCTGGGCTTTCCACACTTCGGGTGAGGGCCCAGAAACAGGCCCTCACCATCCTCTTCGGCCGGTGCTGGCCCCACCCCTTACCCCGCCCCTAGCTCCGCCCACTTGATGACGTCATCCCGCTCCTCGGGTTACCGGCACCCGGGCTCCGTTCTGTCAGTTGTCGGTAGCGATCGGAGCAGGGAGGGTGGCAGGCAGGGAGGCTCTGATCTCCCTGCCTCCCTCCCTCCCTGCTCTGATCACTACCGACAACTGTCATCTGCAGCGGCGTGGGACACTGGATGGGAGGTAAGTATAAGTGAAAGAATAATAATAAAGAATTTTGTGTCTGTGTCTTTTTTTTTACTTAACCCTTTGTGAACTGGTAAGGGGTCCATGAGACCCCTTATACCAGTTCACAAGGCTTTGGGTATGGCAGGTCACCTGCGGCAAGCGGGTGACTTGCCATAACCCCCAGCCCCCCATTACCTGCCTTCCCAACGGCCAGGGGGGGGCAGAAGGGCCCGGGTCACGTGGCTATGTGGGCTAGTAGCCTGTTCTACAAGCCCCCATAGCTGGTCCGGGTCGGTAATGCTGGGTAAGGGGGACCCTACGTCATTTTTTGGGAGGATTTTAAGGATTTTTAACCCTTAAAATTCCCCCCAAAAAATGAGGTCCCCCTCCCTGGGAGGGGGGACCCTACATCATTTTTTTTTTAAGTTAACCCCTTACAACTATGCAATCATATTGCATAGTTGTATTCTATCTGAAATTTCCTAAAACTGCTGTTTCAGTTTGGGGAGTTTCCTGGGCAGGAAATGGTGTCTACCAATACATGTGTGGTACCGTTGTAACCGGTTGTCACACGCAATAATATTTTATTAACAAACTTACATTTTTTATTAGAAAAAAACACTACAAATTGTAAAAAATATTTTTTTTTTATTTTTTTGCACATATTTCACCCAAAAGTACAGGTCCTTCTCAAAAAAATAGCATATAGTGCTAAAGTTCATTATTTTCCATAATAAAATGATAAAAATTAAACTTTCATATATTTGAGATTCATTGCACACCAACTGAAATTTTTCAGGTCTTTTTTTGTTTTAATACTGATGATTTTGCCATACAGCTCATGAAAACCCCAAAATCCTATCTCAAAAAATTAGCATATCATGAAAAGGTTCTCTAAACGAGCTATTAACCTAATCATCTGAATCAACTAATTAACTCTAAATACCTGCAAAAGATTCCTGAGGCTTTTAAAAAAGCCCAGCCTGGTTCATTACTCAAAACCGCCATCATGGGTAAGACTGCCGACCTGACTGCTGTCCAGAAGGCCATCATTGACACCCTCAAGCAAGAGGGTAAGACCCAGAAAGAAATAGGCTCTTCCCAGAGTGCTGTATCAAGGCACCTCAATTGGGAAGTCTGTGGGAAGGAAAAAATGTGGCAGAAAACGCTGCACAACGAGAAGAGGTGACCGGACCCTGAGGAAGATTGTGGAGAAGGACCGATTCCAGACTTTGGGGGACCTGCGGAAGCAGTGGACTGAGTCTGGAGTAGAAACATCCAGAGCCACCGTGCACAGGCGTGTGCAGGGAATGGGCTACAGGTGCCGCATTCCCCAGGTCAAGCCACTTTTGAACCAGAAACAGCGGCAGAAGCGCCTGACCTGGGCTACAGAGAAGCAGCACTGGACTGTTGCTCAGTGGTCCCAAGTACTTTTTTTTGATGAAAGCAAATTTTGCATGTCATTCGGAAATCAAGGGGCCAGAGTCTGGAGGAAGACTGGGGAGAAGGAAATGCCAAAATGCCTGAAGTCCAGTGTCAAGTACCCACAGTCAGTGATGGTCTGGGGTGCCATGTCAGCTGCTGGTGTTGGTCGACTGTGCTTTATAAAGGGCAGGGTCAATGCAGCTAGCTATCAGGAGATTTTGGAGCACTTCATGCTTCCATCGGCTGAAAAGCTTTATGGAGATGAAGTTTGCATTTTTCAGCACGACCTGGCACCTGCTCACAGTGCCAAAACCACTGATAAATGATTTATTGACCATGGTATTACTGTGCTCAATTGGCCTGCCAACTCTCCTGACCTGCACCCCATAAAGAATCTGTGGAATATTGTGAAGAGAAAGTTGAGAGACGCAAGACCCAACACTCTGGATGAACTTAAAGTGGACCAACACCCAGGATTTTGACTATCCTGGGTGTTGGTCCACTTAGGTGGGGCACCCCGATCGGGGGTGCCCCGCTGTCTGAAACCCCCCCGATCGCCGCAAAAACTCACCTCTCCCCGCTCCCACGTGACCTCGTCCGGCCAATGACAGCGCTCAGAGCAGCTCTGGTATGCGCGTCCAAAGCCGCTTGGACGCGCATACCAGAGCGCTGTCATTGGCTGCGTCTCTCGCTTCCCTCTAACAGGGAGCGCGCCTGCGCCGGCCATTCACAAAACGGCCGGCGCGGGAGCGCGCCCTGCTAGAGGGAAGCGAGAGACGCGGCCGCGTCTCGCGCATGCGCCGTTGGATCGCCGGTAAGGTGAGGATTGTGGGCCTCCTGGGGGGTTCCTCCCCGCGGGACATCCCGATTTCGGATGCCCCGCGGGGAGGGATCTGATCGGTCCGGGAATCTTATAGATTTCCGTGCCGATCCCCCCTGGGTGTTGGTCCACTTTAAGGACGCTATCAAAGCATCATGGGCCTCCATAACACCTCAGCAGTGCCACAGGCTGATTGCCTCCATGCCACGCCGCATTGAAGCAGTCATTTCTGCAAAAGGATTCCCGACCAAGTATTGAGTGCATAACTGAACATAATTATTTGAAGGTTGACTTTTTTTTTTTATTAAAAACACTTTTTTTTTTTATTGGTCGGATGAAATATGCAAATTTTTTTTAGATAGGATTTTGGGGTTTTCATGAGCTGTACGGCAAAATCATCAGTATTAAAACAAAAAAAGACCTGAAAATTTTCAGTTGGTGTGCAATGAATCTCAAATATATGAAAGTTTAATTTTTATCATTTCATTATGGAAAATAATGAACTTTAGCACTATATGCTAATTTTTTGAGAAGGACCTGTATTGAGAATACACTAAAAAAAGGCCAAACAAGACATTTCATGTTGAAGCCCAGACTCTGCTGAAAAAAACAATATATAATTTTCCTGGAAAATCCCTGGAACTCCCTTCAAAAATCCAGGTTGAACACGTGTAGCGCAAAAACGTGAAAAGTAGTCCGGCAACAGAGTGTGACAAAAAATCTCGGTAGGCTGGCACTCAAAGGGTTAAGGCCGCAAAGTGAAGAATATACAAAGTTTGCTCAAGTAGTCATTCAGATAGTCATATTACCTGTTAAGATCTCTTTGATAATTGATAACTGGTTAATTCATATTGCTGCCTAACTGTTTGTGTTATTGGGGATGGGGGGGGGGGATGCTTTGATAACTGAACTAAATTCAATCTTTATATTTGTTGATTGAGTTTTGGCTCCTTTTCGCCAGGCTTCCACTTCCCCCCAGTAGTCCAGGTATCCTTCCGGGAGAAGCTACCGGAGACTCTCGCGGGAGGTGCCGGACAAGACTCTCCTATATTAGGGGAGTTAGTATAATCCCTTCGATTGTAACCCAACTTGGTTTTGGGGTCTCTCCGGAATTTAAAAGTTTAAAAGTTTTTGTTTTAGATTCTCTGTTCTGTTTAGAATCTCAATTTTCTCTTCCCTTTCCTCACATCAACCCACTTAAGCTTCTCCCGACCCTTCCCCTCTTACCTCTTTGACCGCCGCCGTCTTGTGTCTGGGGTCTGGACACCTGGCGGGGGGACGGTGGGGAGGGAACAGAAATGATGGCGGTGCCGGATGGTGTGTTGAACTCTCCGGACGCTTGCATGAAGGTGGTCTCCATGAATTGTAGGGGACTTAATATACCAGAAAAGCGCTCGGCGGTAATCGCAGAGCTGAAACGACTGAAAGCCCAGATAGTGTTCCTTCAAGAGACCCACTTTAAAAAAGATAACCACCCGAAGATATCCTCCAGATTGTACCCCCAGGTATTCACAAGTTCATCCCCCGGTTCGAAAACCAAGGGAGTAGCGATTCTCTTGTCCAGGTCCGTGCCTTTCCAACTCCACAGCGTGAGCACGGATGGGGAGGGTAGATACGTTATGGTCAAGGGAACGATCTGAACCTCGCAATGGAGCCCCTGCTGGATTCCTCCTCCGGGAAATCTTCCATCCCCTACAGGGGGCTGAGGAAGGTAAAACAGGCCCTCCATAGTCTGCAGTTCTGTGACATTTGGAGAATAACCAACCCTACCGGTAAGGACTTCTCCCACTATTCCACCGCTCACGCAACGTATGCTAGGTTAGACTACGTGCTCTTGTCCCACAGTCTGCTATCCCGAGCTCATGGAGCCTCTATAGGCGTTGCATCACTATCAGATAATGCCCCGGTAAGCGTCTCATTGGCCACGCAGGAGAGGAGCGGGAAGGCATGGACTTGGCGTCTGAATGAGACCCTAATAAAGGACCCAGTGGCGAGGAATGCAGTGCAGGTGGCCCTCACTGACTACTTCCAACTAAATGACACGGAGGAGGTAACACCGATGATCTTATGGCAGGCTCATAGAGCCGTGGTCAGGGGAATCCTGATCCAGCAGGCTGCTAGATTAAAGAGAGCGAGTGTTGCCAAGCGAGATAGCCTATTGACCCAGATTCAGACTCTGGAAAAACAACATAAGGAGTCCCAACTAAGGGAGACCTTGAAGGAATTGACTACATGCCGAGAGGAATTAAACTCCATTTTGCTACAAAAGGCGGCGTTTGCAATAAAGAAGTGCAAACGCTTCTACTATGAGTGGGGTAACAAAAGCGGCAGGCTCCTTGCGAGAGCCCTGAGGAAACAACGTTCTATGAACTTTGTTGAAGCAATCACGGATGGACAACAACGGAAATGGCATAAGACACCGGACATCGCTAAGGTGTTCCGGGAGTACTACCTCTTACTTTATAATCTACATCCACAAGGAGTGGGAGTTCCTCAGAGAGACCTGGAGAGGAAAAGGAGGTACATTACATTGTCAGGTATGCCCCAGCTGAGTAAGGAAGCGATCAGTAGACTAGAAGAGCCGCTTTCGGAAGCTGAACTGCAACATGCGCTCCAGCAGGCCCAGATGGCCTGACTGCCGCATACTACAAAGAATTCCTGCCTATCCTGGGTGGACGCTTTCTCCGCGCCTATAATGCGATAGGGAGAGAAGATGACCCGGGACAGCTCCCCAGAGAGGCACTGGAAGCCCATGTTACTGTGATCCACAAGGCAGGAAAAGATCCACTAAGCTGCAAAAGCTACCGCCCTATATCGCTCCTGAATGTCGATCTCAAATTATTCACGAAGATTTTAGCCAATCGACTGGCAATATATCTACCAGACCTGATAGAGGAGGATCAGTGTGGTTTTATCCCTGGCAGGGAGGCAAGAGATGATACGGTCCGAACTTTAAATCTCATACATCGCTCGCGCCTGGATGGAACCCCTGCTATGCTGTTATCAACGGACGCTGAAAAAGCGTTTGATCGCATAGAATGGGGTTTTGCATTTGAGGTGCTAAGACATATAGGGCTAGGGACCAGAGCATTTAGGTACATCTCGGAGCTATACTCCAGGCCCCAGGCTAGAGTAAAGGTCAACGGGGATCTCTCTTCTCCTTTCCCTAGCTCGAATGGCACCAGACAGGGATGCCCCCTGTCACCGCTTATCTTTGCGCTGATAGTGGAACCCTTTTTGCGACACATAAGGGAGAGTGAGGACATCAGGGGGATCCAGGCGGGTGGAATGGAGCATAAGGTTACCGCGTATGCGGACGACCTCCTGTTCTTTGTGTCAAACCCGGTGATAGGACTTCCGGTCCTCATGAAAGAGTTTGAGAAGTTTGGTAAGCTTTCCAACTTCAAGATCAATCTCGATAAGTCGGAGGCGCTCAGTGTGGGACTCACGGATGGCACCTCTGCACTCCTCAAAGCCTCATTCCCGTTCAGATGGGTTTCCCCTACACTAACTTATCTAGAGGTGAAAATACCGAATAATAATGATGTCTTTCGCTTCAACTTTGTACCAATGCTAAATAAGACTAAGCTGGACCTGGCAAACTGGAATGTCCCAACATTCACGTGGATGGGACGCATAAACATAATAAAGATGGTGGTCCTGCCGAGAATTTTATATCTGCTTCAGACTCTCCCATGTCATGTCCCGAAGAGTTACTTCAAGAACTTGAACTCGATCTTTAGGCAGTTTATTTGGAGTAACAAAAAACCCAGGTTAAGACTTACCCTGCTGCAGCGTCCTAGGAACAAAGGAGGTCTAGCGGTGCCGGATCTGCTGCGGTATTGGCAGGTGACTCACTTGCAGAGAATTGTGGATTGGAATAGGGGACTTGGCAAGAAAAAGTGGGTGGCCATAGAGGCCAGAAGTACGAGGACTTCACTAAAGGATTTGCCGTGGGCATCCAGGAGCTCAGCTAAGTGGGTGAGCAACAACCCCATGGTTAAGGAGACCCTTGAGGTCTGGGATGGGCTGAGGTCAAGAGAAGAGATATCCCCCTGGCCATCCCCGCTGATCCCACTACTGGACAACCCCGACCTTCCGAGCGGTCAAGGACTCCAGACGACAGAGGGATGGGGAGAATTGGAGATGGTAAGAGGGCGAGACTTGATACGAAGAAAGACATGGTGCTCTGTAGCAGAACTTAGAGAACGGTGGAACAACCCACGACTAGATCCTTGGCGACTATTGCTTTTTCAGCATTACTTGCAACAGGCAGGCCCCAGAGATTCCCTCGAGCGAAACCTTTCGGGTTTTGAAACTCTTATCACAAGAAAGGATCCCCCGACTGGGCTGATTTCCCAGATTTACCAACTGCTGGGCAAGGAACAAGGACTAAGACCACCGTACTGTCAGAAATGGGAGAGAGACCTGGGGAGAGAGTTCACGGACGAGGAATGGGAAAAGATATTCACACTTGCCCACAAATCTTCAATTGCAGTGCAAACACAGGAAACAAATTATAAATATCTCTCCAGGTAGTATTATACCCCAAAGTACCTAGCAGCATGTTACCCCGGAACCTCGCCTAGGTGTTGGAGGTGTGGGGAAGACGATGGGTCTTTCTTCCATATTTTTTGGACATGCCCGAGGATAAAACCTTTTTGGACGGAAGTGGTTCCACTTATGACAGAAGTCACTGGCACTCAGGTCCCGTGCTGCCTAGCCCTTATGCTGCTACATTACAGTTCGTATAGCGTCACCAGATACAAGAAATCAATATTAATGCACCTGATTAATGCAGCTAGGGCACTGATCCCCAGATTTTGGAAATCAGATCATACTCCTACAAAAGGGGAGTGGATCCGAGAGGTTAACAGAGTCAGGGAAATGGAGGAACTGACGGCGGCTTCCCATGACAGGGGAGAACAGTCCATTGCGGTTTGGACCCCCTGGTATCTCTTTCGAGACTCTGCAAACTTTATGCGAAGTCTGGCACCGGACCCCCCCGCCCGTCCCCCTGACCCCTAGCACGAGTGCGGTGGCCCCCCCCCCTTCCCTTTACTTCTCTCCTACCTAATATTTCTGTAGTTTCTCCCCCCTGCTTCTCTTCTCTCCTTTCCCCCTCTGCTTATTTCGGTTCAGGGCAGCGGAGCGGTAACCCCAGCCCAATTGTCGGGCAAGAGATGGAGCTCCTGGTAGACCCGTATTGCACCACAGACTTAAAAAGATCACCCGGGGCTGTGGGGCCCCTTTCTTTCATTCCCCCTCCTTTCCCGCTGTGGACACGGCAAATGGGAGACAACCTCTGGGGGGGGGGGGTGCTCCTCAGGCCTTGTCCGGATAATCAGTGGCACTGGTGCTGGGCGGAACCCGATGAGCTTATGTTATTCGGGGGGGAGGGGGAGAGAGGTGCGGGGGCCTGTCTTGCTGTATTGTGCTTTTTGTTTTAACCTGAAATGTTCTCTTTGACTACTTGCTTTTGTACTGTCTGTATTAGAAAATAACTAAAGAGTTAAAAAAAAAAGAATATACAAAGCGCAATGGAATTGAGGTAAGCATTAAGGGTGCAAAATAAAGAAAAATGAAACCGCGAGAGAATAGAGGTAAGCATTAAGGGCGCAAAATAAAGAAAAATGAAACCGCAAGGGAATTGAGGTAAGCATTGTAGCAGAAGTGAGTGAGAAAAAAGTTGAGATGGGCACATGAATGGGTTAATTTTGGTGTGCGCATGTTTAAGGTCGGACAGAAAACGGAATTCAGAATCTAACGGTAAACGTAAATATTTTGTTAGAGGCGATGTTGGAAATAGCAAAAAAATGGAAGCCTACTTTGTTACTTAAGTAACGTAATCGAAAAACGAAAGCTGGAAAATGACATTGTTGGCGTACTCAGCGACGAACACTTAACAGAAGGCTCCCGATGCATGCTTAGAATCACACGTACACACATACGCCAGCGGAAAGAAAACAAAAACAAAAAACATTTTCTGTCTCTCTGAATCAACCCTTATATTAACCCATCAAGTTACTTTTACACAAACTCCTAATGATGTGTTATTATTAGAGGCTGCTCTAACACAACTTTCCACACTTAGAGAATTATATGCAGTTAAGTAAGAAGTATATTGCCACTTTAGAGAGAATTAATTCAGACCATTCATTAAAAGAGCTGGAAAGCTTCCAGCAACTTAACTCGGAAACAGACTGTTTAAAAGGTGAAATTAAAGCCAGTGTTCCAGCAAAACTTGCCAAACTCCAGGAAACTGCTTCTCACATTTCTAAGGTAACTAGTCATTCTAAAAGTTCAAAACGAGCAAGCAAATTATGATTATCTAAATATTCAACAGTCAATGACTTTTACTGGCTGGAACAGATGTGGCAAGCAATGTTTACACAAAGAAAGGCTGATATGGAGGCAGAGATGGAGTCGGAGGCAGCTTGACAGCGGAAGCTCGACAGCGTGCAGTAAACAGAGGCAGCTCGACAGCGGGCAGAGACAGAGGCAGTTTGACAGTAGGCAGAAATGGAGGCAGAGGCAGCTCAACAGCGGGCAGAGATGGAGGCAGCATGGAAAAGAGCAGAAATAGAAGCTATGGAGAAACAATGCGAGCACGCCACAGCTATGGCAAGACTGAAGGTTTTAGAACAAGCCATCAGCAGTAATGAAAGAGACAGTGTTAGTTTAGGTTAAGTGTTGGCAGAGGATCCTTTGGTGTGCACAATGGGACTATGTGCAATCCAAAATAGTGCACCCCTGAATGCTACAGATGTAAATGATATTAGAGACATTTCTCCAGTGGCAGGGGACAGATTCTTTGGCAGCACAAAGTCAGTGCAATGCACCACCCAAATATCAACCTCATATTTCTCCATATGTTCCTGCACTACAGGCCCCTGTACCTCATTGAGTTAATTCCAAGGATACTCAATGCACCAACACGGTACTAACCACTTACACAGCTCCAGTTGAACCCGGCACCAAGCCTATGGAGTTTAAAACAGTTCCTGTCTTAAATGCTTATGCAGCCCCTTACCTACCCACGCCTGTCACTTTTCAGCCAGCTATTCCCTGCCTAAAGACAGAGAACTCAGACATGTCAGAAATCGCTAGATACAGACCAGTCTCACAAGGTTTGATGACCAACCTGAGAACTATGGAGCCAGGAAATGTGCATTTAAAGCGACAGTCAGTGACCATGGCATTACAGCAGCTGAGGAGCTTGATCTACTTGTAAAGTGGCTGGGCCCACAATCTACTGAACACATTAAGAAGCTCATATCTGTCCATACTGACAACCCAGGATGGGGACTTATTTCTGCTTGGGAAAGACTTGAACAAAGCTTTTGGCAGTTTTGAAGCTATAGAGGAAGCACTTTTCCAAGCTTTTCCAAAGATATCCGGTAAGGACAATCCAAAATTCTTAGAGCTCTGATCTGCTGCTAAAGCTACAACTTGCCAGGGACCTTTTCCCAGTCAATGCGGTTTAGCGATGCCCTGAACTGCATTGACTGGGAAAATGTCCTTAAAATCAAAAGCATGGACAGTAAATGAGATACTTTCAAAGAAATCCTTAATTTTCATTGTGATACATTCATTGTGATACCTTTCAGGAATAAAGGGGTTAGAAACAAGAATAAACCAATGTGACTAAACAAAAAAGGTTAGTTGGGCAATAAACAACAAAAATAAGGCATTTAAAAGTTTAAAGCAGGAAGGGACAGTGGAAGCATTAAAAACTATAAAGACTGCTGTTATTCCTATACCCTCATCACCTCCTGACAAGGGCAACCAGGGGGTCAAGATTGAAGACCCTAACCACCAGTGCCCTATTCACAAGTTGCCATATCCTCTGAAAAAATGCATCGGCTTCAGAAAAAAACTACTTCAAGAGTGCAAATTTGGGGTATGTTTCAGATATTGTGCATCCACAGAACACATAGCCAAGGACTGCAAAATCCCGATCAAGGGCATGGAGTGAAATACCATCCAACAGAGGCCATTCATCATCACCCTCACCTGAGGTTAATAGCTGATGAAATACCACCTCTTAACAAGAACGCCAAGATCTTGCTACTGCTTGGCAGAGACATTGTCCACGTACACAAGGTACGGTGGCAGATGAATTGAATGGATGACACTCTGCTAATTGCCTTGATTTAGGTTGGGTCATCGTAAGCAATGTTTGTATGAACAAAATGAAGTAGTCTATACCAGTCACTTCATTAAAAACACAGTTCATGCTGAATGGGCCCATCTGCTGTCTTGAGCAATGCCCATATCATTACTGCATGAAGGAGAAGCTAAGCAACAAGGAGTGTCAGCAAGAACCTCAGAACAACAATACCTCCCTGCCTCAGGACGACAACCTGGGAGCAACAATGCCCAATACAACCAGTAACAACAACTTAGCACCTGCAGACAAAGATAAAGAATTCCTCAAGGTGATGGACAAGCAATTCACACAGGACAATTTCAATAACTAGGTAGCACCCTACCTGTCCGTTCTCCAAAAGAGACATTACCTAACAAAGACTTTGACACGAAGGTCAAAGACTTCAGAATGGAAGTGCATGCCCTCGGCAACAACCCCTCTCCTGCTGTAGCAATCTATGGACTCGAAGGACAGTCCCAGAAGGTGAGAAGGATTTTGGTTCTGCTGCTTGTCAGTCTGTTAAAGTGAACCTTCAAATGCAAGATGTTCCTAAATCCTTGCTCACATCTATGAAAGCACATCACAGGAGATGCTACCTGTGTCTAACCTCAGATCTCGCAATATCATCTCCAACAGCCAGAAGTCCATGCAGACCCTATTCTCTGGTGATCATGCTGTGAACTTGAAGGACTTTGCCCTCTGTTCTGATATTGCTCCCATACAATGCAGTCTGCTGCGGGACATTCAACATTCCACATTTGACATTTCAGGCATCAACCAGTGGGAAACTATTCACCATGCAAGGCAAAGTATTAATGAGGCATGTTACCACTGAGAACATAGACTGTGACATTGTACTGCCATCTGAGCAACAAAGAACTATGTCTTTGAAAACAATGGAGTATCTTCAAGCCCCACGTTATGTTCCCAACTCTAATACAGCCATTGGCAGAAAGGAATCCACATCTCCTCAGATACATCTGTCAAGGCCAGATCTGCAGTTGACTACCTGAAAACATCAATAGACAACAAGAAACCACTTTGTGGATTTATCCAGGGTAAGGCCAAACTAACTGCAATGCCTGGACATGCTAAACAAACAGTCAAGCTGCATGCAGTTGTGCCAAGAGTGGAATCAGTGCAAAGCAAAGACTTTGAATTTAACTCTGTCTCTCTGCTAACGAGTCAGCACTTCTGTACACTGGCAATGCAGCCAAGTCCATCACTACCATTAACCAGGACTTTAAACCAGCTGATGACCAGATCACTGTTGTGTTTGCAACAACAAAAATACCATTTTGTGATTACTCACCTGTAAAATGGTTATTACAAGTATGTTACACACCCCGCTTCTGAATATTCATGACACTTGGGTAACTGTCCTGTAGAGGGCGATCTTGCAGAGATGACATGAAAAAAGGAACCCCTCCCGGTCCATAAATACCTGGGACCTCCCACCATTCCTCAGTATAAGACAGCAGTAAAGGGACCAGGAAGAGCCAAATGTAAACAGTAAAGAAAATGGTTCACCATATAAAGGATCCCAGAAAACCAAAAAAGGGCGGGATGAAGCGGGGTGTGTGACATACTTGTAATAACCATTTTACAGGTGAGTAATCACAAAATGGTATTATTCCCAGTATGTCACACACCCCGCTTCCGAATATTCATGACACTTGGGACATCCAATAGCAGTGCCCATAAAGGGTGGGGATCCCAAAAAGGCAATAATGCAAATTTAAACTACTGCAGCTTGCAGAACTTTGCGGCCAAAAACAGCATCCGCTGAGGCCCGCACATCAACCTTATAAAACTTAGAAAAAGTATGAACAGAAGACCAAGTAGCAGCCTTGCAAACTTGTTCAACAGAAGCCTGATGCTGAAAAGTCCAAGATGCTCCAACAGCACGAGTAGAATGAACAGTAACACGAAAAGGGGGAACCTTCCCCTTGGCAGAATAGGCCTGTTGAATCCATTTACTAATGGAAGACTTAGCGGGCGCCAGACCTTTCCTGGGCCCGGAGGGCACCACAAAAAAGGCGCCCGTCTTACGAAAAGGAGAAGTAGCCACCAAATAATAATTCACACATCTAACCACATCCAAAGAATGTAAGGTCCTCTCCTTGTCATTGCTAGGCTTAGGACACAAGGAAGAGAGAACTACATTCTTGGACTGGGGGAAAACGTGTGCAGATGGGTGGGAAATTGGCTTAGTGATCGGAAGCAGAGGGTGGTTATCAATGGTACACACTCAGATTGGGTCACTGTTACTAGTGGAGTACCACAAGGGTCAGTTCTGGGACCAATTCTCTTCAATATATATATAAATGACATTGGGTATGGATTAAACAGTAAAGTCTCAATCTTTGCAGATGATACTAAGCTGAGTAAAGTAATTAAAACAAAGGAGGACAACAGGCAACTACAAACAGATTTAGATAAATTGGAAGCATGGGCAGTTAAATGGCAAATGAAGTTTAACTCAGATAAATGTAAGGTTATGCACATGGGAAGGAGAAATATGTGTCATGATTACACACTAAATAAAGAAACACTTGGTAAAACAACAATGGAAAAGGATCTAGGGGTTTTAGTTGACAATAAGCTCAACTGTAGTAATCAATGCCAGGCAGCTGCTGCCAAGGCAAACAGGATCATGGGGTGCATCAGGAGGGGCATAGGTGCTCATGACCAGAGCATCATTTTACCCCTGTACAAGTCACTGGTCAGACCCCATATGGAATACTGTGTACAGTTCTGGGCACCGGTGCTTAAGAAGGACATATCAGAACTGGAGCACGTTCAAAGAAGGGCAACAAAGTTAATAAAAGGAGTGCGGGGGCTAGAGTACCCGGAAAGATTGTCCAAGTTAGGCTTATTTAGTCTAGAAAAAAGACGATTGAGGGGTGATCTAATAACTATGTATAAATATATTCGGGGTCAATACAAGGATCTGTCCCACAATCTATTTATACCCCGGAGTGTAACCATAACTCGGGGGCATCCACTAAGGTTAGAGGAAAGATGCTTTCTCCACCGGCATAGGAGGGGATTCTTCTCTGTAAGAGCAGTGAGACTATGGAACTCGCTGCCAGAGGAGGTAGTAATGAGGGATACATTAAAAATGTTCAAAAGTGGCCTTGATGCCTTCCTGGCATGTAATAACATTTCCGGCTATGGCTACTAGACCACTGGAAGGAGTTAAACAGGCTGAACTGGATGGACTAAAGTCTTTATTCAGCCTTACATACTATGTTACTATGTTACTATGTTACTATGTTACATCTTCATTGAGGTGGAAGGCCGAAACCACCTTAGGAAGGAAATCCGGCTTAAAGTGGAAAACTACCTTGTCCAGGTGCCTCTCAAAGTAATAGCCACCAAAAAGGCAACTTTCTGAGTGAGCAGAGAAAGAGCAATATCATGCACCGGCTCAAAAGGAGGCCCCTGGAGAGCCGACAGAACCAAGTTTAAATCCCAAACCGGCAGCAAGGGCTTTCTAGGAGGCCGCACATGAGTAACCCCCTGGAAAAAAGTCTTAACCAGGGGATGAAGGGCAAAAGACCTTTGAAAGAAAACCGCCAGGGCAGAAACCTGCCCTTTCAAAGTACTAAGCTCGAACCCCGAGTCCAGACCATGTTGAAGAAACTCCAGAATTTTGGGAATAGAAAACACCCTACAAGACAAGGCCCTAGCCTTGTACCAGTTAATATAAGACCTCCAAGTCCTATAGTAGACGTTAGAGGAAGATCTCTTCCTAGCTCTAACAAGAGTCTGAACCACTGCATCAGAAAGACCTTCCTCCTTTAGGATGGAGGTTTCAGCAGCCACGCCGTCAAAGCCAGCGTTGGTAAATTGGGGTAGCGTAGCTGACCCTGGGTGATCAGATCCGGAAGAAGGGGCAGATAAAACTGATCTACTGCCAGCCGCACAATGTCTGCGAACCACACTCTTCTTGCCACCTTGGAGCCACCAGAATTGCTGGTGCCCCTTCTAGAGCTAGCTTGCGCACCACCTTGCCCACCATGGAGAAGGGGGGGAACAGGTACAGAAACCCCAGTTCCCTCCAAGCCAGGGACATGGCATTCACTGCCAGGGCCAGAGGATCCTGAGACCGAGACACAAAGGCAGGAAGCTTGTGATTGTGACGTGAGGCAAAGAGATCCACCTCCGGAGTCCCCCACTTGTGACAAAGGGACTGGAATACCCTGGAACTGAGAGACCATTCTCCTCGGCGAGAAGATCTCCTGCTCAGGGAATCCGCCTTCGTGTTCTCCACTCCCGGGATGTAATGGACATTGCTCTCTGCCCAAACAAGGATCAGAGATACCTCCCTGAGGGCACTCCTGCTGCGAGTCCCTCCTTGGTGATTGATGTAAGCGACCGCCGTCCGATTGGACCTGAACTGGCAATCCCTGCAAGGGAAGAGTCAGGCGAGACAGAACCAACCAAATGGTCCGCAGCTCCAAAACCTTGATAGGGGTATGAGCCTCCCAAGGCTCCCATAACCCCTGGAACCGACGTTCCCTCCAGAAGCCCCCCCAGCCCGACAGGCTGGCGTCCATGGTGACCGTTTCCCAACAAGGGGTCAGAAAGGATCTGCCCTTCAACAGATTGCTTGACACTAGCCACCACTGAAGGGACTGCTGAGCCCGGGGAGACAGCAGACAAGACTGATCCAATGACAGCGGACACTTGTCCCAAGTCGCTAGAAGATGGAGCTGAAGCGTCCTCATGTGAAACTGGGCAAAAGGAACTGCCTCGAAGGAAGCCACCATCAGACCTACCAATCTCATCCCTAGCCGGATAGACGGGCGAGGATTGGAAAGCAGAAGCCGAATCAAATCTTGGATCAGAAGAATCTTGGGCTGAGGAAGGAACACCCTGGCCTGAAAGGCATCCAGAGTCATGCCCAGAAACGAAACCTCCCTGGACGGGGAGAGGGAGGACTTGGGATAGTTGATCACCCAACCGAACCTCTCCAACGTGGATACCACCACTCTGGTGTCTAGCTCCGCTTGGCTGAGAGAGGAAGCCAAAATGAGAAGGTCGTCCAGGTGTGGTACAATGCAAATGCCCTGGACTCTGAGGAGGACCATCACCCCCGCCAATACCTTGGTGAACACCCTCGGAGCCGAGGTAAGCCCGAATGGAAGGGCCACAAACTGAAAATGCTGATCTTCCACCACAAACCTGAGGAATCTCTGGTGGGCCAGGAAGGTAGGTACATGCAGATACGCATCCCTGATGTCTATGGACGTCATGAAGTCCCCCTGACGAAGAGCATCGACGGCTGACCGCAAGGTTTCCATGCTAAACTTCCTGAAGCGGAAAAACCGATTGAGGAGCTTCAGATCCAAAATGGGTCGAACGGAGCCGTCCTTCTTGGGCACTGTGAATAGATTGGAATAGAATCCCAAGCCCCTTTTCGCGGAAGGCACTGGGCAAATGACAGCCATGTTCAGCAGATAACTTACTGCCGCCCGGAGCCCCTGTGCGGCCAGTTGATCCGAAGGCACTCGAGACCTGAAGAATCTGGGAAGAGGCCGGATCTCGAATTCCAGCTTGTAACCGGAAGACACCATTTCAGGAAATCCATTTCTCTGAGACCTCCTGGTCCCAGACCTGGAAGGTGTGCCGCAGCCGTCCCCCCACCCGCAAGGATGAGGGCGCCCCCTCATTGCTGAGCTGGCTTAGCAGCGGGCTTGGGTTTGGAACTCCAATTGTGACCTGGACGGGCACGACCTCTGCCTCTACTCCAGGAAATCACCTCTGAGGTTAGAGAAGGCCAAAACTCTGTCAGTTCTGGCACCATGAAAGGAAGGGGTAAAGGAGGCCGCCCCCCGAAAGGAACGACGTTGCCTCTTACGCTGAGGTAACTTCCCTCCTTTCATGACAGAATCAAATCTTTCTCCAAAGAGCCGCAATCCCACAAAGGGAAGTGCTGTAAGCGACTTTTTGGCCACAAAATCAGCCGCCCACTGGCGCAACCATACCGACCGCCGAATAGCTACAAGCCAACAACATGACCATGGTGTCATCCAAGGCGGCAAGCACAAAGGACATGAACAATTCACACCGCTTAAGGGCGACGAACTCCTCACTAGCCGGGTCAAGCCTGGAGGTAATCAACAGATCTCTAACCACAGACCTGGTAGCCACTGCCAAAAGCGCCAAAGCACAAACAGGCCGCAAGGCTGAGCCGACACTCGCAAACGCTCAATCAAAATAGAAGTATTGGACAACCCGAGCACCGGGGCAGCCACCTCGGGAGGGGATGACCATCGTTTGACCACGTCCACCGGAAAGGGATACTTTTTATCCCAACCTTGAGGAATACCTGGAAGCCGAGTAGGCTTCTCCCATTCCTTAAGAATAATGCCATCAAAATGCTTTGATTTGGGAACTCCAGGCGCGGTTTAGAAGTCCCAAAGAATTCTCCTTTTTGAGGAGTGGCCTCCTCAGGAGGAGAAATTGCCAGAACCTCAAAAAGGTGAGCCAAGACCTTCGGGGTATCCATAGCATCCCCCTGCCCTTGCTCAGTATCGGCAACAACAAACTGCTGATTGTCAGAACCCTCACAATCCTCAAATAATTCCCCCTCTTCTAGCGGGGAATAATCAGACCAGTCAAGAAAATCATAATCATCAAACTCAAAGGCCGGCGCGGCTGGAGACAAATGCTTTCGCTTAGCCGAGGCCTTTCTGGCAACAGAGCCAGAAATAAATTTCTCAATATTAGCCAGTCTGGCACACACATCAGATTGCGACTCCCCACCTGTGACAACATCACTAGACATCACAGATAAGGCAGGGTGGGGAAGGAGATGAGGCCGGGACCCCGGACCCAGACGCCTGGGCCCCCGACTGCTGCGTTATGGCCCGCAGAGCACAAGGTATGCAAACAAGCACATTATCCCCCGCAAGGGATGCACCACAACCCACACTCTGCCGGGGTTGCCCCGAGGAGAGCCCAAGCCCGGTATCCTGAGAACCCTCCATATGGTGATTTTAACGTAGTCGCAATGACCAGAGGGATTTATGCTTTTAAGCTACCTTAACCCTAAATTAATCTCTAAGGGACCCTAGGACCGGGAGAACCCTCTCTTTAAACATCAAAAGAAGGGATCCCACCTGGAAGACATGAGAACAGACATAAGTGTCAACATGAATATCACCCACCATATAAGACAGATAAAATGGTGAAACAAATAAAATCTACTTACAGGGGGCGTGGTTACGCTATGGCTGTGTGAGGACGTGGTTTTGGGAGCTCTGCGCCTAACTTGCTATTTCTACAGCAATACCCATCTTCTAGACCTTATCAGACCCATGTCTAAACGGAGGAAGAGCAGGGCATCGTCTGGAGCCGTCAGATCATCAAAGATCCTGCATTTCTTCCCACCAGACGAGGCAGCAGGATCGCGGAGGAAGAGCCGCAATATGGCGCCTGAGGAGGAGAGGCGGGAGCGGGACGCCGTGCCCGGGGGAGATGAGGAGCCTGCCCGCACCCGTGGTCACCGTGAGCGGACCCCAGAGGATCTGGGGGAGAAGACCGGGAGTGTGATGCGGTCGGTAGACTCACCGGGAGCCAGGTATGAGGACCCTCGAGGCGGCGCGTCTGCGGGAGAAGAAGATGGCGGCGCGTCACCACCGAGCAGGGAGACACCGCGAGCGGCTGATGATGTGGAGCCGCAGATGACGAGGAAGTCGGCAGAGGCCCCGCCTGACGTGGCAGCTGAGAGGCGGCTGCAGCCTGAGCCCTGCGGAGCGGAGGGCAGACTGTCAGAGACCGCTGACAGCAGCGGTGTGCGGCTGATAGGCGGGGAAGAGCCCCAGTCCTCCCGGACAGATGAGGGAGCCGGGGGATCTATGACGCTGCTGGGTGTGGGCACCCCCCCCCCCCCGTGGCCCTCCCGGTATATGATGCCTGGGCATATGAACTGCCCCGATCACTGCAGCCTGGGCAGGGGGGAGATGAGGACCCCACACAGTGGCAGACATTTTATATTAATGCACCTCCTTCTCATTCCAGGTCCCCCAGCTGGTCAAAACCAGACCTGAACAAGAGGTCTCCCGGCCCCCGGATGAGCACCGTGCCAAGCCCACAGAGTGATAGGGAGTCGTGGGCATCATCTGGCGATTGGCCCCAGCCGGCGGGCTCCGGGGGACCCCCTCTCAAAATAACAACTCAGCTTCACCCCCAAATGACTTCGGCTGACCGGGGTGAATTGCCGGGGACCAGCTCCTTGTGGCAGGTGCATGGGGCAGGCAATGTCACCCAAATTGTGGGATCCCCCCCAAGTTGCAGCACTACGGCCTCTGGGGCGCCCCCCTCCGGCAGGGCGGTGCAGGGGGCGGCCGCTCCATCACGCCCGGGATCTGGGTTGTCGCCAAGCCAGAATCATCAGGCCGCAGAGTCATTTTCGCCGGGGCCCTCGCCCGGATCACATATGATTACACCTCCCGTTGCCGTTACTCCTGACCGGGTTCCCTCGACGCAATACAATCTGGAGGTTCTTTTGAAGTTCCTGCCTTCGAGAAAGGACTTTGAAAACTACACTAATAGAATGGAATCCCTATTTAGACGGGAGCTCGTCTCGGAAGTTACCGATAGAGTTCAGACTCTGGAACAGGCACAAACAACAACAGACCAGTGCATAGAAGCCCTTGAAAGAGCGAACGCAACCCTGCAACAAACACAAACCGACCTTACTCAACATACCGCCAGAATGATGATCCACCTGGACGATATGGAGAACCGGGGAAGGAGGAACAACATCCGAATTAGAGGACTCCCGGAGACACCGGAGAACAGCCGCCTAGAGGACATCGCCAAACATCTCTTCAACGAGCTTTTGGGGCGGAGGCGAGACGAGCATATTGAAATAGATATTTAGAATACACAGAGCGCCCGGCCAAAGCCTGCTAAACCCACCTCGGCCGAGAGATATAGTCTGCCGTATCCACTACTACAAAATCAAGGAAGAAATTATGAGGAAGGCCTGGGAAAAGGGGCCACTAAGCTACCAGGGCACTACAGTTTCTCTGCTACCTGACCTGGCCAGACGGACCCTCCAGATGCGGCGGATCCTCAAGCCCCTACTGGAGAAGATCAAAGAGTCGGGGGCCACATACAGGTGGGGACACCCGTTCCATCTGGTGGTTACGAGACGGGGCAGGGTCTTCTTGCTGCGCTCCCCCTCCCAGCTTCCTGAACTTTTCGGGTTCCTTGATCTCCCAGCTTTTCCCATCGAGAATTGGCTATCGCCTGGCTTAGGTGCTGGAGAATTCGGGCCCGTGCGCCCGAGACGCGAGGATGATAGACCGCGCAGTCCGCGCAGACCAGATAACCGGAGGGGCAGACGATGGCTCCAGCACGTTCAGCAGAATTAGAAGCCTCGACCCTGTGGCCATGTTGGCGTCATACACTTTATTTGTCATTTGACATTCAATTTTTGCCTCCCTGTCCTGGGCCGGGTACCATGCCGTGGGAGCCACATACTGCGTGACAGGTTAAACTGGCGGTTCCTGGGAACGCCGGGGCGTGCCAACGTCTTGGATTCCCGCAGTTCCGGCCCACGGTGCATCCGACCGACCTGGACTCAGGACTGTTGTGACAAAATGTAACAAGGAAGGACCACGTAGGGTCCCTTATCCGGGTCCGTGGTCATGTCCCGGTCATGTTCGCTTTTTGATTGCACTGTGTTGGGGATCTGTTGCCCTGTTTCGCCACCCGTGCCAGGTGGGTCGTAATGGTTGACGGATCGGTGGTCCTGTTGGCGCGGTTGGCGACCAGGGCGCCTGCCACGGCTGGTCCTCTGGTTGCCTTTTGTGTTCCCGGGGCCGGGGACGGTGGAGCGTTGAGTCGGGGGCCGGGATGGGCCCCTGGCCCCGCTGCTCCCTAGTCCCGGCCAAGCGAAGCAAGAAATTGGTTCATGGTTCACTGTTAATGTTCATTGTTATTGTTTATGGGTTCAGTTCTCGAAAAGAAAGCGCACCTCCCCCTCCATGGTCGTAGCTTTCCAACCCCCGGTATAGGCCAGTCTTTTCTCTCCCTTAGTGAGGAGGGCAAAGAACGTACTTGGTTACATTTAGTTGAAACCCCATAATTTTGCTTAGTAACCCTAACACCCCAACCTACCCACCTACCTAGTTACTCCCCGCCCCCTCCCAGTCACCCCGCCCTTACCCCTCACTCTCCTACTGGAACCTCGGTGAGGCCGGTGCTACACTGTGCACGATGACGGAATTGATTATCTGCTCCTTCAATGTTAAGGGGTTCAACGTCCCAGAAAAAAGAACTAAGGTCCTTTATGACCTTCATAAACAAAAAGTAAAGATAGCATTATTTCAGGAGACGCACTTCAGGGCGGACCACGTCCCCAAAATCAACAATAAATTCTACCCATCCTGGATCCACTGCCCGAATCTAAGACCAAAGGGGTTTCGGTGGCACTGCATAAATCACTCCCTCACGAAATACTAGGAACTAAGGTGGACCCCTCGGGTCGGTTTCTCTTCATAAAGATGAAGCTCCTTAACAAAATATACACCATTGCAAACGTCTATGCTCCAAATCTGGACCAAAGTGAATTCTGTACCAGGGCGCTTAGGCTCCTCGAGGACTTTGCCGAGGGAATAATCGTCTTGGGAGGGGATTTCAATATTCCCCTCAATCCATCCATGGATACCTCTTCTGGGAGGTCAACGGTTTCACTGAATAAACTTAATAAGCTTCGGAGGTCTCTGACAGACCTCCAACTAATCGACACCTGGAGGGCACTGAACGGCGTTAAAAGAGACTACTCATTTTACTCACATGCAGCCAATTCATATAGTAGAATTGACTACTTGATGCTCAGTCACTACGCCATGGACTGGGACCCCAGGGCGTGGATAGGCCCGATTCTGTGGTCCGACCATGCCCCGGTTTTCCTCTCGCTGCACCTCCCAGGCCCTGCCCCCCCGGGTTGGTCATGGCGATTGAATGACAACCTGCTCAAGGACGCGATCTGCTCCTCTGCAATAGAGGAAGCGATCGGACATTTCCTCGAGGATCATAAAGATGACCCTACCCCGCCACCCTACCAGTGGGAAGCCCTGAAGTGCGTCCTCAGAGGGGAGTTTATCAGACATGGTGCTAGGCTCAAACGGGAGAGGGCCTCGCTCATAACTCAGACACGAGACTTAATCCTCACACTCGAAAAGGAGCATAAGAATAACCCCACCAATACCAAATTATTAGAACTCCAGAACGCTAGGGAAAAGCTCCAAAAGCTATACAACCAGTCGTACCTACGGTTCAGGGATAGGGGGAAAGCCCTGTTCTATGAATCGGCCAACAAGTGTGGTCGGTTGCTCGCCAGAGCATTACATCCCAGATCAACAGCGACCTACATCCCTACCCTTCAAAGAAGTGATGGGACCCTAGCTCAAACTCCCTTGGCCATAGCAGACACCTTCAGGAGCTTCTACGCCTCCTTGTACAATATCCGAGGCTCCCCCAGCCCTGCGCCGGGGACGCGAGCGTCCCCGGAAGAGATAGCGGCTTACATAGAGAGCACCCCGTTGCCCACTATTTCTGAGGGGGACGTGGAGGCCCTGGAAAGACCCTTTTCGGAACAGGAGGTAGCCAGAGCTATTAAAGAGTCCCCAGCGGGCAAAAGTCCGGGACCAGACGGCTATTCGCCTAAATTTTACAAGCACTTCAGATTACGTATAACTCCCTTATTAACAAAAACCTTTAACGCCATAGGGGAGCATTGCCTCTTCCCTAAACAGACACTTGAGGCGACGATTGCGGTCATCCCCAAACCGGGTAAGGATGCTACTTTGTGTGGGAATTACAGGCCGATTTCCTTGATCAATATTGATCTCAAACTTTACGCTAAGATTATCGCAATGAGGTTACAGCCTCTCCTCCCGGAGTTGATCCACTTAGACCAGGTGGGGTTTGTCCCGGGGCGGGAGGCCAGGGACAACACCAACAAGCTCCTTGACCTAATTTCGCATGCTAGCACTGCCGGCGAACCCGCGTGCCTTCTCTCATGTGATGCGGAGAAGGCATTCGACAGAGTGGACTGGGAGTTTATGAGGGCTACCCTCAGTCAGATTGGTGTTGGTCCTGTCCTCCTCTCCAAAATCCTCGCACTATACGCCTTCCCCTCGGCCAGGGCTAGGGCCAACGGACTTCTCTCAACGCCCTTCACCATCAGTAACGGCACACGCCAGGGATGCCCGCTGTCTCCCCTGCTTTACGTTCTTACCATGGAGCACTTAGCCATAGCCATTCGGGATAACCCCGACATTAAGGGGATCCAAATGGCGGGCCGCCAATATAAAACCTCCTTGTTCGCAGATGATCTGCTGCTACACTTAACATCTGCGCACATCTCCTTCCCCTCGGTTCTGAGTGAATTCCAGCGCTTTGGTCGGGTGAGCAACTTTAAAGTTAACTACTCTAAATCGGAAGCCCTCAACATTTCTCTCCCAGACCGGGAGGTTAAGCATCTGGCGAGTAGTTTCCCCTTTAAGTGGAGGTCGGATGCTATCACATACCTGGGTGTGCAAATCCCCGCTGACCTCTCTAAATTATACGAGCTTAACCATGTCCCGCTCCTCACCAGAATATTGGCAGACCTGGACTCATACTCAAGGAGGCCAATCTCGTGGTTCGGGAGAATTAACAGTTTAAAGATGGACGTTCTACCAAAACTCCTATATATCTTCCAGGCGGTCCCAATAAGAATACCCCCTAGGTTCTTTTGTAAACTGAAGTCGGCATTCTCCAAATTTGTTTGGGGGGTCACCAGGCCGAGAATAAGACTCTCCACTCTCTCTAGGGGCAGGGGGGAGGGTGGTGCGGGTCTCCCAGATCTGAAACTCTACCACACGGCCGCATTGTTGCAGCGGATGGTGGAATGGAGGCGCAGGGGGGGGACAAATTGTGGGTGCAGCTCGAGCTATCGTTATCCCCTTTCAACCTCACCGCGCTAGCATGGGCGGCCCCCCTCACCGGGCCCCAGAGGGAGCTCACGCCCTTCCTGGCAAGGCACTTTTTAGAGACCTGGGACCCATTGCAAAGTAAGTTTAGATTGGTGCGCAGACCCGGCCCTCTCACCCCTTTGTTCGACAACCCGGCATTTGAACCGGGAATGCAGGCCAAGAGCTTCCTCATCTGGAACGCCCCTGACAATACATCATTAGGCCAAGTAGTAGAATCTCTACTTACATTCATAAAGGCCAACAATTTACTGGAAGTGTCCCGGGACCCCCCCCACAGAGTTAGAGTCCCTAGTCAGCGGAAAAGAACCACCAACTCGAGTGATATCATTTCTTTACTCACTTCTAAACAAGAAAACTCAATCATCCCCCCCGAAATTCATAGTCAGATGGGAAAAAGAGCTGGGAACCCAATTCTCGGCTAATGATCTCACAAAAATGTTCTTATGCACTAAGGGCATATCGCTGGCGGGTTCCGCCCAGGAGAGGAGCAAGGTACTCGCCAGATGGTATAGGTGCCCGGCCGACATTCATCGGTTTGCTACAGAGCGGTCGGATGAATGCTGGAGATGTCAGAGGGAGACTGGTAACATGACTCACATTTGGTGGAGCTGCCCACCTATTAAAGCGCTATGGGACCAGATTTTCTCGATTTATGAGGAAGTTACTGGAACCAAGATAAAAAAACACACCACAGGTGGCTCTCCTCTCCCTTATTCCCGGACCGGTTTCTGGGATAAAAAAGGGCATCCTAAGACACTTCATATCAGCCATGAGAGCCATTATCCCTAGAAAATGGAAATCGCAGGTCCCTCCTACACTAATGGACTGGGTCCAAGAACTGGAGGGGATCCGTGGCACGGAAGAGATTATCGCAGACCACGGAGAATCCACAGAGCAGTTTTCATTGACCTGGACGTGCTGGCTGGTGTACCGGGACACCCACCTGGCTCCACTCTGGTGTCTGGGGGGGGTGGGCGGCCTGGGTCCCCGACGCCTAGTAGCCTCACTGGCGCGGAGTGAGAGTGCGCGCATGCCCATCCGGGGCGGCTCCTTGGATTCCTTAATAATACAGTCACTGGCCTCCCTTACCCTGCCCGCCCGTACCTCACCTGTGTCCTTACCTCCCCCAATTTCCTCACCCCTACCCCACTGCCCCTAACCTTGGTTTTATCCTTATCGTCCCCAAACCATCAGTTTTGTCGTAATCTGTAGTCTTGAAGGTGGATCCGCATCCTGAAACGCTGGATTAGTGCACCCTGGCCGCCTCCTTTGGCGGTGGCGTGGGGTATTGATCCTGTGTGGAAGTGAGCACACCAATGTTATTTTTGCCTCCATAGATAGTTCAAATGTGAATGCCAAGACTGTTGTTACCTTAACCTGAATATTATATGTTTGATGGAAATTTACCCTCCTTGTTTCCCCCCGTATCCCTCTGTATTGACCACCTGTACTTCCCCTCAGCTGTATTGTATCCGTTGAAACCAATAAAACTGATTATACTAAAATCTACTTACAGCAGCAAAGCGGCGACCGTCAACCCTCACAGCAGCGAGGGAATGAGAAGGAGAGCAGCAGAGCAGGCAGCGAGGCCGGAAGAAGAGGGGCGGGCCAGCGCACAACACGGCCGCGCCCGGCTCCGGCCCCTCCCTCACACAGCCAGCAGAGCGCTCAGAGAAGCCGACCTAGAGGGGGGGGGCAGGCCGCGACGAGCACGCCGTGCGCCCGGCCCCGCCCTCTCCTTAACTGCACCGGTTGAAAACCGGCCCAGCAACAACGGCCGCAAAAACACATAAAAACACACACACATACCTCTCACGGGGGAGCAAGCTCCCATATACACCATAAGGTGCAGCCTACCATTGCCTGGACCTTCAGCCTAGGCTGGGAGGCATACTGCTATAGTTTAAATTAAAAAAGGTTCAGGCAGCAATAGAAACAAAATGCCGGGGGGTTACCCCTAAACACAGTGTTTAGGGGGGTTACTACTAAACACAGAGTGCCATGCCGGGGCAGTGTGGCTTCCACATGTATCTGCAGATATATGCAACCAAATCTCTGTCTTTCCACATAGCTAAACATGTTTGTTGCTTCATATTTAGATGATGAGAAGGTTAAACTGGGCGGTAAATTAGTTCCCAGGCTCTGAATAATAATAATTTTGTATAAATAGTGATTGAGCTGCTCCCCCCCCCTTTATTCATTTGAATTGCCATGAGCACAAGCAGGGAGGAATTCAGTCAATATGTATTTCTCCCTGTGAAGTGTTCTAAAGGGAGGCTGGCAGCTTCCCAGGTGAGTAGCTCTCAAATATTTGTCTGCATTGCATGTCCCAACTTTGGGGACTCAAAATTAAGAGTAGGGACCACACTAAACACAGAGTGCCTTGTTGGGGCAGTGTGGCTTCCACATGTATCTGCAGATATATATCTGCAACCAAACCTCTATCTTTCCACATAGCTAGACATGTTTGTTGCTTGATATTTAGATGATGAGAGGGTTAAACTGGGTGGTAAATTAGTTCCCAGGCCCTGAATAATAATAATAATTTTGTATAAATAGTGATTGAGCTGCTCCCACCCCCCTTTATTCATTGTACAATTTATGGACGGTATATATAATGTTTTAAAAGTGAAATCTAAAGGATTTCAGATGGGGAGTGTCATTTCCCACAACATGTGTTCTATTTTACCCAGGGTTACTGCTTGATATAGTGTTTATTTACATAACCTAAGTAGTGCGCCTTTAACAGCTTTTGGCCCTTTTCTGGCTCCCTTAGTGTAAAGCTATGATATTTTTTATATATTTTGTTCCCATAGAAATTGTAAAAAAATCTTATGCAATCACTGTATATAGGATACTTTTGTTTGATGCAGCATGGAGGGTAACTCCATGCATGAAAAGCCACCCCATCTCCGCCACTGCAACTTTAGCTTGCTTATCGAGATGGAAATGTTTAAAACTGAAGTCAGCTAAACGGCTATGAATACTACCTTCACCCAAACTAACACTAGGGGGGGCAAATTTACCAAACTCTTTAGCAATGGACACCCATGGACTCTGATTAACCCAGCTTGGGACATTACAATCCTCAATTTCCCATTGTGAAGCCTTCTTAAACAGCTTGTGAAACATGTTCTAATCAGCAAGGGTATAACGAAAATAACTATCTATATAACTATCTAAATAGCTATAACTATCTACAATCCTAGAAATAGTGCACGGTTTCAGTTGGAAATTAGTGCAAATCCTACACAGGCCCCCAATTGTCTTGCTTGGGCGCAAGGTATCTAAAAATTTACTGGAAAACTCAAAGCTGATGAGGAAGTTGTATCTTTGAGAGATCAACTTGCAGTAGCTTAAGAATGCCTCCAACACACTGCAAATGAGTTTTCCGAGCTGGAAAATAAGTACAAAGCAGTAATACTTCCCAGAGTAGTGAAAGAAAGTCAGGCCAAGCAAAGTTGTTGTATCTAGCTCAGTTGATGAGGTCAGAAATGTAGTGAGCCAGCCTGCAGCAAGCCAGGTGGTTAAGCAGCCATTGCTTAACCTGAAGACCCCCTCACGTGCACTGAGTGGGCCTCCACCTGAGAAGGTACAGCCTGCACCTATTGACAAGCCCAAGAATGAGTTGGTGAAAAGGAAATGGAAAATTCCTTGCAAGATTCTCTGGGTGGATTTATTGAAATCTATGGTTCCAAAGCAAGAGATAGATGGGATCCCTTATGAGGAGTAACAAATGAAAAAGGGTAACTGGACATAGAATTATATGTTTTACCTGCAAGAAAAGTGGACAATGATGTGGGGTAGGGATGAGCGAATCGATCCGGATGAACCCGGATTCGATCCGAATTTCATGAAAAATTCGTTTCGGATCGAATCCGAATTTCCCCGTGCTTCGATCACTCGAAGTTTTCCTTTAACATCCATTCATTTACATTACAGGCATTCTAAGATGGCGGACGGGACATGTCCAGACATATACCCCGCTCCAGTGCATACTGGGGCAGTCACATGCAGCCTATCAGCAGCCAGCAAGCCCGGTGATGTCACAGCGCTATTTAAGGCGGCGGACATCTTGCTTTTCCTCATTTCTCTATTGCATTCGTGAGAGACAGGACACTGCTGTAGTCAGGGAGAGACAGTTAGAGAGCCGGAGACAGGCAGGAGACAGGCAGGAAGTCAGCGAGAAGCAGGGAAAGTTAGGAAAAATCGGAGGCAGTCACAGGGAGATTTTTTTTTTCATCCAGCCTGAGTGTTACTGGCTGGCTGACTGGCTTTGCTAGCTGTTTCAGGCTGCTTATACACTTTTGATGTTCTGCATATATACTGAACTGATCTCAAGTCTGCTGTGGGAACATTACCATTTTGTAAAATCTCATTAGCCTCTGTATTTACTCTAAGCTGAACACTTATTTAAAGTAATTTGGCCTGTTGGAGCCTGATTATCCACTGTTGCTGTGCATATATACTGATCTCAGGTCTGCTGTGGGGGCATCCCATTCTGTAACATGCCATTAGCCTCTGTATCTCCTCTAAGCTGCACACTTATTTAAAGTAATTTGGCCTGTTGGAGCCTGATTATCCACTGTTGCTGTGCATATATACTGATCTCAGGTCTGCTGTGGGGGCATCCCATTCTGTAACATACCATTAGCCTCTGTATCTCCTCTAAGCTGCACACTTATTTAAAGTAATTTGGCCTGTTGGAGCCTGCTTATCCACTGTTGCTGTGCATATATACTGATCTCAGGTCTGCTGTGGGGGCATCCCATTCTGTAACATCCCATTAGCCTCTGTATTTACTCTAAGCTGCACACTTATTTAAAGTAATTTGGCCTGTTTGAGCCTGCTTAGACACTTTTACTGTGCATATATACTGATCTCAGGTCTGCTGTGGGGGCATCCCATTTGTTTTTTACTGCTTTTAATAAACCAGGCCGCAGGGCACCCCAAAGCTGCACCTTGAACCCTATCTGTTTATACTAAATAAGCAAATACATAAAAATGTCAGGCAGACAAGTGCCAGGATGTTCAAAGAGGAGTGGCAGAGGCCAAGATTCAGCAGGCAGAGGTCGCAGCAGACTAGGGGCGACTGGCAGCAGGAGTCACGGTGAGAGACCTGGTCTGCCAGTATCTGCTAGCGGTCGTGTCTCCACCAGTAACGCATCTGCCGTGGTAGATTGGTTAACGCGCTCATCAACAACATCATCACAACTTACGTCTGAGACCCCCAGTCTAGGGTCGGTAGGTTCCTCTGACACAACCCTGAGTTGGCATGCCCCGAGAGCAGTCCCTGTCCTCCCATTGCCTCTGTCCTACGCCATTCCCTTCCCCAGCGACGTATCCTATGCTTTGGGTTCAGCTCCACTCTTTAGTGAGGAGGACGATCAGATAGTGGACAGTCAGCAGCTACTGCCCAGCCAAGAAATGGAGGTGGCTTCTTTAGCTCGGCAGACAAATAGTGATGTGGACAGTGTCGTGGGTGTTGCGAGATTTCCAGCTTCTGCGCCAGACACTGTTGAGGAAACAGAGAACATCAGTGACGTACAGCCACAACTCGGTGATGATGATGATGAAGCCGATCGCACTTGGGAGCCGGGTGATGAAGGGGCTTCATCGTCATCAGGAGAAGAGGGGCGCAGGTTGCCCCGGAGTCAGCAGCTCAGGCAGCAAGGTGTTAGCAGCATGGTTGGCAGTCAGCATGGGGGCACAATTGTAAAGCCTGGAGCCAAACGGGGCCGGGGTAGAGCACCTGCTGCACGGCAGGCTACCTTATCGGGAGGTAGTGGAGCAGTGGTTCCTGGAGTTGGCGACAATATCAGCGAATCAGTGAGGCCTGTTGGTGGGAAAAGTAGCTACTCGGCAGTGTGGCAGTTTTTCCTGAAGCATCCGCAGGAGGGTAACATGGCCACATGCAAGATATGTAGGCAGAAGGTGAAGCGTGGCCAGGGCCCAAATGTTGGCACCACGGCCCTGCGTCAACATATGCATCACCATAAAGTGACCTGGGAGAACCGAGGCTCCCAAGGGGTGGTCCAGTCTGCTTCCTCACCAAGTGGCACGCCGCTCCCAATTTCTGCCAGCCAAGGCTCCAGCACCTCAGCCGAAGGCAGCTGTGCGTCATACCCATCCTCTGTCGCTCTTGCTCCTCCTCCTCCTCCTCCAAGTCATGCATCCCGCCAGCAATCCATCAGCGAAGCCATGTCCAAGAGACAGCAGTATGCGCCCACTCATCCTACGGCGCAGAAGCTGAATGTGCTCCTGTCCAAGTTGCTGGTGCTGCAGTCGCTCCCTTTTCAGGGGGTGGACTCTGCACCTTTCAGAGAACTGATGGCTTGTGCCGAGCCGAGGTGGAGAGTCCCAAGCCATCATTTCTTTGCCAAGAAGGCAGTACCAGCGCTGCACACTTTTGTTGAACAGAAGGTGGGCCAGTTCTTGAGCCTGTCGGTGTGTAGCAAAGTGCATGGCAGCGCCGACGTCTGGAGCTGTAACTATGGTCAGGGACAGTACATGTCGTTCACGGCCCACTGGGTGAATGTGGTCCCTTTGCAGCAGCAACTTGGACAGGTCACGCCGCTTCGGCCTCCGCGCTCCCTGCCCGTTGGGCCTGTGACACTGTGCGACTCGGCCTCCTCATCCTCCGCCATCTCCTCACCCTCCACTGTAGGCTCAAGTCTCAGTGCCCCTCCAGTCTACCATGTGTGCAGGGCACGGAGGTGTCACGCGGTGCTTCACATGGTTTGTCTTGGCGAACTGAGTCACACAGGGGAGGAACTGCTTAAATTTATTCATCAGGAAATCCAAACATGGCTTACTCCAAGAAAACTTAAAATGGGAATCATGGTTACCGACAATGGGAAGAACATTTTGTCTGCACTGCGCCAAGGAAGCCTGACCCATGCCCCCTGCATGGCTCACGTCTTCAATCTGGTTTTCAAGCGGTTTCTGAAGTGTTCCCCCCATCTGCAAGACATCCTAACAACTTCAAGCAAACTTTGCATGCACTTCAGCCACTCATACACCGCCAAACACACCCTTCTTGAGCTACAGCGTCAGAACGGTATCCCCCAACATAGTCTGATTTGCGATGTTTCCACCCGTTGGAATTCCACCCTTCACATGTTAGACCGATTATATGAACAGAGAAAAGCCATCACGGATTTCCTGATGATCCAAGCAGATAGGGGGACTCCCCTGTGTAACTTCAATGTCAACCAGTGGCAGCTCATACGTGACACCTGCCGTTTGCTCAGGCCCTTTGAGGAAGCCACTTTATTTGTCAGTGGGCAGGATTACGGGATGGACGACGTGATTCCACTGCTTCATGTACTACAGAACATGTTGGAAACCATGGCTGGTCAGGGCACTGGAGACATGGCGTTTACATCGTACGGCCACATGAACCCCGTTGGAGCTGAACTGGAGGAGGAGGAGGAGGAGGAGTTGCCCAGCGAAACACAGTTTAGGCTTGGTGAAATGGCTGGTTTATCTAGTCAGTGGACAGGAGAGGAGGAGCAGGAGCAGCCAGAGGAGCTAGAGGGTTTTGAGGAAGGCGAGACAGAGGACCCGGGCACACCATGGCAGTATGCAGTGGAGATGGAGACAGGTAGTCCATCCGAGTCACTTGCGCAAATGGCAGGAAGCATGCTCACGTGCTTGCGTAGTGACCCCAGAATTGTTTCCATCTATCGGCGGGATGACTTCTGGCTGTCCACCTTATTGGACCCTCGCTTCTGGCACAAAATGGGGGCATTTTTTAAACCCACCGAGAGGGAGGACAAGCTGAACTACTACAAAGACATTCTACGTAGGCAGTTGGCCGATGCCTATCTGCGCCATGGTCCATACTCTCGCAGGTCTGACTCGAGGGGACCTCTGCGCTCACCTTCCACTGCCATGGCTGCTGGGGGGGTTGGCAGGAGCAGCAGCAGCAGCTCCATCAGCAGCAGCAGCCTCAGTCGCTAATGAGTAGCTTTCTACACCCGCATAGTGAGGCTACTCATGAGCAGCAGGAAGACCTGGAGCAGGACCTGAACCATGACCATGCCAACACACCTTGAGGATCCGCTGGACTTCTGGGCAGCCAAACTTGATTTGTGGCCTCAACTTGCAGAGTTTGCCCTGGAAAAGCTGTCCTGCCCGGCAAGTAGCGTGCCATCTGAGCGGGTGTTTAGTGCGGTGGGGGCCATAGTTACGGTGAGGAGAACTCGTCTGTCAACTAAAAATGTGGAGAGACTCACCTTTGTCAAAATGAATCAGGGATGGATCAGCCAGGATTTCCACCCACCAATGGCTGATGCATGCGACTAGATTCTGCATGGTGCCACGTTTTACACTTTCCAAATGGTGCAAAACATATTTATGTCTTTAGGCCAATTTTTGGGCTCCTGCTGATGCCAACTCCAGGGTGTGATTCATCCAATTTTTGGGCTCCTGAAGCCAACCCCAGTGTCTCTTTAAAGTAATGTCTGGGCTCCTGCTGCTGCTGCCAACTCCAGGGTGTAAATCATCCAATTTTTGGGCTCCTGCTGCCAACCCCAGTGTCTCTTTAAAGTAATGTTTTGGCTCCTGCTCCTGCCAACTCCAGGGTGTGAATCATCCAATTTTTGGGCTCCTGAAGCCAACCCCAGTGTCTCTTTAAAGTAATGTTTTGGCTCCTGCTGCCGCTGCCAACTCCAGGGTGTGAATCATCCAATTTTTGGGCTCCTGAAGCCAACCCCAGTGTCTCTTTAAAGTAATGTTTTGGCTCCTGCCCCTGCCAACTCCAGGGTGTGATTCATCCAATTTTTGGGCTCCTGAAGCCAACCCCAGTGTCTCTTTAAAGTAATGTTTTGGCTCCTGCTGCCGCTGCCAACTCCAGGGTGTAAATCATCCAATTTTTGGGCTCCTGCTGCCAACCCCAGTGTCTCTTTAAAGTAATGTTTGGGCTCCTGCTCCTGCTGCTGCAAACTCCAGGGTGTGATTCATCCAATTTTTGGGCTCCTGCTGCCAACCCCAGTGTCTCTTTAAAGTAATGTTTGGGCTCCTGCTGCTGCTGCCAACTCCAGGGTGTGATTCATCCAATTTTTGGGCTCCTGAAGCCATCCCCAGTGTCTCTTTAAAGTAATGTTTGGGCTCCTGCTGCTGCTGCCAACTCCAGGGTGTGATTCATCCAATTTTTGGGCTCCTGAAGCCAACTCCAGTGTCTCTTTAAAGTAATGTTTGGGCTCCTGCTGCTGCCAACTCCAGTGTCTCTTTAAAGCAATGTTTGGGCTCCTGCCCCTCATAGTGATGCCACTTCAATTCTCTGCAATTGTGCCGCTCTGCGATTCTATTAGCGATGCCTCTGATCTGCATGTGATATTTATTTACAGTATTATTTAACTAACCCAGCACGCATCCTATGCGTGTTACAGCAAGGCAAAAGGGTTTACAACCCTATTGAGGCTCTAGGAGGCTCAGAAATAGCCGTTTTTAATAGCGATTTGTCGCGAATAAATTCGGGTCGAAACGATTTTTGTCGGAAAATTCGGCGAATCAGTCGAATTGATTTTTTCAAAAGTTCGCTCATCTCTAATGATAAACACACGGTAAGCAATCATAGTTTGTAGAATGGACTAAGTGAACACTGCACCAAAATGTTATGAGCAAGATGATAAAGACACAGCCAGCAAGCCCAGTTAGGTAAACACTACACCCCAGATTTATGAGCAAAATGATGATGATGCAGTAAACAAGCACAGTTAGGATGGTCACTCCTACTTGATGACTAGGACAATGAAGAAAGAGTAAGCAAGCCCAGTTAGTAGAATGTGTTTGGTGAAAACTATACCCCAATACTATGGGCTAGAAGATGAGTACATGGCCAGCAATCCCAGTTAGGATAATGTTTTGGTGAAAGCCAGACACCAATTTTTTGACTAGGATAATGCAGATAGAGTCAGCACGCCTAGTTAGGATAATTTGCTTGGTGAACACTGCATCCTAATTTTTTGAGGAAAAAGTTAGGTGAATACTACACTTCAGATTTATGAGCAAAACAATGATGATGCAGTAAACAAGCACAGTTAGGATAATGTGCTTGATGATAAATACAGCAATAATACACCCATGTTTTACCTAGGGTGACGAAGACATAGTCAGCAAGTCCAGTTGGTAGAATATGCTTGCTTGCATGGTGGCAGATATCAAAGATCTCATGCAAAATGTAGGAGGGGTACACAATCTGCTAGTCAGTAGACTAGCTTTCAGGGATGCAATAGCAGTGAATGCACACCCCCAAGCAACAGGAGTTCTTGCAATCACAATGCTGCTTGGGAAAACTGTGTCAAACTGTCAAACTGTGTCAAACAGGTTGTTGTGTAGCAGAATCCACCAACCGCTGCATTTCCCAGTACAACAGCACACACTTTCAGCGCTCCTCAGGGCTCCTCAGGCCCTGCAGTTGATAGCAGTCTGTCTGTTCCACTGATCTACCCCATTGCTCCCACTCCTCCTCAGTTATGACAGCAACCACTCCCTGAAGAGATTGCAAGAAAACAGTAGTACGCAAGCAATCATCCTGTGGTGCAGAAGCTTAATGTGCACCTGGCCAAGTTACTAATGTGGCAGTCCCCTCCTTTCCTTTTTTCAGAGACCTTGTGCCCACCCAATGTAGAGAGTCCCAAGCAGGCATTATTTGTCCAAATAAAGTGCCATCCCTGCTATGTTTATAAGAAGGTGGGCCAGTCAGGTCTCTTGGTCTCAAATCTGGTGCACTTCAGTGCTGATGTGTGGGCAAGGGCAGTATATATCCACCATGCATGGTGCATGTTTTCAATTTGATTGTAAACCCGGTTACTAACATCCTTTACTGGGCTCAAGCAGCTGCTAAAAATTTCATGCAAACTGTGTACACCCTCACCCTTGAAGCAGCATGGGAGCTGCGTGCGCGGGTGGCCGATACCGTGATAGACTCTCCCTTTTTTTTTTGAACACCCTGGGTGGCCCTATATGACGGGAGATCTCTGTGTGTATTGTCTGCCGGCACCTGTATTTATTTATTTTTCACATATTTATTGAGGTTTGTGTGATTTGATCAATCTTGCCGAGGATGGATCTTTTGTGCAATATTAGGGGTATATATAGATGTATTTGATGTTTTTATATATGTATTTGCACTTTGTATTAACACTTCTTTAGGTGTTTGTATTTGTATATATATGCATTAGGGTCATTATTATATTATATTGCATTGATTGTTAGATAGTATGATGAATTAGTTCACAGCACTTCAGCACTTTATTTAAGATTTTTCAGTTTTTTGTGGAATTTTTTATGGTTTGTGCCGGCACAAAACAATTTCTTTAGGGCATTTATAATTTTAGGCCTTATACCCATGTGGTAGGAATTAGATAGCCCTTTTGTTTGGGCATCATTTATTGAATATCTATGGTCATAACGGTTGTTTTTAATATGTCTTGTGTTATATGTTTTTAGCCCCCCATTTTTGTACCAATAAAGCATTGTATTGTAGTATTGATGGTTGTTGTGGTGCTTCCTTTTGGGAGAAAGGTGTGCCTATGGCACGTCCACTCCAAGTAGTTTAGGTGTGTACGCACTTTAGCCACACTATTGTGCAAGGAACGTCCTCCTGAAGCTGAGAAGGCAGCATTGCCTACCACAACATTACATGATCTGTGATGTGCTGATCCATTGGAACTCCTCCATCCATATGCTGGACTGGCTGTACAAGCAGAAAATGGTGATTAATGACTACCTCTTGCAGCAGCCGGCCGGCTTCTAACTGCAGTGCAATTTCTAACTGAAACACTGGTAAATAATGCGCAATGCATGCCATTTGCGGAGGCTGTGCGGAGGTGGATGAGGAAGAGGAACCCAGGCAACCCCTGGCAGTATTCAGTGGGGAGTTCAGGAGTCCCTGGTCCACATGGCTGCACAGCAAAATGTCTTTTTTCCACCTGCCGAAAGGAAGGCCAAATTGGCGTACTACCCTGAGATACTCTGAGTTCACTTGTTTGACACTTTTAGCATGGTTCGGCATCATTGCTAAGAGGTCATCAGGGCAACCCTGAGTGCTCACTCTCCACTCCCATAACTGCTAGTGGGGCCAAGGACAGCAGTAGCAGCAGTTGAGCTAGCCTTTTAAGCCCGGAGTATCTAATGAGCACTTTTATGCAGCCACCCACTGAGCAAAGAACCCCGCCCAGCAGCAGCTAAACCACCATATCTGGAGTCCCCCTGTCCCATGACAACATGAACCCCTTGAGTTCTGGGCAGGGAAACTGAACATCTGACCCCCAAATGGCAATGTATTTGCTATCATACCCAGTCAGTAGTGTGGCATCCAAGAGGGTAATTATTGCAGTGGGGGCTATTGTGACCACCACCCCATGCCTGATGCTAATGACAAGGATGGGAGCATCCCGAGAAACTGCTGCTGGAGATGCTGCTACCCAACTAAACTCACTTTTACAGGCCTTTAGACTGCTGCCGCTGTAACCAACCTCCGCTGGCTTTCTCAGGCCTTAGGCACTCAGGAAGACTACTGCTTAAAGAGACTGCTGTTATTCACTTACATTGGTTATTACAGGCCACTCAAAGACTGCTGCTGCTGTTACCCACCATCCAATGGCTTTTATGGGCCTTATGCACTCAGACTTCTGCTCAAAGAGACTACTGTTATTCACTTACACTGGCTATTACAGTCCCTAAGGGATCATTAAAATCGCTGCTGTTACCCACCTTTTACAAGTCTTAGCTACTCATAGAGACTGCTGCTGCCATTACCACCTCCATTGGATTTCTCAGGCCTTAGGCACTCAGAGACTCCAGATAGTGCTACCCTCTGCACTGGCTTTCACAGGCGTTAGGTACTCAGGAAGACTTCTGCTCAAAGAGACTACTGTTATTCATTTACACTGGTTATCACAGTCCCTAAATGATCATTAAAACTGCTGCTGTTACCCACCTTTTACAAGTCTTAGCTACTCATAAAGACTGCTGCTGCCATTACCACCTCCACTGGCTTTCTCAGACCTTAGGCACTCAGAGAGACTCCAGATAATGCTACCCTCTGCACTGGCTTTCACAGGCCTTAGGCACCCAGGAAGACTTCTGCTTAAAGGGACTGCTGTTATTCACTTACACTGGTTATTACATTCCCTAAAGAATCATTAAAACTGCTGATGTTACCCACCTATTACTCGTCTTAGCTACTCAGAGACTGCTGCTGCCATTACCACCTCCACTGGCTTTCTCAGGCCTTAGGCACTAAAAAAAAAATCCGGATAGTGCTACCCTCTGCACTCGCTTTCACAGGCCTTAGCAACTTAGAAAGACCGCTGCTGCGGTTACCCACCCTCCACTGGCTTTTACTGGCCCTTAGCCACTCAGAGAGACTCCTGATAGTGCCACCCTCTGCACTGGCTTTCACAGGCCTTAGGCACCCAGGAAGACTTCTGCTTAAAGGGACTGCTGTTATTCACTTACACTGGTTATTACATTCCCTAAAGAATCATTATAACTGCTGATGTTACCCACCTATTACTCGTCTTAGCTACTCAGAGACTGCTGCTGCCATTACCACCTCCACTGGCTTTCTCAGGCCTTAGGCACTAAAAAAAAAATCCGTATAGTGCTACCCTCTGCACTGACTTTCACGGGCCTTAGCAACTTAGAAAGACCGCTGCTGCGGTTACCCACCCTCCACTGGCTTTTACTGGCCCTTAGCCACTCAGAGAGACTCCTGATAGTGCCACCCTCTGCACTGGCTTTCACCGGCCTTAGCCACTCAGAAAGACTGCTGCTGCTGTTACCCACCCTCCAGTGGTTTTTATGGGCCTTAGGCACTCAGACTTCTGCTCAAAGAGACTGTGGTTATTCACTTACACTGGTTATTACAGTCCCTAAAGGATCATTAAAACTGCTGCTGTTACCCACCTTTTACACGTCTTAGCTACTCATAGAGACTGCTGCTGCCATTACCACCTCCACTGGCTTTCTCAGGCCTTAGGCACTCAGACTCCGGATAGTGCTACCCTCTGCACTCGCTTTCACAGGCATTAGCCACTTAGGAAGACCGCTGTTGCTGTTACCCACCTTCCACTGGCTTTTACTGGCCCTTAGCTACTCAGAGAGACTCCTGATAGTGCCACTCCTCTGACCTGGTTTTCACTGGCCTTAGGGGCTCAGAGAAACTGCTGCTCCTGTCGTTACCCACCTCCACTGGCTTTCTCAGGCCTTAGGCACTCAGAGAGCCTCTGGATAGTGCCACCCTCTGCACTGGCTTTCACAGGCCTTAGCCACTCAGGAAGACTGCTGCTGCTGTTACCCTCCCTCCAGTGGCTTTTATGGGCCTTAGGTACTCAGACTTCTGCTCAAAGAGACTGCTGTTATTCACTTACACTGGCTATTACAGTCCCTAAGGGATCATTAAGACTGCTGATGTTACCCACCTACACTGGCTTTCACAGGTCTTAACTACTCAAAGAGACTGCTGCTGCCATTACCCACCTCCACTGGCTTTCACACTGGCCACTCAGAGAGACTTCTGATAGTGCTACTCCCCTGACCTGGTTTTCACAGGTCTTAGGGGCTCAGAGAAACTGCTACTGCTGTTACCCACCCCTACTGGCTTTTACAGGCCTTAGCGGCTCAGAGATTCTGCTGCTGCTGTTACCCACCTCAACTGGCTTTCACAGGTCTTAGGCACTCAGTGAGACTCCCGCTGTTCTACTTCCCTGCACTGGCTTTTACAGGCCTTAGGGGTTCAGAGAAACTGCTGATCTTGTTTCCCAACTCCACTGGCATGTGTTACTGCTGTTACCCACCTCTACTGGCATTCACAGACCTTAGGGGCTCATAGAATCTGCTGCTCCACTGTTATCTGCCCCACTCACTTTTACAGACCTTAGGCACTCAGATAGATTCTGGATAGAGCTACCCCCCTGCCCTGGCTTTCACAGGCCTTAGTTAATCAGAAAGACTGCTGCTGTTACCCACCTACACTGGCTTTCACAGGCCTTAGGGGCTCAGAGAATCTGCTGCTGCTGCTGCTTTTATCCACATCCACAGGTTTTCACAGGCCTCTGTCACTCAGAGAGACTCATGATAGTGCTACCCACCTTTCATGAGCTTTGACCATTTAGGGAGGGTCCTGATAGTACTATTCACCTCCACAGGCTGTCACAGGTTTCAACCACTGAGACTGTTGCCGCAGTTACCCCCCTGCAATGGCTGTCATTGGCCTTAGGCACCTGCTGCTGTTACCCATCTAAGTTGTCTTTGACAGGCTTTAGAGACACAGATAAGACTTCTGCTGCTGTGTGTTTGTTGCCCACCCCCCGGCAAGAACACCTTTGACACTGTACAAAACATTCCAGTTTATTTAGGATAACTGGAGGATGGAAGCTGGGAGAAAAATGTAGTGGAGAGAGTGGGAGGTGACAGGTAGGCAACATTGGTTCCTGCAAAACAGCAGCAGTGGGCAAGTGGGGGTAAAGAAGATGGACTTGAGATTCAGGAACAGCTGGCACCCATGGGAATTTCCTCACTGTTGAGCAGGGGCTCCTGTAGTAGCTCCCAAGGCTTGATGATTCCTCTCATACCAACAGGCTGGACCAGATGAAGATGCCAATGAGGAGTTTGTTTTGCTTAAGTTGTGTCTTATTTAATTTGTTACAGTGGATTAAACAGTAAAGTCTCAATCTTTGCAGACGATACTAAGCTGTGTAAAGTAATTAACACAAAAGAGGACAGCAGGCAGCTACAAGCAGTTTTAAATGAATTGGCAGCATGGGCAGTAGAATGGCAAGTGAAGTTTAACACAGATAAATGTAAGGCTATGCACATGGGAAAGAGAAATTTGTGCCATAATTACACACTAAATAATGAGTTGCTTGGTAAAACTACAATGGAAAAGGACCTCGGGGATTTAGTTAACCATAAACTTAACTGTAGTGATCAATGCCAGGCAGCAGCTGCCAAGGTAAAAAGAATTATGGGGTGCATCAAGAGGGGCATAGGTGTCCATGACCAAAGCATTATTATGATTATAAACCCCAGAGTGTAACCATAACCCAAGGGTATCCACTATGTATAGAAGAAAGGCTACAGCGACATAGAAGGGGATTTTTCTCTGTAAAAGCAGTGAGACTATGGTACTCTCTACCAGAGGAGGCAGTTATGATAAATTAAGAGAGTACAAAAGGGGCCTGGTTGCCATCCTTGCATGTAATAACATTTCCAGCTATGGCTACTATACCACCGGAAGGAGATAAACAGGCTGAACTAGATGGAATAAAGTCTTTATTTAGCTTTACATACTATGCAAAGTTATATCACTAGTACTGTCAAAAGGTCCCCTATACCAAATGATAATAATCCTATACATATTGGAAGTCCGTATTGGATGGTCCAGAGAATTGCAATCCCCACTGAATAAACTGTATATTTTGCGTCTCACCACCAACTTGAATTAGACCAAAGAGATAAAAGACACAATACATGCTTACTAGAAGTAAATATATCCAACAATGATCATAGTAAAGTATAGAAAGAAAAAAAACTAAATTATCTGTATGGGTATGCAACTAGAGTAAAATAGCAACTATTTTCTAAAAAGAATTCTGGAGTTTAAATAAAATACAAAAAATACACAGCTTACCCCATATCCTGCATGCTACAATTTAAGATATCAAACTGCAATAGCATACCTACCAACTTTTCAGGGTGGGAAAGTGGGACATTTGTTAAATTAGGCCACACCCCCTCATTGAGGCATGGATATGAGATTGTGTATAACAGTTAAAACAAACACTTTGAATAGGCAAATGAATCATTTATTGATGCAGATCTTCATGTTACAATTCAAAGAGGGACAAATGGGAGCAACGAGGGACAGGGGGACACAGATTCAAATGCAGGGCAGCCCCTCCAAATCAGGGATAGTTGGGAGCTATGTGCAATATACTTTCAACCCCACTTAACTCCATCTGCTTCAGTTATCTGTGAATTCTCAATAGCAAACTATGGGTCAGTGAATTACAATTTTACTGGAGAGATCCAGCTACCTAATCTAGTGTATTTACATATATGTAAATGTATGTAAATGTTTTCTAATTTACAGTACACCTGACCTAGAATCTAACATTTAATGCATTTTTTTAGCTGTTTATTGAGAAATCAGACTCTAGGTATCATGATTACAGTACTTTCTTTGCAGAACAACAATTTATATTGCAGGATTTCTTCTTTGTCCAAATTATTCTGAATAAAACACACTTACAAATGATTTCTATGTTACCATCTGAACCCCAATCCTTCTCTGTGTCTAGGCGTTACTACTAAATTTGAGAAGTTCCATGGAGTTTACCATCCATAACATTAAAGTTCAGAGGTCACTGTCCAGTCTAATACCTTCTCTCTGAAAATCAGGACCCCTATACTAGTTCAAAGGATAGGAGGGTCATGTAGCTTGTCAATAACCCTATTATTGCACTCCCTTCTGGGCACTGGAAGAACACAGGGCACCTCTGAAAAGGCACTGAACATGTGCTGGAGGCATTAGGGGTAAGTGGGTGGGGGCTTTTTTAATAAAAAAAAAAATATAAAAAATAAATGTCAGAATAGTTTGACACAAATTTGCCTCTCCTCAAGTCTGGTGTTGCCAAAACTAAATAGACAAAATTTAGGTAATATATATTATCCAAAGTTGAAGCTCGTTACATGTACTGTGCCAGTTTGCCTTTCACGCAGATAAACATTATGTGGCTCTGCTCACATTACTAAATAAGAAAATACTTGCCCTGCATTCTCATATTTTGGAACTGGTAAAACCAACAGTTCCAATATACTTTGTAAGCAAATTGCATTCATTATACTGTCTGGAACCTAAAATTTTAAAATATAGTGAATGCTGGCCAGGAGCCTGCATGTGCTCCCCATGAAACCCAGGAGCCAGGCCCCAGGGCAAAAGGTGCCATCCCCTTAGCTGCCATTTGTACTTACATATTTTGTTTAATTTCATCTAGCAAATGGCACACTCAAGGGCAGCAGGGGAAGGCATTTTTAAATGCAGAACAACATCAAATCGCTACTGCAGTTGCCACTGCATGGGACACTTCAAGTTGTACCGGTCCTACTGAATCCAAAGACTTGAAAGCTTTGCTGCCTGCTGTGCATACTGTGGCTGACCCCTTAAAGACACACAGCCCTGTGACTACCACATGTCATCAAGGGGTGGCGAGGCTGGAGAGGTTCGCATACACCCCTTGTGGGGAGTTTAGACTGGATTTGACGCAGCCTCCCACCAGCCAAAGATCTGTCAGCTCGTCTCTCAGGAAGCTCTCCCACAGGAGACTGCTAAAAATACACCATGACCATTCTCCTAGTACCAGTATGTCCATATCATCAGAAGGTGATGATCACCAGGGCACTACCCTGACCTCTCGACTGTTGCCATCCTATTAGATACCCGGGATCCCTCAGGGTCTTCGCCAAGACCCTGTTTTTCCCTGATACCAGTGGAGAATACTGACCTGGTGATGTCACCGACAGCCATGGAGCCTCTGTCTCCCATACCACAGCCTCAGTCTTCACCCTTACACTCAGAAAAAATGCCTACAACAGGTGCATGTGAATGTAACATGTGAAGATAACATCCAAACCATCTCCCTGCTGAAGGGGCTTGGCTGAAGGAGCTGTGATCAAGAGCGGACATTGAAGAGTTAATAGTGCAACATGAAGCTACACACAAATGTGATCTGTCCAAACTCAAACAAATAATATCCACCACTGAATCGAGAGTATTCTCACTTGAATCAGCAGACGCTGAAAGCCCGATGTGATGCTCAAATTCCATGCTTCAGTCCTGCCGGGTCCATATGGATGACGTGGAAAACAGAAACCAGAGAAACAACTTGTGTCTGAGGGGTATACCGGAATGTTAATAGGGGAAGATCTGAAACATATTGTGACCACTATCTTTAATTTATTACTTGAGAGCCTACTACTCAACTAAAACTGGCAGAACTGTGATAGAACTATGGCCCATCTTTTAGGTGCTTGATATCTTCTAGGATTCTCCTAATAAGAATTTATATCTATTTATATCTATTGCCTATCCTTCTTATCTTTGATTTTGTCTAGTTCTTTCCCCCTAACTGATATTGCTCCACCTCCTTTTCTCCCTTTACTTCATCACCTACCAACTACCCCTACCTATCCACCAGAGGTGCGCCCTGAGGGACCTCCCACAAGCACCATGTTTTGGTGTATTTTTGGACCCTGTCCTCAACCCTATTTAGGACCAGCTCCTCTGTCCTCCTAATGATTTCCATTTCTTGGAGCCATTCCAACTAGTGCTGGGGGATAACTGATCTAGCAGCACTGTGAGGAAGTGCCTGAGAAGGCCTTTTTTACTGGATACTATCTTTCCTTGAATCATAGAGAGAAGGGTCACCTGAGGGGTATTAGGGATGATTTCAAGACTCAGATATTCAAAGATACCTAAGACCCTTCCCCAAAAGGACCTCACAGCTGGGCATTCCCACCAAATGTGGGTCATAGTTCCCATAGCTTTGTTGTAACTCCAGCAGTCACCAACCATATATGGACCCCACATACTTCACCAAGTCTGCAGGCATTTATACCATCTGGTGAGGATTTTATAGTTTCTCTCCTGAGCTCTGCATGCCACAAAGGATTTTCCCCAGTCTTTTGCCTCAAACGCTTGTCTGTTTGCCAGATAAAGACTGCCATTTGGAAGGGAAGTATTGCTTTATATAAATAAGATTGTTTAAAGCGAGTTCAGGAGTGAGGTTGTATTATAAGTGTGGGGACTTTTCATTAAGGGGGAAAAGGAAAAAAAAGCATTGTGTTATTTTTTTTATTTTTTCTTGTATTGCAGGGTTTAGCCTTGCATTTAAATACATTGGTTGCTCCCATTTGACTGCCATTTGATAGCGAGCAGTTACCTGAGTGGGGGTGTTCTGGCCTAATTAGCAGCCTATTTATATCACCTGAGCCCAGCCTTCTGACTGTTTGCCAGGCAAAGACTGCCATTTGGAAGGGAAGTATTGCTTTATATAAATAAAATTGTATAAAGCAAGTTCAGGAGCTTTTGGGAGTTCCAGTTGAATTTCCCTTTTATTAAGGGAGTTTATATTGGGGGACTTCAAGTGTTCTTATTGCCTATATGCTAAAATAAGAAGGTAAAAGCCAAGCATACAAATGGAAGGTCTACTTCTGTGCACAGTTTGTCATATGTATACACTTCAGGGGCAGAATGGAAGGCATGCAATATTGAAGGTCTACTTCTGTGCACAGTTTGTCATATGTATACACTTCAGGGGCAGCAGTTCCCGGGTGAATACCGCTGTGGTAAATGCAATTGCAAACCTGGAAGTTCGGGTTAGAGATCTGGAGGTGCAAAATGCAACACTGAGGAGGATTGACAATGTGGAAAAGTTTTCTGCTCACTGAGCAGGCAGTAAATGGGGTAGATATAGAGGGTGGAATAATGGGTCAGGATGAGCAGATAAGTAGCTGGGTAAATGTAGATAGAGGGAGTAGAAAGGGTGCACAGTAAAGGAAGGCCATACCTGTGTCTGCGCACCCTAGCAAAATTGCCAAGTTGGGTAATGATGCAGGAGTGTCAGTCTCAGAAATGGCAGCCCTAGCGGATACTGCTCTCCCTAACAGCTGGGAGGACAGCCCAGCTAGTGAGCGGGTGGTTGGTCCTGCAGGTAGGACTAGACAGTTGGTGTTCATAGGGGATTCTATTATCAGGCGGACTGATAGAATAATTTGTCACCAAGACCTCCTCAACTGAATGGTTTGCCGTCTTCCTGGTGCCAGGGTTCGGCATGTGGTGGAAAGGGTGGATAAATTACTGGGAGAGGCTGGGGATGACCCAGCTGTCATGGTCCATGCGGGAACCAATGACAGAATTAATGGGAAATGGAGGATCCTTAAGAATACATTTAAGGAATTGGGCATCAAGTTGAAGGGAAGGACCTCAAAGGTTGTATTCTCTGGAATACTGCCAGTGCCATGCGCTACACATGAAAGACAGTGGGAACTTAGAGAGTTAAATTCAAGGCTCAAGTCCTGGTGCAGGGCAGAGGGATTTGGGTTCCCAGAGCACTAGGCTGACTTTTCATTGGGGTAAAAACTGTATTCTACAGATAATTTGCACCTGAATGGAAGGGGGGCTGCTGTGCTGGGTAAGAGGATACTAGAGGGGGTGGAGAGTTATTTAAACTAGAGATGAGGGGGGAGGGCAAGAGTGAAAACAAAAGTGAAGATAGGTTACTTAGGGGGACAGCATATGATGGTGGGTGGAGAATTAGAAGGGGGGAGGACTGCTATGAAGGAGATCCATGTGTTGCAAACCAGAAGTGAAAAATTAGAAAGATGCATTACTGCAGAAGCTAATACTATACCCCAATGTGTCAAACTAGAGAGGAACATAAAGTGTATGTTCACAAATGTCAGAAGTCTGGTAAGTAAAGTGGGGGGGGGGCTTGAGGCTTTGGTGCAGAGAATATTAATGTTGTTGGTGTGGCTGAGACATGGCTGGATTCCACACGACTGAACTGTCAATCTACAAGGTTTTGCTCTTTTTCGGAAAGACAGTGCAAAAAGGGAGCGGCGTGTGTCTTTATGTAAAGCAGGAACTCAAAGCATATATTAATGAGGGGATACTAGCAGAAGATTGTGAGGATGTAGAATCCTTGTGGGTAGAAGTGGCGGGTGGTGTAAACAATGCTAAAATACAGTTTGGCGTAATCTATAGGCCCCCAAATATAACTGAGGAAATAGAGGGTCAACTGCATAAACAGATAGAGCGGGCGTCACAAGCTGGTACAGTGGTGGTGATGGGGGACTTCAACTATCCAGGAATCGACTGGAGACATGGTTCTGCTTCCACTACAAGGGGGAGAGCATTCCTCAGCTTGCTACAAGATAATTATATGAATCAGTTTGTGGAGGCACCTACTAGGGGTGATGCTCTTTTAGAACTTGTAATATTAAATAATGATGACCTGATGGGGACAGTAACAGTCCATGAAAATCTTGGTAACAGTGACCACAATATAATTGTATTTAACATAAACTGTAAGAAAGATTTTCTGCCTGGGAAGGCAAAAACATTAAATTTTAGAAAGGCCAACTTCCCCAGGCTCAGAGCTGCACTCCAGGACATTGACTGGGAGCATCTGTTTAGGAATAAGGATACAGATGCCAAATGGGAGTGCTTTAAATCAATTGTGAGTAGCAACGTTGCAAAATGTATTCCTACGGGTAACAAATATAAGCGGCTAAAATTAAACCCCTCATGGCTGACACCTGCGGTTAAAAGGGCAAGAACGAACAAAAAAAAGGGCATTTAAACATTACAAGGCTGAACTCTCAGCTGTAACACTTGAAAAGTATAAACTAGAAAATACAATATGTAAGAAAGAAATAAGGTTGGCAAAAGCACAAAATGAAAGATGTGGCCAAAGAAAGCAAAACAAACCCTAAACGATTTTTTAAATATGTTAATTCTAAGAAAACTAATTAATGATAATGGGGAAATGGTCACTGGGGATGAAGATAAGGCGGAGCTGTTAAATGGATTCTTTAGCTCTGTGTACACAAGAGAAGAGCAAAGAGCCAACACAGGAGATGCCACTGATAGCAATAGCCAAAGTATAATAATTAACAAGCTAAACGTAGGGAAGGAAAGCTAAACCTGCACCGCTGTATGTAAGCAAGATAGGTGCTAGCACCGGGCTGTTTATGTACACTACCAAAGGATATATTTGTGGGTTACCAGATAACCACAAACAGCAACACTGCCCAAATAGAATGTGCCGCACACTATAAGAATTTAGATTAACATATGGTAATTTATTTAGTCAAATCCTACATACAAAAAGATACATACATCTAAAAACACAATTAAAAGGCCCCAAGTATTTGGGGTGGGATGGCCATCAGGTGGTTAATATCAGGTGGTTAATATCTATATAATATATCAAGTTCCCTCACAAATTCGTCACCAGCGTCACCTCCGGTTCTTGCGTTCCAACCCGAGGGAAGCAGGAAGTACGTGCGGCGTGGCCCCTGCGAGCTCTGTGAGGCGCGGACGGGGCGCGCGGGTGCGTGCGACCGCGCCCTCATCAGGCATGGACGCGATTGGAGACCGGGAGAATAAAAGGTGAGTGTCAGGGGCACACAACTTACCTGATGAAGTGGTGAGGAGGTTCACCACGCAACGCGTCGTGTGTATACTTTGTTGGATGGGGTCTATCATACGGTGATGTATTAAAACGGCATACTATAGTAGACTATTAGTTCCCAGCATATCTTGTATATCTATGTTGTTTTTTCTAAATTCACTGCTAATAACGAGTTTTGCAATATCTCCCAGCATTTTGGGACGGTAACAGCACTTGTCACTTTAAATAATGAAATTACACTTGTCACTTTAATTGCACAGGCCACTTACCTTTTTGATAATTTGTTGTATATATATGTATTGCACCATATCTTCTTAGATTCTTTATTATCCCTTATTATTTTTCATCTTATTATGAATTTTTTAGACGAATATTTGTGAGGGAACTTGATGATATATTATATAGATATTAACCACCTGATATTAACCACCTGATAGCCATCCCACCCCAAATACTTGGGGCCTTTTAATTGTGTTTTTAGATGTATGTATCTTTTTGTATGTAGGATTTGACTAAATAAATTACCATATGTTAATCTAAATTCTTATAGTGTGCGGCACATTCTATTTGGGCAGTGTTGCTGTTTGTGGTTATCTGGTAACCCACAAATATATCCTTTGGTAGTGTAAACAAGCTAAACGTAGATATCATCCAAGAAAAACTAAATAATTTAAATTTGGATAAGACTGGGGGACCAGATGGACTTCAACCAAGAGTTCTCAAAAAACTCAGTTCCGTTATCTCATCACCCCTGTTGTTGATCTTTAAAGACTCACTAGCAACTGGTATAGCACCAAGGGACTGGCGCAAGGCAAATGTGGTGCCCATTTTTAAAAAGGGCTCTAGGTCTTCTCCGGGCAATTACAGACCTGTTAGCTTAACATCCATTGTGGGGAAATTGCTTGAGGGGCTATTGAGGGACAACATACACGAATATGTAACTATCCATAATATTATAAGTGACAACCAACATGGTTTTACTAAGGACAGAAACTGCCAAACTAACCTGATTGGCTTCTATGAGGAGGTGAGTAGCAGCCTGGACAGAGGGGCGGCTGTGGATATAGTTTTTCTGGATTTTGCAAAAGCATTTGACACTGTCCCCCATAGACATTTATTGGGGAAATTGAGATCTTCAGGATTAGAAAACAAAGTTTGTAAGTGGATTGCAAACTGGCCGAAGGATCATGTGCAGAGAGTTGTAGTTAATGATACCTACTCTGAATGGTTACCAGTTGTAAGCGGTGTACCTCAGGGTTCAGTGCTGGACCCACTATCATTCAACTTGTTTATAAACGACATAGAAGGTGGAATTAAAAGCACTGTCTCTATTTTTGCAGATGACACAAAGATCTGTAGCACAGTGCAGTCTATTGAAGATGTTCACAAGCTTCAGGCTGACTTGGACACATTGAGTGTCATTGAGTGTCTGGGCATCCACTTGGCAAATGAAGTTCAATGTGGAAAAATGTAAAGTCATGCACTTGGGGTCTAACAACCTGAAGGCCACATATGTCCTCGGGGGTGTAAAATTGGGAGAGTCACTTGTTGAGAAGGATCTGGGGGTACTGGTAGATCGCAGACTAAATAACAGCATGCAATGCCAAGCAGCTGCTTCCAAGGCCACCAAGATACTATAATGCATTAAAAGAGGCATGGAATCACGGGATAGAGATTTTTGCCTCCTTACAAGGCACTGGTGAGCCCTTACCTGGAATATGCTGTCCAGTTCTGGGCACCCATTCATAGAAAGTATGCTCTGACTATGGAAAGGGTGCAGAGGAGAGCCACCAAACTAATAAAGGGAATGAAAGATGTTAGTTATGAGGAAAGATTATGAGAATTTAATCTGTTTAGTCTTGAGAGGAGGAGATTGAGGGGGGGACATGATTAACTTGTATAAATGGCCCATACAAGAAATATGGGGGAACACCATTTCATGTAAAATCTCTCTAAAGACAAGGGGGCACTGCCTTCGATTGGAAATAAAGAAATTTAGTCTCCGGAGGCGACAATCATTTTTTACCATAAGAACAATAAATCTATGGAATAGCCTCCCACAGAAGCTTGTCACAGAATCAACCGCTGACAGCTTAAAAAAAAAAGGATTAGATGCTTATTTAGAAGAAAATAACATTAACAGTTACTTTTAGCGGTTATCAGTAAAAAAAATAAAACAAAAAATAAAAAGCTTCCCCTATAAAATAAAAAATAACTTCCCCTACTCCAACACCCTTGGTTGAATTTGATGGACATATGTCTTTTTTCAACCATATTAACTAAGTAACTATGTAACCCCTCCTCCCATCTCTTGGTGAAGTGCAGTTGCTCGCTGTCCACCCTGCTATTCTGGAGGACCCAGTAAAAGTGGAAATTGTGTGTGTCAGAGGTGAGAGGGCTTTAAGGATATTCTGAACAGCTGTTAGAGGAAGGGACAAGTCAGATCTGGGGGTATGTGAATTAATGAAAATGACCATCTGCGTATGTAGAAACCAAGAAGCTGTACGTGAGCTGGGTCCTGATAGGACATCGCCTAATCGTATGTCCTGGGAGGCATCCCATATAAGAATTTTTTTGGAACCCATAGCGAGGGTGGGGGGACACCAGATCGTCGAATACAGGAGTGAGAGGTCCAGGTCTATGGGAAAGTTGTCTCTGTTTTACCGTCCTATTCCAGAGGGTCAGCAAAGGATAATCCAATTGTCAAAGGGCAGGGGTCCTGAGCAAGGAAAGGGGTCTCTGGGTAATGTCATCTAGACCCGAATTCCGGGTCCTGAAGTAAAAAAGGGTAGAGTAAAGAAAATAGAGGTGCAAGATTCCGTCAGCCCACTGATAAGATTCGTAAAGAGCTCTCTCCCCCCCAAGGTCAAGAGAGGAAAAGGATGTCCTACGGGTCCCGAGTCCCAATCAATAACAATGGGCTTGATTCAAACAAAGAAAAAAATCGTTTTGCTCAGAAAATTGGATTGAATGTGTGTTTTGGTCTCTTTTTTGTGCAAAAGGGTAAAATTAAATACATGTGCTCGAATGTGTACGAAAATGGGATCGTAAAATTTTCGAAGCTCTCGTAAAAAAGGCTGTAGCAAGCGGAAACAATTGGAAAATGTGCTTGAAATTTCCAGTAAGCATTCTTAACTGTGTGTGTGCATTTCTAAGGCAGAGCATTGTTTATCTGACTGTTGCATGTTGTTTTTAGCCTTTTCATTGGTTATTTTTGCATGCATTCATTTTTCAACTTTTTTATTTGCCTGTTTACCTATATTTACAAGGTTAATATTGGGGCTACATTTATGCAGTAGGCAAGGTATGCTGTAGTGCAAGCACTCAAGCACTAATGAAACTACATTTTTTAAGAGGCATATCTGTCTGCATTTTTGGGGTGGGGTTTGGATTGGCAGCCAGCTGGTTGTAGAAATTGTTGCCATTCATGCTGATCTTTGACCTCACACAGCACCACATGTCCTTGGGTACATGGGGCAGCTGTTTGCTACCTTTGCACATGAATTGTACAGTACTGCAGTGGTTGGCATAGAGGATAACCGAGTTGAAGGCCATTGATATTGCATCATCTTTGCAGTTTATTCACTATGATACACCTAGCAGGCCGGTATAAACCTTAAGCTACAGGGTGCCCCAGTCCAAACACATACCCAAGTGTCGGAGTCTAGTTTTGTCAACCGTGTAAGTATGCTGGTATTTAAATGATAATAAATGGGCCTAATAGACATAAATTCAGCACTCAGTACCGGCTCCTCCCACCCTGATGAAGCTCCAATAGCGGAGCGAAACGGACGTCGGTAACGAGCCGTTGACCACGCCCCCGCCTGACGCAGCTTCCGTATCCTGGCCGGGAGATTTCTGGTTACTGCTTGATGCACATGTAGTGCGCCCTCACGCCTCCCTGGACAGCACGTGACAAGACCAGCACACACTGGATTACAATGTGTATGCGCAAGGAGCGCGTTTTCATGCTGTGGCCGGATCACGCTGACGTAACATGCAGATGCGGGAAATCTGAAAGGGTGGTGAGATCATTGTGCCCCTGTTTGTGAACTGCTTGATCTGTCTTGCCCGTCTGCATGCGGGCCGGCGGGCACGTTATTCACGTTTCCAGCGTGATTGTCGGTACCCAGCAAAGATATTTCTCGCTGATGCAGTAGTGCATACTAGTCTGGGACCTCTGATACAATTAACCGGCCCTTGTGTTTTCCAGATTCGTCGGGGAGCAAAGCGCCAGTGTGCAGCAATTTCTTCACCCAACAAAGCTTTTGCATGCAGTAATCTTGCTATTTGAACATATTGGAGGGAACGTTTGCCCCCTCTGTTTTATATAATAAGGCTGGCCAGCTGGTATGAGTGGTTGCTGTGGGGTGAGGTGTGTGTTGGCCAGGGTCTCCTGGTAAGAGCTCTGCATGTTGTCCTTTTTAAATCAGCAATTGCGGTTTTTATTATTCAGTGTGTTGTATGACTGGCGTATATGTGCTACATGTCTTGTGCCTGCATTTTTTGACTAATAAATATATGTTTTTTAGCAAATTCTAGCCTCATGATGTATACTTGCCAGCCCAGCACTTAACCAAATTTTTTGTGTTTTTTTGTTGTTCATTGTCGGTTAGCAGGGCGCCCCGTTAGGGGGCAGTGTGAGATACAGGAGACTTAGGAGTACTCCAAAGCAGTTTTAGTTTATTTTTTCTATATGGTATTTAACCCTTTAAATGCCAAGCACGTAGTTTCTACGTGGTTGCTTCTCCTACCGTTAAGTGCCAAGCACGTAGAAACTACGTGCCTGGCATTTCCCCCAAATAGTTAAAAAATACTTTTAAAAAACCACTTACCTTTAGTATGGATATGTAGCTGGGGGTCCCCTCTTCTTCCGGGGGGCACCCGATCCCTCCCCCGTCGTCCTCCGTCTTCAGGAGGGGGCCCGAAACCGTCCCCGTTCCCAGCGCTGACAGTTGCTGTAAAAAAAAAAATAAAAATAAAAGTGTAATTTACTCACCTCTGCGCCCGATCCTTCTTCCTCCGGTCTGCTCTGGTCTCCTCTTCCCCAGGGGGGGGTCCGATCCCCCACCCCCGGGCTGCGCAGGCTTCAGGTGAGGACCCTCTTCCGGATCCTCACCGCTTCTAATGGCGGTGATGGCCGCCGCCCCCTAGCCCCGCCCATTGTGGGAGGAGGGGGATGACATCATCCCGCTCCTCCTATACCCCCTCCGAGCTCCGGCATCTGTCAGATGCCGGTGGTGATCGGAGCAGGGCGGGTGTTAGGCGAGGAGGCTCCGATCGGAGCCCCCTTGCCTGTCACCCGCCCTGAGCCGATCACTACCGGCATCTGTCAGTGACATGACAGTGGCGCGGGACAGCAGCGAGGGACGCCGGATCGGAGGCGAGTACAGTAAAAAAAAAAAAAAAAAATATATTTTTTTCTTATGTGTCATTATTTTTTACTTTTAACCCCTTGTGATCTGGTAAGGGGTCCATGAATTCCCTGATGTTAAGCTTTCTAAGCGTACCCAGCTTGTTGTAGTGGGCTCATCTTTCTGGGAGTAATATCTCGAAGAATTCTTAGGTTGCACAGGGTTTCACAAAAAATTGTATAAAAAAGCAGAATACAAAACACCTTTTCCTAAAATATCAATATGCAAATAAGAAAAAACAAGCTAAATCTGAAAGCGCAAGGTCCACCGAGCAGAACAATACCCAACATGCATAGGTACCTGTAACCTTTTAACTGCCAGCCTACTTGAGATTTTGTCACCCTCTGCTGACAGGTAATTTTTCACCAAATTGCACCATGTTTAAGTGTGATTTTTGCAGGAATTTCCAAGAAAATGGCATATTTTCTTTTTGTGGCAGTTTAGACTTTAACATGAAATGTCTTGTTTGTATTTTTTTAACTTTTTTAAATATATTTTTCTACTTTAATATATTTTTAAGTAAATAAGTAAACAAAAAAAAAAGTAAAAAAAATATATATATATTTTTAAAATTGTCTCCTTTATTTTAACAAAAACATTTATTTTATTAAAGAAAACCATATTGCATGTGAAAGCCCCATTTCTCCCGATTACAATGATACCACATATGTATCGGTAGCCCCCCGTTCCTGTCCAGGAGATCCCCTAAACTTAGAAGAGCACTTTATAACATTTACAAATAAAATACAACTACTATCCACATAATAAAGGGTTAAATCAAAAAAATTGGTGTGGGGTCCCCCTTCACAGGGGGGGGCACCATTTCTTGGGGGAGTATAAGGGTTTTTTGGGAGGCAGGTAATGGGGGGTCTCGGGGTTAATGGCAAGTCACCCACTAGCCGCAGGTGACTTGCCAGACCCCCGAGCCTTGTGAACTGGTATAGGGGTCACGTGGACCCCTTACCAGTTCACAAAGGGTTAAAAGTAAAAAAAAAAAACACACAGACACAGTTTTTTCAAAATAACTTTATTAAAAAAAATATATATTTTTTTTATAATTTTTTTTTAATACTTACCTCCCATCCATCCCTGTATTCCACGCTGATCACTTAGGCTTCTGCTCTCCTGCTGCTGCTGGAAGCCTTTTATACCTACTGGGTTACCGGTAACATAGGGTTAATTTAAAAAAAAAAAATGACATAGGGTCCCCCCTACCCAGCCTGTGACCAGCTATGGGGGCTTGTAGAACAGGGCGCAGGGGCCAGCTTTAGTGGCCCCTGGCCCTGCGGCTACAAGCCGTCATAGCCTAGGGCCACGGCTCTTCTGCCCCCCCCCTGGGCTTTGGGGAGGCAGGTAATTTGGGGGGCCAGGGGTTAATGGCAAGTCACCCGCTTGCTGCAGGTGACTTGCCAGACCCCCGAGCCCTGTGAACTGGTATAAGGGGTCTCATGGACCCCTTACCAGTTCACAAAGGGTTAACAGTATAAAAAATACCATTTTGTAAGTACTCACCAGAAAAATGGATATTGTTGGTGTGCCACACACCCCGCTTCACTTCTAAATATTCATCACTTAATGGGTTAACTCGCCGCCAGGTGACGTAGTGCAGAGAGGAAGTCTTGTAACGAGCCCCCTTCCGGCCTATATATACCTGGTACCTCCCTTCAATCACCAGTATATTAAAAAGCAGAAAGACAAGGTACCAGTATTCCACCGGTAACCTCAAAATCAATTTTGATATAAAAAAGGCTTCACCATATAAAGGCTTCGGTAATACCGAAAAGGGTGGGAGTGAAGCGGGGTGTGTGGCACACCAACAATATCCATTTTTCAGGTGAGTACTCACAAAATGGTATTATTCTTGGTGTGCCACACACCCCGCTTCACTTCTAAATATTCATCACTTAATGGGACATCCAAAAGCAGTGTCCACAAGGGAAGGGCATCTCAAGGCCAGGTGAAGCATAACTTAAATGACTGCAGTCTGCAGAACTTTGCGGCCAAAAACAGCATCCGCTGAGGCTCGCACATAAACTTTGTAAAACTTAGAAAAAGTATGAACAGAAGACCAAGTGGCGGCCTTACAAACTTGTTCAATAGAAGCTTGGTGCTGAAAAGCCCAAGACGCCCCAACGGCGCGAGTAGAATGAGCAGTGATACGAAAAGGGGGGAACTCTTCCCTTAGCAGAATAGGCCGCAGTAACGGCCTGACGTATCCACTTGCTAATGGTAGATTTGGCTGGTGCCAAACCCTTCTTAGGCCCATGGGGCACAACAAAAAAGGAATCCGTCCTACGAAAAGGAGACGTGATAATCAAGTAGTACTTAACACAGCGTACTACATCCAAACAATGCAAAACCCTCTCTTTGTCATTCTTAGGATTAGGACACAAGGAGGGAAGAACAATATCTTGGTTCAAATGAAAAGCAGAAACAACCTTAGGAAGAAAGTCTGTCTTGAACCGAAAGACCACTTTATCCTGATGCCTCTCAAAGTAAGGCGCCTGGATAGACAAGGCCGCCAACTCTGAGACACGCCGGACCGACGTGATTGCTACCAAGAAGACAATCTTCTGAGTCAGGGTAGACAAAGCAATATCCTGCAAAGGCTCAAAAGGAGGAGCCTGAAGAGCAGAAAGAACCAAATTCAAATCCCAAACAGGGAGTAATGGTTTCCTGGGAGGCCGCACATGCGTAATCCCCTGGAAAAAAGTTTTAACTAAAGGTTTAAGCGCAACACGCTTCTGAAAAAAGATAGATAAGGCAGAGACCTGCCCTTTTAACGTACTTAGCTGGAGACCAGAGTTCAGCCCTGATTGTAAAAACTCCAGAATCCTGAAGACCCTACAAGGAAAAGATCTTATCTCACACCAAGCAATATAGGCTTTCCAAGTCCTATAGTAGGTGATGGAAGAAGACCTCTTCCGGGCACTGATCAGAGTCTTAATGACTGAATCAGAAAGACCCTCCTCCTTCAGGATGGAGGTTTCAGCAGCCAGGCCAACAAACCCAGCGCTGGTAAATTGGGGTAACACAATTGACCCTGAGTGAGCAGATCGGGCCGAAGAGGCAGAACAAACTGGTCCACTGCCAGCCGAACGATGTCTGCGAACCTCACTCGTCTTGGCCACCTTGGGGCCACGAGAACGGCGGACACCTTTTCCAGAGCCAACTTCCGAAGCACCCTGCTCAGCATGGGTATCGGAGGAAACAGGTATAGAAATCCCAGAACTCCCCAGCCCAGGGACATTGCGTCCACTGCCAGAGCCAGAGGATCCTGGGAGAGCTACACGAAGCTCGGGAACCTGTGATAGTGATGAGGGGCCAACAGGTCCACCTCTGGAGTCCCCCATTGGAGACACAGCGAGCGACCCACCCGAGAATGGAGAGCCTATTCTCCCAGACGGGGAGAGCCCCTGCTCAACCGGTCCGCTACCTGTTTCTTCACCTCTGGAATGTAAACCGCCGAGAGACAAGGAACACCGCCCCGGTCAGAATCAGGGACACTTCTCTGAGAGTACTCAGACTGCGAGTCCTTCCCTGAAGACCGATGTAAGCAACCGCTGTTTGATTGTCTGAACACATCTGGACCGGAAGGCCCAGAACGTGCTAAGTCAGGAGAGCAAGCACCTGACGGATGGTTCTCAGTTTCAGAATATTGAAGGGTAGGTGGGGCCTCTGAGGTCCCCACTGCCCCTGAAACTGCAGTTCCTTCCAGAATCTGCCCCATCCCGACAGACCGGCGTCCGTGGTGACAATTCCCCAAAGGTGGGTCAGGAACGACCTGCCCTACACAAGATTGGTCGAGACTAACCACCACAGGAGGGACTGCCGTACACGGGAGGACAACTGGAAGGACCGAACCAGCGACTGAGGTTGCTGGTCCCAAGACGCTAACAGAAAATGGTGAAGCGTTCTCGTGTGAACCTGGGCAAAAGGAAGAAACACTCTGTGATGATGAGAGTTCAGGCCGGGATGAACCGACCCATCTCTCTCGGGGACTGCGAAAAGATTGGAGTAGAAAACGAGGCCCATCTCTAAGCGCGGCACAGTCCGGATGACCGCTATCTCTAACAGATTCCTTACCGACGCCAGGAGCCCCTGCGTGGCCAAAGGAACGATGGGCACCCGAGACCGAACGAACCGTGAAGGAGGGTGAGACTCGAATTCCAGGTCGTAACTGGCCGACACTACGTCCTGGATCCATCTGCCTGGAACCACTTGGTTCCAAATCTGGGAGAAGTGTCGCAATAGTCCCCTCACCCGCACAGGTGAGGGCAGCCCCTCATTGCTGAGTGGGCTTATCAGCAGGTTTGGGCTTGGTGCCCCAGGACTGAGCGGGCCGGCCACGGCCCCTCCCCCGAGTCCAACCTGTACCTCTGGTAGCGGGAAAGGAAGCACCCCTGCCCGCTCTGAATCCTCGAAAGGAGGGCCTACCGGAACCTGCCCCCCTAAAGGGGCCACGAGGCCTCTTGCGTTGTGGCATCTTACCACCCTTTGCGACTGAATCAATTTTCTCCCCAAACAGACGCAACCCCAAAAAGGGGAGAGCTGTGAGCACCCTTTTGGAAGCCGCGTCTGCTGACCACTGACGCAGCCTTGCTACTCATAGCCAGCGCATCGTCCTGAGCGGCCAGGACATAAGACACAAAAGATTCACACTGCTTAAGCGCAGTGAACCGTTTACAAGCGGGATTAAGATCCTCATATAGCCCCTGAATTAAAGACTTAATTGCCAATAGAAGAAGGGCTGAAGCACACACCGGGCGCAACGCTGACCCGGAATAAATAAAACCATGGCGAGCGTATTGGTCAATCCGACGATCTTCCCCATCCTTAGGGACAGTGGTCTCAGCAGACTGTACCATAGCCGTGCTGGAGAGCCCTAGCACAGGGGTATCGACGTCAGGAGGGACAGACCAAAGCTTTACCAACTCTGGCGGAAAAGGATAACGCTTTTCCCAACTGGAAGGAATTCCAGATAACCGCGTGGGATGTTCCCATTCCTTAAGAACCACCCTCTCAAAGTGGTGTTGTCTGGGAAAAACCCAACGCGGCTGAGGCTCCTTAAACAACTGACACTTTGGCAGGGCGGCCGCCTCAGGTGGATTTAAATTCAAAATTTTAAACATTTTAGCCAGAATGGAGGGGGTGTCAAAAACAACCCCCTCCGACCAATCGCCAATCACATCAGCCTCAAGCTGATCTGCAGGCTCATCTGACTCCAACAGGAATTCATCCTCGTCCGGGGAACCATCGGACCATTCCACAGGCTCACATAGCTCGTCCTGTGGAGCCGAAGGTACCGGAGTCAGGTGCCTCCGTTTTGCAGCGGCCTTTAACGCTGCTTTAACGGGCACTACTTTCCGGGGGCTGGGCTGTGCCGCCACCTCGGAATGCGAATCCCCACTTTTGACAGTGTCATGCGGGGTCCGGAACAGGGAGGGAGAGGTAGGAGATGATGAACGATGCGATGGGCCCCCCGCCGAAGCAACGGACTGGCGCGCAATAGTCTGTTTTGCACAAGGGATGCAAATAAAGACATCATCAGCTGGGAGTAGGGCCCCACAACCTACGCACCCTCAGAAGGGTTCAGCAGAACCGTTTCCGGCAATAACGGAAGCCTCCATATGGTGATTTATGGTATTCGCAATACTTGGGTTTTTTAAGGCAGAAGCCAACCCGGGATGCCCCTTTATTTGTAAATGCCCCGGAAGGGAGGATTTTTTTTTTTTTTTTTTTTTAAGTTAAGGTCCCCTTTAATAAACTATATATATATCTATATATAGATTATATATATACACAAGCATTAATAAATATCCCAATAAATAGCCAGGCAACATAGAGCCGGAGGGCCACCATAAGCAGGGATCCTGGGATCTGTAAGGCAAAGAATCATATAGGCATAGCACAAAAAATGCCTTTAAAAATGAGCAAAATCATGCCCCCTAATAAAATATGACTCCCCACCATATCCAACACAGAAAGATATGCACTTCCCACTTAACGGCCCCACCAGGTGGGGCCGCTTACCTGGACCAAGCGAAGGCAGCAGCCGGAGAGCAAGACCGCAGCCAGCACCACAGCACAGAAGACCAAGTGCGGCCGCGCGCCCACGTGACTTCCCCCTTTGAAGGGAAGTGAATGCTGGGCCCGCCGCACAACGCCGCATGACGCCGCCGCCACGCCCCCGATGCCGCGTCACCGGGACCCGCCCCCTACGCCGATCAGTACAGCCTTTCAGCTGGGGATTACACCAGATGGGCCACTACACGTGCGCCCAGGCAGCGGAGGGGGGAGGACAATAAAGACCGCATAGCGCAGCCTATGCGAATAAATTACATACAGTGCCAGCGGGGAAAGGGGAGGGGGCCACTAAAGCAATAGTCTGCCAGCCACCTACCCAGTGCGGTCTGCCATTCAAGCAGACCTAAAAGTATACACATGCTGAATAAACTTAATGCATAACATGAACATACACACATGTTGAAATAAAGTGATACAAGTGAAACACACATACTAAAAGCACACCCTCAAACCCCCCCCCCCCATAGTGAAGGGAGAAGGGACCGTAACGGGAGAGAAAGGGGCTACGGGGACCCTCGGGACAGGGGCATCCCATTTCCGGATCACCATGCCGGATAGCCGCATTGCCCCACGCATGAGGTCGAGCGGTAGGAGATAAGCTCCTAGGCACTTAAAGTGCCATCTACCATTTGCCCGGTGAGCAGCCTAGGCTGGGAGGCTTCCATTCCACCATTAAGGTATACACACTCAGACCGGGCAGAAATAGACCAAAAGGGGGGTGGCGGGGTAAGAAAACCCCGGCCTACCTGTAAGCAGGAGACTTCAAACTTCTGTCTTGTCGTCAAGCAGAGAGAAAAATACTGGTGATTGAAGGGAGGTATCAGGTATATATAGGCCGGAAGGGGGCTCGTTACAAGACTTCCTCTCTGCACTACGTCACCTGGCGGCGAGTTAACCCATTAAGTGATGAATATTTAGAAGTGAAGCGGGGTGTGTGGCACACCAAGAATAATAAAGACAGACACATGTTGTTTAAAAAGTTTATTAAAAAAAAAAAGATTTTACCTTTACTCACCTCCGATCTTCAGATGCAGTGTCCCGCGGCGATCTGATGCAGGTGACAGCTGGGCAGAGAAGGGGGGGAGGCAGGCGATCGGAGGCGGCCGCCATCGGAAGCTGCGGCGGAGGGAGGGCTGTTATGCCCCCCCTCCGGAAGACAGAAGAGCCGGGGGGTGATCGGAGCCCCCCCCCCCCCATGAAGAGGAGAGGCGGCGGGAGCTGTCATTTTTTTTTTTTTTTTTTATTTTGCAGGCAATCTTGGCGACTGCTGAAACGGGGGGAGGCACCCTATTCCGGGCCCTCCCCTGCAGCCGGAGGAGCCCCAATTGGCGATCGGAGCCCCGCTGGCTGAAGAGGAGACCCGGCCGGATCAAACAAGGGGTCAGGTAAGTGCCTTTTTTTTTTACTTTTTTTACTGTGATTGGGGAAAGTCAGGCACGTAAAATTTACGTGGCTGGCACTTAAGTGGCGGAGAGGCAACCACGTAAATTTTACGTGGCTGGCATTTAAAGGGTTAAAGCCTAAACTCTGCTGCAAAAAAATATATATAAATTTTTCTGAAAATTCCAGCAAAAATGTCGCAAAACATGGCACAAAATGGGGAAAAATGACCTGTCAACAGAGGGTGACAAAATCTCAAGTAGGCTGGCAATTAAAAGGGTTAAAAGTAGCTATGCATGTTGGGTATTGTTCTGTTCGGGGGACCTTGCGCTTTCAGACTTAGCTTGTTTTTTCTGGTTTGCATATTTATATTTTAGGAAAAGGTGTTTTTTATTCAGCTTTTTTATACATTTTTTAGGGAAACCCTGCGCAAACAAAGAATTATTTGAGGGATTAATTCCAGAAAGATGAGCCCACTACAACAAGCTGGGTATTCTTAGAAAGCTTAACATGCGTACTTTCAGGGAATATATGGTTTATGGGGGATATTCCAAATGTAAAGGGTTGTTTTGGTTGAAAAATCGCAAGGTGCGCACTGTCTGCAGAGCTGAAATTTTCAAGTAAAATTACCGTTACGCACATGCTTTACTTTGGGGTGTTTGGCAACTCTTCCCTTGACAGTAGCTATGCATGTTGGGTATCATTCTTTTCGCAGGATGTTGCTTTTTTAGATTAAACTTGTTCTTTCTTGTTTGTAAATAGTTTTTTTTAGGAAAATGTGGCTTTGATTCTGCTTTTTTATCCTTTTTTTTTAGGGAAACTTTTGCAACCAAAGAATACATTGAGGGATTACTTCCAGAAAACTATGGCCACATCAACAAGCCTGGTACACCTAGAAAGCTTGAGGTGTGTACTTCCAGAGAAAATATAGTTTGTTGGGGGTATTTCAAATGTAAAGGGTTGTTTTTCTGGAAAAACTGCAAGGTGCGCATAGCGCATATCACAGTTGTATTTTATCTGAAAATCCCCTAAAGCGCTGTTTCAGTTTGGGGGAGTCTCCTGGGCAGGAAAGGGTGTCTACCAATACATATGTGGTACTGCTGTAACCGGGAGAAATTGGGATTTCCCACGCAATAAGATTTTATTGACAAACTTACATTTTTTATTACAAAAAAACACCACAAATTTTTTTTTTTTTTTTTTTTGCACAATTTTCACCCAAAAATATTTAGAATACACCTAAAAAATGACAAACAAGACATTTCATGTTAAAGCACAGACTATGCTGAAAAAAACAATATATAATTTTCCTGGGAAATCCCTGGAAATCCCTTCAAAAATGACATTTGAACATGGAGAGCGCAAAATAGTGCAAAATGGTGTGGCAACAAAGGGTGAAAAACTCCAGGTAGGCTGGTACTTAAAGGGTTAAATGAACATGAGATAGTTAGCATGTAATTCCAGGTGCTGATGTGATGGAGGAAGTTTCCTACACCTCTTGGCCTACCATGCTAACTTTCATTCTCCATGCCGCATAGCATTTTGATCCCTATTGCAGAAGTACTATAGTGAGTTTCTACTGGAACTATGCTTCTCCAGGATTTTACATGCTACATTTCTTTCATCCACTTTGAGCAGCATTGTCCCTGGGGTTTTCTATGCATGGCACTAGCTATAGGCAGCGCTGGCCTTAGGATTTAAGATGCCCTGTGCGAGACTACTCACATAGTCCCCTCCACACACTTCTCCTCTCCCTTCCGACCAGCATGATGTTAGGTGTGAGTGGAGGACTTTAAAATGGTCCCAAACCTGTATTTGGTGTCCCTGAGGTGATTCCGTGTGTGTGGAATGCCAATGTGTTATGCCCCACTGTTTTAGAACCCCAAGATTGACCACTCCCAGGCACCTTTCCCCACTGCAATGGTGCAAGTGCAGCCTGATCCATGGCACAGATGCAAACTTGTCAATGGTTCTTTAAGGACTCCAGTTGAGTCCAGCAAAGTCGACCTGAGTTTGCATCAGCGCGGCACCCACATCCCTGCTACCCTGGAACAGGGAGTGTGTCTGCACCAGCCATTCAGAAATGCCTGGCACTGGTACATACCCTGCCAAGGGTATTGCAGGGAATGTCCGCCTTTGAAGCACGGGAAAAGGGGAGTATACCGGGCAACCCGGGGTGTTTCACACAGCAGTGCATCACAAATCTTAATCACCCTAGGCCCTAGGCACACAGCAAGGAACAACATACTTTTGTACATTATGATCAGTACCAGTCTCTAAATTCTAAATTCCTACAAGGTTGAGGGTAGAAAGGGGTTACCCCCTTTGTTGCCAAGCACATAACACCTACGTGCTCACTTGTCCAGGTATTAAGTGCCAAGCCCGTAGGTGTTAGGTGCTTGACTCCCCCCCCCCCCCACGCTACCAGCCACAAAAATAAAAATAAACACTCACCTAACCCCTCGTTCGATCAGCCCAGGTATCCTCTTCACCTGGGGGGCATCCAAACCCCTCCGGGCTCTTCTGAGTTTTTGTGGCTCCCGGAATACCCTGCCCCTGGCGCCACTGATAGATGTAAAGAAATTTAGTCACCTGTGACCCTGTTGACCGGAGGGTGTCTCTGATTGCCACCCGGGCTCTTCCATGGTGAGGAGAGGGTGAAAAATCCTGGTTCACTGGCAGCTAGCCCCGCCCTTTATGGGCGGGGCGGACGACGTCATCTATGATGTCACCCGGCAGCCGGCATTTCTCTTCTGCCACGAGTCGCTCCGGGTGTTCGGAGGAGGATGGCTGGAGGGGTGAGAGGGCTGTGAGATCTCTGCCCCCCCAACCCTCCTCCACCGATCACCCGGCACCTGTCTTCGGAGCTTCGTGGAACATGATTGCTGGGGGACAGCAGAGGATAGGAGGGGAGTAGTGAAAAAAATAAATGTCATTTTTTTTAAATTATGTCTGATGTGTTTATTTTTACTGTTGACCCTTTGTGAACTGGTAAGGGGTCCATGAGACCCCTATACCAGTTCTCAAGGCTGGGGCTAGCAGGTGACTTGCCATTAACCCACAGCACCCCAATTAACTGCCTCCCCAAAGCCCAGGGGGGGCAGAAGAGCCTGAGTCCATGGAGCTTGTAACCAGCAAGGCAGGGGGCTACCAAATCTGGCCCCTGTGCCCTGTTCTACAAGCCCCTACAGCTGGTCCTAGTCTGGTTATGCTAGGTAAGGGGGACCCCATGTCTTTTTTTTTATTCTTAAGGGTTTTTTAACCCTTAAAATCCCCCCAAACTTTTGAATTAGCCCCTTTTGTTTTGTTGCCCAGCAGCTATAAAAAGCTTCCAGCAGCAGCAGGAGCCACAGTGATAAGCGTGGGACACAGTGACCGGGGATGGATGGGAGGTAAGTATTAAAAAAATACTATAAATAAAATATTTTTTCTCTTTGTCTCTGTGTGTTTTTTTTACACTTAACCCTTTGTGAGCTGGTAAGTGATCCATGAGATCCCTATACCAGTTCACAAGGCTGGGGGCTGGCAAGTCCCCTGCGGCTAGCGGGTGACTTGCCATTAACCCCCGGCACCCCAATTACCTGCCTCCCCAAAGGCCAGGGGGGGGGGCAGAAGAGCCTAAAAAAAGGCTTCCAGCAGCAGCAGGAGAGCAGAATCCAGAGTGATTGGTGAGGGAAGGCAAGGAATTGGAGGGGAGTATAAAAAATATATTTTTTTTTCTAAATGTGTGTCTTTTTATATTTAACCCATTGTGAACTGGTAAGGGGCCTATGAGACCCCTATACCAGTTCACAAGGCTTAGGGGCTGGCAAGTCACCTGCGGCTAGCGGATGACTTGCTATTAACCCCCTGCCCCCCTATTACCTGCCTTCCCAAAGCCAAGGAGGGGGCAGAATGGCCCAGGGCCAATTTAGGTGGTGCGGGCTTGTAGCTGGCAGGGCGGGGGGCCACCAAAGCTGGCCTAGAATGGGACCACCATTTTTGAACCCTTTATAGTGTGGATAGTAGTTTTATTTTATTTGTAAATGTTATAAAGTGCTCTTTTTATTTTGGGGGGTCTCCTGGCCAAGAATGGGGTGCTACCGATACATATGTGGTATCGTTGTAAATCGAAAGAAATGGGGCTATCACATGCAATATGGTTTTCTTTAATAAAACAAATGTTTTATTTAAAATAGAGGAGCCAATTTTCTAAAAAAAATTAAATTGTTTTGTTATTTTATGCAAAAATATTTTAAAAAACTGTAGAAAAATTACAAACAAGGCATTTCATGTTAAAGCCTAAACTCAAACAAAAAACATATTATATATATATATATATATATATATATATATATATATATATATATATATATATATATATATACACACATACATACATACATACATACACACATATATATATATAATTTTCCTGGAAATTCCAGAAAAAATCACGGTTAAACATGGTGCAACTTGGTGAAAAATGACCTGTCAACAGATGGTGACAAAACTTCAAGTAGGCAGGCAATTAAAAGGGTTAAAAGTAGGTATGCATGTTGGGTATTGTTCAGTTCAGGGGAACTTGTACTTTCAGATTAAACTTGTTTTTTTATTTGCGTATTGATATTTTAGGAAAACATTCTGCTTTTTTATACATTTTTAGGGAAACCCTGTGCAACCTAAGGATTCTTCCAGGGATTACTTCCAGAAATATGAGCCCACTACAACATGCTGGGTACGCTTAGAAAGCTTAACATGTGTACTTTCAGGGAATATATGGTTTATGGGGGGTATTTCAAATGTAAAGGGTTGTTTTGGTTGAAAAAGCTCAAGGTGCGCACTTTGTCTGCAGAGCTGACATTTTCAAGTAAAATTACAGTTATGCCTAGAAAGCTTAAGTGTGTACTTCCAACAAATATATAGTTTGTGGGGGTATTTCAAATGTAAAGGGTTGTTTTTCTTGAAAAACTGCAAGGTGCGCATAGCATAGTTGTATTTTATCTGAAAATCTCCTAAAGCTCTGTTTCAGATTGGGGCAGTCTCCTGGGCAGGAAAGGGTGTCTACCAATACATATGTGGTACTGCTGTAACCAGAAAAAAATGGGATTTCAAACACAACATTTTTTTACAAAATGTACATTTTTTATTACAAAAAAACACTACAAATTGTAAAAAATAGATCTTTAAATCTTACCCAAAGGTATTGAAAATACACTAAAAAAGGCCAAACAAGACATTTCATGTTGAAGCCCAGACTCTGCTGAAAAAAAATAAATAAAAGATTTTTCTGGGAAAATCCCTTCAGAAATCACAGTTGAACTTTTGAAGCGCAAAATAGTGAAACATGGTGTGGCAACAGAGGGTGAAAAGAACTCTAGGTAGGCTGGCATTTAAAGGGTTAAAACCAGGTAAGTTTCATGAATGTCATAAGCACTCTGCACAAAATTAGCCAATAATGTAAAAACACTTACCAAGGAGTGATCCACCAGATAAATGTCCCTCTTCATGTTGTCGATAAATCACTTAATTATGCAGAATGTGGGCATCATGACATGAGCTGGGAAACCCAGCCACAAAGCTTAGTATATGCAGACTTGGACCAGCAATCATCTGTACATTGAGTGAATGTCCCAGGTTTCGATTCTGGTAAATATATTCACCTGCACTGGGTGGTGTAAACATGTGGCATGCCTGCAATGTGAGTTTACCACACTCCATTCCTGGGGTGAGGAGGGTAAATGAACATACCTTGGCAATGTGGCTCACATTCCCTTTAAAAGTTTACCTACAGTTCGGCATACAGAGGGTTGGGACATGCCAACACAACGTGGGAGCACCGGTAACGGGTGAGTTTACTTTTTTTGTTTTTGTTTTTACATTTGCCCGGTAAGACGCATGGACATTCTCCCCCCCCCACACTTTTAGGGAAAAATAAGTGTGTCTTATAGAGTGAGAAATACGGTACCTGTGCATGCAATCCCAGGTGCACCATAGGGCCCCATGCACCCCCCTGGCACGGCCACCACCCATACACTGACCCTCCACCCAGGAACAGGTCCCGCAGAGGGAGACAGAGTTCAACAAACTGCACCACTATTGGGTGTAACGGGGCCCGCATCACAGGTGCAAAGTCCCAGTCCCCGTCTGTTAGGCCCCTGCATGGAGAACGGGCGATCGTCTGGGCGGATGGGAGCAGGCTGTCTGCCCATCCTGTGTGCTTAAAGGCAAGGCCCAGAGTGCAGGGTTGCATATTCACACCCGCTCCCCTCGACCATAGTGAGGCAAGGGGCCCACTCCCCTCTGGGGTCCCCAAATATAAGCCTCAGCAGCCATGGCATATATGTCACGCCCTGAAGAATAACATCGCTGGGTAGTCAAGAACTGTTGAGAAATTCCTGGTTTAGGGATCGAAACCTGAGACAGGGAGGCAGCTCTGAAGTCAGGCAGTTAATTTCTCCCTGGAGGCCATAGCCAGGGGTCACTGTCTGGGGACAAAGAAAGCTAGGTAGCCGATTACCACCTGCAACTACCTGCATCACCAAAGAGGCAAGCTGCTGACCACCGGGGAGCCCGTAACCCACCCATTTCATCATCAGTGTCCATGAAGGTGGGGATGCGCAGGCCCTGGGTAGTCCCTTGATGGTCACAGACTTGGGAAGGGAAAACACAGGGCAGACATACACAAGACATGAACAGGTGATCTGGGCCCCAGTGCAGGCTATGGCGGAGCTTGGCCCCAGTGCAGGCTATAAGACAGACAATGAAGGGCTGTGGGCCAAATACAGATAAAGACACAAACTGTGGAGGACTGCAAGGTCCAGCACAGACAGGACAGACAAAGACACAAGCTATGAAGGGCAGTAAGCCTCAGCACAGACAAAGACATGAACCAAGAAGGACCGTGAACCCCAGCAAGGACGAGGAGGCTATAAGTCCAATCACAAGAAATAGGAATGCCTGTAGGCCCCACAAGGACAAAGAGGTAACCAGAGGGTTAGGAAAGCATGGCTATGCTTCAAGAAGACAATGCAATGATCCAACACAGGGGCGGGCTAAGCACAAGCATTTATAGGAAACCCAAAAGCATGATTAATGCCAGGTGAGGGTAAACAATGCGGCTCTAGGACCCAGGGAAGAACCACACCACTCCAGCAGACACACAGCAATACCACAGCAGATATCACAGTGGTGAGAGCAGTGGATTTGGAGCGCTGATGGATGGCAGATTGCTGGTTCAAGACCCCATCCATTCCAGTACTAACAATATACATGTAGATGGGAGCCAAAGTACCCTACTGGGATCAAATACTCTCTCCAGGGTAGTCCATCACTCTGTTGCAATTAAACCGTCCAGAAACACCAATCTCTTCACAGTTACATAGGCTCAATAAACAAAAGAGGAAACATAGGTCCACAGAGTATTATCATATGCGGCTACTTAAATAAAAGGGTTACAGGAAAAGGGGTACAATCTCCCGTTACTTTGTTTATCATCTTCCCGAGCACCCAGTTGGGTAAGGTAGACTATCCCCTCTCCACCGTCTGGCTCAAAATTCACAGGGCCATATCCTCCTCTTCATATGAGGAAGAAAGGGCCCCCCAACCGTCCGCTCCTCACACCCAAAGCACCAGACTTGTCTATGGGGAAGGGTTTAAAGTGTCAGAGTGTGTAGAAACCTCTGCTCCTTAACCTCCTCTCTTCAGGCGTGCTTCAATTGTATGAAAGCGTGATTTCGGGGGGAAGGAATCACTGCAGGTTTCTCCTCCCAACTAGTAAAAATGTAGCGCGCCTGAAGAGAGGAGGTTGAGGAGCAGAGGGTTCTACACACTCTGACACTTTAACCCCTTCCCTATTTGAACAAAATTGTATCCAACCCTCAGACTAGCCACCTGACCAGGCTGCGGCTCATTGATCCACTCAGCGCTACCTACACCCACCTTTGTTGTCTAGGGGGAAGTCAGATCCATCTGGATCCATGGAGGCTGAAGATCCAGCGCTCTAATGTAGCAGTGAAGTCATATTGAGATTAGTCCCGTTGCGTTGGCTTCCCCCACTGTTATGGTTTCAAAGTGGTGAGCCGAGCATTTAAGCAAGGGATATGCTTAGTGTTCTGTTGCCTTCTGGGGGGGGGGGGGGCACCTCCTGGCCCCCTCTCCCACCCAGATTCCATTGAGCATGCCAAGGATCTCTTTGGAGGTAGTGGAGGAGGTTGACTGAAAACCAACCAGTCTGAACAGGGAACGGCTTGATTCCCATGCTGGATAAGTCCGCATTGCTTCACAAAATGAAGGCAAATTTGTCCTTTCGTATCATTTGTTGGTGCTGCTGTCGGTGCTGCTCCTGCATTCTCTCTAAGGCAGTAAGCTGGGTCTCATGGTCTGTTTGAGGGTCCTTAAGTATGAATACCTTGGTTTCCAAAGCGGATGATTTCCTCTATTTGCTAGAGGAAATCATCCGCTATTTGCCTACATAATCATACCTCTAATCATACCTCTATTTGCCTACATAATGCTCTTTCAATTCTAATCGCCAATGCCTCAGGGTCAGCTTTAAGTTCTGCCTTTGTTGGGAGGGTGGTCAGATCAATAACGGGTATCAGGGCTGTCAGGCAGTGTGCAGCATGTTGCGAGAGGGAGTCCAACCGAAGGGGCAGTGTTATGTTTTATTCTCCACTGTATCAATTCCACTGAAGTGCTCCCACCTGGGTGACAAGTTGGGCAGGAAATCCACACTGGAACTCATGGACCACTCTGCATCAATATGTGCAGAGAGGCCTTGCAATTTAACTGGTGAGTGGCTGGGATGGGCCGGTATGGGGTGAACATCAGCAAGAACAAGGAGCCTTGTGGGACCCCCTCCATGACCTCACCTTTACTCATATTCAGCAAATGGGTATAAGATCCTTCTTAATTTGTGCTGGTGTTCCTTGCCACTGCATAGCTGGTGACTGGCAATGTTCACTAGGTGGTAAAGCAGGGGACTTAGCATCAAGGTTCTTTCTGATATGTTCTGGCAGCATAGGGATAGTGAGTTGTCATTCTCCCCCCTTGTTTCCAGGCTCAACTTCAGAGTGGCTTATCCTGCACTCAGAGTGTGAGCAGCAGAGCCCGTGGTGTTATCCCCTCCACCCCTGTGGCTCACCTGCAGAGACAACAGCATCAACAGTCCTGGCAGGAGGTCCCCGCCCCGATTCCCAGCCACTCTCTCCCCCAGCCTGGCTGCCTCTCTCATCCGTGGCATCCACAGCAACGGTAGCAGCGGTGGCTGCAGCAACTTTAATGGTGGCGCCGTTCAACAGCAGACCCCGGACTTGAGGTACCTTTGACATCTCGGGAGGATTGGGTTTTTTCCCGGGGGACTTTCGAACAACCTTTTAAGATTATTGATGTCATTGGTAATATGCACTATGAAAGAACAACAGGTGTTGAGAATAGTCTATAGTAGTACAGTGCTATGATATTGTGTTGAGTGTAATATCATGTGGGAATCATTAACGCTGCATGCTGTAACAACACTAACTAACTAAATGAACCATACATTTGTCTATCACCAACGATCTGGGGATCAGTTCCGGGAACAAGATGAATATATAAAATATGTAATCCGGGATTACAGGATGCTTTAATGCAGGTTTGAGCAGATTTCTGGGCTGTCAGGGACAGTATACATATATTAAAAAAAGGTACTGAGGTTGCCAGGGGCCCTCAAAACAAAAGTGCCTTGGAAAAAATCTGGCAGTTGGGGATAAAATAGAAAATCAGTCGATCAGCTTAAGCTATAAGAGGGACAGACAGAGAGCATATTAAGACACAAAAGCCATACATAAAAAAATAGGAAAGTGACAGAAAAAGAAAAATGAGAATTAAACAATTAATGAAACAAAGTAAATTTGTAAAGGTCTACGTGGTTGTATTTGACCTCTGCCCTGCCCCCTTACAAATATCAGATGCAGCTATTAATTTGATCCTTGGTGAGCTATTTTGAGTTTGCTTCTGTGTGAAGCCAGTGTAATCTCACAGTGTGAGTTCACGACTGCTCTATTTGTAAGAAAAACAGCGGATAAGTGTAAAAGATATATTTTCTCTAAATTCTGTGAAATTTGTAAGTTTATTATTTTCTTTATTCTAGGATATATAAGGTAGGTATACCAAATTTAAGAGTGATAAAATTTTAGACTTTTGTGAAGCTCTATAAGAATTTCAATTCATGTTTAACATTTTAAAGATTGCTGTAGTAATTCTATCTGAGTGCCATTGCTAAACTTAAAGTTTAGACTTAAACTAAAGTTTAGCCTTTGACTTTAAATGAAAAAGAAAGATGTAACAATGAAACTAAGGGCTTTATTCATGAAGGGATAGCGACAGGTAGTGCCTTGTAAGCGACAGGTAGCCACAGGTTGGACGCCTTTAACCAAGGCTCAGGGAAGAGCAACGGTGTTCAGGCTTGCAGAGCCTTTTTTTTTTTACTGAAATCTTACTGACATTTATCCTGGCCCAGAAAATGATATATTAGAATTTTTTTTTTTTACATTTATGCATAAATGTTTTTACATGTCTGCCACTAAAGTGTTAATGTCACACTACTCCAACAATGTCATTCCATGATTTTCCGCTTGTTTACTGCTGTTAATGTGTTTAAAAATTCACTTTAATCACACAATTTAGAACACTGCGTTCGGTCAGTGTAAAATTTTATTGAATATGGTGTGAGTCGCTCAGATTTGTTTGCACTGAGCAGTCGCTGTCATTCGCATCATGCAGAGCTCTACCGTTGTTAAATGTGGTATAGGCGTGTGTCGCTATAGCACAGAACATTGCACTGCGTACGCTGTTTTAATGTAGCGTTTTATAGCTTAATATTTGGCATTTCATTGCTTTGTTAGCTTGCGAGGGGGGTCAAAGGTTTTGCTTTTGGTTTTGTTTTATGCACTGCACTGCCTGCCAGACAACTCTCCAGCTCTTCCTCCAAAAAGAAGAGACAGCATGTGGATCCTCGTGTGAATGGCCAAGTGGTCAAAGTAAGTGTACCTGTAAAATGTGTGTTAATGTATGACGTACTGTGTAGTGTCATTATTTAGTTTGTTTTTTATGTATATTTAAATATGTAATGCTTTATTGTATGTAAAGCCATAAAGATATTTAAGGATGTGTTTTCATAAAGATATTTAAGGATGTGTTTTTTTATAATTAATTTTTAAATGAATATTTTTATTTTCTTTTACATTTTTTATTATTTATTTTTTCATTTTTACATTGTTTAGGACATTTTTCTTTGCTTTTATTTTAGGCAATATCCATAGACATTCCAATAGTTAAATATTGCAACATATAAGCAATTTTTATTACATATATATTGTGACTTTCAGTAAACATTTTTGCAAGTTTAATTATTTTAAATGTACAATAGAAAATGTACAATATGTTTTGCAATATTTTATTAATTTTTTTTTAGGATTTTTGCATTCAGGAGTAGAGATGAGTGAACTTTTGAAAAAATTGATACGGCTGATTTGCTGAATTTTCCGGAAAAATTTGTTTCGCGATGAATCCCTATTAAAAACGGCTATTTCTGGGCTTCCGAGAGCCTCCATAGGGTTGCAGAACATTTTGCTTAGATGTAACATGCATAGGATGCATGCTGGGTTAGTGAAATAATATTGTAAAGAAGTATGACATGCAGATCAGAGGCTTCGCTATTCGATTCGCTGTCGCAGAGCGGCCCAATTAGAGAGGTGGCATCAGCATGATGAGCCCATATATTGCCTGAAAGACACACTCTGGACTTGGCAGCAGCATAGGGAGCCCATAGATTGCCTGAAAAACACACCCTGAATATGGCAGCAGCATAGGGAGCCCATATATTGCCTGAAAGACACATTGGAGTTGGCAGCAGCATTAGGAGCCCATATATTGCCTGAAACACACACCCTGGAGTTGGCAGCAGCATTAGGAGCCCATATATTGTCTGAAAGACACACTCTGGAGTTGGTAGCAGCATAGGGAGCCCATATATTGCCTGAAAAACACACCCAGGAGTTGGCAGCAGTATTAGGAGCCCATATATTGCCTGAAAGAGACTCTGGAGTTGCTAGCAGCATAAGGAACCCCTATATTGCCTGAAAGACAGACCCTGGATTTGGCAGCAGTATTAGGAGCTCATATATTGCCCGAAAAACATATTGGAGTTGGCAGCAGCATTAGGAGCCCATATATTGCCTGAAAGACACACAGTGGAGTTGGCAACAGCATAGGGAGCACATATATTGCCTGAAAAACACACCCTGGAGTTGGCAGCAGCATAGGGAGCCCATATATTGCCAGAAAAATACACCCTGAATTTGGCAGCAGCATATATTGCCTGAAAACCACATTGGAGTTGGCAGCAGCATTAGGAGCCCATATATTGCCTGAAAGTCACACCCTGGAGTTGGCAGCAGCATGAAGAGAACATTTACAGATTTTGGGCACATATCTCTTATCCTAAGAATATTAATAAAAATTAAGATTAACGTAAAGCATTTCCTCAATAATTACTTGTGGTCTGATGCGGAGGAATGTCTGTAACTAAAGAGCAGCCCCTTAAATCTGTTTTGCACTATCCATATTTCTTTAGTGTTGGTCTGGCACCATGATCAATCTACTCTGATGCATCAGGCATTTGTGGGTGGAAATTTTGGCTGATCCATGCCCGATTCATTTTCACGCAGGCCAGTCTCAAAAAAACATTTTTCAAGCATACTGAATTGCCCTCATCAGAGCATCACATACGCACATCTAAGAGTTTTATCACTTTGTTCCTGTTAAAGTCTTCAGGGCCTAGTTACTACTTAGTGAAAGGCTATAGATAGCTACACACCTGCTGCTGTTATAGACAAATCCTGTTTTAAGTGTAGTGTAGCGTTTTGTCCTCCCCTCATATACGCACTAAGTATGTCAGGCAGAGAAGTGCCAGGATGGGCACAGAGAAGTTGCCGAGGCCTAAATTCATCAAGCAGAGGTCGCAGCTGACTAGGGGTGAGTGGCAGCAGGAGTCTCAGTGAGAGGCCTGATCTCCCGGCATAAGCTAGCGGTCGTGTCTCGACCAGCAACCCATCTGCCATCATCGATTGGTTAACACGCTCATCCACTTCATCACAAGTGACATCTGACACCCCCAGTCAACTGTCGGTTATATCTTATGCTTTGGGTTCAGCTCCACTATTCAGTCAGGACGATCTGATAATCTGAAAAATCAGCAGCTACTGCCCAGCCAGGAAGTGGAGCAGACACTCGCCGCTTCTTCCACTAGGCGGTCAAGTAGTGATGAGGAGAGTGGCGTGGGAGGTAGTGTTGCAAGTGTTTTGGCTTCTTAAGCAGATACAGTTGAGGAACCTGAGGAGGACATCAGTGAGTTTTGAGGGCACTTTTAAAGGCTTGGAGTGATGGAGAGTGACAGATTTAGCGGTCAGCATGGTGGCAGAAGGGGAAAGTATGGAGGCAAATGTGCTCGGGGTATACCACTTGCTGCGCTGCAGGCTACCTTCCCAGGAGGTAGTGGAAGAGGGTCCCTGGAATCAGTGGCGGCGGCGGCAGCAGCAGCAGTGAATTAGTGCGGAATGTTGGTAGGAAAATCAGCTACTCGGCGATGTGGCAGTTTTTCATCAAGCATAAGCAGGAGGTTAACAATGCTTAATGAAAGATGTGTAGGCAGAAGGCGAAGTGTGGCCAGGGTCCCAATGTTGGCCCCACAGCCCTGCATCAACATTTACAGCGTCACCATAAAGCGGCCTGGGAGAGTTGGCTCCAAAGTGGTGGTCCAGCCTGCTGCATTACCCAGTGGCACGCCGCTCCATGTTCCAGCCAGCCAAGGCTCCACCACCTCCTGTGCATCATACCCATCCTCTGTCGCTCCAGATGCTCCTCCTCCTCTTAATCCGAGTCAGTCATTCCGCCAGCAATCCATTGACCAAGCCATGTCCAAGAGACAACAGTATGTGCCCACTCATCCAACGCACAGAAGCTAAATGTGCTCCTGTATAAGTTGCTGGTGCTGCAGTCCCTCCTTTTTGAGGTGGTGGACCTTTCAGAGAACTGATGGCTTGTGCCGAGCCGAGGTGGAGAGTCCCAAGCTGTCATTTCTTTGCGAAGAAGGCAGTACCAGCCCTGTACAATTTTGTTGAACAGAAGGTTGGCCAGTCCTTTAGCCTGTCAGTATGTACCAAAGTGCACAGCAGTGCCTACATCTGGAGCTGTAACTACGGTCAGGGACAATACATATCCTTTAAGGCCCACTGGGTGATTGTGGTTCCTGCACAACCACAACAGCAACTTGGACAGGTCCCTCCGCTGTGGCCTCCACGCTCCTAGGCCATTGTGCCTGTGACAGTGCACTTGCACTTAGCAATGGTGTCACAGAAAAAAGTGCCTAATTGTCAATTACATATTAATTAATTTATCTTTATTTGAACACATTTATAATAAAAACATATATTGGGGGGGGTTAATTTTGTATTTTTTTCTTCATTTTTGTTTAATATTTTGTCTTTTTTTTAAATATATATTTTTTTATTATTTTTTGTTTTTCTTTGTCTTTTTTTTTTAATATTTTATTAATTTTTTTACAATTTTTTTGCATTTAGTTTTTTTCTTAATTTTTTGGGGGGGTATTTTTATTTATTCATTTATTTTTTTCAGTGCCCTTCCAGCCTACCATGTGTGCAGGACACGGCGGTTTCATGCTATTCTTCACATGGTTTGCCTTGAGCCACGGGGTCACACATGGGAGGAACTGCTAAAAATCATAAATCAATAAATGAAATCATGGCTTACTGCACAAAAACTGCAAATGGGAACCATGGTGACTGACAATGGGAAGAACATCTGGTCTGCGCTGCGACAAGGAAGCCTGAGCCATGCACCCTGTATGGCACACGTGTTCAACCTAGTTGCCAAGCGTTTTCTGAAGATTTCTCCACCATCTGCAAGACATCCTAACAATGGGAAGGAAACTTTGCATGCACTTCAGCCACTCCTACACCGCCAAGCACATCCTTCTTGAGTTACAGCGTCAGAACGGTATCCCCCAACATAGTCTGATTTGCGATGTTTCCACCCATTGGAATTGCACCCGCCATATGTTGGATCGACTATACGAACAGAGAAAAGCCATCACTGATTTCTTGATGATCCAAGCAGATAGGGGGGACTCCCCTGTGATACTTCAATGTGAACCAGTGGCAGCCAGGACTACGGGATGAACGATGTGATTCCACTACTTCATGTACTACAACACATGTTGGAAACCATGGCTGGTCAGGGCACTGGAGACATGGCGCCTACATTTCACGGCCACATGAAGCCTGTGGGGGCTGAAGTGGAGGTGGAGGAGGGGGGGTGGGGCACAGCGAAGCACAGTTTAGGTTTGACAAAATGGCCATTTTATCTAGTCATCTGACAGGAGAGGAGGAGCAGCCATGGGAGCTAGAGGGTTGTGAGGAAGGCGAGACAGAGGACCCAGACACACCATGGCAGTATACAGTGGAGATGGAGACAGGTAGTCCCTCCGAGTCACTTGCACAAATGGCACGATGCATGCTCACGTGCTTGCATAGTGACCGCAGAATTGTCTCCATTTCTCAGCAGGAGGACTTCTGGCTCTCCACCTTATTGGATCCTCACTACCGGCACAAAATGGGGGCATTTTTTACACCCACTGAGAGGGAGGACAAACTGACCTACTACAAAGACATTCTACGTAGTCAGTTGGCCTATGCCTATCTGCGCCATGGTCCATATTCTCAGGTCTGACTCGGGAGGGACCTCTACGCTCACCTTCCACTGCCATGGCTGCTGGGGGGGTGGCAGGAGCAGCAGCTCTATCAGCAGCAGCCTGAGTCTTCAGTCGCTAATGAGTAGCTTTCTTCACCCACATAGCTAATCATGAGCAGCAGAAAGACCTGGAGCAGGCCCTGAACCAGCAGATAGTGTCATACATTGACATGACCATGCCAACGCACCTTGAGGACACGCTGGACTTCTGGGCAGCCAAACTTGACTTTTGGCCACAACTGGCAGAGTTTGCCCTGGGAAAGCTGTCCTGCCTGGCGAGTAGTGTGCCATCTGAGCGGGTGTTTAGTGCGGCGGGGGCCATAGTCATGCCAAGGAGAACTCATCTGTCCACAAAAAATGTGGAGACTCACCTTTGTGAAGATGAATCAGGCATGGATCAGCCAGGATTTCCAGCCACCAATGGCTGATCCATGGTAGTAGCTGATGCATGGTAGCTCCTTATGCTGCTGACAACTCCAGGGTGTGTCTTTCAGGCAATATATGGGCTCCCTATGCTGCTACTGCCAGCTTCAATGAGTGTCTTTCAGGCAATATATGGGCTCCTAATGCAGCTGCTGCCAACTCCAATGTGTGTACTCTTAAAAGACACATGCTAGCATATTTGGGATGCCCCCCCCCCCCCCCGGTTAAAGGCAATGGCTGCTGGCTATTTTACAATGTGACTTTCTTTACAAAATGCAACCAGTTAGCAGACAGGTACTCTTGAAATATTTATGCTAGTATTTGGGATGCCCCCTCTTCAAATACATAGGCTGGCTGCTTTTACAGTGGAAAAGTGACTTTTACAAAATGCAACCAGTTAGCAGACAGGTACTCTTGAAATATTTATGCTAGTATTTGGGATGCCCCCTCTTCAAATATATAGGCTGGCTGCTTTACAGTGGAAACGTGACTTTCTTTACAAAATGCGACCAGTTAGTAGACAGGTACTCTTGAAATATTTATGATAGTATTTGGGATGCCCCCTCTTCAAATACATAGGCTGGCTGCTTTTACAGTGGAAAAGTGACTTTCATTACAAAATGCAACCAGTTAGTAGACAGGTACTCTCCAAATATCAATGCTAGCACGCTTTTTAAAGAATGACACCAGGAAAAGAAAAAGCTAAATAGGCAGGTGTGTTATTAACACTAAATAGGCTTGAAAGCTAATGCAAACACTTTAAACTTTCCCTGTCTTTCTCTGTCACTGTCACAGCCTCTCTCCTTCTCTATCTGTCCCTCGCTTCTTCTGTTCTTTGTTCTATCTCTCGCTCGCTCTATCTGTCCCTTGCTCTCGCTCTCTCCCTGCCCGATCTGCTCTGGCCGCAATACAGTGTCAGAATGAGCTTCCGCAAAATGGCCACCGCTTATATGGTTATGTGACATCATCGGTAAGCCTGTCTGCTGATAGGTAGCATGTGACGCCTACCCAGGATTCCTTGCCCCATGGGACATGTCCTGACATTTTGATCCACCATTTCAGATGGGCTGGATAGCAGTAAATGGAGTTTTAAGGAAGCGATTTGAGCGATCGAATCGTGGCGATATTCGGAATCGTTACAAATCGAATTATTCCTGAAATTCGTAACGAATTCAGGTTCATCAGATTCCATTTGCTCATCTCTATTCAGCAGTACGACACGGTAAGGGTATCTTCCCTCACAGACGTGTGGTGTGGTCAGATGAGTCTGCGGGGGAGGGTCCCTCTCGCATCTCCCATATAAAGGACCCAGGGGAGGAAGGGGATTATGCCTCAGTGGAGAGTGCTGCTGGGGTGAGGGCAGTATGGAGCCTCAGCTCCTCACAATCGGACTCAGCTGAGTCCCAAACCCCCTGTGGCCAGTCAAGTGGGAAGTCCCAGTGGGGAGAAGGCAAGGGACTCCACCACACTCCCTCAAGGATCAGGGAGTGAGAGGGAGGAGGGTGGCCCATCGGGTTTGGGATCTGCTGGGCCCATTGTAAGGAGTGGAGGCTCCACACCTCCACCTCATAGCCCTCCCTGGTATACCAGGAGCTGCTCATCCCCTGGTGAGTGGACTTATTAGTGTGGCTTATTATTTCCATTGATACCTTGTTGTTATTATAATTTTCCTTTCTTTGTATATTTGTTTTTCAGGGCATCATAGAGCTGGCACCTCCTCCACCTATGCTGCAGATGAGGCACTAGGGCATAGTTGTGGTAAGAGTTGCTTTAGTTTGTTAATGTATATGCAAATATTGTTTTATGTATATAGCATTTTTTAGGGCAAAAATTCTGATACGGTTGTTAAGTGGCCATGTGGCCTATTTCACAGTAGCTGCTCTACTGGTATACACCTACTTCAAAATCTAATGTGGCTAGACCATGTGTTAAGACAAAGTAGTTTTGGTTTAACAAACACATGGGCAAGTGTATACCCACAAGTATTTATATATTGTCATTCTAACAAATACATGTTGAGGCCTAGTTTCAACATCAAAAGCATAGTTCTTATGATTGTTTCTGTTGTGTTTTTGCTCCACACAGACGGACCCGGTTCTAATTCTCCCCAACCCTAGCTTCAGGACCCTCCAGCAGCATGGTCCCAAACCACAGCTGCGATGGTGAGTACCCTAAATTCTTATTCTTACATTGATTATGCACATATGTATGTGTCCATGACTATGTACACATGTTAGTGACAATCTATTGTTTGCTACCAGACATTGAGATGCTCTTTTTGCAATCATCATTCATAATTGCATGTAAGCATGCTAGTTTGGTGGCCCTGCTAATGTTACTTGACACTACATGATAAAGGCAGATGGTGATTATGTGGTGGGTTTCTAATCCTGCTACTATTGCAACTCCACATTCACTAATAGATACAAACATTCATTAAATTTGATAGGTGAAAGGTTTTAGATCATAAAGGCACATGATTAATTGGCCAAGACATGAAGTACAGTCTTCTGCTGGTCAAGTAGGCCTTATTTGGTTAGTTTAGGTAGTTTCTGATGTGAGACTAGGGTGGATAATATAGAATGGTGGTCCAGGTTTGATTATTTGGCATCTATTTATCCAAACTTGCCTGTTTAAGGGTTAAAATAGTGTGCATTAATATTATTTACACTTTCTATTTTTTCACTTTCATAGGTATATACTGTCTATTTTGAACTGAGGAACTTCATTTTGTATTTTCTTTCATATAGCTTGCACACAGGAGCATCGCAGACTGTGGCAGTATGTCCAAAGAACAAGACAAATGCTGCTGGGGAAGAAGAAAAAGCCATAGGGTGGGGGAAATTGGGGTTGCCGCTGTGCGGCCAAGTAAATTTTGGCCCATGTTGGGCCTTTTTTTAAAAAAATAAAAAAGTTTGTAGTTTTGAATATACATTTGTGTCTGATTTTAATTTACATAAATAAGGACTCCACACACACAAAAAAAAAATTAACCTTATATTGCCAATGTGATCATTGACAATATTACATTGAATAAAATGTTAGCGTTAGAGCAGCATAGAAACGCCCAGACACCATTAGATTTGGTTGAGTGACTGTATAGTGCCTTTATAGTGACAGACAACCATCACATTAATCAATGGCAGCCATGTTACTATAGCGACTGAGGCACTCTGTAATAGTGACTGCTAGATGATCAGAGCGACCACTAGCAGGTCGCACTTAGCGCCGCTGTACAGACGCTCATCTGCTGTTACCTGGCGCTAGTAATGAATCAGCCTGCCTGATTATTTTAATTCTAAGAAATAAAGAAACATCATAAGTAGCTACTATAAAATGTAGGGTTGTTCGTGTACAAGACTAAAGAATAAAATAAAGTTAATTTAATTCGTTTTATTTGCCGGCATTAAATTAAATTAAAATAAAGTAAAAAAACATTATTTTAAGATGCTAAGCTATATTGTATATTGTATACAATATGTAATATGTGAATAATGATATCTAGAATCTACTCCCATATGGAGAAGTAGTAACGGCTAGACCTTATCTCCTGCAAAATATGTTAAAGCAATGTTTAATTTCAATGAATATTTATGTATTATGTTTATGTTTTTTTTTTTTTTTTAACAGCAACTGAGAAGAGATATTATGCTATGAGAAATGTCTTTAGAAACATGGGATTTTGAACATTTCCCTTTTAGAATTAAGTTTATGATTCTTTTATGATTAAGATATGTGTATATATATGTAAGGCACAGAGGTTTAACTGACATTTCTAGAAACTTTTATTAGATATGTGTTGGTAACTGGTTTGAGAAATGTGCTGTTATGCTAATTAGCCTGGAAAATTAGAAGCATAAAGAAATATACAGTCATGATATTTGTTTCAAAGCTTAGGAGTGTTTGAGAAAGGTTTTCAGTTGCTTGTGCATGGCATCACACTTAATCATTTGGTCGAGATAAGCTGCTCTAATTTTGAGTTTGAGACTTTTTAAAATAAGGGTATTTGAGCATGGTATTATTTGTATAAGAGCGTCTTTGGACAGATAAGTAATAACTCTGGAAGACATGGTTAATAGAAATGATTAGTTAGAGCCTTGTCTTTTTTGCTGTCTTTTAGTGCATGTCAGTGCTTCCAGCTGTCAAGGGAGGTGAAGGACATCTGCCAAATGTGGTCTTACACAATGGGTTAATATTTGTATTTTGCCTAAAATATGATTTTAAGATAATTTGGGGTATAGAATAAAAGTAACTAAAATCAGATAAGATTGATATAATGAGAAATTTAGTTTCTTATGTGTCCAAAGGATTCTTATACAAATCTACATACTTGATGTGTAGTAAAAACCTTTAGCTGACATTCCTTTATGTTAAGCTGCCATAATTTTTTGTAAGAACAGTCAACAACCCTTTTTGGAAAAAGAATTACTGGTATTATTTTTTATATTAGGGTTCAGTTAAAGTCTGAGTATTATGATAAGAGTTTACCTTATCTTAAGTTTACCTTTACCATTTATTTTTTAAATCTTGTTTAAGCTCATCATTATTTAAGCAGTGCTTAACAGTCCTTTTAAACTTTTGCATATAGTTTTAATAAGTAGGGGTTTTCCTAAACTACTCCAGATTATTATGAGAGATGAGGGATATGGGGAAGTTTAACATATAGTTATATAATCTTGAGCACTCCTGCATGTCTTAAAGCGATGATTACTGCTGTCTTGGAGAAGTTTTGCGAAATATAAGTTCACCTTGGGTGCTACACCTGGTGAAGGTTTGAATATAAGATGTCTTACTACACATATGATAGTATTTCTGACCTTCCTGAAATACTAACTTTAAGAGCTGAGAAAAAATAGATATTGTTAGAATGGTTACATTTTTGGTATTAAAGTTGTTTGAACTCATGGAACAATCACTTAATATGTGATAAAATGTTTAATTGTTTTTAAATGATGTGATAGAGACACCTACCCTCTCTTACTAGTCTCAACGGCACATATTAAATTTTTTAATTAAAAATAGTAGTATATCACCATAAAGGGTCATACATGATGGGGTTTTTGTCATAGTGGATGATAAAGGTGAAATTTTATTTTCAGCATAAATGGCTGAATTGAGAACACATCACTGAAATGTATGAATTGGCTTTAGGTGGAAGGCAAAATGTGTGCACAGACAATAGATTAGCTTATGAGAAAGTATAGATTAAATATTTTTATGTTATGTTGTTGTATAACTGAGACAAATTAATGAGAGTTGCATTTGACAGTCATGATTTTCTACGAGGCCCTCTCACTCACTGGCACTCCTGGTGAAGGTTCAAACCCAATACAAATATCACCTGAGAGAAACCTGCAGACAGATGAGACTGCAAAAGGAACAGGTCTTCAGTTCAATCATTGTGGAAGACTCAGGTTGGAGGAACTCGAATTATGGGTAATGAATCTCATGTGTCAAAGCAATCATAACTCTTCAGGGGAGAAGAGAAGCACCGCTGGACTTATTGTTTCTCGAGGGTACCTGTGATACGAGTGTGACATGAATGATGGATGGTTTTCATATGATAAGGTATGATTCTACATGTCCCTGCATATTTCAAGCTCACCAGACGATCCCATAAAGAATGAGTTGTACCATGATGGGAACAGTGCGTGCCAGTGTGGAACAGCACAAACTGTTCATGCGTTAGGTTATGCAACTATGAAATGGCTGGGCATGCGCAAGGTATTACTTAATATAAAAAAGGGGGATCTTGCTGAGGGTTCAGGGACTCTCCAGACTGCTGAAGTGGACGCACTTATGTTTGTGATGCAAGCCGAAACTCACTGAACCTTCCGTATTGAGTCCCCCAATATGGGAGTGATGCTACAATATCCGGTAATGTATTGATGCTTACTACCTATTATAAAAATGATGATAATCATGTTAATGTAAATCATAACTATACAATAAATATTCCAAAGATTCAATGATTACCATTTGATTTCCTAATTTGAATATTAGTGAGCGTAGTAAGTAGCCCAATGAGGCATTTATGCACTTGGTAATACATTAAATGGCGACGAGGATAGGATGTATTATGTAAAATTGATATACTCGTAGACTGCGGATAGTCACAAGACGCTCCACCCCTCTGGCTAGGAGCAATCAGTTGACCCAGAGATCGGTGAATGCAAGTGGTGACTTGAAGGGGTTATATTGCTAGGAGTGTGATTCTGACTAAACTCATTAAGGCAAGAGCCCACTGTAAAGTTGACAGGAATTGTCGAAGCCTTCACGGTTCAGTACAGCCAGTCCTAACAGTGATTGGGAAGTTAGAATCAGACAAATAGGAATTACTGCAGTAATAAGAAACATAAGGGGAAACTCTGTGCAAATTTTTGAAAAACTTGGCACGTTGCCAGCGCGCGCAAAATTGGCATTGTGCCAAGATGTTCAAAAAAACGTCCTAAGGAAGCAGGAAAAGATGTGGTGGAGATTCCTGGCTGGTCCGAGTCTCCCTATAATATTATTGCCCAAGAAATTATGTTCTCGGGGTTGGCTGAATCCTGGCATAGTAAGCTCAAAAATGGGGAACCTACAGATGTAGTGCAGGTTCTCCAGACAGTCCCTGCCAAGGCAGGTGATGTTGCGGCTCTTGGGAGACGCAATTGGATTCTCTTGAGTGCATACCGTTTGATGCATCAAAAGAATCTGTCTCTACAAAAGGAATTCTCACAAATGGAGCAAAATAAGTAGAGATTGGAGGACAAAAGGTGGTGCTAGAATGTAATACTCGATTATTACGGGATAAGTTGGAACATTATCAGGGGATAGCAGAAAAAGCTGCGGTAAAAGGTAGCGCAGAATAAGTACAGGAAACGGAGGCGTAGAGTGAATCAACAAAAAGTGCAGAAAAGTATAGCAGTGGCTTCAGTGGACTGGGACCCAGATAGTTGGGATGGAGATATCTGGGACTCCACGTCCTCATCAGTCCGGGAAGATTTGTCTGAATCACTGATGGATTCTGTCAGTGTTAACCCCGTTAAGAAGAGGCAAGAGAAAACGGATACCAAATTTGAACAAGCAAGAGATGCCCAGGGGAATCCTAGGGTGGATCCTCAAGGGAACCCAGTAATGGTCCCTTTAGCCCCTAAAACACGAACTAGGATTTCCATGGAAGATTTCTCCCAATCGGAGATAGACAGTATTTTGACGCAATTCAGACAAAGACCGGGAGAGGGAGAAATCTCCTGGTTGATAAGGGTCTATGAATCGGGAGGAACAAGAGTTCAGTTAGACAATGAAGACATTAAGAAGTTTACATCTTTAACCCGAGACCCAGAGCTTTGTAAGAGTTTTGAGGCATACTTTCAAGACCACGCAACGGTGGTTATGCAGACTTTGTTTATAATTTTAGTAACAGCGGTAATGGAAAAATACCCTGACCCAGGGGACCTACCTGAAATTGATAAATCTTGGTTTACCCTGAGGGACGGGATAGCCAGCGTAAAAAAAAAAGGGGCACTTCCCATTTTGGAAGTGGATAATGATTATTTAACGGTGCCACTAACAGCATCCATACATAATAGGCTGGTTAAAAGTGCACCCCCTGCATACAAAGCAGTAATCCTAACTTTAACAGTGGCTATGACCGGAGAACCAGTACAGGAAGTACTGACTAGGATGAAAGATTTAGCGGAATTGGGAGATTGGAATCCAGCCCCTCGATCCAATGCTCCCAATCGGAATAATGAGAATGGTTGGAAGAAGAAAAGTGAATACTCGTCTGATAAGAATGCGGACCAAAGGGAGTATCCCGAAGGCATATGTTTCAGGCATTGTTGAAGGCAGGGGTTAAGAAGGAGCAGATTGATGGCAAAGCTACTAAAGAATTATGGAGACTATATAAACAGAAGGTGATGTCAGCCAAACAAGTGACCAAGACCCCTTTTGAAGGAGGGGATAAGAAAACCCCTAAACCTAAACAGGATAAAGGGAAAATAACAGGCGTTTCCCACTGCCCCCCCCCCCCTTCTGAACGGTCATGGGAGGATTTTAAGGCAATTGACCCGTGGGAGGAACTTGTGGCAACCGTAGCCACAAGAGTCAAGGATGAAACATATGTAGAACAAGAGGGAGAAGAGGATGGTGCATAGGTAGCCAGCCGAGCCCCCGTGTGGATGAAAAAGGATGAACGCCCCTATGTTGATTTAAACATCCACTGGAAGGGGGGCAATGTTCAAAGGGTTGCGGCTTTAATGGACAAGGGGGCGGAGGCTACATTAATTTATGGAAATGCAAGAAAGTTTAAAGGTCCAAAAAAGGTAGGAAACTTACCCATCAAGAAATATCCAGTGTTGATTGTGCCAGTATTGCCTGTATTGGTAGGAAAAGTAAAAATGCCGGCAGTACATATACCGCCAGCTACTAAAATGGTAGCAATGAAGCAATACCGTATACCTGGAGACCATAAAGAAATTGGGGAAACTATCAGGGATCTGGTAGAAGCAGGGGTAATGAGGCCCACTACAACTGCCTGGAACAATCCAGTCTAGCCGGTTAAGAAAAGTGATGGTTCATGGAGAATGACAGTAGATTATAGAGAGCTAAACAAACACTCCACCATTGACAGCAGCAGTGCCAGATACTATAACTAGAGATGAGCGAACTTTTGAAAAATTCGATTCGACTGATTCGCCGAATTTTCCAACAAAAATCGTTTCGACCCGAATTTATTCGCGACGAATCGCTATTAAAAACGGCTATTTCTGAGCCTCCTAGAGCCTCAATAGGGTTGTAAACCATTTTGCCTTGCTGTAACACGCATAGGATGCGTGCTGGGTTAGTTAAATAATACTGTAAATAAATATCACATGCAGATCAGAGGCATCGCTAATAGAATCGCAGAGCGGCACAATTGCAGAGAGTTGAAGTGGCATCACTATGAGGGGCAGGAGCCCAAACATTGCTTTAAAGAGACACTGGAGTTGGCAGCAGCAGGAGCCCAAAAATTGGATGAATCACACCCTGGAGTTGCAAGCAGCAGCAGGAGCCCAAACATTGGCTGAAAGAGACACTGGAGTTGGCAGCAGCAGGAGCCCAAAAATTGACTGACACACCCTGGAGTTTCAAGCAGCAGCAGCAGGAGCCCAAACATTACTTTAAAGAGACCCTGGGGTTGGCTTCAGGAGCCCAAAAATTGGATGAATCACACCCTGGAGTTGGCAGCAGCAGCAGGAGCCCAAATATACACTGGAGTTGGCTTCAGGAGCCCGAAAATTGGATGAATCACACCCTGGAGTTGGCAGCAGCAGGAGCCTAAATATACACTGGAATTGGCTTCAGGAGCCCAAAAATTGGATGAATCACACCCTGGAGTTGGCAGCAGCAGCAGCAGGAGCCCAAATATTACTTTAAAGAGACACTGGGGTTGGCTTCAGGAGCCCAAAAATTGGATGATTCACACCCTGGAGTTGGCAGCATGAGCAGCAGGAGCCCAAATATACACTGGAGTCGGCTTCAGGAGCCCAAAAATTGGATGAATCACACCCTGGAGTTGGCAGCAGCAGCAGCAGCAGCAGGAGCCCAAACATTGGCTGAAAGATACACTGGGGTTGGCTTCAGGAGCCCAAAAATTGGATGAATCACACCCTGGAGTTGCAAGCAGCAGCAGGAGCCCAAATATTACTTTAAAGAGATGAATTCACACCCTGGAGTTGGCAGCAGCAGGAGCCAAAATATACACTGGAGTTGGCTTCAGGAGCCCAAAGATTGGATGAATCACACCCTGGAGTTGGCAGAAGTTGGCAGCAGCAGCAGCAGGAGCCCAAACATTACTTTAAAGAGACACTGGGGTTGGCTTCAGGAGCCCAAAAATTGGATGAATCACACCCTGGAGTTGGCAGCAGCAGCAGCCCAAATATACACTGGAGTTGGCTTCAGGAGCCCAAAAATTGGATGAATCACACCCTGGAGTTGGCAGAAGTTGGCAGCAGCAGCAGCAGGAGCCCAAACATTACTTTAAAGAGACACTGGGGTTGGCTTCAGGAGCCCAAAAATTGGATGAATCACACCCTGGAGTTGGCAGCAGCAGCAGCCCAAATATACACTGGAGTTGGCTTCAGGAGCCCAAAAATTGGATGAATCACACCCTGGAGTTGGCAGAAGTTGGCAGCAGCAGCAGCAGGAGCCCAAACATTACTTTAAAGAGACACTGGGGTTGGCTTCAGGAGCCCAAAAATTGGATGAATCACACCCTGGAGTTGGCAGCAGCAGCAGCCCAAATATACACTGGAGTTGGCTTCAGGAGCCCAAAAATTGGATGAATCACACCCTGGAGTTGGCAGAAGTTGGCAGCAGCAACAGGAGCCCAAACATTACTTTAAAGAGACACTGGGGTTGGCTTCAGGAGCCCAAAAATTGGATGAATCACACCCTGGAGTTGGCAGGAGTTGACAGCAGCAGCAGCAGGAGCCCAAACATTACTTTAAAGAGACACTGGGGTTGGCTTCAGGAGCCCTAAAATTGGATGAATCACACCCTGGAGTTGGCAGCAGCAGGAGCCCAAATATTACTTTAAAGAGACCCTGGGGTTGGCTTCAGGAGCCCAAAAATTGGATGAATCACACCCTGGAGTTGGCAGAAGTTGGCAGCAGCAACAGGAGCCCAAACATTACTTTAAAGAGACCCTGGGGTTGGCTTCAGGAGCCCTAAAATTGGATGAATCACACCCTGGAGTTGGCAGCAGCAGGAGCCCAAATATTACTTTAAAGAGACCCTGGGGTTGGCTTCAGGAGCCCAAAAATTGGATGATTCACACCCTGGAGTTGGCAGCAGCAGCAGGAGCCCAAACATTACTTTAAAGAGGCACTGGGGTTGGCTTCAGGAGCCCAAAAATTGGATGAATCACACCCTGGAGTTGCAAGCAGCAGCAGCAGGAGCCCAAATATACACTGGAGTTGGCTTCAGGAGCCCAAAAATTGGATGAATCACACCCTGGAGTTGGCAGCAGCAGCAGCAGGAGCCCACATATTACTTTAAAGAGACACTGGGGTTGGCTTCAGGAGGCCAAAAATTGGATGAATCACACCCTGGAGTTGGCAGCAGCAGCAGGAGGCCAAATATTACTTGAAAGAGACAATGGAGTTGGCTTCAGGAGCCCAAAAATTGGATGAATCACACCCTGGAGTTGGCAGAAGTTGGCAGCAGCAACAGGAGCCCAAACATTACTTTAAAGAGACACTGGGGTTGGCTTCAGGAGGCCAAAAATTGGATGAATCACACCCTGGAGTTGGCAGCAGCAGCAGGAGGCCAAATATTACTTGAAAGAGACAATGGAGTTGGCTTCAGGAGCCCAAAACTTGGATGATTCACACCCTGGAGTTGGCAGCAGCAGCAGCAGCAGGAGGCCAAATATTACTTGAAAGAGACACTGGGGTTGGCTTCAGGAGCCCAAAAATTGGATGATTCACACCCTGGAGTTGGCAGCAGCAGCAGCAGGAGCCCAAAAATTGGCCTAAAGACATAAATATGTTTTGCACCATTTGGAAAGTGTAAAACGTGGCACCATGCTGAATCTAGTCGCATGCATCAGGCATTGGTGGGTGGAAATCCTGGCTGATCCATCCCTGATTCATTTTGACAAAGGTGAGTCTCTCCACATTTATAGTTGACAGACGAGTTCTCCTCGCCGTAACTATGGCCCCCGCCGCACTAAACACCCGCTCAGATGGCACGCTACTTGCCGGGCAGGACAGCTTTTCCAGGGCAAACTCTGCTAGTTGCGGCCACAAATCAAGTTTGGCTGCCCAGAAGTCCAGCGGATCCTCAAGGTGTGTTGGCATGGTCATGTCAAAGTATGACATGACCTGCTGGTTGAGGTCCTGCTCCAGGTCTTCCTGCTGCTCATGAGTAGCCTCACTATGCGGGTGTAGAAAGCTACTCATTAGCGACTGAAGCTGCTGCTGATGATGGAGCTGCTGCTCCTGCCAACCCCCCCAGCGGCCATGGCAGTGGAAGGTGAGCGCAGAGGTCCCCTCGAGTCAGACCTGCGAGAGTATGGAACATGGCGCAGATAGGCATCGGCCAACTGCCTACGTAGAATGTCTTTGTAGTAGCTCAGTTTGTCCTCCCTCTCGGTGGGTTTAAAAAATGCCCCCATTTTGTGCCGGAAGCGAGGGTCCAATAAGGTGGACAGCCAGAAGTCAACAATTCTGGGGTCGCTACGCAAGCACGTGAGCATGCTTCCTGCCATTTGCGCAAGTGACTCGGAGGGACTACCTGTCTCCATCTCCACTGCATACTGCCACGGTGTGCCCGGGTCCTCTGTCTCGCCTTCCTCAAAAACCTCTAGCTCCTCTGGCTGCTCCTGCTCCTCCTCTCCTGTCCGCTGACTAGATAAACCAGCCATTTCGCCAAGCCTAAACTGTGTTTCGCTGGGCAACTCCCCCTCCTCCTCCTCCTCCTCCAGTTCAGCTCCAACGGGGTTCATCTGGCCATAAGATGTAAACGCCATGTCTCCAGTGCCCTGACCAGCCATGGTTTCCAACATGTGCTGTAGTACATGAAGCAGTGGAATCACGTCGTTCATCCCGTAATCCTGCCGACTGACAAATAAAGTGGCTTCCTCAAAGGGCCTGAGCAAACGGCAGGTGTCACGTATGAGCTGCCACTGGTTGACATTGAAGTTACACAGGGGAGTCCCCCTATCTGCTTGGATCATCAGGAAATCCGTGATGGCTTTTCTCTGTTCATATAATCGGTCCAACATGTGAAGGGTGGAATTCCAACGGGTGGAAACATCGCAAATCAGACTATGTTGGGGGATACCATTCTGACGCTGTAGCTCAAGAAGGGTGTGTTTGGCGGTGTAGGAGTGGCTGAAGTGCATGCAAAGTTTCCTTGAAGTTGTTAGGATGTCTTGCAGATGGGGGGAACACTTCAGAAACCGCTTGCCAACCAGATTGAAGACGTGAGCCATGCAGGGGGCATGGGTCAGGCTTCCTTGGCGCAGCGCAGACAAAATGTTCTTCCCATTGTCGGTAACCATGATTCCCATTTTAAGTTTTCTTGGAGTAAGCCATGTTTGGATTTCCTGATGAATACATTTAAGCAGTTCCTCCCCTGTGTGACTCCGTTCGCCAAGACAGACATGTGAAGCACTGCGTGACACCTCCGTGCCCTGCACACATGGTAGACTGGAGGGGCACTGAGACTTGAGCCTACAGTGGAGGGTGAGGAGATGGCGGAGGATGAGGAGGCCGAGTCGCACGGTGTCACAGGCCCAACGGGCAGGGAGCGCGGAGGCCGAAGCGGCGTGACCTGTCCAAGTTGCTGCTGCTGCTGCTGCAAAGGGTCCACATTCACCCAGTGGGCCGTAAACGACATGTACTGTCCCTGACCGTAGTTACAGCTCCAGATGTCGGCGCTGCCATGCACTTTGCTACACACCGACAGGCTCAAGGACTGGCCCACCTTCTGTTGAACAAAAGTGTGCAGCGCTGGTACTGCCTTCTTGGCAAAGAAATGACGGCTTGGGACTCTTCGGCTCGGCACAAGCCATCAGTTCTCTGAAAGGTGCAGATTCCACCACCTGAAAAGGGAGCGACTGCAGCACCAGCAACTTGGACAGGAGCACATTCAGCTTCTGCGCCATAGGATGAGTGGGCGCATACTGCTGTCTCTTGGACATGGCTTCGCTGATGGATTGCTGGCGGGATGCATGACTTGGAGGAGGAGGAGCAGGAGCAACAGAGGATGGGTATGACGCACAGCTGCCTTCGGCTGAGGTGCTGGAGCCTTGGCTGGCAGAAATTGGGAGCGGCGTGCCACTCGGTGACGAAGCAGTCTGGCCCACCTCTCCGGAGCCTAGGTTCTCCCAGGCCGCTTTATGGTGACGCTGCATATGCTGACGCAGGGCCATGGTGCCAACATTTGGACCCTGGCCACGCTTCACCTTCTGCCTACATAGCTTGCATGTGGCCATGTTACCCTCCTGCGGATGCTTCAGGAAAAACTGCCACACTGCCGAGTAGCTACTTTTCCCACCAACAGGCGTCACTGATTCGCTGCTATTGTCGCCAACTCCAGGAACCCCTGCCCCACTACCTCCCGATAAGGTAGCCTGCCGCGCAGCAGGTGCTCTACCCCGGCCCCGGCCCCGTTTGGCTCCAGGCTTTACAATTGTGCCCCCATGCTGCCTGCCAGCCATGCTGCTGCCACCTTGCTGCCTGAGCTGCTGACTCCGGGGCAACCTGCGCCCCTCTTCTCCTGATGATGACGATGAAGCCCCTTCATCACCCGGCTCCCAAGTGCGATCGGCTTCATTGTCATCATCATTATCGCCGAGTTGTGGCTGTACGTCACTGATGTTCGTGGATTCGTCAACAGTGTCTGGCGCAGGAGCTGGAACGCTCGCAGCACCCACGACACTGTCCACTTCACTACTTGTCTGCCTAGATAAAGAAGCCACCTCCATTTCTTGGCTGGGCAGTAGCTGCTGACTGTCCTCTATCTGATCGTCCTCCTCACTAAAGAGTGGAGCTGAACCCAAAGCATAGGATACGTCGCTGGGGGAGGGAACGGCGTAGGACAGAGGCAATGGGAGGACAGGGACTGCTCTCGGGGCATGCCAACTCAGGGTTGTGTCAGAGGAACCTACCGACCCTAGACTGGGGGTCTCAGACGTAAGTTGTGATGATGTTGTTGATGAGCGCGTCAACCAATCAACCACAGCAGATGCGTTACTGGTGGAGACCCGACCGCTAACAGATACTGGCAGATTAGGTCTCTCAGCGTGACTCCTGCTGCTACTGGCCCCCAGTCTGATGCGAGCTCTGCCTGCGGAATCTTGGCCTCTGCCACTCCTCTTTTCACTTCCAGGCACTTGTCTGCCCGACATAGTCTAACTGGCGTGGTAGTAGGTGATATTTTAAGAACTCCCAGGCAGCGGTGGGTCTATATGAAACAGAATATAATGCACACCAAAAGTGAGCAGTAACACTCAGCCTCCAACAGGCCTGCCTAGTGTAAATAAGAGAGCTGCTTAGTGTAAATAAAGAGGGGTATGCTATGTTACAGAATGGGATGCCCCAAAAACCAGCAGTGCACCTGGCAGGCAGCAGTAAGACTATGCACAGCAAAAGTGTCTTTATCAGGCCTAATTTCAATTAGAATAAGTGCAAATGGTTATATGGTCTTAAATAGAGGCTGGTGTAGTCACAGAATGGGATGCCCCAAAAAAGAAGTGCACCTGGCAGGCCGCAGTAAGAATATCCACAGCAAAAGTGTCTTTATCCAGGCCTAATTTCAATTACAAAAAGTGCAAATGGTTATATGGTCTTAAATAGAGGCTGGTGTAGTCACAGAATGGGATGCCCCAAAAAAGAAGTGCACCTGGCAGGGTCCAGTAGTGCTATGCACAGCAAAAGTGCCTTTATCAGGCCTAATTTCAATTAGAATAAGTGCAAATGGTTATATGGTCTTAAATAGAGGCTGCTGTAGTCACAGAATGGGATGCCCCAAAAAAGAAGTGCACCTGGCAGGGTCCAGTAGTGCTATGCACAGCAAAAGTGTCTTTATCAGGCCTAATTTCAATTACAAAAAGTGCAAATGGTTATATGGTCTTAAATAGAGGCTGGTGTAGTCACAGAATGGGATGCCCCAAAAAAGAAGTGCACCTGGCAGGGTCCAGTAGTGCTATGCACAGCAAAAGTGTCTTTATCAGGCCTAATTTCAATTAGAATAAGTGCAAATGGTTATATGGTCTTAGAGGCTGCTGTAGTCACAGAATGGGATGCCCCAAAAAGGAGTGCACCTGGCAGGGTCCAGTAGTGCTATGCACAGCAAAAGTGTCTTTATCAGGCCTAATTTCAATTACAAAAAGTGCAAATGGTTATATGGTCTTAAATAGAGGCTGGTGTAGTCACAGAATGGGATGCCCCAAAAAATAAGTGCACCTGGCAGGGTCCAGTAGTGCTATGCACAGCAAAAGTGTCTTTATCAGGCCTAATTTCAATTAGAATAAGTGCAAATGGTTATATGGTCTTAAATAGAGGCTGCTGTAGTCACAAATGGGATGCCCTAAAAAGGAGTGCACCTGGCAGGGTCCAGTAGTGCTATGCACAGCAAAAGTGTCTTTATCAGGCCTAATTTCAATTACAAAAAGTGCAAATGGTTATATGGTCTTAAATAGAGGCTGGTGTAGTCACAGAATGGGATGCCCCAAAAAAGAAGTGCACCTGGCAGGGTCCAGTAGTGCTATGCACAGCAAAAGTGTCTTTATCAGGCCTAATTTCAATTAGAATCAGTTCAGTATATATGCACAGTTAGTTAGTATAAGCAGCCTGAAAACGCTAACAAAGCCTGTCAGCCAGCCAGTAACAAACACTCGGGCTGGATGAAAAAAAAAAAAATCTCCCTGTGACTGCCTCCGATTTTTCCTAACTTTCCCTGTTTTTCGCTGACTTTCTGTCTGTCTCCAGCCTGTCTCCAGCCTGTCTCCAGCCTGTCTAACTGCCTGTCTAACTGCCTGTCTAACTGCCTGTCTAACTGCCTGTCTAACTGCCTGTCTAACTGCCTGTCTAACTGCCTGTCTAACTGCCTGTCTAACTGCCTGTCTAACTGCCTGTCTAACTGCCTGTCTAACTGCCTGTCTAACTGCCTCTCTCCCTCACTACAGCGTTCTGTCTCTCACGAATGCAATAGAGAAATGAGGAAGGAAAAGCAAGATGGCCGACTTAAATAGCGCTGTGATGTCACCGGGCTTGCTGGCTGCTGATAGGCTGCATGTGACTGCCCCAGCTTGCACTGGCGATAGATGTCCAGACATGTCCCGTCCGCCATCTTAGAATGCCTGTATGTAAATGAATGGATGTTAAAGGAAAACTTCGAGCGATCGAATCGCGGGGAAATTCGGATTCGATCCGAATCGAATGTTTCATGAAATTCGGATCGAATCCGGGTTCGTCCGGATCGATTCGCTCATCCCTAGTTGTGGCGAGACGCAAACAGGTCCAACCGCAGTGTCCCCCACTTGTGACATAGGAACTGAAAGACCTCCGGGTTGAGAGACCATTCTCCCTGGCGAGCGCATGCTCGGAGTCTGCCTCCACCTTCTCTATCCCCGGAATGTAAACTGCCGCTATGCAGGGAACATTGATCTCTGCCCACTGAAGGATCAGAGGCGCTTCCCGGAGGGCACCCCCAACTGCGAGTCCCTCCCTGGTGATTGATGTATGCAACTGCTGCTGCAATCTGAACCGGCAAGCCCTGCAAGAGATGAGTCAGTCAGAGCAGCACAAGACGAATGGCCCGAAGTTCCAATAAATTGATCCAGAGGCCCTCACAACCCCTGAAACCGGTGTCTCCTCCAGATGCCCCCTCCAGCCCATAAGGCTGGCATCTGTGGTGACCAACTCCCAACAAGGGGTCAGAAATGATTTGCCGTCCCTGAGATTGCTCGAAATCAGCCACCACTGGAGGGACTGCAGGACGAGGGGAGACAACAGACAAGTCAGATTCAAAGACAAAGGGCGCTTGTCCCACTTCACCAGGAGAAAGAGCTGAAGTGTCCTCATGTGGAACTGAGCAAAAGGAACCGCTTCGAGCGTGCCCGCCATCAACCCCACTAATCTCATCCCCAAGCGGATAGGCTGATGAGGATTGGACAGGAACAGATGAATTAAATCCTGAATCAGAACAATCTTGGACTGAGGAAGAAATACCCTGGCCTAAAAGGGTATCCAGGGTGTAGCGATAACCCTTATCGCCGGAGGGCTTCACCGCCCGAGACGTCCTTTTCCCAATCGTAAGAGGTGCTGCTGGAATTCCAGAGTCATCCGTGAGGGAACAGGAACAGCTCTTACAAGGGCTAGTGAATTGTAATATAGCGTTTCCCCCAATAAGAGACAGAACTCAGTATTGAGGGTGAAGATGAAGTGTCTTTATTAGTGCCACTCTAGGCCTTATATACACAAGTCTCCTATTGCATGACACACACACCGACCAACAGCAGCAGGGCACACAATCCCTCAACTCTGCCGGTGACGCAATCAGCAATACAATAGAGACGTCTGTAATACACTCAATCCGAACAATGCCATTGTCTGTGACGTAATCAATTAACACAATGGCAGTTTATAATACAACCCAAACTACAATGACATTGCCTGTAACAGTATCAAAATACAATGACATTGTCTGGAACCTAATTAAGAAAAGGCCAGTGAATGACCCGGTGGGCAACTGAATAGTGATGACATCCAAAAGACAGAGCGTCTGTCACACAGGGAATCTCGGGACAAAGAGGATTTGGCATGGTTTATCCCCCAACCAAACCTCTCTAGTGTAGTCACCACTGTTCTGGTGTCCAGTTCCGTCTGATTGAAAGATGACGCTGTGATGAGCAAGTCGTCCAGCAATGGCACGATGCGAATGCCCTGGACCCCGAGAATAGCCATTACTCCTGCCAGGACCCTGGTAAACACTCTTGGGGATGGAGTGAGACCGAATGGAAGAGCCGCAAACTGAAAATGGTGGTCTTCTACTGTGAATCTGAGAAACCTTTGGTGAGCGGCAAAAATAGGAATGTGCATCCTTGATGTCTATGGACGTCATAAAGTCCCCATGGCGGAGAGCGTCGATCGTTGAACGCAACAAATCCATGCGGAACCTTCGGAAACGCATTAAACTGATTGAGTCGCCTCAAATCTAGAATAGGCCGAACAGAGCCGTCTTGGGAACCGTAAATCGGTTGGAGTAAAACCCCAGACCTCTTTCCGCTGGAGAAACCTGGTGGATAACATCCATGTTTAAAAAGTTTGCCACAGCTGCCCGGAGCCCCTGTGCGATCACCGGATCTGCGGGCATCCGAGACCTGAAAAATCTGGGAGGAGGCCGAACCTCAAATAGCCAAATAGACCTCCGAATCGCAACAAGCAAGGCAGAAGTTCTGCTACACAAGACCATGGAGTCATCTAAAGCAGAAAGTACAAAAGACACAAATAAATCACATTGCTTGAGAGCGGAATACTCAGAGGCTGGATCAAGCCCTGAGGTACTCAATAGGTCTCTAATAACAGACCTAATAGCGACTGCCATAAGTGCCGAGGCACCCACAGGCTGCAAGGCCGAGCCAATGCTAGCAAAGGCATGGCAAGCCATTTGTTCAATACGTTTGTCCTCCCCATCCTTTAAGGGAAGTAGATTCCGGAGAATGCAAAACAGATGAATTGGACAAACTGAGCACAGGTGAATCCACCTCAGGGGGGGATGACCAACGCTTACAGTGTCTGCAGGAAAGGGAATTTTTTTTTTTATATCCCAGCCCAAAGGAATGCCAGGAAGCCGCGCAGGCTTTTCCCATTCCTTAAGAATGATATCTTCAAAATGTTTCTGATTAGGAAATTCAAAACGAGGCTTGGAGGCTCCAAACAACTCCCCTTTCTGAGGAGGGACTGCTTCTGGAAAATCGATAGCCAAGACCTCATATAACTGAGCAAGAGCTTTAGGGATGTCAAAATTCTCCCCTTCACCTTGTTCAGTGTCAATACCCACAATTGCTGAACATCTGAAACATCAGATTCTTCAAAGAATTCTCCTTCTTCAAACGGAGATCAAAAATGCTTGCTACAATCAAGCTCATTTGCCTCAACGGCCAGAGCTAAATGTTTTCTTTTAGCTGAGGCTCACTTGCCACAGAGCTAGACATTTATTTTTTCAATGTGAGCCAATCAGGCACATACATCAGAAAGCGACTCTCTACCCATGACAATATCACTGGGGGTATGAACAAGACAAGGCGGTGTGGGGGAAGAGGCAGGAGCCACCTACCCTGAGGCTTGGGCCCCTTACTTCTGCATTATAACCAATTGAACACAAGATACACACAAAAAAAGCGTTATCCCCAACAACGGTTGACCCACATCGCAAACACTGCCGAGTCTGTCCCGAGGTACTGAAAAGCCAGTATCCTGAGATGCCTCCATATGGGGTTTATTAAAATACTTAATTTTTTATAGTCGCCAAGTATATGGGATTTTTACAGCCGAAGCTACCCGGGATGCCCCTTAATAGTTCCTAGGTGGGAGGATTTTAAACAAGGACCAGGAGAAACCCCTATTAAGAGAGTTTCCCCCTGGAAGATAGAGAAAACACAATGAGCCTTATGCATATGCAAGAAAGAAATGACAGTAAATAAAAAAGATTTCCCTTTAGTATAACTAAAGGGTACTCACAGTGATCACAACGGCCCAGCGACAGCCCTGTGACCAATCGATATAAGAAAAGCCCAGCAGCGGCACCAACGCAGCAGCCAGGACCAGTGGAGGCCAGCACCAGAACAGAAACCAGCAAACCACATGTCAAACAGGAAGAGGAAGCAGAAATGCGATGCCGACTCGAAGCCCCGCCCACCACCTAGCAATGCTCAGAGAGCGGGTCAGCCAAAGACAATAGCATGACATCATAGAACGGGGCCGAACGAAAAAAAGAGGGAAATTTAAAAAACCCAAAACAGGTATGTCACTTTCTTATCTTTTCCTTTTTTTTTTTTTTTTAAACAAATGCATAGGCCAAAAGATACTCCCTAAATAAAGATTCCCCCCCCCTTCACCCCAGCAGGGTCCAGAAGGGCCAAAAGGGGGGAAAACAATAAGCACCCAATAGGCACAAGGAGATTTAAAGGGACGGGGCATCCCATGCCGGGGGACACCAACCCGGATTCCGCCTACCCCTTATTTGAGGTCTCACGGAGGGAGCAAGCTCCCATATACACCCAAGGGTGTATCTACCTTTGCCCGAGCCCATCAGCTGGGAGGCATAACATACATATCACAATACAAAAATGTGGCTTCAGGCAGAAATAGAAAAAGGCCGGGCGTAACCCGGCTACCTGCAGGAAGGAGAGTCATCTGCTGAATGCTTCGCCGACTGCAGAGACGAAAAGACTGAGGAATGGTGGGAGGTCCCGGGTATTTATGGACCAGGAGGGGCTCCTTTTTCTCATGTCATCTCTGCAAGATTGCCCTCTACAGGCCGGTATACCAAGTGTCATGAATGTTGGAAGCGGGGTGTGTGACATACTAGGAATATTAGGATTCATCAACATTTTAAAAAGTAGGGAAATGTTAAGGAAAATATGGTTTAAAACTTGACCAATCCGATCAAATCTGATCCAAATCCAGTTTCGGAATCGGAGGAGCTGGGGAGGCGTCTGGCAGGTCTCCTGGACAAATTTTGGAGGGAGACTGCCGGACTCTTACCATTCCTCCAGTGGTAGGTGCCCGGTTCATGGAGACGCCGCACAATCCAATTTCTGTTGAAGAACCAGCACTCCAGACGTGATCAATGTCAAAGAATTGTATTAAAGATCCAAACATGAGCAGAATGTACAATAAAGTCCATAAGTGCAAGGCCCCCTTCCTCAGGACTAACCACATGTCAAGAATGCAAAAAGACAAACATTTGAAACGTACGTGTGTTTCCCTTTAAATATTATGGGGCATGAGCATGCCACAGGAAGCGCAAATTCGCGCCTGACATCATTAGTGACGTCATTGGGGCTTTGATATGTTAATTAGGTGTGTCAGTATCACCGCTTTGATATGTTAATTAGGTGTATATGCATCAATAGGGACCATGCAGAGGCCATATAGAAGAGATGTCTTTGTTCCACAAATAACATTCAATTCCCATATGCTGAAAGAACAGAACAACAAAGCTAGTAAGTCACAGATACTCACCCTTCACCGAGTGCCCCCTGGTGTGCGGGGAAGCAATCCCCGCAAGTAGGGACCAGCCGCACTTGTCAGCGGGAGGCTGCTAAGCACCACTGTCCCCTAATAGAGGAAGGACAGAGCCGCAGATCACATGGAGGGTGGCACTGTGGTCAAAAATTTCCTTGGACCTGGGAAGACCTAAAGGGACAACGGGGCAGGGAGAAGGGAGCAGGGGAGGGAAAAGAGAGGGACAGAAGGAGGAAATGAGGAATGGGGGACATATTGGGAAACCTAAGAGACAGAGGAGAGGGATGAGAAAGACAAGATAGAGAAAGAAGAGGACATAGCCGGGGAGACTAATGCAGCAGAGATGAACAATGGTCGGGGAGACTGATGCAGCAGAGATGAACAGTGGTCGGGGAGACTGATACAGCAGAGATGAACAGTGGTCGGGGAGACTAATGCAGCAGAGATGAACAGTGGTCGGGGAGACTGTTGCAGCAGAGATGAACAGTGGTCGGGGAGACTGTTGCAGCAGAGATGAACAGTGGTCGGGTAGACTAATGCAGCAGAGATGAACAGTGGTCGGGTAGACTGATACAGCAGAGATGAACAGTGGTCGGGTAGACTAATGCAGCAGAGATGAACAGTGGTCGGGTAGACTAATGCAGCAGAGATGAACAGTGGTCGGGTAGACCAATGCAGCAGAGATGAACAGTGGTCGGGTAGACTAATGCAGCAGAGATGAACAGTGGTCGAGGAGACTGATACAGCAGAGATGAATAGTGGTCGGGTAGACTAATGCAGCAGAGATGAACAGTGGTCAGGGAGACTGTTGCAGCAGAGATGAACAGTGGTCAGGGAGACTAATGCAGCAGAGATGAACAGTGGTCGGGTAGACTAATGCAGCAGAGATGAACAGTGGTCGGGTAGACTGATACAGCAGAGATGAACAGTGGTCGGGTAGACTAATGCAGCAGAGATGAGCAGTGGTCGGGTAGACTAATGCAGCAGAGATGAACAGTGGTCGGGTAGACTGATACAGCAGAGATGAACAGTGGTCGGGTAGACTAATGCAGCAGAGATGAACAGTGGTCGGGTAGACTAATGCAGCAGAGATGAACAGTGGTCAGGTAGACTAATGCAGCATAGAGGAACAGTGGTCGGGTAGACTAATGCAGCAGAGATGAACAGTGGTCGGGTAGACTGATACAGCAGAGATGAACAGTGGTCGGGTAGACTAATGCAGCAGAGATGAACAGTGGTCGAGGAGACTGATACAGCAGAGATGAATAGTGGTCGGGTAGACTAATGCAGCAGAGATGAACAGTGGTCGGGTAGACTAATGCAGCAGAGATGAACAGTGGTCGGGTAGACTGATACAGCAGAGATGAACAGTGGTCGGGTAGACTGATACAGCAGAGATGAACAGTGATCGGGTAGACTAATGCAGCAGAGATGAACAGTGGTCGGGGAGACTGATACAGCAGAGATGAACAGTGGTCGGGTAGACTAATGCAGCAGAGATGAACAGTGGTCGGGTAGACTAATGCAGCAGAGATGAACAGTGGCAAACAGGGGACAAAACATTGATGAACAATAGCAAAAACCAACGGCAAAAAGGGGGACACGATCTACCAGGGGAGAATGATACATCAGAGATAAGCAATAGAAAAGGAGGGGGGGAGGGACCAGATGAAGCAGGAAGATGAACAATGGAACTACTAGGGAGCAAAAGGACATGGCCGGGGAGACTGTAACAGCAGAGATGAACAGTGGCAAAAGGGGAGATTGATACAGCAGAGATGAATAGTGGCAAACAAGAGGACAGAGGGAACCAAAGACAAGAGACCTAAATGAGGGAACAGCAGAAAGCAAGGGGATAGAGGGAGAAAAATAGGAGTGGGGCATACGAAACATGGAGAGAAGATAAGCGAGAAAAGCTAAAACAAGGAGAGACTAGTACAGCAGAGATCAACAGTGACAAAAGGCAAGAATGTACTTAGGAAAGAGCAAAGGGGGTGAAAAGGGGGGGGAAGAGGGGGGGTGGAGACTTAAGTAACGCATTCGTAGAGGCAGTGATCTCTTCTCTAGAAAACAGCTGTAGCCAAAAGGATGTATTGAGACCGCAGGGTTGTACAGTATCGAGTCTATGGATCCAAAATGTCTCCTGACGCCACCCCTATTGGGTTTTGATACATGCTCGATGACCATGCCTTTCAGGTCTTGTGGTAGGTGGCCAGCGTTGAAGAAATGTATCGCCACTGGCTTATCCTGGTCACCCTGTTCTCCATTCTTAACTCTTTCTTGATAGACCCTAATGTCACTTTTATGTCTCTGAAAACGTTATTTAAAAAGGTCCTATCGTCTTGCCTACATACACCAAACTGCAGGGGCACTTTAAAATGTACACACAGTAGTCCGTATTGCAATTCAAATATCCTATTATTGGGATCTGGGATCCATTATATGTGGGTGGGAGAATTTTGGCCCAGTAACGAGTGAGTTGCATAAGTTGCAATTGTAGCATTTATAGCATCCGGTCTTTGTAGAAAATATATGCCCTTGTGTGGTGTATTTCTCGGCTGGATCAGCTCTAATCAGTAAGTCCCGTAAGTTACGGCTCCTGTTGTACACTCGTATTGGGGGATGCCTAATGATGGGTGACAGGTTCTTATCAGAGTCTAAGATTATCTGATGTTTCCGGGTGATCCTTTCCACATTTGGGATAGTGTGGAAAAAAGTTTGAATAAATGGGATCCGGTCTTCCTTTTGTTTTGGCTTTTCATTGTTAAAGATAATTATGGCCTTGTTCCTGGCAATAGTCAGTATATCCTCAGGGTATCCCCGATCTCTACATTTCTTATGCATCATCACAAGCTGTGATTCAGCAGCAGTAGTGTCCGAGTGGATCCGCAATACTCGTAAAAACTGGGAAATGGGAAGATTGTCTATCAAATGTTTAGGGCGGGCGCTTTCATATCTTAATAGAGTATTTCTGTCCGTTGGCTTTGAAAATAGGCCGGTGGTGATATGCCCCTCCTGGTCTTTTTTCAGTGCCACGTCCAAGAATGTCACGTATTCCCTAGAGATTTCTGGATTCAACACAATACTAGGGAAAATGGAATTGATCATGGTGATAAACTGCAGAGCCGACTCCTCGTCACCATTCCAGAACATAACTATATGGTCAATATAGCGCCCCCAGAACCCCACTTTTTCTCTATATAGGGGGGTTGGGTAGATGGACAGTTCTTCCAGGTAGCCCATAAATAAATTTGCGAAAGAGGGCGCAACTGCGCTCCCCATAGCGGTCCCAGTGATCTGCTGAAAGAAATGAGTTTCAAATTTGAAAAAGTTATTCGGAAGCACAAGCCCCAGGCCCATGAGGATGTATTCAGTGGGTATACAGGTGGGTTCAAAAAATGCCCAACCGCCTCTAGCCCGGCATGGTTTGGTATTGTAGCGATAACCCTTATCGCCGGAGGGCTTCACCGCCCGAGACATCCTTTTCCCAATCGTAAGAGGTGCTGCTGGAATTCCAGAGTCGTCCATGAGGAAACAGGAACAGCCCTTACAAGGGCTAGTGAATTGTAATATAGCGTTTCCCCCAATAAGAGACAGAACTTCAGTATTGAGGGTGAATGTGAAGTGTCTTTATTAGTGCCACTCTAGGACTTATATACACAAGTCTCCATGCAAGGTGGACCTGATGGAGAACTGCATGACACACACACCGACCAATAGCAGCAGGGCACACAATCCATCAACTCTGCCGGTGACGCAATCAGCAACACAATAGACGTCTGTAACACAATCAATCAGAACAATGCCATTGTCTGTGACGTAATCAATCAACACAATGGCAGTCTATAATACAATCCAAACTACAATGACATTGTCTGTAACAGTATCAAAATACAATGACATTGTCTGGAACCTAATTAAGAAAAGGCCAGTGAATGACCCGGTGGGCAATGGAATAGTGATGACATCCAAAAGGCAGAGCGTCTGTCACAATGCCCCCTTTTTGTGGAACACCCGGCAGACCCGGATTGACCCTGTTCGGGTTAACGTGGGGCTGTCCAGACTCTTGTTATGGGCAGAGTTCTGTGTAAGGACAAGTCTGCAAATAGTGAGTAACCGGACTAAACATTGACGTGGGCTGTACATAGGAATCGGTCATGGGTGGGGTCCAAACATTGGGATATTGTGGCGTTCGTGAGTTCAGCACCAAAGTCCTTGGTTGGATGTGTGCACAGGTGCTTTGCTTTCTTATAGCTGGCCCAAGTTTCAATCTCTTTCCCTGGAAGCTGATCGGAGAATCCACAATCTTCTGCACATCTACATCATCGTAAAAGTAGAAAAAACCATAACCCTTAGAAACGGCAGAGGCATCCCTAATAATTTTGACATTCTTTACAGCGCCATACTTTGAAAAAACATCCTTAATTTCAGGCTGATTAATCCGACGGTCAATGCCCCCAACAAAAATAGTGTTTGGCATAAGTTTCCCTTCTGGAAGGACGAAACCTGATGGCTGATCCTCTTCTTGACTTCGTGTAACAGACATGACGTTATGCAGACGAAACCCCTGGGTCTCTCCGACCAGTGGGCTGGAGTCGGCAGCTCGGGCTGGAGACCGGGTTGTAACAGGGTTGATGCTGGCTGGCCCAGAGGTAGCGTAGGCAGAAGTCATTGGTCCTAGATCATTTCCCAATAGTACTTCTGCTGGTAAGTTGTCCATAAGTCCCACCTGTACCCTGCCGGATCCAGCGCCCCAGTCAAGATGTACTCGGGCGGTGGGGAGTCGAAACACAGCTCCCCCCGCCACCCTTACTGCAACAGTGTGTCCAGTGCGGTCTTTGTTCTTGGCCAAATGAGGTTGGAGCAAGGTAAGTGTGGCTCCGGTGTCGCGTAATCCTTGCGCGGTGCGCCCATTGACTCGTACCTCCTGGCAATGGTGCTGTCGGTTGTCTTGGATGGCCGCTTGTACGGGATCAGCTTCATACAGTACCCCCAGATACTCTTCCGAACTGCTCTCAGCTTCCAAACAGTGTGCCACAGGAGTACAGGAGGTGGAAGGTTGCTTTTGCCCCCACGTGTTTCGGGGACGCTCTAGGGCGCAATCACTGCGATAATGTCCCCATTGTTTGCAACAATGGTACTGAACTGTGGAGAGGTTCGGTTGCTGCGCTGGCCTATGTGGCCCAGAGTCACGAGTTGGCGCTGAAGCCACAGGTGCTTGAAATTTGATGGGAGGTTGTGGTTTTGGAGCGGACTGTTCTGTCCGGCGCGCATCGGTGTACTCGTCGGCTAGACGAGCAGCCTCAGGTAGCGTTAGAGGCCTCCGGTCACGTACCCACTCTCTTATCTCTGGTTGCAGGGCATTGAGAAAATGTTCTAGTAAAAACAACTGTAGTACATCCTCAGCGGTCGTGGCTTTGCATCCCGTGACCCAGTGTGATGCTGTACGATGGAGGCGACATGCCCACTCCGTGTAAGAATCCCCTCCCTTCTTTTGGGATTCCCGAAATCGTCGCCTGTAGGCCTCCGGGGTGACAGCGTACCGGGCTAACAAAGCCTCCTTTACCAGATGGTAGTGTGGTAAGTCCGCATCAGAGATGGCCCGGAAAGCATCGGAAGCTTTCCCAGATAGTTTCCCTGATAGTATGGTGACCCATTCCTCCGTGGGTACCCGGTGTAAAGCGCACTGCCATTCAAAATCGGCCAAAAATCCGTCAATCTCGTCGTCACTTTCCTGGAAGGACTTAAATGCTGCAAATGGAATCTTTCTCCCCCCAGTGTAACTGAGGCTGAGAGGCTGCTGGGTTGAAAGTCGCCGATCTTCCCTTCGCTTACTGGCCTCTGCCTCCGCTGAGGCGAAGACTCGGTCGATCAGTTCCTGTGATGGATTCGGGCCATAGACCGACAATCTGTTCCGAACCGCTTGAATGAGAGCAGCGTCTTCATCGATCTCTATATTGGTTTCGGTCCTCACTGCTGCACGATCCATTTCGATCAGCTCGGCTATCAGTCATGGTAGTCTAGAACCACAATCGCACCCCCTTTATCCGCCAGTTTTATTATGATTTGGGTATCCCCTTTAAGTGATTTAAGTGCAATTTTTTTAAGACTGACACAACCCCAAATAAGAATCTGGTGAGAGGCAAACCGTTCAAACTAAGGAGCAGGTTTGTAACCCCCCGAAACTTTGGCTTCGATAGAAAGCTACATAAGAGTGATCAGAACCGATACTGTCCGTCTGGCATCCAAAAAACTGTGCTACAGCAACCTGTCCAAACGAGAGGCAGATGCACTTAAATCACTTAAAGGGGATACCCAAATCATAATAAAACCGGCGGATAAAGGGGGTGCGATTGTGGTTCTAGACTACCATGACTATCGCAAGGGCATAGAGGGGATGCTCTCAGACATATCTAGCTACAAAACCACTAGCACATAACCCCATGGCTTCCATACAGGCTAAAATCAAGGACTGTGTAACACTAGGCCTTGCAAATAGGTGGATTACACAGGACACAGCAGATTTCCTTTTTATGGAATATCCTATTACACCTGTAATATATGGTCTGCCTAAGATCCATAAAGGACTGGATCCCTTAAAGTACCGCCCAATTGTGGCGGGTACGAACTCCGCCACTCAGCCACTGGCCCAGTGGATTGACTATTATCTGCAACCCTATGTGAAAACACTGCCCTCCTAGCTTAAGGATACAGGAGACTTTCTCCACAAACTAAAAAGGCATTGTAACCACGGGTACAGCCCTAATAGTGACGATGGATATTTTGTCACTATACACCAATATACCGAACCATGCCGGGCTAGAGGCGGTTGGGCATTTTTTGACTAGAAAACCCACCTGAATTTCCACTGAATACATCCTCTTGGGCCTGGAGCTTGTGCTTATGAATAACTTTTTCAAATTTGAAACAAATTTCTTTCAGAAGATCACTGGGATCGCTATGGGGAGCGCAGTTGCGCCCTCTTTCGCAAATTTATTTATGGGCTACCTAGAAGAACTGTCCATCTACCCGACCCCCCTATATAGAGAAAAAGTGGGGTTCTGGGGGTGCTATATTGACGATATAGTTATGTTCTGGAATGGTGACGAGGAGTCAGCTCTACAGTTTATCACCATGATCAATTCCATTTTCCCTAGTATTGTGTTCAATCCAGAAATCTCTAGGGAATACATGACATTCTTGGATGTGGCACAGTTAAAAGACCAGGAGGGGCATATCACCACCGGCCTATTTTCAAAGCCAACGGACAGGAATACTCTATTGAGATATGAAAGCGCCCGCCCTAAACATTTGATAGACAATCTTCCCATTTCCCAGTTTTTACGAGTATTGCGGATCCACTCGGACACTACTGCTGCTGAATCACAGCTTGTGATTATGCATAAGAAATTTAGAGATCGGGGATACCCTGAGGATATACTGAATATTGCCAGGAACAAGGCCATAAGTATCTTTAACAATGAAAAGCCAAAACAAAAGGAAGACCGGATCCCATTTATTCAAACTTTTTGCCATACTACCCCAAATGTGGAAAGGATCACCCGGAAACATCAGATAATCTTAGACTCTGATAAGAACCTGTCACCCATCATTAGGCATCCCCCAATACAAGTGTAGAACAGGAGCTGTAACTTACGGGACTTACTGATTAGAGCTGATCCAGCCGAGAAATACACCACACAAGGGCATATATTTTCCACAAAGACCGGATGCTATAAATGCTACAATTGCAACATATGCAACTCACTCATTACTGGGCCAAAATTCTCCCACCCACATAATGGATCCCAGATCCCAATAAGAGGATATTTGAATTGCAATACAGACTACTGTGTGTACATTTTAAAGTGCCCCTGCAGTTTGGTGTATGTAGGCAAGATGATAGGACCTTTTAAAAAACGTTTTCAGAGACATAAAAGTGACATTAGGGTCTATCAAGAAAGAGTAAAGAATGGAGAACAGGGTGACCAGGATAAGCCAGTGGCGATACATTTCCTCAACGCTGGCCACCTACCACAAACCCAATAGGGGTGGCGACAGGAATAACTGTCTCCTCCAACGAGAGACGTTTTGGATCCATAGACTCGATACTTGGCTACAGCTGTTTTCTAGAGAAGAGATCACTGCCTCTACCAATGCGTTACTTAAGTCTCCTTTTCCCTTCCCCCCCCTCTTCCCCCCCCTTTGCTCTTTTCTAGGTACATTCTTGCCTTTTGTCACTGTTGATCTCTGCTGTACTAGTCTCTCCTTGTTTTAGCTTTTCTCGCTTATCGTCTCTCCTTGTCCTTCATGTTTCGTATGCCCCACTCCTATTTTTCTCCCTCTATCCCCTTGCTTTCTGCTGTTCCCTCATTTAGGTCTCTTGTCTTTGGTTCCCTCTGTCCTCTTGTTTGCCACTATTCATCTCTGCTGTATCAATCTCCCCTTTTGCCACTGTTCATCTCAGCGGTTACTTCCCTGGCCATGTCCTCTCTCTCCCTAGTTGTTCCATTGTTCATCTTCCTGCTTCATCTGGTCCCTCCCCCCTCCTTTTCTATTGCTCATCTCTGATGTATCATTCTCCCCTGGTAGATCTTGTCCCCCTTTTTGCCATTGGTTTTTGCTATTGTTCATCAATGTTTTGTCCCCCTTGTTGCCATTGTTCATCTCTGCTGCAAGTCTCCCCCGACCACGGTTCATCTCTGCTGCAACAGTCTCCCCCGACCACGGTTTATCTCTGCTGCAACAGTCTCCCCCGACCACGGTTCATCTCTGCTGCAACAGTCTCCCCCGACCACGGTTCATCTCTGCTGCAACAGTCTCCCCCGACCACGGTTCATCTCTGCTGCAACAGTCTCCCCCGACCACGGTTCATCTCTGCTGCAACAGTCTCCCCCGACCACGGTTCATCTCTGCTGCAACAGTCTCCCCCGACCACGGTTCATCTCTGCTGCAACAGTCTCCCCCGACCACGGTTCATCTCTGCTGCAACAGTCTCCCCCGACCACGGTTCATCTCTGCTGCAACAGTCTCCCCCGACCACGGTTCATCTCTGCTGCAACAGTCTCCCCCGACCACTGTTCATCTCTGCTGCAACAGTCTCCCCCCACCACTGTTCATCTCTGCTGCAACAGTCTCCCCCCACCACTGTTCATCTCTGCTGCAACAGTCTCCCCCCACCACTGTTCATCTCTGCTGCAACAGTCTCCCCCCACCACTGTTCATCTCTGCTGCATCAGTCTCCCCCCACCACTGTTCATCTCTGCTGCATCAGTCTCCCCCCACCACTGTTCATCTCTGCTGCATCAGTCTACCCGACCACTGTTCATCTCTGCTGCATCAGTCTACCCGACCACTGTTCATCTCTGCTGCATCAGTCTACCCGACCACTGTTCATCTCTGCTGCATCAGTCTACCCGACCACTGTTCATCTCTGCTGCATCAGTCTACCCGACCACTGTTCATCTCTGCTGCATCAGTCTACCCGACCACTGTTCATCTCTGCTGCATCAGTCTCCCCGACCACTGTTCATCTCTGCTGCATCAGTCTCCCCGACCACTGTTCATCTCTGCTGCATTAGTCTCCCTGGCTATGTCCATACTATTTAAAGGGACACACATGCAGGTTTCAAATGTTTGTCTTTTTGCATTCTTGACATGTGGTTAGTCCTGAGGAAGGGGGCCTGAGCGCACCCCGAAACGTTGACTGATAACCTCATGCATTTGACTTATGGACTTTATTGTACATTCTGCTCATGTTTGGATCTTTAATACAATTCTTTGACATTGATCACGTCTGGAGTGCTGGTTCTTCAACAGAAATTGGCAGGTCTCCTGGGGTGCATGGTGGATCCTCGTAGGTGTAAAACCGGAGGTACACAAAACAAAATTGAAAGAAAAACCTTTGACCCTCCTCCTGTGTAAAAACACAATGAAACTGCAAAAATCCCGCGATGAACATAACACTGCGTACGCATAGAAATGTTCGGCGTTATAGCCACACACGCCAATACCATATTTAACAACTGCAGAGCGCGCTATCCTGCGAACGACAGCGACTGCTCTGTGCGCAAGAATCCCAGGCACTCAACCCATAGTCATTAAAAATGACAGTGAGCGGAAGCAGGCGTTCTAGATTGTGTGGCTGAATGACATAGCGCTGGACGCTGTGTGATTAAAGATATTTTTTAGACACATGAAAACAGCAGTAAGCAAGCAAAATAACATGGATTGACATAGTTGGTGGGATGTGACCTTACCACTTCAATTAGAGACAAGTACAGACATTTTTGCATAAATGTAGAATAATAATAAAAACAAAAAAAAACAAAAACATGCTTTTGAGGGCCAGTCTTATTTATTTATTTATTTTTTTTCCTCAGAAATATTTCAAATAGGACGAGGAAAGGGATACAAGGATCGCCCATAGAAATGTATGGGAGAGGGCCAGGTAGCGACAGGTAAGACATGGTGCTCTGCAAGGCTGAATGCAGGCGCTGTAAGCTGAGGCTGGGATAATGATGAATCGTACGCTACATGGCGTTGTACCAGTCGCTCTACAGATTTCGCTTCATAAATGTGTCATTGCGCCCATTTGCCGGCGTTCACCTGTCGCTACCTGACGTTACATGGCGCTACCTGCAGCTATACAGCCACTACTTGGCGCTATCATTTCATGAATAAGACCCTTAGTCTCATCAATGTAGAATGGGAGTGACAAGTTTGTGCAGGAGAGAGACAGCAGCAAGAAATTGGAAGAGAGCCAGCAACAGTCAGGATCTAGCCTACAAATGGGGCTCATGTGAACAAAAGGACATGCTGGGGATTGAAGTTTGTGGTTAGATTGAATAGCTAGTTACTGGGGCAAGTGTTGGCAGGTTTACCACACTAAGGCCTAAACATTACACAAATAAGTCAACCTGATCCAGTCTATTTGAGCAAATAGCTCTGGTCCTGCTAGTAACCAAGACATAGTGGTCGATCCAGAGCCTGGATGGAGTGAAAATTCACTTCTTTTTAGGCTTGTCTACCGGGAGCTCTCTCTAATTGACCCCAGTTACCATGATTTTCCCCTGTATTTGGATAAACATCTCTTATTCAATTGCATGATTTCAAGTAAGTTCAAAACTGCCCATATTAAAGGCAGGATCATGGAAATTGACTCTGATGGACTTGGCCAGGTTGGCAGCTATTACATTCAACATAGCTGTGGTAAACTAAGATCCAACTGACCGAAATACAATTCCCAGCATACTCTGCTTCTTTCAGTTTTAATCAACTTCTCTGGGTCCATAACTCCCTGCAGGTGCTTGTCCATTCAGTCACTGCTCCCAGTTTTGGTCAGCCCCCTCCTTCCCCCACTCATATTCACAGATTAATTTGCTAGCCCCCTTACTCACACAAACACCCCATGAGTCATTTTCCCCCGTCCACATACATACACAGAACAATTTGAAAGCCACCCCTTCCATACACACATACACTTAATAAACCCCCATAACATATTTGCCAGTTTTGCTCCCCCCTTCAACAAACAACAAAAATTTAGTGAGGGGAGACCAGGGAAATTTCTAGGCTAATTAGCACCCAGGCTGGTGAGAAAATATTTCTCCCCGCCCCCAGACTGACCCTTAACAAACATGGGGCCATACCCCCAAATGTCCAAAATGCTTTTGTGCATTTGTTCTGTGACGCCATTATGTGTTGCAATGCTGTCTTGCTGCTGTCACCTTGCTGGCGGAGCATAGCAGGAGGGGACTCGTGATGGGGAGGGGGACAGGGCCAGGGCAGCTGCAGCATGTCAGGGGTTGGAGACAGAGGTGGGGTCTGTGAGTCTGTTTATTCTTCCTTGGCATGGCTGGCCGAGATGGTGAACTGCTGCCTGTTGCCCCGGCAGCGCTCGTGGTGCTTCCTCAGCACAGATCGAGTCGGGTGCTCCTCCTTCCCCGGGATGCCAGCACAGAGTGTGCAGCTGAGTGCTCACATGTTCTCCAGGGGCGGTGCTGCATTTATTCCCCCCTTATTCATTGGTGGTCCAGTGGGTGATTGGGGCAGAACACCAGACCAGGTGCCATGTTGTTGGTTGTTTTAGTAGCTCCACCCCCTGTATGAGCTGGTACCACTTCTCTGGCAGGATCATGGAAAATGACTCTGATGGACTTGGCCAGGTTGGCAGCTATTGCATAAACCATAGCAGTGGTACCACTCCTATCATAGGAAGGAGCCTGCTCGAACTGGGATGGAGCTACCAAAAGCATTAAGAGCATGACGCTGGTTCGGGTGCAGGGGACATGCACACTGAGCTGGCAGAAAAGGAAACAAGCATGCCAGTTCAGGAGCCATGATCCCCAGCTAGACCACCATTGAGAAGAGCAGTGGGCTGTGTGTGTGTGTGACTTGCCTGTATGTGTGTGTGGGGGGCTTGCCTGTATTATTATTATAGTTATGTAAGACTTAGATGGTGTTTCCCTTTAAGGGCATGGCTGGGGGCGTGGTTTAATTGCAAAAATGTTCCTATTTTTAAAAGCTGAAGGTATGATGAGGCTAACATGTCAGAATAACTTACACCCCATCCTCCCACTGTTCAAAGCATGCTCACTCCATTAATTTCAATAAATTGCAATCAATGTTGTGAATGAAGTAGGCACGCACAAATAATTCACATGGGCACAGGGGCTAAAAAATGGCCCGGAACTTTTTGGGGCACACCGGCCCTGCTGTACTGTTCCTGGCCTAGTATAGTATCTTAAACTGGACCTTCAGCGTGATTTAATGAAAAGCCTAAACTCTTAAAAAATGGTTCCCCAGCATCTAAAATTAATATATTTTACGTTTTTAGTCACTAACTTATTATTCTTTCCCCCACTGGGCTGCAACTCTGTTCAGGAATTTAGGATATGGGCGCCGCAATCTTGACTCAGAAGCATCACACTTACTGAGGAGAGGAGAGTGGGATAAGGTACAGGGGGGCGAGTTATAGCTGTGCTTTGCTCAGACACAGCAGAGCTGGAGTCAGGAAAAGGTCAGCAGTCCCAGAATGCAGAGCAGCACAGTCAGGAGGCACTTCCTGTTTGCAGGCTGCCTGATAAGATGGCGGCTTCCAAAAGCCGCCATCTTGGATGTTTAAAGGCTCATAACATACAGTAGATGCGGGTAGGATGATTTTTAATGTGGACAATCTGTATGTACAGGGTGTGGGAAACATATAAGATAGACTCTTATTCAGAGTGAAGGTCCGCTTTAATGTCACATTATATATACACCTAATTTTTCATTCCACAGCATGCACCCACGGTTTAGAGGATAAGAAAGAAAATATTCTGAGCCAAATGGTGTGATAAAATCCCCCCATTACATACAATGTGCAGAATCACCCCATTATAGGCAGTGAGCGGCATCCCTCAGTACAGCCAGTGAGCGGCATCCCTCAGTACAGCCAGTGAGCGGCATCCCTCAGTACAGCCAGTGAGCGGCATCCCTCAGTACAGCCAGTGAGCGGCATCCCTCAGTACAGCCAGTGAGCGGCATCCCTCAGTACAGCCAGTGAGCGGCATCCCTCAGTACAGCCAGTGAGCGGCATCCCTCAGTACAGCCAGTGAGCGGCATCCCTCAGTACAGCCAGTGAGCGGCATCCCTCAGTACAGCCAGTGAGCGGCATCCCTCAGTACAGCCAGTGAGCGGCATCCCTCAGTACAGCCAGTGAGCGGCATCCCTCAGTACAGCCAGTGAGCGGCATCCCTCAGTACAGCCAGTGAGCGGCATCCCTCAGTACAGCCAGTGAGCGGCATCCCTCAGTACAGCCAGTGAGCGGCATCCCTCAGTACAGCCAGTGAGCGGCATCCCTCAGTACAGCCAGTGAGCGGCATCCCTCAGTACAGCCAGTGAGCGGCATCCCTCAGTACAGCCAGTGAGCGGCATCCCTCAGTACAGCCAGTGAGCGGCATCCCTCAGTACAGCCAGTGAGCGGCATCCCTCAGTACAGCCAGTGAGCGGCATCCCTCAGTACAGCCAGTGAGCGGCATCCCTCAGTACAGCCAGTGAGCGGCATCCCTCAGTACAGCCAGTGAGCGGCATCCCTCAGTACAGCCAGTGAGCGGCATCCCTCAGTACAGCCAGTGAGCGGCATCCCTCAGTACAGCCAGTGAGCGGCATCCCTCAGTACAGCCAGTGAGCGGCATCCCTCAGTACAGCCAGTGAGCGGCATCCCTCAGTACAGCCAGTGAGCGGCATCCCTCAGTACAGCCAGTGAGCGGCATCCCTCAGTACAGCCAGTGAGCGGCATCCCTCAGTACAGCCAGTGAGCGGCATCCCTCAGTACAGCCAGTGAGCGGCATCCCTCAGTACAGCCAGTGAGCGGCATCCCTCAGTACAGCCAGTGGGGGGCATCCCTCAGTACAGCCAGTGGGGGGCATCCCTCAGTACAGCCAGTGAGCGGCATCCCTCAGTACAGCCAGTGAGCGGCATCCCTCAGTACAGCCAGTGAGCGGCATCCCTCAGTACAGCCAGTGAGCGGCATCCCTCAGTACAGCCAGTGAGCGGCATCCCTCAGTACAGCCAGTGAGCGGCATCCCTCAGTACAGCCAGTGAGCGGCATCCCTCAGTACAGCCAGTGAGCGGCATCCCTCAGTACAGCCAGTGAGCGGCATCCCTCAGTACAGCCAGTGAGCGGCATCCCTCAGTACAGCCAGTGAGCGGCATCCCTCAGTACAGCCAGTGAGCGGCATCCCTCAGTACAGCCAGTGAGCGGCATCCCTCAGTACAGCCAGTGAGCGGCATCCCTCAGTACAGCCAGTGAGCGGCATCCCTCAGTACAGCCAGTGAGCGGCATCCCTCAGTACAGCCAGTGAGCGGCATCCCTCAGTACAGCCAGTGAGCGGCATCCCTCAGTACAGCCAGTGAGCGGCATCCCTCAGTACAGCCAGTGGGGGTCATCCCTCAGTACAGCCAGTGGGGGGCATCCCTCAGTACAGCCAGTGAGCGGCATCCCTCAGTACAGCCAGTGGGGGTCATCCCTCAGTACAGCCAGTGGGGGTCATCCCTCAGTACAGCCAGTGGGGGTCATCCCTCTGTACAGCCAGTGGGGGTCATCCCTCTGTACAGCCAGTGGGGGTCATCCCTCTGTACAGCCAGTGGGGGTCATCCCTCTGTACAGCCAGTGGGGGTCATCCCTCTGTACAGCCAGTGGGGGTCATCCCTCTGTACAGCCAGTGGGGGTCATCCCTCTGTACAGCCAGTGGGGGTCATCCCTCTGTACAGCCAGTGGGGGTCATCCCTCTGTACAGCCAGTGGGGGTCATCCCTCTGTACAGCCAGTGGGGGTCATCCCTCTGTACAGCCAGTGGGGGTCATCCCTCTGTACAGCCAGTGGGGTCATCCCTCAGTACAACCAGTGGGGGCACCCCCTTTACAGCTTGCAGCCAGTGGGGTCATCCCTCAGTACAGTCAGTGGGGTCATCCCTCAGTACAGTCAGTGGGGTCATCCCTCAGTACAGTCAGTGGGGTCATCCCTCAGTACAGTCAGTGGGGGTCATCCCTCTGTACAGCCAGTGGGGTCATCCCTCAGTACAGCCAGTGGGGTCATCCCTCAGTACAACCAGTGGGGGCACCCCCTTTACAGCTTGCAGCCAGTGGGGTCATCCCTCAGTACAGTCAGTGGGGTCATCCCTCAGTACAGTCAGTGGGGTCATCCCTCAGTACAGTCAGTGGGGTCATCCCTCAGTACAGTCAGTGGGGTCATCCCTCAGTACAGTCAGTGGGGTCATCCCTCAGTACAGTCAGTGGGGTCATCCCTCAGTACAGTCAGTGGGGTCATCCCTCAGTACAGTCAGTGGGGTCATCCCTCAGTACAGTCAGTGGGGTCATCCCTCAGTACAGTCAGTGGGGTTATCCCTCAGTACAGCCAGTGGGGTCATCCCTCAGTACAGCTTACAGCTAGTGGGGGCATCCCTCAGTACAGCTTACAGCTAGTGGGGACCTCCCTCAGTACAGCCAGCTAGGGGCCTCCCTCAGTACAGCCAGCTAGGGGCCTCCCTCAGTACAGCCAGCTAGGGGCCTCCCTCAGTACAGCCAGCTAGGGGCCTCCCTCAGTACAGCCAGCTAGGGGCCTCCCTCAGTACAGCCAGCTAGGGGCCTCCCTCAGTACAGCCAGCTAGGGGCCTCCCTCAGTACAGCCAGCTAGGGGCCTCCCTCAGTACAGCCAGCTAGGGGCCTCCCTCAGTACAGCCAGCTAGGGGCCTCCCTCAGTACAGCCAGCTAGGGGCCTCCCTCAGTACAGCCAGCTAGGGGCCTCCCTCAGTACAGCCAGCTAGGGGCCTCCCTCAGTACAGCCAGCTAGGGGCCTCCCTCAGTACAGCCAGCTAGGGGCCTCCCTCAGCACAGCCAGCTAGGGGCCTCCCTCAGCACAGCCAGCTAGGGGCCTCCCTCAGTACAGCCAGCTAGGGGCCTCCCTCAGTACAGCCAGCTAGGGGCCTCCCTCAGTACAGCCAGCTAGGGAGGCCCAAATGAGAAGGACATCCAGATAGGGGACAATATGGATCCCCTGATCCCTGCCAGTGAAAACATGGGGGACATAGACAGCCCGAACAGTAGGGACACAAACTGAATATGGTGCCCAAAGTAGACCTCAGATATTTCTGATGTCCCCTGAAAATTAGAACATGAAGGTATGGACTACATATGGAATCTTCTCAATAGCACAAACCGATTAAGACACTTGATGTCTAAAATTGGTCGGACAGATCCAACCTTCATGGGAACCACAAAGAGGTTGGAATAGAACCCCAGGTCCCTCTCCACAGTTGGCACTGGGATAATCACTCCTAACTGTGCCAGGTTGTCCACAGAATTGATCCAGAATTGTAACTTGTAGCTTTTGGTGACCACCTCCTGAATTCTGGCAACTTAGATGCATTTGACCCAGACTAACTGTCAGAAGACACTTACCGGGTCCCCGTTCCAGCGCCGTCTCCGGGTGGCCGGCCGCAGCTACTTCCGCACGGCGGCCGCGCCGACCTCGCACACGGCCGCTCTCCTTCCTCGTCCCCGCGGCTCCTCTGTTCGTGCGCGCGCGAGCACGTTCTTCATATGCCCTCCGGCGGCGCTGTTGCCAGCGCGTCTGCCGGAGGAAGGTGTTGTAGAGCCTACGGGCTCAGCCAGGAGGGAACTACGCCCCAGCAGTTAAAGGGCCAATGAGCCCAAAACATTGTGAGGGCTATACGCCCCTTGTTCATGTGTGGGCCAATGAGCCCAAAGGGGACTTGTGGGGCTATTCGCCCTGCTGTACCTATCAGCTAGTTGATCCCATGTGCACCAATCACACTCCTATCCTCCATCTGTCTGTCCCTATAAAGGTTTCTGTCGGTCAGTTGCTCGGCACCTGTGATAGCGCCTAGTACCTAGCCTGTCTTGTGAATATTGCCGATCTGAACTCCTGTTGCCGACCTTGGATGTACCGACCACTCTCGATCTGAACTCCTGTTGCCGACCTTGATTGTACCGACCACTCTCGATCTGAACTCCTGTTGCCGACCTTGATTGTACCGACCACTCTCGATCTGAAACCCTGCTGCCAACCCCTGCCTGTATCCTGACTTTGAATTGCCTTATCCCTGGTGCCGCCACGATCTCTGTCTTCCCACTGTCGACCTCTGGCCTGTCTCTGGACTTCCTCTGCCAACGCTCTAGCTATTGGTTCTCCAGACCTCCTACATATAAGCTCACATCCTTTGAGCCATTAAGTCCTGGGGGCAACCGATCCCGGGTAGGCGTATTCTGCGTCCCGGCAAGCGGGGCTCCTACAGGTGAAGCTGGCTGCGGAGATTGGGGTTTTGAGCTTACCAAGAGGGCTGGAGTTACCCCGAGCATGACATTATCACAGGCCCAAGATGGATGACCTGGTACAGCAAGTACAAGCTATGGCCACGACAATAAACCAGCTCGCTCAAAGAGTAGCCACTCAGGAGTCTCGTCAATTACCAGCATCCTCTGTACCACCTCATATCTCGGAACCAAAGATTCCTCTGCCTGAAAAATTTTTTGGAGAACGAGCAAAATTTTCCAATTTTAAGAATGCCTGCGAACTGTATTTCAAGCTGAGACCCATCTCCTCAGGCACGGAGTCCCAACGAGTAGGCCTAGTCATTTCTCTGCTTCAAGGAGACCCGCAGTCCTGGGCCTTTAGTTTACCATCTCATGATACTGCCCTACAATCCGTTAAAGCATTTTTTAGTGCTATGGGCGTTTTATATGCTGATCCTGATCAACAATTTACGGCAGAGAATAGGCTTCGGCCTTAAGACAAGGACGTTATTCGGCTGAAGATTATAGTGCTGAATTCCGCCACTGGGCTATCGAATCTAGGTGGAATGATCCTGCTCTGTGTAGTCAGTTCAGGGTGGGGCTGTCGGAAAGCGTCAAGGATGCTTTGGTCAATTTTCCTCCACCCGCAGACCTGGACCAATTAATGCAGGTCTCCATTAAAGTAGACCGACGTCTTAGAGAGAGGGCTAGGGAGAGAGCCAGGGCTCCCACGTCCCTCAGGTCCTTCCAGAGTCTTAGTTTCCCGGCTACCCGTGGGGAAAATACCTCATCTTCTCAGGAAGAACCCATGCAATTAGGGAGAACCCGGTTATAGGGATGAGCGAATCGATCTGGACGAACCCGGATTCGATCCGAATTTCATGAAAAATTCGATTCGGATCGAATCTGAATTTCCCCGTGCTTCGATCGCTCGAAGTTTTTCTTTAACATCCATTCATTTACATTTCAGGCATTCTAAGATGGCGGACGGGACATGTCCAGGCATCTACCCCGCTCCAGTGCATGCTGGGGCAGTCACATGCAGCCTATCAGCAGCCAGCAAGCCAGGTGACGTCACAGCGCTATATAAGGCGGCGGCCATCTTGCTTTTGTTCATTTCTCTATTGCATTCGTGAGAGACAGGACACTGCTGTATTCAGGGAGAGACAGTTAGAGAGCCAGGGACAGCCAGTAGACAGGCAGGAGACAGGCAGGAAGTCAGCGAGAAGCAGGGAAAGGTAGGAAAAATCGGAGGCAGTGACAGGGAGATTTTTTTTTCATCCAGCCTGAGTGTTACTGGCTGGCTGACTGGCTTTGTTAGCTGTTTCAGGCTGCTTATACACTTTTGATGTGCATATATACTGAACTGATCTCACGTCTGCTGTGGGAACATTACCATTTTGTAAGATCTCATTAGCCTCTGTATTTCCTCTAAGCTGCACACTTATTTAAAGAAATTTGGCCTGTTGCAGCCTGCTTAGACACTTTTACTGTGCATATATACTGTTCCAAAGCCTGCTTGGGGGTATCCCATTCTGTAACATCCCATTAGCCTCTGTATTTCCTCTAAGCTGCACACTTATTTAAAGTAATTTGGCCTGTTGCAGCCTGCTTAGACACTTTTACTGTGCATATATACTGTTCCAAAGCCTGCTTGGGGGTATCCCATTCTGTAACATCCCATTAGCCTCTGTATTTCCTCTAAGCTGCACACTTATTTAAAGTAATTTGGCCTGTTGCAGCCTGCTTAGACACTTTTACTGTGCATATATACTGATCTCAAGTCTGCTGTGGGGGTATCCCATTCTGTAACATCGCATTAGCCTCTGTATTTCCTCTAAGCTGCACACTTATTTAAAGTAATTTGGCCTGTTGCAGCCTGCTTAGACACTTTTTCTGTGCATATATACTGTTCTAAAGCCTGCTTGGGGGTATCCCATTCTGTAACATAACATAACCTACCTCTCTTATTTACACTAAGCAGCTCTCTTATTTACACTAAGCAGCTCTCTTATTTACACTAAGCAGCTCTCTTATTTACGCTAAGCAGCTCTCTTATTTACGCTAAGCAGCTCTCTTATTTACGCTAAGCAGCTCTCTTATTTACGCTAAGCAGCTCTCTTATTTACGCTAAGCAGCTCTCTTATTTACGCTAAGCAGCTCTCTTATTTACGCTAAGCAGCTCTCTTATTTAAGCTAAGCAGCTCTCTTATTTAAGCTAAGCAGCTCTCTTATTTAAGCTAAGCAGCTCTCTTATTTAAACTAAGCAGGCCTCTTGGAGGCTGATTGTCCACTTTTGGGTGTGCATTATATTCGGTTTCATATACAGTGGGGTATCCCAATTTGTAAGATAACCTAACCTACCCCAACCATGTAAACTAAAGAGGCCTGTTGCAGCCTGAGTTTCTCTGCTTGCGTATAGTCTGCATTACAATCGGTCTCTTTCAATGACACTGCTGCCTGGGGTATCCCAATTTGTAATATAACCTACCACAACCATGTAAACTAAAGGTTACGTCCTTCCAGAAGGAAAACTTATGCCGAACACTATTTTTGTTGGGGGCATTGACCTTTGGATTGATCGGCATGAAATTAAGGATTTTTTTTCAAAGTATGGGGCTGTAAAGAAGGTCAAAATTATTTCTCATACTTGGATTAGTGTTAAAGGTTTCTGCTCAGCTTAAAATACATTACGCCACACTGGCATCCCAAGGCACATGCTATTTAACCCTATTTGTTAAGCACAAGCATTTCTCATACTTGGATTATTGTTACTTTTTGTTCAGCTTGAAATATACCAGGCCACCCGGGCATCCCAAGGCACATGCTAATTAACCATATATGTTAAGCTAAAGCATTTCTCATACTTGGATTATTGTTACTTTTTGTTCAGATTAAAATATACCAGGCCACCTGGGCATACCAAGGCACATGCTATTTTAACCCTATCTGTTATACAACATAAGCGTTGATCAGCATCAGCTGCTTTATTAAGCTACTTCAGTTTGCACTTGTTTTTGACTGCTTTTAATAAACCAGGCCGCAGGGCATCCCAAAGCTGCACCTTGAACCCTATCTGTTATACAACATAAGCGTTGACCAGCTGCTTTATTAAGCTACTTCAGTTTGCACTTGTTTTTGACTGCTTTTAATAAACCAGGCCGCAGGGCACCCCAAAGCTGCACCTTGCACCCTATCTGGTATACAACATAAGCGTTGATCAGCATCAGCTACTTTATTAAGCTACTTCAGTTTGCACTTGTTTTTGACTGCTTTCAATAAACCAGGCCACAGGGCACCCCAAAGCTGCACCTTGCACCCTGTTATACAACATAAGCGTTGATCAGCATCAGCTGCTTTATTAAGCTACTTCAGTTTGCACTTGTTTTTGACTGCTTTTAATAAACCAGGCCGCAGGGCACCCCAAAGCTGCACCTTGCACCCTGTTTATACTAAATAAGCAAATACATAAAAATGTCAGGCAGACAAGTGCCGGGATGTTCAAAGAGGAGTGGCAGAGGCCAAGATTCAGCAGGCAGAGGTTGCAGCAGACTAGGGGCGAGTGGCAGCAGGAGTCATGGTGAGAGACCTGATCTGCCAGTATCTGCTAGCGGTCGTGTCTCCACCAGTAACGCATCTGCTGTGGTGTTAACGCGCTCATCAACATCATCACAAGTTACGTCTGAGACCCCCAGTCTAGGGTCAGTAGGTTCCTCTGACACAACCCTGAGTTGGCATGCCCCGAGAGCAGTCCCTGTCCTCCCATTGCCTCTGTCCTACGCCGTTCCCTCCCCCAGCGATGTATCCTATGCTTTGGGTTCAGCTCCACTCTTTAGTGAGGAGGACGATCAGATAGAGGACAGTCAGCAGCTACTGCCCAGCCATGAAATGGAGGTGGCTTCTTTAGCTTGGCAGACAAATAGTGATGTGGACAGTGTCGTGGGTGTTGCAAGATTTCCAGCTTCTGCGCCAGACACTGTTGAGGAAACCGAGAACATCAGTGACGTACAGCCACAACCCGGTGATGATGATGATGAAGCCGATCGCACTTGGGAGCCGGGTGATGAAGGGGCTTCATCGTCATCATCAGGAGAAGAGGGGCGCAGGTTGCCCCGGAGTCAGCAGCTCAGGCAGCAAGGTGTTAGCAGCATGGTTGGCAGTCAGCATGGGGGCACAATTGTAAAGCCTGGAGCCAAACGGGGCCGGGGTAGAGCACCTGCTGCGCGGCAGGCTACCTTATCGGGAGGTAGTGGGGCAGGGGTTCCTGGAGTTGGCGACAATAGCAGCGAATCAGTGACGCCTGTTGGTGGGAAAAGTAGCTACTCGGCAGTGTGGCAGTTTTTCCTGAAGCATCCGCAGGAGGGTAACATGGCCACATGCAAGATATGTAGGCAGAAGGTGAAGCGTGGCCAGGGCCCAAATGTTGGCACCACGGCCCTGTGTCAACATATGATGCGTCACCATAAAGCGACCTGGGAGAACCGAGGCTCCCAAGGGGTGGTCCAGTCTGCTTCCTCACCAAGTGGCACGCCGCTCCCAATTTCTGCCAGCCAAGGCTCCAGCACCTCAGCCGCAGCTGTGCGTCATACCCATCCTCTGTCGCTCCTGCTCCTCCTCCTCCAAGTCATGCATCCCGCCAGCAATCCATCAGCGAAGCCTTGTCCAAGAGACAGCAGTATGCGCTCATCCTACTGCACAGAAGCTGAATGTGCTCCTGTCCAAGTTGCTGGTGCTGCAGTCGCTCCCTTTTCAGGTGGTGGACTCTGCACCTTTCAGAGAACTGATGGCTTGTGCCGAGCCAAGGTGGAGAGTCCCAAGCCATCATTTCTTTGCCAAGAAGGCAGTACCAGCGCTGCACACTTTTGTTGAACAGAAGGTGGGCCAGTCCTTGAGCCTGTCGGTGTGTAGCAAAGTGCATGGCAGCGCCAACATCTGGAGCTCTAACTACGGTCAGGGACAGTACATGTCGTTTACGGCCCACTGGGTGAATGTGGTCCCTTTGCAGCAGCAACTTGGACAGGTCTCGCCGCTTCGGCCTCCGTGTTCCCTGCACGTTGGGCCTGTGACACCGTGCGACTCGGCCTCCTCATCCTCCGCCATCTCCTCACCCTCCACTGTAGGCTCAAGTCTCAGTGCCCCTCCAGTCTACCATGTGTGCAGGGCACGGAGGTGTCACGCAGTGCTTCACATGGTTTGTCTTGGCGAATTGAGTCACACAGGGGAGGAACTGCTTAAATGTATTCATCAGGAAATCCAAACATGGCTTACTCCAAGAAAACTTAAAATGGGAATCATGGTTACCGACAATGGGAAGAACATTTTGTCGGCGCTGCGCCAAGGAAGCCTGACCCATGCCCCCTGCATGGCTCACGTCTTCAATCTGGTTGTCAAGCGGTTTCTGAAGTGTTCCCCCCCATCTGCAAGACATCCTAACAACTTCAAGGAAACTTTGCATGCACTTCAGCCACTCATACACCGCCAAACACACCCTTCTTGAGCTACAGCGTCAGAACGGTATCCCCCAAGATAGTCTGATTTGCGATGTTTCCACCCGTTGGAATTCTACCCTTCACATGTTGGACCGATTATATGAACAAAGAAAAGCCATCACGGATTTCCTGATGATCCAAGCAGATAGGGGGACTCCCCTGTGTAACTTCAATGTCAACCAGTGGCAGCTCATACGTGACACCTGCCGTTTGCTCAGGCCCTTTGAGGAAGTCACTTTATTTGTCAGTTGGCAGGATTACGGGATGAACGACGTGATTCCACTGCTTCATGTACTACAGAACATGTTGGAAACCATGGCTGGTCAGGGCACTGGAGACATGGCGTCTACATCTTACGGCCACATGAACCCCATTCGAGCTGAACTGGAGGAGGAGGAGGAGGAGGGGCACAGTGAAGCACAGTTTAGGCTTGGCAAAATGGCTGGTTTATCTAGTCAGCGGACAGGAGAGGAGGAGCAGGAGCAGCCAGAGGAGCTAGAGGGTTTTGAGGAAGGCGAGACAGAGGACCCGGACACACCGTGGCAGTATGCAGTGGAGATGGAGACAGGTAGTCCCTCCGAGTCACTTGCGCAAATGGCAGGAAGCATGCTCACGTGCTTGCGTAGTGACCCCAGAATTGTTTCCATTTGTCGGCGGGATGACTTCTGGCTGTCCACCTTATTGGACCCTCGCTTCCGGCACAAAATGGGGGCATTTTTTAAACCCGCCGAGAGGGAGGACAAACTGAACTACTACAAAGACATTCTACGTAGGCAGTTGGGCGATGCCTATCTGCGCCATGACCCATACTCTCGCAGGTCTGACTCGAGGGGACCTCTGCGCTCACCTTCCACTGCCATGGCTGCTGGGGGGGTTGGCAGGAGCAGCAGCAGCAGCCTCAGTCTTCAGTCGCTAATGAGTAGCTTTCTACACTCGCATAGTGAGGCTACTCATGAGCAGCAGGAAGACCTGGAGCAGGACCTAAACCAGCAGGTCATGTCATACCTTGACATGACCATGCCAACACACCTTGGGGATCCGCTGGACTTCTGGGCAGCCAAACTTGATTTGTGGCCGCAACTAGCAGAGTTTGCCCTGGAAAAGCTGTCCTGCCCGGCAAGTAGCGTGCCATCTGAGCGGGTGTTTAGTGCGGCGGGGGCCATAGTTACGGCGAGGAGAACTCGTCTGTCAACTAAAAATGTGGAGAGACTCACCTTTGTCAAAATGAATCAGGGATGGATCAGCCAGGATTTCCCCCCACCAATGCCTGATGCATGTGACTAGATTCAGCATGGTGCCACGTTTTACACTTTCCAAATGGTGCTAAACATATTTATGTCTTTAGGCCAATTTTTGGCCTCCTGCTGATGCCAACTTCAGGGTGTGCCTTTCAGCCAATGTTGGGCTGCTGCTGCTGCTGCTTGCAACTCCAGGGTGTGATTCATCCAATTTTTGGGCTCCTGCTGCCAACTCCAGTGTCTCTTTCAGCCAATGTTTGGGCTCCTGCTGCTGCTTGCAACTCCAGGGTGTGATTCATCCAATTTTTGGGCTCCTGCTGCCAACTCCAGTGTCTTTCAGCCAATGTTTGGGCTCCTGCTGCTGCTGCTTGCAACTCCAGGGTGTGATTCATCCAATTTTTGGGCTCCTGCTGCCAACTCCAGTGTCTCTTTCAAGCTATGTTTGGGCTGCTGCTGCTGCTGCTTGCAACTCCAAAAATTGGATGAATCACACCCTGGAGTTGCAAGCAGCAGCAGCAGCAGCAGCCCAAACATAGCTTGAAAAAGACACTGGAGTTGGCTTCAGGAGCCCAAAAATTGGATGAATCACACCCTGGTCTCCTGAAGCCAACTCCAGTGTCTCTTTCAGCCAATGTTGGGCTCCTGCTGCTGCTGCTGCCAACTCCAGTGTCTCTTTCAAGCTATGTTTGGGCTGCTGCTGCTTGCAACTCCAGGGTGTGATTCATCCAATTTTTGGGCTCCTGCTGCCAACTCCAATGTCTCTTTGAGCCAAATCCAATGTTTGGGCTCCTGCCGCTGCCAGCTCCAGGGTGTGTTTTTCAGGCAATATAGGGGTCCCTCATAGTGATGCCACCTCAACTCTCTGTAATTGTGCCGCTCTGCGATTCTAATAGCGATGCCTCTGATCTGCATGTCCTAATTATTTACAGTATTATTTCAGTAACCCAGCACGAATCCTATGCATGTTACAGCAAGGCAGAATGGTTTACAACCCTATTGAGGCTCTAGGAAGCTCAGAAATAGCCATTTTTAATAGCGATTCGTCGCGAATAAATTCGGGTCGAAACGATTTTTGTCGGAAAATTCGGCGAATCAGTCGAATCGAATTTTTTTAAACGTTCGCTCATCTCTACCCGGTTATCCCAAGAGGAAAAGCAGCGTAGGCGATCCAAGGGGTTATGCCTATATTGCGGGAATTCGGGTCATTTTGCTGGGTCCTGTCCAAACAAGGGGAAACCGGCGGAAAACTTCCGCACCTAGATCAGGAAGAGAGTGCTGATCTAGGTAATTCAGTTTGCAACTCTCGCCAGAACAAGATGCTCGTGCCTGTTGACTTGTTTTGGGGGTCCTCTAAGCAGACAGTTTCCGCTTTTATTGACAGTGGTGCGGCGGGAAACTTTTTGGACAGGAGTATGATCTCCATTTTAGGTATCCCTTTAGTTCCTCTTGAAAGATCCCTACAAGTTTTGTCTATCAATGGGAAGGCTATCCAGGGGGGACCAATAAAATACCAAGACCCCACCTCTTTGGTTAATTGTTGGCTCTTCCCACTCTGAGTTCTTAGAATTCTTTATCTTCGACTGCCCAGAAACTCCGGTGGTTTTGGGATACCCCTGGTTACAACTCCACAACCCGGTGTTCGATTGGCAGGCTGGGGAGTTAATCAAGAGGAGTGATCATTGCAAAAATCACTGTTTTACTACAGGCCTCAGAAGTGTGCAAGTTTTATCTCAGGGATTACCTCAGCCATATGCAGACTGGGTTGATGTCTTCTCTGAACGTTCTGCTGATTCTCTTCCTCCACATCGGTCTCTGAACGTTCTGCTGATTCTCTTCCTCCACATCGGTCTTATGACTGCCCTATTGACTTGCTACCTGGCACGATTCCCCCGAGGGGAAAAATCTATAATCTTACTCTGCCCGAGGAGCAAGCAATGAGGGAGTACATTACCGAAAATTTAAGGAAGGGATTTATTCGTCCCTCTACTTCACCTGCTGGACCCGGGTTCTTTTTTGTAGAGAAAAAAGATGGCGGCCTGAGACCATGCATTGATTATCGAGCCTTGAATAAGATTACTGTTAAGAACCGATACCCCTTGCCCTTGATTGGGGATCTGTTCAATCAAGTCACAGGGTCCCGAATTTTTTCCAAGTTGGATTTAAGAGGGGCATACAATCTGATTTGCATCCGGCAGGGGGATGAGTGGAAAACTGCATTTAATGTGAAAGACGGCCATTACGAGTACCTGGTCATGCCTTTTGGTCTTTGTAATGCGCCAGCCGTCTTTCAAGATTTTGTTAATGATATATTCAGAGAGTATCTCGGTAGATTTGTGGTCATCTACTTGGACGATATTCTCATCTTTTCAAATTCTTTGTTGGAGCACAGACGCCATGTTAAGTTGGTACTACAAAAATTAAGAGAGAACAACTTATATGCTAAACTTTCTAAATGTGTGTTTGAAGTCACCGCTGTTCCCTTCCTAGGGTATGTTATTACCAGCCAGGGTTTGGAGATGGACGCGGATAAAGTTTCGGCGGTTCAGGATTGGGTTCAACCCAAGACATTAAAAAAATTACAACGTTTTCTAGGATTTGCAAATTTTTATCGGCGTTTCATCAAGGGCTTCTCCCATGTTGCAGCTCCACTTACCAACCTGACCCGTAAGGGTGCTTTTTCTGCTAACTGGTCTCCCTCTGTCTGTGAGGCCTTCCTGACCTTGAAACGAGCCTTCACTTCGGCACCTGTGTTAGTTCATCCAGATATTCAAAAAGCCTTTGTTATTGAAGTGGATGCTTCTGAGCTGGGAGTGGGTGCAGTATTGTCACAATATTCTGGTAACCCTGAGCGCCTACATCCATGCACCTATTTTTCACGTAAATTCAGTACCGCGGAACAAAATTATGATGTTGGTAATAGGGAATTCTTAGCTGTTAAACTGGCATTTGACGAATGGCGACACTGGTTGGAGGGTTCATTGCATCCGATTACTGTGTATACCGATCACAAAAATCTCGAATACATCGGTTCTGCCAAGAGGCTGAACTCTCGTCAGGCACGTTGGGCATTGTTCTTCTCGCGCTTTAATTTTATAATTACTTTCAAGCCGGGGGTAAAAAAATACTAAAGCTGATGCTCTATCTCGCATGTTTGGTGAATGTAAGGATCGGGGTGATACTGGTGAACCTATTCTACCCACGGGTTGTGTGGTCGGAGCGTTACTTCCTGATCTCTCCAATACCTTGGCGCCGTTTCAAGATGAATCTCCTAGTGAAGTACCCTTGGGGTGTCAGTTTGTTCCGCCACACCTGCGTTCAGATGTAATTCGTGAATTTCACTACGCTAAAACTGCAGGTCATTTGAGTTACCGTAAGACGTTAATGCTAGCCTTCCATGAGACGCGATGTTACTGCCTTTATCGACGCTTGTTCAGTTTGTGCGCGAAGTAAAGGGGTTCACAAGGCCCCTAGTGGGGGTTTGGTTCCACTTGAAATTCCTGTTGAACCATGGACTCATATTTCAATGGATTTTATAGTAGATTTGCCTCCCTCACGTGGAAATACTGTAATTTGGGTGGTCGTGGATCGTTTCAGTAAGATAGCACATTTCGTACCTTTGCCCAAGCTTCCATCGGCTCCTGAGCTCTCGCGACTATTTACTTTGCACATTTTTCGTATCCATGGTATTCCGTCTAATATAGTGTCTGATCGGGGTGTCCAATTTACTTCGCGGTTTTGGAAACACTTCTGTTCGCGGCTGGGTATTCAGATTTCTCTTTCATCTGCCTATCATCCCCAGTCTAATCGGCAGACGGAAAGAACAAATCAAACTTTAGAACAATACTTAAGATGTTCTGTCTCTGATGCGCAAGAGCAATGGGCGGAATTTATTGATTTTGCTGAGTTCGCTTATAATAACGCGCCTAGTGAGAGTACTAAGATATCTCCTTTCTTTTGTAATTTGGGGAAGAATCCTAGAGCTTCTTCCCTTTCAGGGTCACCTTCCAATTTGCCAGCATTGGAAGAGTGGCTTCAGGAGCGGAGGAACATTTGGACACGCGTTCAAGAAATTCTAAAAACTACTGGGTTGAGGTATAAGAAATTCGCCGATCGCCGCAGGTCACAAGAACCTGTTCTTCAGGTGGGTGATCTAGTTTGGGTCTCCACTAAGAACATTGCGCTCCGTCAACCCTCCAGTAAATTAGGTCCCAAGTTCATTGGACCTTATCCTATTATCAGGAAGTTGAATAATGTGTCTTTTAAGGTGCAACTCCCTTCCCTATGAAAATACCTAATTCGTTCCATGTTTCGCTGTTAAAACCAGCTAAGAATGCTCCTCTGCAGTACGTGTCATGCAGAGCCACCATGTCATCTGTAGGGATGAAGGACAAAAATTGCGGTAGGAGCTCCTCTGCTTACACTTCTGAGGAAGCTTTGCATACTTCCTTCCCCTCTACCACACAGTATGTAGAATACTGGCCGGCAAGGAAACAGTCTTTGCCAAACACCCAGCCGTGTCCATGACTTCAAGAGTACACCGTGACACATGTCTGTCCTCACCTTGCATCCTTCACTGTTTATGCATCTAGTTTCTGCTGCAATCCTCACCTTGTCCTTATGATTCTGCTCTGCAGTTCGACCAAGTTTATCCAGAAATCCTAGATTCCCTAGTGGTTGCGACCTTGGGATGGCCTCTTCACCAGCCCATCAACTGACTGTCCCTTAGACTCCGTGCTACATTAGACTCCCCCAACGCAGACAAGGAACAGTGAATCCACTTAATTGCTGTGACAATTTGTTCACGACATGGAGTCTGACGACATCTAGCTGCCATCCAGGTTTGCTCACATGTACTGTATTTAGTGTGCTTTCATTGCCTAGACCCTGATACCCAGTTCTGCCAGGTGGATGACCCGGGGTTTCCACAGTATAGCCTGTTCCCCAAGTGAAAACCGGAGCGTCTTGTAGATTCAGGGACCTGGTCAGTCTGGGTGTCAAGTGGGTCCCAGTTCACCAGCCTGCAGCACTTTCCAGTTCACCAGCTTTCAGCAGTTTCCAGTTTACCAGCCTGTGCCTGTTTGTTCCCACAGCCAGCCAGTTTCCTGCCTGTCTAAAAATACCATTTTGTGAATACTCACCTTGTAAAATGGGTATTATAAGTATGTCACACACCCCGCTTCAAGATATTCATAACCTGTGGGTATACAGACCTGAAGAGGGCGATCTGCAGAGATGATTGGAGGAAAGTAAGCCCCTCCCGGTCCATAAATACCTGGGACCTCCCACTCATTCCCCAGTATAAAGAAAGCAGTAAGGTAAGGGACCAGGAAGAGCCAAACATAAGTCATAACAACGCAAAGTTCACAAAATGAAGGATCCAGAATAAAAAAGGGGCGGGTTGAAGCGGGGTGTGTGACATACTTATAATACCCATTTTACAAGGTGAGTATTCACAAAATGGTATTATTCTAAGTATGTCACACACCCCGCTTCAAGATATTCATAACCTGTGGGACATCCAAAAGCAGTGTCCATAAGGGGTGGGGATCCAAAACAAGGTATAAAGCACAACTTAAACTACTGCAGCCTGCAGAACTTTGCGGCCAAAAACAGCATCCGCTGAGGCCCGAACATCAACCTTGTAAAACTTGGAAAAAGTGTGAACAGAAGACCAGGTAGCGGCCTTGCAAACTTGCTCAACAGAGGCCTGGTGCTGAAAAGCCCAGGAAGCCCCAACCGCACGAGTAGAATGAGCTGTAACACGAAAAGGGGAGAGATCCTCCCTAGCAGAATAGGCCCCGACAATGGCCTGACGAATCCACCTGCTGATGGTGGACTTTGTGGGTGCTAGACCCTTCTTGGGCCCAAATGGCACCACGAAGAATGCATCAGTCTTGCGAAAGGCAGACGTTACCACCAAATAATACTTCACAACACGAACCACATCCAAAGAATGCAGGGCCCTCTCCTTGTCATTGCTGGGATTAGGACACAGAGAGGGCAGAACAATATCCTGATTTAAATGAAAGGACGAAACCACCTTAGGAAGGAAGTCCGTCTTAAAACGGAAAACCACTTTGTCCTGATGTCTTTCAAAATATGGAGCTTGAATAGACAGAGCCGCCAACTCAGAAACACGGAAGTGATGGCTACCAAAAAGGCCACCTTCTGCGTAAGGGAAGACAAAGGAATATCATGCAAAAGGCGCAAAGGGGGGACCCTGGAGCGCCGAAAGAACCAAATTCAAATCCCAAACCGGAATCAAAGGCTTCCCAGGAGGCCGCACATGTGTAACCCCCTGGAAAAAAGTCTTAACCAAAGGATGAAGCGCAAAAGACTTTTGGAAAAACACCGCCAGGGCAGACACCTGCCCTTTCAGAGTACTGAGTTGGAGCCCTAGGTCCAGACCATGTTGCAAGAACTCCAAAATTCTAGAAATAGAGAATTCCCTACAAGGGAAGGCCCTAGTTTCACACCAATCAATATAAGACCTCCAAGTCCTATAGTACACAGACGATGAAGACCTCTTCCTAGCACTAATAAGAGTCCGAATCACAGCATCAGAAAGACCTTCCTCCTTCAGGATGGAGGTTTCAGCAGCCACGCCGTCAAAGCCAGCGTTGGTAAATTGGGGTAACGAAGAAGACCCTGTGTGAGTAGATCTGGCAGCAGGGGCAGAACGAACTGATCTTCTGCCAACCTTACCACGTCTGCGAACCAGACCTGTCTTGGCCTCCTTGGAGCCACCAGGATTGCTGGTGCTCTCTCCAGAGCAAGCTTGCGCACTACTCTGGCCACCATGGGAAACGGAGGGAACAGGTACAGAAAACCCAGATCCCTCCAGTTCAGAGACATGGCATCCGTTGCAAGAGCCAGAGGGTCCTTCGCCAGAGACACAAATGACGGAAGTTTGTGATTGTGACGGGAGGCAAAGAGGTCCACCGCCGGTGACCCCCACCTGCGACAAATTGAGTGAAAGACCTTGGGATTGAGAGACCACTCCCCTTTGCGGGCTGACATCCTGCTCAGAGAGTCCGCCTCCGTGTTCTCCACTCCCGGGATGTAAACTGCCGAGATGCACGGGACATGGCTCTCCGCCCAGTCCAGAATCAGAGACACTTCCTTGAGGGCATTCCTGCTGCGGGTCCCTCCCTGGTGATTGATGTAGGCCACCGCCGTCCGATTGTCCGACCGGACCTGGACCGGCAAGCCTCGCAGTTGATGAGTCAAATGACAAAGAACCATCCTGATGGCCCTCAATTCCAGAACATTGATAGGCTCGTGGGCTTCCAGGGAACCCCACAAACCCTGAAATTGCAGATTCTTCCAGAAGCCCCCCCATCCCGAGAGGCTGGCATCCGTGGTGACCATCTCCCATTGGGGAGTCCGAAAGGATCTGCCCCTCAGCAGGTTGGTTGAGTTCAGCAACCACCGAAGCGAGCGGCGAACCCGGGGGGACATCTGAAAGAATTGATCCAGCGACTGAGGAGACCTGTTCCAGACCGACAACAGATGGAGCTGTAGTGTCCTTGTGTGAAACTGAGCAAAGGGAACTGCCTCGAAGGAGGCCACCATCAAACCCACCAGTCTCATCCCTAGCCGGATGGACGGTCGAGGAATGGACATAAGTGACCGAGCCAACTCCTGAATCAGAAGAACCTTGGACTGAGGAAGGAACACTCTGGCCTGATCCGTATCCAGAGACATCCCCAGAAAGGATATTAACCTGGACGGGTGGAGGGAGGACTTGGGGTAGTTGATCACCCAGCCGAATCTCTCCAGAGTGGATGGAACCGTCCTGTGTCCAATTCCGCTTGGCTGAATGACGATGCCAATATGAGGAGATCGTCCAGATATGGCAATATGCGAATTCCTTGAGCTCTGAGAAGAGCCATTACCCCAGCAAGTACCTTGGTGAAAACCCTTGGAGCTGTGGTGAGACCGAAGGGAAGAGCTACAAATTGGAAGTGCCGATCCTCCAGAGCGAACCTTAGGAACCTCTGGTGCGCGGGAAAAAAGGGGAACATGGAGGTAAGCGTCCTGGATATCTATGGACGTCATGAAGTCCCCCTGCCGAAGAGAGTGGATAGCGGAACGCAACGTTTCCATGCAAAATTTTCGCAGCTTGATGAATTTGTTGAGAATCTTTAGATCCAGGATGGGCTGCACGGAGCCATCCTTTTTGGGAACCGTGAACAGATTTGAGTAAAAACCCCGACCCCCTGGGGCGTGGCTTGGCCGGAGAGCGGAATGGCTGCTTGAACTGTGTGCTCTTGGCGGAGTCTCCACTAACGCAGCTTTTTGACTACTTCTGACGGGCGATGGGCCGAATTAGCAAAGCCGGGGCTCCCGCAAAGACCCCCCGACCCTCGCAGACTGCAAAATCGGGGAACAGGAACTTACAGGAGATGTTTTCTAGTCAGCGCTCGGAAGACGCAGCTCCTCGTGGGCCTAAAATGGCGGACGCCTCCTCCCCTCATGGCTCTCCAGACAGGAGAGACGAGACGCTCTCAGACGACGAGGAACAGGGCTTGGCGGCTCAACTAAGCCAGCTACCTACCCGCAGCGAACTGGCCAAATTCGCTCGAGACATCAAGTCCTCCATTGCGGAGGCGGTCGCAGATCTGAAGGCAGACATGCGGTCTCTTTCCCACCGCATCGACAAGGTGGAGCGCGAGGAGGCCGACACCAGCAAGAGACTTACGGAGGTTAAAGAGGTGGTCCTGGCTCACAATCAGCACTTACTGGGCTTTCACCGACATCTAGAGGACCTAGATAACCGCAACAGAAGATGCAACATCAGAGTGAGGGGTGTCCCAGAGGCGGTCGCACCGGACCAAACCCAGGAGGCCCTGACGTCCATCTTTAATTCGCTGTTGGAAAGGCCCCCGGACACCCCAATAGATTTTGTGAGAGCACACAGAGCCCTCCGTCCGCGGAGCACGGGTGATTCCTCCCCACGGGATATTATATGCTGCTTACAGAGCTTCCAGCTCAAAGAGGATATACTCTCTAAGGCCAGGAACAGAGATATGATCACCTTCAATAACAGTGAAGTGCAACTTTACCAGGACCTCTCCTTAATTACACTCCAACAACGTCGGGCCCTACGACCTCTCACTGCTGCCCTAAGAGAAAGGGGCATCCCTTACAGATGGCGCTTCCCGTTTGCCCTTTCCGCTTCCTACAATGGTAGGTCTGGTGTCCTACGCTCACCTGAGGATCTTCCTGATTTCTGCGAGTTGCTACACCTTCCACAGATTTCCGTGCCAGATTGGCTCAGCGACTTTTCGATCCCACTGCTGGTGCAGAGAGCGGGACGCCGGGGACGTGTCGACGCCTCCCCCGGCCGGGCTCCGGAGGTCTCCCCCCCGCGAGACAGGAGAGAACGAAGCAGATCTGGACAACGTAGATGAACAGTTTGCAGCCAGCTGGCACACCAAACCGACATTATACGTGATGTATATAGTTAACTATCTGTGTTGTATATAGCTAGGTCGGTGCTTCTGACGTAGGCCATTTTCTACTTAGCTAAAGCTTATGTAGGCTTGTTAACCCTATCAGAATAGTAGTTGTTGTAAGATTCGCTCTCCTATGGTCCTCATCGGGGCCTTCGGCGCATTTGGCGTGGGGGATTTGGGGGGGACCATGGCGATGGCAATAAGAGTTTTGGTGCACATGCTGCTAGTGGTCTTATTGCACAAACTGCAGTCGGTCCTTCCGTCATAGTGACACTACTCTCTAAGGGTTCTGCTTATAATGACGTCTGTGACGTGGGCCACCTATTGCTTAACCCTTTGACTATGTATGCTTGTTAACTCTAACATATAGGCAGCTGCTGTGTACCTCGCTTTCCTATGATATCCCCCGTGGCCCTCTGCGCTTGTAATGCGGACGCTATGGGGGGATCCATGGCGACAGCAACAAAGGCACTGATGTACATAACTAGAATGCCAAACCGACATTATACGTGATGTGTATAGTTATCTTTCTGTATTGTATATAGTTAGGTCGATGCTTCTGATGTAGGCCATTTTCTACTTAACTATAGCTTATGTAGGCTTGTTAACCCTATCAGAATAGTAGTTTTTGTAAGATTCGCTCTCCTATGGTTCTCACCGGGGCTTTCGGCGCATTTGGCGTGGGGGATTTGGTGGGGACCATGGTGATGGCAATAAGAGTTTTGGTGCACATGCTGCTAGTGGATTTATTGCACAGATTGTAGTTGGCCCCTCCGTCATAGTGACACTACTCTCTAATGGTTCTGCTTCTAATGACGTCTGTGACGTGGGCCACCTATCGCTTAATCCTTTGATTATGTATGCTTGTTACCGCTATCATGTAGGCAGCTGCTGTGTGCCTCGCTCTCCTATGGTATCCTTCGTGGCCCTCTGCGCATGTAGTGCGGGCGCTATGGAGGGATCCATGGCGACAGCAACAAAGACATTGATGTACATGGTGCTCACGATCTAATAGCAGGATAATATGTCTAATTGACTGGACGTTGTGGGGAATTGACGGCCCACACCCTCTCGGATATCCCGAGCTCGTGACCCTGCCCCCCCCCCATTCCTGCTGCGGGGCGGACTACCTTGGAGGGGTCTCTAGGCTCTTCATTGAACAACACTAGCGGCACTGGCACCCCTCAGGGGGCCCTGCGCTGGGCAGACCAGCTGCGCTGCGTCTGGGAGACCTGGGTGGCTCCTTCGGGGCGGTCCGTTCTCCTCAAAGGGGATACATAGGATTCAATGGACACCTATTGCCAAAGACCACCTGCTGAGATGTTGTAGACAATATGGCCAACTCTATTGTAAAAATATTATTGTGTGGTCTGTTCCCCCGCTCTCTCCCCCGTGGCGACCCCCAGGGGGTGCTGGGGAGAGATCGGGGAGCAGTCATTAAAGTGTGAGGGGTGCATACTGTTGTATGCTTATGGAGACTATACTCTGATTATTTGTCCGGGCTACTCTGTAACCTTTTGTCCCGCTACTCACTTGATGCACGGAGACCGGGGCCCCTCCCTCCCGGGCGGCGGGACGGGTTGTCCTAGAGCTGTGGCAGGGCAATATCAATAAAGATGCCGCTCTGTTTTTCCTCCTCCGGCTGGGGCGCGGCTGGTGATCCTTATGGATGGGGCTCTGGGGCGGGCCGCCTCCCCGTCTGTGATGATTGACTGGCCTGCGGTCGTGCTGGTCGTAGCCTGTCTCTCGCTTGACTTGAGTTTTGCATGTCATGGCTTATATGTAGATGTAGTGGCGATATCTGCCTTCCTGGGGTCTCCGCGGCGGTATCCCCCGGCCGTGCTCGGCTGGTGTGGGTGCTTCGGCGGAGTCCACAGTGACAGCACTAAAGATCTCCATTGCAGAGGTGACCTATTGGATGTACTGAACACCTATCTGAATTATCAGGCGGTTTATTTAATATAGCATTTACACCCTTCTTTTGTGCCAATTCATGCCATGGTTATGACCCTGCTTAATGTCTACTTGGGGTTGGAGGGGAGAATTCACTTGAAGGTCTGTGGGTGAGGTACCATACTTTATCCGCATAAGACACCCCATGGATGCACGTGTCACCTAGCTTATTACACTCAAAGTGGCGCTCTCAATGCCTAAATCCCATTTGGAGCCTGGAGAACGGGGGAGGAGTAGAGAAGCAGGGGGGGCAACGAGCCAATTCTACCTGTTCTCCTTATGGATGGGGGTCACCTCTCAAAACTAACAAAAAGGGATGTCTACATAGGCGGGGCGGTACGGGATTGGGCGCAGGTCCATGGAAATGGTGCCTATCTGCTACCTTTTTCTTTCTGGGTGTTGGAGTGGGGACTCCGCCAGCACTTTTGTTTTCCCCCTGCTCTTCTCTCACGTTGACTTGAGTAGTTGGACGGTGTGTCTCGCTCTTCGGCCTTCCACAGTTCCCCCAAAAGGGGCAACACGCTATAGTGGTGCAGTGGAGAGCCGGTCTCAGCGCTCTCCTCTGATAGGGTCTTGTGGGCTCTGCCCCAGATCGTGGGGGACAACTGAAGAGGCTAGCCCTCTGGGCTCTTAACAGTTGTTCCAAGAGCATCCACCACTCTTAAGGAGGGGATCTGCCCCTCATTGCCTCCTTCCCTTTTTTCTCTTTTTTTCTTTTTTACTTCCCCCAATATCTGTTACTTGTCCCTGTCTTGGTCTGCGTTTTTTGGTTGTTGGTGTGTTGTCCGTGTTCTCTGTCTGTACCCCCCCCTTTCTTTCCTTCTCTTTCCTTTTCTTCTTCTTTTCCCTCTATTTCTAACTTTCTCTCCCTACCTTGCCTCCCCCTAATACCTCCCTGGGCTGGTGGGGGTGGTTGAGGAGAGAGCGAACCCGATTTATACCGAGATATTTGCGGAGTGGGGTGCCACTCTGTGACCAGTTCTAAGATAATGGGGCCCCTGTGTCTAAATGTGGTGACTATAAATGCCAAAGGGTTGAATTTCCCTCAAAAACGTCACGCCCTATTTAGAGAACTCAGGAACTTTAAGGCACATATTGCATTGGTACAGGAGACCCATTTCCAAAGACATAAGGCTCCCTACTTGGGTAACAGAACGTACACGTCTTGCCACTCGTCCCCTTCCCCCAACAATAAAGCTAAAGGGGTTGCTATTCTAGTGGCCCAGGAGGTGGGCCTTAAAGTGCTTGCGGTCGAGAGGGATCAGGAAGGCAGATTTATATTCTTAAAAGGGAAGCTCCCTAATGATCAGGTGATCACTGTGGCCAGTATATATGCTCCCAATAGAGACCAACACACTTTCTGTAGGACGGTCCTCGGAAGGCTACGGAATTTCCAGGAGGGAATTCTGATCCTTGGAGGAGATCTGAACTGTGCCATGAACCCCTTGATGGACACCTCGGACGCTAAAACAGCCATATCCTACAGAGCACTGAAACAAATTAAAAGGGCTTTACAGGACCTTACGTTAGCAGATACGTGGCGTATGATGCACCCGTCTACTAAAGACTACACCTACTACTCACCCTTACATACCAAATATTCTAGAATTGACTATATCTACTTATCCCAGAGGGACCTTGAGAGAGTGGATTCGGTGCGGATCGGAAACATTTCTTTCTCTGATCATGCCCCGGTCTCGCTCTCCCTGACCCTTCCATTCAGAGAATGGAGGGAATGGAATTGGAGAATGAACGAAAGTATTCTGAAAGAGCCCGGCGTAGTCGAAAAGCTCAAAGATTCCATTTCGTGGTACATCAAAGAAAATGATACGGGAGACGTAGACCCCCTGACTCTCTGGGAGGCTCAGAAATGCACATTAAGGGGGGTTCTGATCCAGGAGGGGGCGAGACTTAAGCGTGAGAGGGGGATGAGGCTGGAGGGATTGAACAGGCAGATAGCAGACCTGGAGGCTCAACACAAGCGCTCTCTTCTGCTGAAACATTTAGAGGAGCTGGACTCCAAGCGACAGGAATTGAAAGATCTTTTGACCAGGGAATCGGGCAGATTCTTCACCCGACGCTGTGGACTGTTTTATGAGCAAGGTAACAAGTCGGGGCGTTTATTGGCTAGAGCCATCCACCCGAAACACACACGGTCAAGGGTCGAGGGTATAAGAGGCCCTGATGGAGCTATATTCCAGAAAAACAAAGATATTGCAGGAGCTTTTGGTAACTATTACTCCTCCTTGTATAACTTGCCGGGATGTGGGAGGTCGGGAGCTAGGGATTGCGACATGGAATCTTACCTAAGAGAGGCCATGATGCCATCTCTGCCAAAAGAAGTTGTAGAGCAGCTTGAAGCGCCTATATCGGTCCCTGAGGTTCACGGGGCAATTAAGGCCTCCAGGCCTGGGAGGGCCCCCGGGCCTGATGGTTTCCCTACTCAGTTCTACAAAATGTTCTCTGACCGATTGGCTCCTCTCATGGCCCGTGCTTTTGAGTCTACTGCCTCTTCGGGTCTCTTGCCGGGCACGGCTCTGGAAGCACGGATCGTGGTGATCCCGAAGGAGGGTAAGGACCCCTCAGACTGTAAGAGTTACAGACCGATCTCTCTTTTGAACGTTGATATAAAAATTTTTGCAAAGATATTGGCGGACAGACTGAGGGAATTCTTGCCTTCCCTGGTAGGTCAGGACCAAGTGGGCTTTGTTCCAGGAAGAGAGGCTCGAGATAATGTAATTAAGGCCCTGAATATCCAGTGGTGGTGCAGATCCAAGGGGGTGCAGGCCATGATGTTATCGACCGACGCCGAGAAGGCATTTGATCGGGTGGACTGGGGCTGGATAGAGAAGGTCTTAGAACATGTCGGCTTAGGTGAGGCGGCCAGAAATAGAATTTTGGCTCTATACTCGAACCCCGTTGCCAGAGTCAAAGTCAATGATTGCTCCTCTCCCACCTTCCACATCCGAAACGGGACCAGACAGGGATGCCCGTTGTCTCCATTGATCTTCGCGCTCTCGCTGGAACCCTTCCTGCGGAAGGTTGATCTATGTGATAGTATCAGAGGTGTCCTGATAGGGGACAGAGAGCGAAAAGTAGCTGCATACGCTGACGATATGCTTTTCTTTTTGCGCTCACCGAGAGTGACGGTCCCCAATCTACTTAAAGAATTTGAGGTTTTCGGTCAGCTTTCGAACCTGAAAATTAACTACAGCAAATCTAGCGCCATGAACATATCACTGCCAGAGATGGAGGCAAAGGCTCTTCAAAGCTTATTCCCATTTAGCTGGGAACTGAAGTGCCTCAAATACCTGGGGGTTCTGCTGCCGGTCAATCCCTCCAGCCTGCTGCAGCTGAATTTCATGCCTCTGGAATTTAGGATTAGGAAAGATCTGAATAAATGGTCCAGTCTGAGACTCTCTTGGTTCGGGCGTATGGCAGTCCTAAAAATGAACGTGCTTCCGCGGATTCTATATCTGTTGCAGTGCATACCCATTAAGCTGCCAGACTCATTTTTCAATTCTCTGTCGAGAGGCCTTCGATTTTTTGTATGGGCAGGCAAACCGCCCAGGATTAGACGCAACCTCCTTCTGCTCCCAAGAGATCAGGGGGGGTCGGGCATGCCATGCATGAAATCTTACTACCAAGCCGCCCATATTGGGAGAGTGGTGGACTGGCAGATTAATGGGGCACAGAAGGATTGGGTGAGAATTGAGGGTGAGGCTGCCACGGGTGGGGGTCTTGATTCGGTGTGCAATCTGAGGTGGTGTGATGTCCCGATAGAGGCCAGGTCTCATCCTTACATAGGCTCTTCATTGTCTGTGCTACACCTCCTCTGCAAGGGGGAACCTGCTCTGACCTCGTTTCCCGGTCCTCTATCCCCAATCTTGGGCAACCCGGCCTTCCCACCGGGTACACAGCCATCTAAACTGCACGATTGTGGGGGCCCCAGACCTCTGCGAGCCTTTCACCTCCAGAGTGGTGGCATGTTCCGGGACAAACTGAGTCTACAAGAAATAGTTGAGGCAGAGATCCCCGCCTTTACATATTTTCAGCTACGACACTTTTTCCTATCGAAGGCCGTGAAAGACAGCCTGAAGAGAGAGCTGACAGAGTTTGAGAGAGTATGCCTAGGCCAAGGCCCCAAAGCACATCTTTTGTCATGGGCCTATAACCTGATCAGGAGTAAGAGGAAACGGGACATTAAACCATGGGAAGCAAAATGGGAGGCGGATATTGGTCGGCCCCTATGTGAAGATGACTGGAAGAACATATACAGAAGCGTCCACAGAGGATTAATGAGTAGCTCGATGCAAGAAGCTAATTACAAATTGGTCACACGATGGTACCGCACCCCTGAGCTGTTACATTCAATTTTTCCAGCAGTTCCAAATGTCTGTTGGAGATGTGGAGCGGCGGGCGCCTCGATGGTTCACATCTGGTGGTCCTGTCCCGGGATACGTGATTATTGGGAGCAGGTGAGAGACATCTGTACTGAGGTTCTGGGTGAACCTATGGACTGGAGCCCCGAGAGTGTCCTTCTGGGGTGGTCATCGGACGGCAGGGGCATAGCAGGGGGCGCTCCCTTAGGAAGGCACCTTCTAAATGCTGCTAAAGTTCTGATTCCAAGGAATTGGAGATCCCAAAAACTGCCCTCTATTAAGGACTGGTTCAGGCAGATAAACCATGTGGAAGTAATGGAGGAAATCTGCCATGCCAAACAGGATAGGATAGCTGCATACCTGAATATTTGGTCGATCTGGGTTGTCTTTAAGGACTCCGTTACCTACAAGCGGGTATGGGATCCTTGATGGAATTAGACTGCTCCAGCGCTGACCTACAAAATATTATTAGGGAGTTCTGGGTCCCGTCTTGGAAAATCTCTGAACAGGAGTTGCAAGTACCTCTTTAACATCAACGGGGACAGAGGGATGAGCGTTGCCCTCCTCCTTCACCCCCACCTGCCCACCACCCCCCCCCCCCCCCCTCTCCTGACTACCCACCCAGGTCTTTCTGTCCCTCTCTCCCTCCCCTACTCCTTTTCTCCCCCCCCCTCAAGCCCTCTGTGCCTTCTTTTTATGTTCTCCTGTGTATCTGTCTTAAGTCTGTTTTGTCGGTTGGTCTATGTTAAATGTCTCGTAGATGATGTTCAACCTCATGTCCAGACCTCAGCCCTTTGACTATATGCACTGGGGCAGCGATCAATCCTTGGCCCAGGTGGGCTGGGATGGGGGGTGGCCCTAGGTGCCCAGCCCTGGGATGTGGGCGCTTGGAAGGCCTGAGGAGCGACTCGTTTGCTTTGACGGGGGTGCTTCAGAATGGGAGTGAGACACTGGTTCGGCCCCTCCTCCGTTAATATGACCAGGGCCCCTTGGTTTCCCGGGGGTGGTGCCCCTGGGGTACTCCTGCCTATTCATCTCCTCATATGTGTTATAGGATTTCTTTCTGCACTTTATATTATGCTATGTAACCAAATGATGTTATACAGTCTTGATGCCAAATAATGCCTGGACAATTTATATTTGTTTCATGTCTCTGTATTGTATTGTACTGAAAACCTTCAATAAAGATGAGTATGTTTAAAAAAAACCCCGACCCCTTTCTAATGGGGGTACTGGACAAATGACCGCCATTTCTAGAAGGCTCGATACCGCCGCCCGGAGCTGCAATGCAGCCTGTACGTCCGGGGACACCCGAGACGTGAGGAAACGCCGGGGGGGCGGGACTCGAACTCCAGCATGTAACCGGAAGACACCACTTCCCTGATCCATCTGTCCGAGACCTCCCGAATCCAGACTTAGGAGAAGTGTCGCAGCCGTCCCCCCACCCGCGCGGGTGAGGGCGCCCCCTCATTGTTGAGTGGGGTTGGCCGCGGGCTTGGGTTTTGAACCCCAACTGTATCCTGAACGGGCACGACCTCTGCCCCTGTTCCAGGAGTCTCCTCTTGTAGAAGGGAAGGCAAGCCCTCTTCCCGCTCTAGCTCCCCGAAAGGAAGGGGTGAAGGAAGCCGCCCCTCGAAAGGGGCGACGTTGCTTCCTACGTTGAGGTAATTTTCCACCTTTAGCTACTGAGTCCAATTTTTCTCCAAAAAGCCTTAGACCAACAAAGGGAAGAGACGTCAGAGACTTTTTAGACCCAAAATCTGCCGCCCACTGGCGCAACCAAATTGAATGCCTAATGGTAACCATAAGAGCAGAGGCCCTGCTGTTCATCATCAATGAATCATCCAGAGCAGTTAAAATGAAGGAAAGAAAAGACTCACAACGTTTCAGTCCAAGAAATTCATCGCTGTCTGGTTCCAAGCCGGACGAGGACAGTAAATCCCTGATCACCTTTCTAGCAGCCACCACCAACAGTGATGAAGCACAAACTGGCCGTATAGCTGCCCCAATACTGGCAAAACCATGACAAGCCATCTGGTCAATGCGTTTATCCTCACCATCCTTGAGGGAGGAACAATCAGGGTTATTCAAAACGGCAGAGTTGGATAACCCCAAAATTGGGGCATCCACTTCGGGGGGGGGGAAGCCCAGCGCTTAACCGTGTCCGCGGGGAAAGGATACCTTCTATCCCAACTCTGAGTAATGCCTGGGAGCCGAGCTGGTCTCTCCCATTCCTTGGAAATAATATTATCAAAATGCTTTTGATTAGGAAATTCTAAGCGCGGTCTGGATTCCTCATAAAACTCCCCTTGTTGTTGGGGGGCCTCCGCCGAAGGCGAGATTGCCAAAACCTCAAACATCTGAGTCAAAACGTTAGGGGTGTCCAAGGAACCTCCTGACCCCCTATCAGAATCAGCGCCAACAATTTGTTGATCCTCGGAATTATCCGAATCCTCATACACCTCCCCTTCCTCTGGAGGAGAATAATCTGACCAATCCAGACCATCCGCATCATCATATTCATAATGAGAAACCGTGGACAAATGTTTTCTCTTAGCCGGCGCCTTCTTAGCTACCGTAGAGGAAATAAATTTTTCAATACTGGCTAATCTGGCACATACATCAGATTGCGACTGCCCCCCCATGGTAACATCGCATGGAGCACGGGTTAAAATGGGAGGGGGAGAGGATGAAGCCGGCGGTGCTGACCCAGAGGCCTGGGGTCCTGACTGCCGCGTAATAGTGTGTTGTGCACAGGATATACATAAAAAGAAATTATCCCCAGTTAGGGATACCCCACACCCCAAACACTTCCGCGACTGTCCCGAGGGGAGCCCGGATTCCTGGGATGCCTCCATAAGGTGAACTTAATGAGTCACTATGACAGAGAGAATTACGCTTATGAAGCAACCCGGGATGCCCTTATAGTGTCCTTTTTAAATGGGAGGAATTTTGTAGGAAAGAACCCAGTGAAAGTACCCAGGGACTTAGGACCAGGAGAAACCCCCTTATAACTATTCCCTGAAGAATTCACCTAAAACACAGATAAAAATTAGAAAACCAAAAGCTATATTTGGATACTAATAAAAATGACAAAAGGCCCACAGGGCCACTCACAGAACCTCCGGACCAGACCAGAGCCCAGCAGCATGCAGCACAGATGCGTGAGGTAACTATATTCAGCACAGCAGTGAGAGACAGCGGAGAGGGGCGGGGCCGGTAAAGCGCGCGATCCGCGCAGGCCACGCCCCTCTCCTCTGTCCCTAGAGATAGGCAGATAGGAGCCAAAGCTCCTCAGCGGTGCCCGGGCAAGATAGGGGGTGGGCCGCGGCGACGCGCCGCAAGTCCGGCTCCGCCCCCAATGACACAGCGCGTGAGGGGAGAAAGCTCCCCTCCGTTGACCTACAATCCGGAGACGCGGGGTAAAGCTGCCCCCGTCTCCTCATAGAGCACATGAGACCGGCAGCGGCCCGCTGCCTGCGAGCCGCTGCCTGGCTAGATAGAGACAGGGCGCGGGCCGCAGCCTCTGCAAGAGGCCCGGTCCCGCCCCTGACAGAAGAACGTGAGGGGAGAGCCCCTCCCCTCCGCCTTCTGAGGTAAAACATAGCACCGCGGCGGCAATAGCCGTGTATTATGAACAATGTAAAAGTTACATTTAAAACAGACACACATACAACAAATAGCAGTGTAACCAAATTAATGAGGGATTACTCCTATACGTTCCTCAGAATCTAAGAAAGGAGGGCCCCCAGCCTAACTATGAGGGAGGAGGTAAATGAGGGAAATTTTTGAGGTAAAATTTTTAAGGACAGGACAGGGCATCCCAAACCGGGTCACCAACCCGGCATAACCGCCTACCCTCTAAATAGGGTCTCGCGGCGGAGCATAGCTCCGAAGCACATGTGTGCTAACATACCATCACCCGGACCGCAGTCAAAACTGAGGAGGCATGGGAATATTAAATATATTAATCAGGGATAATAAGTCCGAGTGGGAATAAAATAATATAGGCCGGGGGTAGACCCGGCTACCTTGGAAAACCCCCTTGCAAGGAGGAGAGATCATCTTCTGCTTGCTCGACGTCCTGCAGAGATGAAGACTGGGGAATGAGTGGGAGGTCCCAGGTATTTATGGACCGGGAGGGGCTTACTTTCCTCCAATCATCTCTGCAGATCGCCCTCTTCAGGTCAGTATACCCACAGATTATGAATATCTTGAAGCAGGGTGTGTGACATACTTAGAATAAGAGGATTGCATGCAGAAAGGCTAGCAGATAGTTGATGGTAAGAAAAGTAATGAGAAAATTGATTCCACCTGATTAACCATGTTCAGTTAACTTGTTGAGGGAGGAAAAGGGTTGGTCTGTATCAACAGCCTTCAAGTTTAATGTAAATCATCTTTACAGAGTACATAATACAGGACATTATTTCAGAAGAATATATACCATTCATCATGGAGCAGATGACAGAATGTTAAGGCATAGTGCTTGCATTGGCTGTGTTTCTGGGGGGTTAACACTGTCCCCCTCTATGTGCTGTATCTCAACATGTTTTACCTTAAGCGGATGATGCTTCTTCAGGGAGATACTGGAAGATTATGGTAGGGAAGCGCCTTGTAGCAAAGGGTATTTGTTTGCTCAGCTTTAAATGGCATTTTGCTGGGCATATGTTATTTTTTCATAGAGCAGGCTTGAGTTATGGTCTTCTAGGAGAGTATGAGGACTGCAGCTAACAGGCGTATATGTATATGTCGTGGCATCCTGAGCTAGGTAGGGAGGCGATCTTTTCCTGCGAGTATCTACTCACAGGAACAGAAAACAGTCGGAGCCACCTGCAGATTCTTGTTTCCCGATGGCCTCATCTAATGAGCCCATACAATTTAATCATGAACGATTGTCTACAGGAGAAATCATGAAGACATACCCTAGGCTTATGTCTGTACTCTGCAGGGAAAGGTCACTATCCAGTTAAATTACCTTGTAAGCCAAATCTCTGGGGCCAAAACCGCAAGGAGCAAAGCTATCCGTAACCATTTGACATTTCCCCTCCTTCAAAGTTGACAATGCCGGCATCTATCTCTACATCTGAACATTATATTAGCAGCATATACTGACTGGTGTGGCAGCAAATATCATGAATTCAGCCATTCCTCAAAAATTGGGCATATTCTTTGCCTGTCACTGCCATAGATGGTTCTGTCATTCCATTCAAACGGATACCATTCCCGAACACAGAATCTGGTTATGACCATCGGTGCTCTACAATCTGAAGTAATTTCATTTCTGGTCCTGAAAAAAGTGCCACAAACATTAATTCTGGGACTGCCATGGCTGCAAAAGCATTCCCCTCAACTTGACTGGGCTTCAGGTCAAATTCTAGCCTGGGGCTCTGGTTGTTTTGCCTCCTGTCAAGCCAGTCAAGAGAGCGTCTCTGAATAAAGCCGAATGCACTCCTGTACTACCTGTGCACTATAAATCCTTTCATGATGTCTTTTGCAAAAAAAGTGCTTATAAACTTCGATCTCCTGCTGAACACTTCACCAACAAATGGATTCCTCAGAAAGTTTATACAGTTCAGAATTGGCCTCAGCTGGTTGGTCTAAAAACCACACAAAGTTTATTAGGGTTCTTTAGTTATTACTGTCTATTCATTTCTGGCTATTTCACCCTTGTTCCCCCATAACTGCCTAGGGGGGTCAGTGCCAACTCCTGGCCTACCAAGGCAACTTCTGCATTTCTTGTCAGGTCCTGCCCTGTGCTGTCCGATCCTATGGTCCCATTCTTTTTGGAAGAGGATGCATCTTGTATAGGTGTTGGAGCTGTTCTCCTCCAGAAACATTGCAACAAATTCAGACCAGAGAATTACTCAACTGGAGATTGTGGACTCTTAGCCATCAAGTTGGCACTTGAAAAGTGGCATCAGCTGCTTAAGGCCACACCGCACAAGATCACAGTCTCCATGGACCATAAAAACCTGCAATATTTACATTCAGTTCAACATTTAAATCCCAGGCAGGCCCGTTGGGCTCTAGTTTTCGTGTGATTTGACTTCTTGGTTACTTATAGGGATGAGCGAATCGATCCGGACGAACCCGGATTCGATCCGAATTTCATGAAAAATTTGATTCGGATCGAATCCGAATTTCCCTGTGCTTCGATCGCTCAAAGTTTTTCTTCAACATCCATTCATTTACATTACAGACATTCTCAGATGGCGGACGGGACATGTCCAGACATCTACCCCGCTCCAGTGCATGCTGGGGCAGTCACATGCAGCCTATCAGCAGCCAGCAAGCCCGGTGACGTCACAGCGCTATTTAAGGCGGTGGACGTCTTGCTTTTCCTCATTTCTCTATTGCATTCGTGAGAGACAGGACACTGCTGTAGTCAGGGAGAGACAGTTAGAGAGACAGGGACAGGCAGGGGACAGGCAGGAAGTCAGCGAGAAGCAGGGAAAGTTAGGAAAAATCGGAGGCAGTCACAGGGAGAATTTTTTTTTTTTTCATCCAGCCTGAGTGTTACTGGCTGGCTGACTGGCTTTGTTGGCGTTTTCAGGCTGCTTATACACTTACTGTGCATATATACTGAACTGATCTCAAGTCTGCTGTGGGAACATTACCATTTTGTAAAATCTCATTAGCCTCTGTATTTACTCTAAGCTGCACACTTATTTAAAGTAATTTGGCCTGTTGGAGCCTGCTTAGACACTGTTGCTGTGCATATATACTGATCTCAGGTCTGCTGTGGGGGCATCCCATTTGTTTTTGACTGCTTTTAATAAACCAGGCCGCAGGGCACCGCAAAACTGCACATTGAATCCTATCTGTTTATACTAAATAAGCAAATACATAAAAATGTCAGGCAGACAAGTGCCAGGATGTTCAAAGAGGAGTGGCAGAGGCCAAGATTCAGCAGGCAGAGGTCGCAGCAGACTAGGGGCGAGTGGCAGCAGGAGTCACGGTGAGAGACCTGGTCTGCCAGTATCTGCTAGCAGTCGTGTCTCCACCAGTAACGCATCTGCCGTGGTAGATTGGTTAACGCGCTCATCAACATCATCATCACAAGTTACGTCTGAGACCCCCACTCTAGGGTCGGTAGGTTCCTCTGACACAACCCTGAGTTGGCATGCCCCTAGAGCAGTCCCTGTCCTCCCATTGCCTCTGTCCTACGCCGTTCCCTCCCCCAGCGACGTATCCTATGCTTTGGGTTCAGCTCCACTCTTTAGTGAGGAGGACGATCAGATAGAGGACAGTCAGCAGCTACTGCCCAGCCAAGAAATGGAGGTGACTTCTTTAGCTAGGCAGACAAATAGTGATGTGGACAGTGTCGTGGGTGTTGCGAGCGTTCCAGCTCCTGCGCCAGACACTGTTGACGAATCCATGAACATCAGTGACGTACAGCCACAACTCGGTGATAATGATGAGGACGATGAAGCCGATTGCACTTGGGAGCCGGGTGATGAAGGGGCTTCATCGTCATCATCAGGAGAAGAGGGACGCAGGTTGCCCCGGAGTCAGCAGCTCAGGCAGCAAGGTGTTAGCAGCATGGTTGGCAGTCAGCATGGGGGCACAATTGTAAAGCCTGGAGCCAAACGGGGCCGGGGTAGAGCACCTGCTGCGCGGCAGGCTACCTTATCGGTAGGTAGTGGGGCAGGGGTTCCTGGAGTTGGCGACAATAGCAGCGAATCAGTGACGCCTGTTGGTGGGAAAAGTAGCTACTCGGCAGTGTGGCAGTTTTTCCTGAAGCATCCGCAGGAGGGTAACATGGCCACATGCAAGATATGTAGGCAGAAGGTGAAGCGTGGCCAGGGCCCAAATGTTGGCACCACGGCCCTGCGTCAACATATGATGAGTCACCATAAAGCGACCTGGGAGAACCGAGGCTCCCAAGGGGTGGTCCAGTCTGCTTCCTCACCAAGTGGCACGCCGCTCCCAATTTCTGCCTGCCAAGGCTCCAGCACCTCAGCCGAAGGCAGCTGTGCATCATACCCATCCTCTGTCGCTCCTGCTCCTCCTCCTCCAAGTCATGCATCCCGCCAGCAATCCATCAGCGAAGCCATGTCCAAGAGACAGCAGTATGCGCCCACTCATCCTACGGCGCAGAAGCTGAATGTGCTCCTGTCCAAGTTGCTGGTGCTGCAGTCGCTCCCTTTTCAGGTGGTGGACTCTGCACCTTTCAGAGAACTGATGGCTTGTGCCGAGCCGGAGAGTCCCAAGCCATAATTTCTTTGCCAAGAAGGCAGTACCAGCGCTGCACACTTTTGTTGAACAGAAGGTGGGCCAGTCCTTGAGCCTGTCGGTGTGTAGCAAAGTGCATGGCAGCGCCGACGTCTGGAGCTGTAACTACGGTCAGGGACAGTACATGTCGTTAATGGCTCACTGGGTGAATGTGGTCCCTTTGCAGCAGCAACTTGGACAGGTCACGCCGCTACGTACCCCGCGTTCCCTGCCCGTTGGGCCTGTGACACTGTGCGACTCGGCCTCCTCATCCTCCGCCATCTCCTCACCCTCCACTGTAGGCTCAAGTCTCAGTGCCCCTCCAGTCTACCATGTGTGCAGGGCACGGAGGTGTCACGCAGTGCTTCACATGGTTTGTCTTGGCGAAAAGAGTAACACAGGGGAGGAACTGCTTAAATGTATTCATCAGGAAATCCAAACATGGCTTACTCCAAGAAAACTTAAAATGGGAATCATGGTTACCAACAATGGGAAGAACATTTTGTCTGTGCTGCGCCAAGGAAGCCTGACCCATGCCCCCTGCATGGCTCACGTCTTCAATCTGGTTGTCAAGCGGTTTCTGAAGTGTTCCCCCCCATATGCAAGACATCCTAACAACTTCAAGGAAACTTTGCATGCACTTCAGCCACTCATACACCGCCAAACACACCCTTCTTGAGCTACAGCGTCAGAACGGTATCCCCCAACATAGTCTGATTTGCGATGTTTCCACTCGTTGGAATTCCACCCTTCACATGTTGGACCGATTATATGAACAGAGAAAAGCCATCACGGATTTCCTGATGATCCAAGCGGATAGGGGGGACTCCCCTGTGTAACTTCAATGTCAACCAGTGGCAGCTCATACGTGACACCTGCCGTTTGCTCAGGCCCTTTGAGGAAGCCATTTTGTCAGTCGGCAGGATTACGGGATGAACGACGTGATTCCACTGCTTCATGTACTACAGCACATGTTGGAAACCATGGCTGGTCAGGGCACTGGAGACATGGCGTTTACATCTTACGGCCACATGAACCCCGTTGGAGCTGAACTGGAGGAGGAGGAGGAAGAGGAGGAGGAGTTGCCCAGCGAAACACAGTTTAGGCTTGGCGAAATGGCTGGTTTATCTAGTCAGCGGACAGGAGAGGAGGAGTAGGAGCAGCCAGAGGAGCTAGAGGTTTTTGAGGAAGGCGAGAGAGGACCCGGACACACTGTGGCAGTATGCAGTGGAGATGGAGACAGGTAGTTCATCCGAGTCACTTGCGCAAATGGCAGGAAGCATGCTCACGTGACCCCAGAATTGTTTCCATCTGTCGGCGGGATGACTTCTGGCTGTCCACCTTATTGGACCCTCGCTTCCGGGACCAAATTGGGGGCATTTTTTAAACCCACCGAGAGAGAGGACAAACTGAACTACTACAAAGACATTCTACGTAGGCAGTTGGCCGATGCCTATCTGCGCCATGGTCCATACTCTCGCAGGTCTGACTCGAGGGGACCTCTGCGCTCACCTTCCACTGCCATGGCTGCTGGGGGGTTTGGCAGGAGCAGCAGCAGCAGCTCCATCAGCAGCAGCCTCAGTCTTCAGTCGCCAATGAGTAGCTTTCTACACCCGCATAGTGAGGCTACTCATGAGCAGCAGGAAGACCTGGAGCAGGACCTGAACCAGCAAGTCATGTCATACTTTGACATGACCATGCCAACACACCTTGAGGATCCGCTGGACTTCTGGGCAGCCAAACTTGATTTGTGGCCGCAACTAGCAGAGTTTGCCCTGGAAAAGCTGTCCTGCCCGGCAAGTAGCGTGCCATCTGAGCGGGTGTTTAGTGCGGCGGGGGCCATAGTTATGGTGAGGAGAACTCGTCTGTCAACTAAAAATGTGGAGAGACTCACCTTTGTCAAAATGAATCAGGGATGGATCAGCCAGGATTTCCACCCACCAATGCCCGATGCATGCGACTAGATTCAACACGGTGCCACGTTTTACACTTTCTAAATGGTGCAAAACATATTTATGTCTTTAGGGTGTGATTCATCCAATTTTTGGGCTCCTGCTGCCAACTCCAGTGTCCCTTTAAAGTAATGTTTGGGCTCCTGCTGCTGCCAACTCCAGGGTGTGATTCATCCAATTTTTGGGCTCCTGCTGCCAACTCCAGTGTCTCTTTCAAGCTATGTTTGGGCTGCTGCTGCTTGCAACTCCAGGGTGTGATTCATCCAATTTTTGGCATCCTGCAGCCAACTCCAGTGTCTCTTTAAAGCAATGTTTGGGCTCCTGCCAACTCCAGTTTGTGTCAGTCAATTTTTGGGCTCCTGCTGCTTGCAACTCCAGGGTGTGATTCATCCAATTTTTGGGCTCCTGCTGCCAACTCCAGTGTCTCTTTAAAGTAATGTTTGGGCTCCTGCTGCTGCTTGCAACTCCAGGGTGTGATTCATCCAATTTTTGGGCTCCTGCTGCCAACTCCAGTGTCTCTTTAAAGTAATGTTTGGGCTCCTGCTGCTGCTGCCAACTCCAGGGTGCGATTCATCCAATTTTTGGGCTCCTGCTGCTGCCAACTCCAGGATGTGATTCATCCAATTTTTGGGCTCCTGCTTCTGCCAACTCCAGGGTCTCTTTAAACAAATGTTTGATCTCCTGCTGCTGCCAACTCAAGGGTGTGATTCATCCAATTTTTGGGCTCCTGAAGCCAACTCCAGTGTGTCTTTCAAGCTATGTTTGGGCTGCTGCTGCTGCTGCTTGCAACTCCAGGGTGTGATTCATCCAATTTTTGGGCTTCTGCTGCCAACTCCAGTGTCTCTTTCAGCCAATGTTTGGGCTTCTGCTGCTGCTTGCAACTCCAGGGTGTGATTCATCCAATTTTTGGGCTCCTGCTGCCAACTCCAGTGTCTCTTTAAAGTAATGTTTGGGCTCCTGCTGCTGCTGCCACCTCTAGGAGGCTCAGAAATAGCCATTTTTAATAGCGATTTGTCGCGAATAAATTCGTGTCGAAACGATTTTTGTCGGAAAATTCGGCCAATCAGTCGAATCGAATTTTTCAGAAGTTCGCTCATCTCTAGTTACTTATAAACCTGATCAGAAAAACGCGCCAATGCTTTGTTCTGGTCTTTTGATATAAACGACTCTGAACCTACTATCTTCCCTAAGCAGATCCTGAGATCAGGTTCAATTAGATTCAAATTCAATATTAAATTGTATTAAATAAGGTAGAATTTACTTCTAAATTTTAAAGAGCTCTCAGTCCTGGAAAATCTACCTGCATTTCTTGGCCTCCGTTCACCCCCAGTCTAACGGCCAGACTGGGCAGGTGAATCAAGATCTGGAGAAGTTTGTGCATTTTTTCTCTGCTCATCAAGATAACTGGGCATCACTTCTCCCTTGGACTGAGTTTGCTCATAATAATCATGTCAGCAGCTCTCAATACTTTTGAGCAAACAGACAAAAACTTTTTTGAATTTTAAAACTGGCACTGATGTAGAGATACCTACCTTTGTTTCTTGTAATTCTTCTCACGTTGTATACTTGATCTGGTGCCCCTGTCATTTGTTTTATGTGGGTAGGACCACACGGGAGTAAAGGTGAGGATAAGGGAACACGTCTATAATATTAGACGTGGCCTTGAATCCCACAGTCTGTCCGCCCATTTTAAATCTAAACATTCAAGCTATCCATCATTGATGACATTTATTGGCTTGGATAAAGTGGACAAGCACTGGCGGGGTTCTCATTTAACAAGAGAAATTTCTAAAAGGGAGGGGAAATGGATTTATGAACTAGATACTTTGTCACCTAGTGGTCTGAATATAGATTTTGATATTAAACTGTTTTATCGATAATTCTTAATGTATTTTCTTATTTGTAAGGACTTGCTTCTTTCAGTCATTATAATATTTGTCTTTTAGTCATTTTTTATGGTCTCATTAATATGTGACCGCAGGCCCTTTAAGAGGCCATTATGCGGAGTGCATTCATTTACATCTAGCTGCTCTGCTTTTTAAGATTTTTAAATTGATCTTTGTATTGAAGGATTTGTGAGCTTGCAAGTTTATTATTTAGGGAACACGTTCTTTGGCATATAGTTTGATGTGTTCTCTTCTCTATATGTCCCCTGTTGAGAACAAGTAACGGGATTTCAGAGATGGCGAGAAAAGGGTTTATAGCCCTGCCTCTTTGATGTGTCTTGTATTGAGGAAGAACGGGAGAAAGTGTGGATCCCACCCCTCTATTTGAAAGACCAGAGAGATGGAGTGTAATTCCGCCCCTCTGACCTAATGATTTGAGAGACGGCGTGTAACTCCGCCCCTCTAACTGACGTAGTTTCAGACTCCCGCCTCCCCCTGTATTGTAGAGGGAATCAGTATGATGTATGACGTTCCCTCCCTCACAGCTTCTGATTGGTTGAAGGGCGTAAACACACAGTGATGCATCTATTGCGGCTGTCGGCGGGCGTAGAGGACGGAAGTGAAGTCCGCACGTGTAAGTATATATTTAGCTCTGTTTTGCAATATCCCCAGCCTTCGATCGCAACGAAACGCGTCAGGCGGGATATGGCGTTATTATAAAGAAGATTTTTATCAGTTTTATTACTGTGGATTGTCGCTGGCTTATATTTATAACTGGTTCTGAGAGAAGCAATTCCTCTGTGCAGTCTGGTATTTTGGAGTTTGAAAAACGCTGCTATTTAAGTGCAATATTTTTAACTATTGAAACATTTAAGCTTGCTATACAGAGTTGCACTAGGTTTCTGTTTATGCTTCCTTCCCTCTTCTCATGTCGGCTTATTTACTGAGGGACAAGTGATTTTTGCTGTTCACTATTTAAAGAGCCTTTACTTCAAGAAAAGGAAGTCTGAGTAACAAAGAGTCTGGAAAGCTAGAGGATTGGAAATTCATTTGAGGCTTTTTTATTGGCTGTGTCTGGTAAGCATCCCTTTTGGACGGTGGAGGATACTAGAGCACTATCAATATCAATGTTGAGTCTATGCACCGTGGGATCTTCATTCCGATATAGCTAAAAAGACTTGTTTTAAAATTGTATTTATTGCTCCGTGTCATCTTTATATTAGCTCTCAATACTTGCATTTCTTCATTGTATTTGACATCCATTTCCTATACCAGTGTATCGTGACATTCCTGTTCTTGCCTCACTTCAAAATACTCACAATTAGGTTTGGTCCAAAGCTGCTCAGAAGTGAATTAACAACGTGTATATAAGCTTTATTTGAAACCATTGGATTGCTACACAGATTAACACTCTAAGCAGCAGACAAAAACAAGAGGACTAACAAATCAATGGCAACAATCAACATTTGCTTTTGATTTTATGGCTCATTTCTGCCTTTCCTCATACAATCACAAAATTGAGCGCACCTGACATTATTTGGTCTCTGATTATGGATAACTATTCCCAAACAGATTCCACTTAGCTAAAATTTCACACACAAATATTGAGAGCTTGGCCACTCTCAACAGGTGCAGCTAAATTACATAATCTCTCCCAGTGCTGATCCATACTTCCTTTATTGGAACAGTTATGGTCCCAAAGAGAACTCCTGCTGCACAAGTTCCCACACCCTAGCCAGGTCCCGGGGGATGGGGGGAGACCTCCTAGAGGTGGGGGTAATGTCAGCAATGCTGTTCTTGCTCCGCTGCAATGCATCCTGGAGACATATGCAATCCTAATGCTTGATTCTCTCCAAGCAAAGAAGATCACATCTAAAGGGATGCTGGGGATGTGCTTAACCACACCCTGGCCCACATTGCTTCCCATCTTGGATTCAGAATCCCACACAGTCTTGAGGCCTATGCTTAAACAACATGCACTTTCTAAGGACAGTAATGTCGGTCCTAAAACCTGGTCTGCCGCGCCTAGCATCCTTTCCCCGTTTATTCATCTAGTTCCTGCTGATGCTGTTCTTGCAATCCTCCTCTTGGTCTTCAGATTCGGCTCTGCAATTCAGCCGTGTTTGTCTAGGTATTCAGACGTGAGCCATCCTCCTTCACTGAGCAAGTACCCCTATCTGTCTCTGCTGTTTACTATCGGCATACCTCAGTCTTGGAAATCCTGGTGGTCATGACCTGGGGACAGCCTATCTGCATCAGCTGGGTTTTTACTACAGAGGCCCTGCCTGTCCCTTAGACTCCGCACCCCAGTAGACTCACCAAATCAGGTAGAGGACAGTAAATCCACTTCATCAGTTGTGACACCTGCCCCTACCACCCGAGAGCAAAGAACATGGCTCGGCACCTGGGAAGACACAGAAAAAGGGGAACTCCAATAGACTTGCAGAATAAAGCAAATCCATACTGCGAAGGAAGCCAGTAGACCAACAGGGTCCTACCTTAACCTGAAGCCCAAGCAAAGGAGATGGAGGATCAATCACTGAGGACGGCAGGATGTGCCTCATTCAGCAGCCAAAGGTGCCCAGCCGTCTAAATATGTGGAGGAGAAAGGGGGACGGAGTCCAGACAGTCCAGACAGCAGAGTGCTGTGATGACACGCATCTGACCCCGCCCTCTCCAAACAATGCCCAGAACTGCCGACTGCCAACCGCAGGATGTGCCCAGAGTAGACCAGTATTCTCTTGCATTCCTTACACAAAAAATGGGGCCCCTGCTGAAGCTGCCTGCAAAGAACAGCTGAGCCTTATATAGGCTGAGTGGGAGGAGTTACAGTGCTTTGCAGACACGACTGCAGACGCCAGGGAGTGTTGACCCCATGAGTAAGGAATGTCCATTGGGGTGGAGCAGAGAGTAGGAGAAAAACAACATTCTCACTGGATGTGCGGTGAGATGAAGCTCTCCAGGGCTCAGTTGGGCAGGGCACATACACCATAACCTTAGCAGGGTGCAAGAAGAAGCTGTACACAAAGAAGAAGAGGGGGGTGTGAGGATATATAAAATATATGGCCAGATAAAAATATGACCAAAACTATGGTTGTCAAAACACACCTTGTCATTTACAGGCATGCTAGTACATTTGTCTGGAGATGCCAACAGTAATCCATTTACATATGACAGGACAGAAGAACAAGCCATTTTACAATCCTGTGCTAACTAGGTCTTCAGGTGACACCTCCCTATGTGGTAATTAACATCTACTTACTACAAAGCAGTGAATGAGACATTTGCTGCACACCTCTATTAAAAAAAAATAGACATTTAAGCATAACTTAACAATGGAACGCCCCTGAGACCCAATTGGCTGCACCCAGCATGCTTCCAGCCCCAATAACCAGTTTAAAAATGAGAGAGATGGACACAGATGACATGACATGCCAGGGGATTGCTTCTAATAAGTAGACTGTTATCACTTTCCGTGTACCCCTCACAGCAGGACATTATCTTCACAAGAGGTAAAGGATTTCTGATTATTTCTCCCTTTTATTTTATAAGCATCTTGACGTATTTTGTATGTCTGTTATTTTTATTGTACATCTTTGTTTTACATGCACTGCCCCTTATGGGTGAATAAAATCCTAAAGATTTATAAAGTGGTCTTCTGTGTGATAACCCGCTTAACTTCAGGAGAGACATTGTATGTGTGCTAAATCTTGTGCCCTGTATGCTTGCCTATCGCTACTAGCGCTAGTCTAGGGGTGTGAGATCACTTTACAATCGGTAAATCGGAGTGTGACTTTATAACTGTATAGTCTGGCCTAGGACCTTATGGTGTGATTGGGTATATTAACTGCATAAGGTGAGATCTTAGCTTGAGATCTGTGTGTGTATGTGGTGTCTGGCTATTTAGGGCCAGTGGTGGCGGCTTTTCCAAAGACCCATGTGTGTAGGTAAACAATTGTAGGCAGTACGATCGAAATCCGTTCTGGATCAGGACATAAAACCTCCTTGATTAATGACAGGGGGAGACAGGAGGAATAAAAGTTAATAATATAATCTGGCAGAGGAGAGAATGCAAAAAATGAAGACCTCTTACCAGGGGCATAGCTAGGGGGCAGACGGGGCACATGTCCCGCGTGCAGTGCCAAAAGGGGGCCTGAGCACAGGTGGCAGTGCAAGGGGCCACTGGTGTGAAACACATAGCGGGTTGCAACCTTATCTATCTCCCTCTGTCAGTGAAGGGAGGGGGAGAGGTGCCAAAAGCCAAGTTCCCACTCACTGTTGTGCTGTGGCCACTCCCAGTTATTGGTAGCTCAGGGGTTAATTGTAGGTTCAACCCCAGCGGCAGAAGGACAAGAGCAGCCAGACCCAGGAGATTTTCATGTCATAGCTCAGATATGTTTATTGTGCAAGGAAGTGGGAGGGGCGCAGCCACCCCTCTGGAAGCAAGCTGTCTCGTCACATAGCATTTGGTTAGGGGTGGGGTGGCAGGAGAGCTCCATGAAGGCCATGCTGTGTGTGGACAGATAGCAGGTTCCCACAGATCTCCCTCCCAGGCTCAGTGTGCAGCATCAGCAGCTCTGGCTGTGTGAGAAGAATTCACAGGGCAGAGTTCCTCTCTCTGAGCCTTCCACCGCACAAGTCAATACTACTCCAATCGGCTCTAAATATGCACTGGGCAGCAGACTGCAATATGTCTCAGGTTTTAATGGTATATGTTAGTGCAGTAATTAGTGTGTACAGTATATGTGTGGTAAAGAGGATCACCCCCCAGGATATTCACAATCCCAGGTTTTGTTCCCCTCAAGTCACCATCTGTATATATAGGATGCCCTGCTGTGCAAGATTCCCTGGCTTGCCATGTAAACCCAGGGCTCTGATGAAAATAATTCCCTAAGGGCAAACACTAAAATCCATGACTGCTCCTTCTACTTCTGGTGTCAGAGCTCTAGATTCAGCCTGATGTATTCAATCTGATGACAACCCAGCCACAGCCAAATATGTGAAAGGGCCCAAAGGCTTACATTTACTGGCAATTGCAGCAATCCCAACAAGTGCAAATTAACACTTTGGTGTGAAGAATGGCTAATTGTGTTTTTTTTTTTTTGTTGTAGTATTTTGTTTCATATCAACATTTACAATTTAAACCATAAATTACTGAAGTTGATATTATAATGTGTTATAATGTTTTTTGTTAAAACAAACAAAAATAAAATAACTTCCCTTACCCCAACATCCTTGGTTGAACTTTGACAGATGTCTTTTTTCAACCATATTAACTACGTAATAATTGTATACTAGAATCTTAAAAAATTGTAATGTTGCATACCTTCGTTAGGTAATACACACACTGCTGGAAGGTGTACATAATGACCTCATCTAGAAGGCTCATAGAATCTTCACATGCCTCTATGTCACTGGTAAGTAAGGCATCCTGGCAAGATACTAAAAGAAGGGAAATTATTAATATCTTTTATTGGAAAGGTTAAAGGCATAAGACAAACTGAAAGTGATGCTAGCCTATTTTTTATGCGGAACAAAGCCCAGGATTCTTACTAACCCAGGATTTGATACCTGGCCTGAGGGAATCCTTATTTGGGATGCCCACTGTCTGAAATCCCCTAGCCCCCCACTAAAACGCACATCTTCTGATTCCTACCGTGCATGTCCTGGCTCTTGTCCAAACAATAGGGAGTGAGAAAGGCAGCATACCTGCACATTGGGCTATGTGCACGCTACTGCCGAAGCCATTCAGATAAGAGGGTTTCACATTTTCAAATTGTAACCCCCACTGAATAAATTTAATATTTTACATCTCACTAACCAACATAAATGAATCCAAGGAAATAAAACATTGAAACAAGATAAAAGAAGTAAATACATCCAACAGTGATCATAGTAAAGAAAAATACACCTAAAATTATCTGTATTGGTTGTGTAAGTAAAGTAAAATTACTTTAAAATAGCACCAATTAAGTAAAAAAAAGATCTGTGTTTAAAATGAAATACAAAAATACACAGCTTACCACAACTAACCAATGTGCTGCCATGTGACATATCAGGCTGCAATTCACCTACTTAAAGTGGACCAACACCCAGGATTTTGACTATCCTGGGTTTTGGTCCACTTCGGTGGGGCACCCCGATCGGGGGTGCCCCGCTGTGTGAAACCCCAAAAAACTCACCTCTCCCCGCTCCCACGTGAACGCCGCAGCCAATCCCCGCCAACGTCCAGGCGGGGGACAGGAACGTACAAGCCGCTTCCGCCGCCTCCCGCGCGTCACTCTCGGCGCCGGCCATTCACAGAGGGCCGGCGTGGGCGCGTGCACGTCTGGAGGGGCGCGCGGGAGGCGGCTGCGGCGGATCAGGTAAGGTCTTTTTGGGGTTTCTGGGGGGTTTCACCCCGCAGGACATCCCGATCTCGGATGTCCCGCGGGGTGGGAGGTGATCGGCCCGGGAATCTTATAGATTTCCGGGCCGATCACCCCTGGGTGTTGGTCCACTTTAACCACCAACTGGCTTTGAATATCAGGGAATGTGCAATAGAAAAACTATGGGGCAAACAATTACAGATTTACTGGAGATGCTAAAATAAAATTGGCAGTGCAACCAAAAATATGCTACCTAAGCTTTTGTATTTAGTTACCTTCTACAAATTTTCTCATGTACAGTATGCTTGACCTAGAACCCGACATTTAATTCAATATGAGGCTGTTACAAACAGGGGCAATCGGTCTTGAGGTTATTGAGGTCTCCTGATTACTTCATCATACAAATCATATTCTGGGTCTTCTCCACAGTTCAAAGTGTTCTGAAAAAAACATTTACAATTTTTTTTTACCTTCTGAATCCCATTCCTTTTCCATGTCTAGGAGTTTCTTCTGCACAAAGTTAAGAAGTTCCATGGAGTTTGCCATCCATAACATTAAAGGCCGGAGGTCACTGGCCACTTCTTTAATTCCTAGAGTGCTTTGAAAACCTCCCTCTCTCTGGCTAAAATATTAAAAAGAGAATTATCTTTTTTTTGTATGTAATTCATCCATCATCAAGCCTAATTTTAAGAAAAAAGTCTCTATTATTCTTAGCATAATATCAGTAAAGATAGCATGTTAAGCTCTTTCCAGCATCACTGTTACTTTGATTCCAAAGCTGCTATTTCTAGACATACAGACACTCTCAATGGCTGGAGAGGACTCATGTGTAGTGTTGGGCAAGCCCCTCCAAGGTTCAGAAGTTTGGATAAACTTTAAATAAAAAAAAAAAAAAATTGAAGGGCAATTCTGACTCTGGGGGGGGGGGGGGGGGATCTGCCTATCAAGGGGCCCCCAGAGGCACTAGGGGTGCAGAGTGTGAAGCAGGTAGCCTCCTGCCAGCTGGCACTAGGAGTGTCATCATTCATGGGAGCAGTGGCCATCTTTTTGTGGCCCCAGTTATAGCCCATTTGAGAGAAACAACGACTGCAGTTGGGAACCGGATTGTGGGACTCAAGTGAGTTGCAGCAGGCCTCCTGCTGCTGCAGCCCATCAACCAGCTTTTCCGTGTTCGGGACAAACACTGAAGTCCTTGGGAATCCAAACTCGCAAAACTATGTGGTCCAGGTTCGCACAAGACTACTCGTGACATTTTCTAGATATGCAAAAAATAATATCATACCTTTCAACTTTTCAGGGTAGGAAAGAGGGACAATTTTTAGATTAAACTGAACCAACAGCCTGGCACAATAGAAAAGGAAAACTCCCCAAAACTCACTTGCCCCATCTGCACGCTTGATACTAAAGTATTGTCAGCACTTACATTTGCTCCTGCATCCACTCATAGCTGAAACACCGCCTCACCAATTTTCTAGTGGTAGCAGCCATTTTTGAGCTTCCTTTCCCATCATTTCAGCCATCCTGCTGCCTGGACTCAACTGACAATGCACAGTAACAAGAAACCCAGCAGCACTTCCTGTTTGCAGCAGTTTTGCCATTTTTTTTTTAACTACTTTGGTACATTTTAAAAACAAAGTAAATCATTTTTTTTGCAGCAATCTAAATTTCCATGGGGAGAGATACATATCAGCACTGTTTGTTGTATTAAGTAATTTTTTGACTGTTGGTCCACTTTAAACCACACCTCCTCATTGAGGGATGGGATAGGAAATAGGTTTGTAACAGTTACAACAATATAAACAGGTGAATGAATAAGTAATTGATGCAGATCTGCATGTTACATCCCAAAGAGGGACAAATGAGAACAACGAGAGACTGGGGACATGGACTAAAATTAGGCGCAGGAACAGTTGGGAGGCATGAGAATACACAGTCTACCCCCCTTTTCAGCTGATTCAAAGCTAAGGTAAATTTTATCACTTTTAAACCTCAACCCACAGATTTACCAAGGCCGAATTCACACTGACGCAATTGCGTTTGCTTACGATCACCACTGAAACGCAATCAATTTTAAGATGTTAGGGGATAAGTTAGAAGATTTAAATATGAATAAGAATCCCCATTCTCTAGAAGATGTAGTAAGAGAAACTAGAAATTAGATGGCAGAAGTGTGATCACCCCATAGAGAATAATAGGCCCCATAGTCTAACAAGGAAAAATTACAGAATAGGGTCATATTGATTATTGGAAAAGTTTGACATGAACCAAGTGGAAACTGTATTAGCAACACCATATCACATGCGACATGTGTTCTGACTCATGTGCAGAGTGTGCTTAGGAGTGTCCCAGGTTTTGGTCCATACCCCACAGTTTGTCTGAAAAACTCAGGTTTTCCTGGTCGCATGCGGCATGCAAGGGCTGTCCTCCAATCAGCATCTGTGCATATCAGCATATGGTCCTGTTTAAACAGAGAGTTCGGCAAAAGTAAGCTGAAGGAGCTACATCCCAGACTACCATGCAGTGTGCAATGTGCTCCTGAGGACAGCCTGTGCTCCTCAGCTACAGGGGTGCCAGGAATGCAGCCAGCAAGCACACCCAGCAAGTACAGCGTAGGAGCCCCGGAAAGGTAAGTAAATGTAAGAGCATACCAAAGTTGGTCCATTTTAAGACCAACAGAGCTAGAAAAGTCTCAAGTGGAGCTACCTTATTAAGATGGTACAAAAGACATTAGCTTCTGTCACTTCTACCTCACATGGAGAAACAGTGCAGAGGTGGGAGCAGTGCCCTTTGAGAGGCCAAAAGGCAGAGTCATACAAAAGCCTACCATGAGGCCCGCTCAGGGAGGAGAGGTGGCATTCCAGCATCAGCAGAGCCTGGAGACTTATACCAGCACTGGCTCTGTGTGTGACTGTGCATTGTGGATGGAACTGGATAGCGCTAGCAGTCTGAAATTTGGGTCACCTTACAGCACCACCTCGGATGACTGCGGGAAGATGTCCATTAGCAGGAGCCCTATGGAAGCGCCCATGCTTTTAAAATGTAACCGAAAGACTAAGAGAAGAAGGGGAGATAAAGTGTCTCATACTGGGACAGTAGTTATGTCACCGTACTTAGGTTTGGACTGAACATCTCTATATTATTGTAGGTCTAGGAATCTTGAAAACTGTCTGACAGGTGGATTAACCCTTCAATGGCATTCTTGGCATAGACTCTCTTTTCCCTTCTAGGGGATAGTAAATGACCTAAGGTAGAGTGTAAAGACCCAGGTTCTGGTATGTAACAAAATTAAAGTGTTGGTAGGGAATTGTGAAACCCTTCCAGATGAAGATAATTTCATGGTGTGTGATAATGATAGGTAAAGTGGCAACCTGGTCGCCATTTTGTGTTCCAAGATGGATGCCACTGGCAGACATTTTGTGATCATGGTGTTATGGCATAGCAAATATAAGTCAGGGATATGTCCAGGATGTGAAAAACAACTATAATATAGCAAATTTAAATGAAAAACGTTTGTCAAGAATAAAGTAAAAAACTTTTTTTTTCAATATTGAGTGTTATATGTTTTTTTGGAGATAAGGGTGAAAAACATGTTTTTTAAAGTTTAAGTCAAAAACATGTCAACCTTTTACGCCTATCGGAGCATCGTGGGACATGATCGGGACATCGGAGGCGAGTAGAAAAAAAAAACTAATAAATGTAATTTTTTCTAGTGTGTGTGTGTGTGCGTATTTTTACTGTTAACCCCTTGTGAACTGTAAGGGGTCCACGAGTACCAGTTCACAAGGCACAAGGCTTAACCCCCAGTACCCCAATTACCTGCCTTCCCAAAGCCTGGGGAGCAGAAGAGCCCGGGCCCACAGAGGCATGTGGGCTTGTAGGCTGCAGGGGGGGGGGGGGGCACCAAAGCTGGCCCCTGCACCCTGTTCTACAAGCCCCCATAGCTGGTCCCCGGCTGGTTATGATGGGTAGTGGGGACCCCGTGTAATTTTTTTTGGATTTTTAAGGGTTTTTAACCCTTAAAATTCCCCAAAAAATGGGGTCCCCTTCCCCAGGAGGGGGGTCCCTATGTCATATTTTTTTTTAAATTAACCTCTTATGTTTATAGTGTGGATAGTAGTTGCATTTTATTTGTAAATGTTATAAAGTTTTTTTTTTCAGTTTCGGGGGGACCTTATGTCTTTTTTTAAATTAACCCCTTATGCTGTGTCGCCCAGCAGCTATAAAAGGCTTTCAACAGCAGCAGGGGAGCAGAAGCCAGATTGATAAGCGTGGGACACAGTGCCCAGGGATGGATGGGAGGTATGTATTAAAAAAAAAAAAAAAAAAAAACAATGAATAAAATATTTTTTCTCCTTGTCTCTGTATTGGGGCATGCCGGCACACTGCCTGCATTGGGGCATGCCGGCACACTGCCTGCATTGGGGCATGCCGGCACACTGCCTGCATTGGGGCATGCCGGCACACTGCCTGCATTGGGGCATGCCGGCACACTGCCTGCATTGGGGCATGCCGGCACACTGCCTGCATTGGGGCATGCCGGCACACTGCCTGCATTGGGGCATGCCGGCACACTGCCTGCATTGGGGCATGCCGGCACACTGCCTGCATTGGGGCATGCCGGCACACTGCCTGCATTGGGGCATGCCGGCACACTGCCTGCATTGGGGCATGCCGGCACACTGCCTGTATTGGCAGTGCCTTTAATGTGAGATATCCCTCACTGCCTGTAATTTGGGATGTCCCTCACTGCCTTTAATGTGGAATACTGCTTACTGCCTGTAATTTGGTATCTGTAATGGTGTGATCGGGTGGAATTCTGCCCACTGTCTATAATAGGGCGATTGGAAGGGGGTATTTTAGCGCACCATTTGGTTCAGAATATTATTTCAAATTTTTTTCACTGAAAGCACTGCATAGTCTCTCTACAGACCAAACAATTGTAAGGACTTAGGTAGCGGGTTAGTCTTCTCCTGGGTAGACGGGCACACTTTCAGCAGGCACAAAAGTCCACAGAAAAAGAAAGGATCATTTAACTGACCTCAGCCAGTTTTATTGCCAGATTGTGGTATAAAGTAAAGCAAAACTAAAAAAAAAAGTCCTATGCCTGTCCGGCTCTAACTAAACATTAGGTGCTCTTGACTAACCCAGTGCCGGCCTAGTACCGGGCACCATAACATAACATACCACGGCAATGCTCCCACAGGCTCCTAGCAGCTGTCCTGTTCCCAGGTTGAGAGCGAGAGTTTGTGTGAACTCCCCTCTATCAGGCAAGCACACCTTGGACTAATCAGACAGCCCAAGACCCGGACTTTCCAGGTGGAGTGGGGCCCACCCTCTCTTTCCCACTCCAGCAACACAGGCCCTGTAAACGGGTTTATTTTCTCAAACCCTAAACTGGAGATCCTAAATCTCTAGTTTCTAACTTTCTGGTTGCTTTTACCTGACAGATACAAGAAATCTTGGGCAGATATACACACCCTCTATGACTTGTCCAGACACTCTGTCACACATCCAACCCCCCGTTTCAGACCCGGAGCTGGAACACAACTGGACATCATACAATGTACCCGAGATAAGGCATCAGCATTTTTCATTTGGGTCCCTGGTCTGTGTTTTACTGTAAACCTGTATTCCTGTAAGGCCAAGAACCATCTTGTAACCCTCCTATTCTTTTCCTTATTTGCACACTTCCACTTGAGGGGAGCGTGGTCCGTAACCAATTCAAACTGACGGCCAAGCAGATAATAACGGAGGGCTTCTAGGGCCCATTAATGGCTAGGCATTCTTTTTCTACAAACGCATACTTCGTCTCATGATCATTTAATTTTCTACTTAAGTACAGCACCGGGTGTTCCTCACCATTCCGCACCTGTGACAGTACTGCTCCCAGTCCCACATCAGATGCATCCGTTTGAAGGACAAACTCTCTCCTAAAGTCTGGCGTTATCAGCACCGGCTGAGCACACAGTAGGCTTTTAAGGGTCTGAAATGATTTTTCCGCCTGCGGTGTCCACTTAACCATCTTTGCCTTTCGTTAGGTCAGTCAAAGGGGCCGCAAGGGAGGCAAAATTAGGTATAAACCTTCTATAATAGCCCGTAATTCCCAAGAAAGCACGGACTTGCTTCTTGTTAACAGGCTGAGGCCACCTTTGTATGGCTTCAATCTTGTTTAGTTGGGGTTTTACCAAGCCACGACCTATGTTGTAACCCAGGTACTTGGCCTCCTCCAGTCCCATTTTTTTGGATTGGCTGTAAATCCTGCCTCACGCAGAGAATTGCTAACAGCCTGTACTCTAGGTAAATGGGACTCCCAATCTGGACTTTGGATGATTATATCATCCAGATAGGCTGCTGCATACTGTCTGTGAGGTCTCAAAATTCTATCCATAACCGTCCCGAAGGTGGCAGGTGCCCCATGCAACCCAAACGGCAAAACATAATGAAACAACCCGTCCGGAGTGGCAAAGGCAGATTTCTCTTTGGCCTCATCTGTTAATGGTATCTGCTAGTACCCTTTGGTTAGATCTAGGGTTGTTATATAACGGGCATTTCCGAGTCTATCAATGAGCTCATCCACACGTGGCTTATGAAGTCATTGCAAAACCTACAGCTGCCATCTGGCTTGGGGATCAGAACTCCCCTGGGGCTGGACCATTGGCTATTGGACTCTTCTATTACCCCAAGTTTTAACATTTTCCTCACCTATGCAGAGATAATCTCTCTCCTGGCCTCTGGTATTCTGTAGGGCCTCAGCTTAACCTTTTCACCTGGTTCAGTCAGAATGTCATGTTTAATGAGAGAGGTACAACCTGGGGTATCGGAGAAAAAAAACCCTGTTCTTAAAGAGGAACCCCTGCACTTCTACTTTCTGTGTATCTCCAAGGGAGTCGGGTACTGTTACTTCTGGAAACAAGGGCTTCGTCTCCAGTTATTGGGTGCAAAGGTACGTATTCTAGCACTGCGGTTATATACTCTTTGTTCTGCCTCCTGAGCCTGGGCCATATGTTCTCGCACAATAGGCAATACTGCTGAGATTCGATCCTGCATTTGGGCCACGTGTTCAATGACACTCCTATAGGGTGTAGCTTCTTCCCAGGTTTCTTTTGCTATATCTAGAAGGCCCCTCGGGTGACGGCCATATAGTAACTCAAATGGAGAATACCCTGTAGATGACTGAGGGACCTCACGGATGGCAAACATGAGGTAAGGGAGAAGGAAGTCCCAATTTTTTCCATCTTTGTCTACCACCTTCCTTAACATGGCTTTAGGGTTTTATTGAATCTCTCTACCAGTCCATCGGTCTGCGGATGGTAGACAGAAGTATGCAGCTGTTTCACCTGGAATAATTTACAGAGCTCTTTCATGACCCGGGACATAAAGGGGGTACCCTGATCTGTAAGGATCTCTTTTGGTAGTCCTACCCAGGTGAACACGTACACCAACTCTTTAGCTATAGCCTTGGATGACGCATTGCGTAAGGGGTATAGCTTCCGGGTAACGGGTGGCATAATCCATAATTACAAGAATATGCTGGTGGCCGTGAGCAGATCTTACAACGGGCCCCACCAAATCCAGGGGCGGACTGGGGCTAAAAAATGGCCCGGGACTTTTTGGGGCACACTGGCCCTGCTGTACTGTTCCTGGTCCAGTATAGAATCCTAATGTCACATTATATATAAACCTTATTTTTCGTTCAACAGCACGCACCCAGGGTTTAGAGGACAAAATAAGAAAGAAAATATTCTGAACCAAATGGTGTGATAAAATCCCCTCATTACAGGCAGTGTGCAGAATCACCCCATTACAGTCAGTGAGTGGCATCCCTCATTACAACCATTAAAGCGGTCTTTCACTCTGAATAAGAGTCTATTTTATATGTTTCCCCCACCCTGTACATACAGATTGCTCACATTAAAAATCATCCTACCTGCATCTACTGCATGTTATGAGCCTTTACACATCCAAGATGGCGGCTCACGGAACATCAGGCAGCCTGCAAACAGGAATTGCTTTCTGACTGCGCTGCTCTGCATTCTGGGATGCTGACCTTTTCAAGATGGCGGCACCCATATCCTAAAGTCCTGAACAGAGTTGCAGCCCAGCGGGGGAAACAATAATAAGGGACTAAAAACGTAAAATATATTAATTTTAGATGCTGGGGAATCGTTTTATAAGGGTTTGGGCTTTTCAATAAATCATAGTAAAGGTCCGGTTTAAGTAGCATCCCTCAGTACAGCCAGTGGGGGCATCCCTCAGTACAGCCAGTGGGGGCATCCCTCAGTACAGCCAGTGGGGGCATCCCTCAGTACAGCCAGTGGGGGCATCCCTCAGTACAGCCAGTGGGGGCATCCCTCAGTACAGCCAGTGGGGGCATCCCTCAGTACAGCCAGTGGGGGCATCCCTCAGTACAGCCAGTGGGGGCATCCCTCAGTACAGCCAGTGGGGGCATCCCTCAGTACAGCCAGTGGGGGCATCCCTCATTTCATTCCCTCCCCCTACGCTGAACAATATTAAAGCAGCAGACTGGCATGGTAACCGGTTCATGCCTGCCACTGCTGTTACCTCCTCCCCCCCCTAGCTGTACACACACACACTCACACTGGTTCCCGGTGGGCGGAGGGCCGGTCTTCCCTTCACTACTGTGCCGCCGCTGCCACCGAAGCCGTGCATAGGCTGCAAATGACAGATGCGGGAGGGTGGGCAGCATCTGCCGTTCGCAGTGTGGGAAACATATAAGATAGGCTCTTATTCAGAGTGAAGGACGGCTTTAATGCACGGCAATCTTTTATGGAAGGGCGGCCGGGGCAGCAGCCAGCAGAAATTCAGACATACTTGCTGGGGGTGCTCACGCTGTATGTAGGGGTGCTGGGGATGGAGGAACAAGGTAAAATTACGGGTGATCACACAGCAGGGCATCCCAAATGCTGGATGCCCCTTGGGAGGGATTGTAGCCAGCTCTGGTGTCTTATAGACTCTAGGGCAGAGTGGACAGGGTTTGAACTTGTAATGAACATTTAGTCAAACTTGAAATGACCCGCATACAGTACAGACAGAGAACATGACACGGGGAGGCACATGGCGGCGCTGCCATTTGCCCACTTTCTCTAGAGAAGCTTCTGGCAGCCTCACTGCGAACACCCAGTAATAGCAGAAGCTGAAACAGTAACAGGGTGACGGCCTGCCAGCCTCTAACAGGGCCACCTGTCTGAGGTAAAGTCGCCATTCACAGGCTTCTCCTGCCTTTACCGCACTAGATCTAGTCCCCTACCAGCATAGGCGCCGCCATGTTTAGCACAGTCACGTGACGCAAAATGGACGGGGCGGACCTGACGTCGCTGGAGCTCCAGCCTGCTATATCAGGCTGTCACTGTTGCCTTGGGGTGGGCGGGGCATGCTGAGCGTGTAGGGGTGAAAGTTGCTTGGGGTATAACCCCTATTATGCAGGAGGGTGGGCGGCATCTGCCCCTCACTGCTGTTCCCCCGGCCACTACCGCAGCTCCCAAAGACACACATAGCACACACACATGCTTACCGGCACTTCCTGGTCGGTGGGCGGGCCTCAGATGGACGCCACCCATAGACGCCCACCGCGTAACAACGTAACAACCAGGAAGTGCCGGTAAGCATGTGTGTTGTGTGTGTGAGTGAGAGCGGCAGCTGGGGGAACAGCAGTGAGGGGCCGCGAATGGCAGATGCTGCCCACCCTCCCGCATCTGTCATTCACAGCCTTTGCTAGTGCCGGCCTACCGGGATTTTCCCCGGTATGCCCTATGGCCAGGCCGCCCATGACCAAATCCATCACTAATCTCTCAAACGGCACCTCAATAATTGGTAGAGGAACCAGGGGACTATGGTAGCGTGGCCTGAGGAGCTGAAACCTGGCACTCTGGGCAGGAGTCACAATAATCTTTCACGTCTTTGTGAACCCCAGGCCAGAAGAACCGTTGAAGAACTCTATAGTTTTCTCTGTCCCCAAATGCCCCCCCATAAGGTGACCATGAGCCAGATCTAGCACAATCCTTCTATATGCCTTAGGGACCACTAGTTGCTCCACCAGATCCTCTCCCCTTTTTACCACTTGATACAGAAAGTCATGTTTTACCCCCATGTATGGATAGGACAGTCTGGAGTCAGGCTCCACCAGGTTACCATCAATCATTTTAACATTTTCCCGGGCTCTGGTAAGAGTGGGATCTTTCAACTGTTCAGCACCAAACTGATCCTTCCGCACCTCAAGATCATATTGTCACTAGGGGGCTCTAGACGGCTATGACCCTTTGGGGACACCACATTGTGGGGTTCAGCTTCTTCCCCAGTCATAACCGAAAAGGGGAAAGTTTCCTCCTCAATTAGGGCTCCACTTATTGGCAGTGTATTTGATACTCTCTGTTCCCACATCTTCCAGAAATGTGGGAAGTCCCGCCCCATAATGACATCATGCATTAATAATGGCACTATCCCCACCATGTGTATGTATGTCCACTAGCGCCGTGGGGTAGTGTCGAGTGTCCCGGTGAATGCAAGTAACCCCAATAGTTTTCACCAGACGGGTTATTGGAGGTACCAAATCTGCGTTTACCAGGGTCACTAGACTACCGGAGTCTAACAGTGCATTTACAACTTTACCTTCGACCGTAATAGGATGTATTTCTCATCCCCAGCATTTGTTAACGCTACACACGCAAGCTGAGCACACAGTGATAAGCAACGTTTTATGTAGGAGACATCACATTGCATGACATCATCCTACATGGGGCAATTGGCAATAATATGACTGGGCATTTGACATAGAAAACACTTTATAACGTCCTTACTGAGTCTCTTATAGGCCCCCAACTTCCTTGGCATGGCTTGCCAGCTTCTAGAGCCTGGGCCTTCAGTCTCTCCACTTGCATGCACCAACCCATCAGATCTACCAGCCCCCTTTTCCCTTATAACAGTCTTACCAGGAAGTCCTGTAGATCTCCGCTGTGGGGCTAGGGGGCGCTGTGGCAGACTCATTAGTTCCTCAGCTGCTTTGTACCTCTCCACCATCTGGTCAGCATCTTTGGGGTCTCCATGGCTCACCCACTTGCGCAAGGTAACGGGGAGGGATCTTAAGTACTGGTTCATCACAACCCGTTCCACCATCTGGGGGCCTGTCAGGATCTCCGGCTGCAACCACTTCTTGGTTAGGTGAATGAGGTCATGCATTTGAGAGTGTGGAGGTTTGTCCATGCTGTAGACCCAGGTGTGCACACGCTGTGCGCAGACAGAAAGTGTAACTCCAAGGCGTGTTTAAATCTTTTTTAGCTTGCCATAGTCCATAGCATCTCGGGTTTCCAGGTCAAAATAGGCCTTTTGAGGTTCTCCTGAAAGGAAGGGTGCCAAAAGACCCGTCCAATTGTTCCTTTGGCCAACACTCTCGCTCGGCAGTCCTTTCAAAGGTTGTCAGGCTTTCACATCATCAGCTGCAGTCATCTTTTGTAGGAAATGACTAGCTCTTATGGAGGCTTTAGTAGCTTCTGCAACACCTGGGGCCCGCTCAGCGACACTGGCTAGCTGCTGTAGAACAACTTTTAAGGTCTCCCGGTCTTTTCTTTGCTCTTCCTGTGTCGCCTCCAGTTGAGCTGTGAGCCTGCGGCTTGATTCCTCAAGTGCTCTTTGCTGCACCATGGTAGCCTCCTGCTGCACTCGGGTAGCCTCCTGTTGAGATGCCACAGCTTGCAACATAGCTTTAATTACATCCTCCATTTTCCAGATGCAAAGAAACAGTCTGCAATAAAAGGGACTCCGGCCCTTTAAATTTCCAGTTTTGTTTTCTTTTGCCAAAAATGAGTGCCTAAATCATCCTCCACCAATTGTAAGGACTTAGGTAGCGGGTTAGTCTTCTCCTGGGTAGACGGGCACACTTTCAGCAGGCACAAAAGTCCACAGAACAAGAAAGGATCATTTAACTGACCTCAGCCCGTTTTATTGCCAGATTGTGGTATAAAGTTAAGCAAAAGAAGTCCTATGCCTGTCCGGCTCTAACTAAACATTAGGTGCTCCTGACTAACCCAGTGCCGGCCTAGTACCGGGCAGTATAACATAACAGATCATAACATACCACCAGCAATGCTCCTAGCAGCTGTCCTGTTCCCAGGTTGAGAGCGAGAGTGTGTTTGAACTCCCCCCTTCTATCAGGCAAGCACACCTTGAACTAATTAGACAGCCCAAGACCCGGACTGTCCGGGTGGAGTGGGACCCACCCTCTCTTCCCCACTCCAGCAACACAGGCCCTGTAAACGGGTTTTTTTTTTCTCAAACCCTAAACTAGAGATCCTAGTTTTTCAAGGTATGCTGCACACTGCCTGTATTGGGGATGCCCGCACAATGCCTATATTGGGGATGCTCACACACTGCCTATATTGGGGATGCCAGCAACCTTCCTATATTGGGGATGCCAGCACACTGCCTATATTGGGGCTGCCCGCACACTGCCTGCATTTGGGATGCCAGCATACTGCTAGTACTTGGGATTCCAGCATACTTCCTGTATTTGGGATGCCAGCACACTGCCTGTATTTGGGATGCCAGCATACTGCCTGTATTTGGGATGCAAGCAAACTGCCTGTATTGGAGATGCCAGCATACGGCTTGTATTTGGGATTCCAGCATACTTCCTGTATTTGGGATGCCAGAATACTGCCTGTATTGAGGATGCCAGCAAGCTGCCTGTATTGGGGATGCCAGCATACTTCTTGTATTTGGGATTCCAGCATACTGCTTGAATTGGGGATGCCAGCATACTGCCTGTATTTGGGATGCCAGCAAACTGCCTGTATTGGAGATGCCCGCACACTGCCTATATTTGGGATGCCCGCACACTGCCTGTATTGGGGATGCCAGCATACTGCTTGTATTTGGGATTCCAGCATGCTTCCTATATTTGGGATGCAAGCACACTGCCTGTAATGGTGATGCCCGCACACTGCCTGTATTGGGGATGCCCGCACACTGCCTGTATTGGGGATGCCAGCATACTGCTTGTATTGGGGATGCCAGCATACTGCCTGTATATGGGATGCCAGCAAACTGCCTGTATTGGAGATGCCCGCACACTGCCTATATTGGGGATGCCCGCACACTGCCTATATTGGGGATGCCAGCATACTGCTTGTATTTGGGATTCCAGCATACTGCCTGTATTGGGGATGCCAGCATACTGCCTGTATTGGGGATGCCAGCAAACTGCCTGTATTGGGGATACCAGCAAAGTGCCTGTATTGGGGATGCCCGCACACTGCCTGTATTAGGAATGTCTGCACACTGCCTTTATTGGGGATATCCACACACTGCTTGTATTTGGGATTCCCTCACACTGCCTGTAATTTGGGATGCCCCTCACTGCCTTTAATGTGAGATATCGCTCACTGCCTGTATTGGGGATGCCGGCTCACGGTCTGTATTGCGGATGCCAGCACACTGCCTGTATTTGGGATGCCAGCACACTGCCTATGTTGGGGATGCCCACACACTGCCTGTATTAGGGATATCTACACACTGCCTTTATTGGGGATGCATGCACACTGCCTGTATTTGGGATGCCCTCACACTGCCTGTAATTTGGGATTCCCTTCACTGCCTTTAATGTGAGGCATCGCTCACTGCCTGTTTTAGGGATGCCAGAACACTGCCTGCATTTGGGATGCCAGCACACTGCCTGTATTTGGGATTCCCGCACACTGCCTGTATTTGGAATGCAAGCACACTACCTTTATTGGAGATGCCAGCACACTGCCTGTATTTGGGATGCCCTCACATTTCCTGTAATTCGGGATGCCCCTCACTGCCTTTAATGTGAAATATGGCTCACTGCCTGTAATTTGGGATGTCCCTCACTGCCTTTACTGTGGAATACTGCTTACTGCCTGTAATGTGGTGTCTGTAATGGTGTGATCGGTTGGAATTATGCACACTGTCTATAATTGGATGATTGGAAGGGGGTATTTTAGCGCACCATTTGGTTCAGAATATTTTTTCTAATTTTTCTCACGGAAAGCACTGCATAGTCTCTCTACAAACCAAACAATACTAATAAAACCAGCAGATAAAGGCGGCGCCATAGTAGTACTAGATTATGACTTTTATCATGCTACAATAGTGTCCCAGCTGAATGATTCCATTGTATACCTGAAATTGCTCAGTGATCCATTACTAACAATTAAACGTGAATTGGATTCCCCAATCAATAGAGTTTTTGATCATAACATCATTGACACCAAGTTTTTCTAAATACTGAATATCCCATAACAACTATTTTTTACATCTGACCCAAAATGTACAAACACCCAACCCGCCCACCTGGTAGACCGTGTCAGAGAACCAGGACTGTTCCCTCTGTAGTCCAGCAGAGGGCGCCTGTTCACTTATGTCGGAGAACCAGGACTGTTCCCCCTGTAGTCCAGCAGAGGGCGCCTGTTCACTTATGTCGGAGAACCAGAACTGTTCCTCCTGTTGACCAGCAGAGGCCGCCTGTGAGTCCTCTCTACTGAGCATGTGCAGGGGCCTATAAAAACAGACAAGGCCTGTCCTCAATTGCCAGTTGGTCTTTTTCCTGCATGCTCCTGAGTTCTTGTGATTCCTTCCTGTGTACCGACCCGGCTTGCTTCTCACTACGATCCTGCTTTCCTGACTTCGGCTTTGTTTCGTGACCACGATCCTGTTCTGCCTGCCCACAACCTCTGCTTGTTTCTCGACTTTGATCCAGATCTGCCAGCTCACGACTTCAGCCTGCCTCATACTCCCAGATCAGCTCTGGTCTGTCTCCTACCCGGAATTCTGCAAAACCCACTCCTAGGTTGCCTGACCTGGGGCCTTCCTGCAGCCAGCCTATCCTCACCATCAGAGGCTCTAGTGAATACCAGGTTGGTCCTTAGACTCCAGGCTTCCCGGTCGAGAGGTGAGCAGAGTTGCAGTCTCAGCAATCAGGGTTCACACCCGGTGTTCTTTTTTATTTATTTATTTTTTTTTTTTTGGCTCAGTTAAGATCTTCATAATTGTTTTCGTGTGAGTCGTTCATCTGGTGAGGTAGATCACTTTAACATCATTGCCAAGGTTAATCTACTTACTTGTGGCTATGTATAGTGTACATTTCACCTTGTGTATTTGTGTATGAGCTTTTTTTTTTTCCCCCAAGCTCTACCCCCCTACCCCTTCCTACCCATAAATTGCCCCCCCCATGAACCCCGTATGCCCCCTCCCCCCAGAACTGATTGCCACGGATATAAGTAAATACTTGTAGATACATCAACGCCTATACCTAAGTAGGTATATTTATAAATACACACGCCCGGTTTGGTACGTGTACATGCACATATACACACTTATTCTGCCGCAATAGGAAGAAGGAAGAAAAGGAATAAAAACCTCTCTCTCTTCCCCCCGTCTTCTTACTTATTTGTCGTTCTTCCTATCTCTCTTATCTTGGATTATCTCCCCAAACCCTTGTAGTAGAGACCAGGTCTCCCCCGGTTCTGTCAGCGCTGATTCTATTTCTACGATTTTTAACATCTCCTGTTTCCATTTTTTGAAGGTGGGAGGATTTGTTCTGCTCCAGTGTTTGACTATGTAGTGTTTTGTGCCCATTATAATGAGATTAACTAGGAATCTTGCAGCTATTGGGTGATCTATAATTGGGTGATTTAGGAGAATTCGTGACTTACACAGCGGGATAATTATTCCCGCTCCTTTCTCTGTGAAGGTTACTATATATTGCCAGAGATTCTTGATATGTACACATTCCCACCATATATGTTTTACTGAGGACGGGAAGAGCCCACACCACCAGCAAGAATATGGGGTCATGTTATTGTTGTAATCGGTGGTTAGGTAGTACCGTGTGATATATTTGAAACTAAAGATTCTTAAGTTTGTGGACTGTATGAGGGCATTTTCTTTGTAAATATTCTGCCAATCAGTGTCAAGTAGTGGAGTCTCAGTATCTCCCTCCCACATTTTCTTGTAGGGATCGGGCTTGTTGTAACCACAGAGTGCTCTATAGTATTGTCTTAGTTGCCTTGGGTGGGTATCTATTGAAAATAATAAAGCTTGTACACTGGATAGGGGAGGGATTGAGGCTGGTTGTTTGTTGTCGCGAAGAATATTATTAGCTTTGGTGAATTTTAGTAGGGTATTCACGTCCTTTTCTACTTTAGCTTTGGGATATATTTGGGGCAGCTCTATTTCTTTTAACTAGATATCCTGAACCCTGATATATTCCCTCGGAAAAGGTACGTTAGTGCTGTGTTCGCCGAGTACATATTCAATATCTATATGTTTTGCCAATGTTAGTAATCTTTGTGGGAGAGGGGATTTAGATTGGTTAAGAATCAGTTTTTTTAAGAAGGAGAGAGTTGACTTGACCAGGGAGTGTGCTGTACATCTCAGAGCTTCAGTCAGGGTTTTGAGGTTTAATGAAAATACTTCATCTATTTTGATGGGGTGTAGTTCCAGTTTGTGAAGGAACCCCACTTAATTTTTCTTAAATTTCTCCTCCCTGTTTTTATTCCAGACTTTAATGGTCCCTTCTAATTCCATCTTCCCCTTAATAATAACAAGGTAAATTTCTCTTGGGTCTGTGCCCCTTGTCAGGAGACAAATGGCAGGGATGTGTGAAAGCTCAGATCAAACCCCCTGGGGTGTTTGATTCCTGCCTTTTGTCACAAGCTAGGCTGCAGCCAGCATGCCTCCTGCTGTTGTAGAACACCCCCAGCTGGGAAGTTGCCAGTGAGGCTACGTCTCAGGAAATCTCATACTGGGGAGGTGTCAGAACCACAATTAAGAAGACAGAAGCCCGGCACCGATAGTTTATGGGCCGTATCGCGGACGCCATGTGTCTTAATGCCAAACCGGTTACAGAACCAGAACCGGCTCCCAAAACCGCACCGGAGCATAGTAAAAAACAGGCCTAGAAACAAGACAGAGACCAGTAAACGGAGAACTAAGGTTCTGGACTGAATTAAGACCCGGTCCCTGGACTTAACGCGTTCAGGTGCGCCTGGCCGATAGGTTGGTACCGCTTGCAAGGCCATGTGACCCCCCTGCTCCAAGTTATAGCTCCTAAAAGGGTTTCAGGGCAAAATCCCACTCTAAAAAATGGGAGGTAACATCCCCTCCCACAATGGGGAGGGGAGATGGAGAGCCTGGCAGCATAAATAGGATTGTCAAAAACCAGGCTGGTGTCACTCAACGGGAGGGAGTTATGCGGACGGCATACCCAGGGGTGTCCACCACCATCACCATAACCATAAGCTCTTGACACACCCCCTTGTAAGAGCTCCTCACCATGCTGCATGCTTAAGGTAAACTTTGCTTGTTATTGTCTCTGTGTATTGCATATCTGTTGTACCCACCTCAGAATCGCATAGTTATTTAATCTGTAATATTCCATACTTCTTTATAGTTAAATGCTTGTAAACTCTGCCTAGCGTGCTTATAGCCATTAAAACGTATATTTAATTGAGCTGTCTTCTTGCCTTAAACCCGGAATTTGTGTGTCCAAAGGCGGTTTGCCTGGTTACCCTAATAATAAGAGGGTCGGACAAGGTTTTGGGGAACCCGGTGGGCGTGTGCGGCGGTCTCTGGTTAGTAGTGGGACCACGTGACGCCCCGGTTTCCTGACAATTTGGTGGCAGCGGTTTGGGATAAGGCAAATAGTGTAAGTGAGTGTGGGCCCCATACTCTCATACACTAAAGATTACTAGCAGCGGCTTTTCTGTTGCTGGGATCTTAAGATCAGCTCAACGCTAGGCATATTCTGAGAGTGTTTACAGTAGTTGTGTGATTACAGTGTGCAATAGAGCAGTTGCAGGCATGGCAAGTGGCACCAGGGCCAGAAGCAGGGATGTGGCTGCCGATGATATACTGGGTGCAGAGGGGCCCAGCCAGGGCTCTCCCAGAAGCCGGTCATCAGCCCTCAGCATCCCGCAGGACCGAGCCCCGCCTGCCGGTCCTCCCAGCCAAGCCGGCTCAGTCACTCTCCTGAATGCTGCTGTGGCAAGTCTTCAGACGGGAGACCACGCCACCTACGCGCTCCTCATGCATGAACACCAGGTGCAAGCTGAACGGGAGCAGATGCAGGCTGAACGTGAGGAACGCCGGGCGCAAGCTGAACGGGAGCAGATGCAGGCTGAACGGGAGGAACGCCGCGCGCAAGCTGAACGCGAACACCAGCTCCAAGTTTTGCAGCTACAGCTTCAACACCCTCAACCCAGCCCATCTGGCAGCGGGCCCCCCGAGAACCAGGCCCCAAAGTCGCGTGCAGAGGATTTCCCCATCCTGGACAAAGGCACAGATCTGGACACATTTCTGCTGGCTTTTGAAACCGTTTGTCATCAATACCATGTGCCGGAGGATCAGTGGGTCAGGTACCTAACCCCCCGCCTTAGGAGTAAAGCCCTGGAAATCTTTGGGTACCTGCCCAGCGAAACCACCCTGAGCTATGAGGGGGTCAAGCAAGCCCTGATCCGACAATATAACCTTACCCCGGAATTTTATCGCAAGAAGCTGCGGGGTCTGCGACGGGGCCCCAGCGACAGCTGGGCTGATCACATGAGGGCGCTACAGAGAGCAATTGAGCAGTGGACCACCGGCTTAGGAGTCACCTCCATCCAGCAGCTGAAGGAGCTGACTGCCATAGAGCAGTTCCTCTGGAATTGCTCTGACGAGCTGCAGCAGTTTCTGCATGACCGGAAGCCAGAGGGGGCCTCAGCAACGGCCGCCCTTGCAGATGAGTACAGTCACAACAGAGCCCAGGGGCCCCGGAAACCTGCCAGCTGGAAAGTGGGTAAGCCGCCGCTGGCGTCTGTTGTACGTGCCCCTCAGCCCAGGACCCCTGCCCCACCCCCTTTTCCAGGCAAGGGGGACCCCCACTGTGCCACCACTGCAACCAACCAGGACACTTCAGGACCGACTGCCCCCAGCGCCAGCGGGGTGCGGCCCAGCGCCCCTCCACTGTGTTATGTGTTGGTGAGGGGGCAGGGCGATATCGGGACAACATACAGCCCGTCACTGTAGGCCAGGCTGTGGCCATGGGACTTAGGGACACCGGTGCTGAGATGACCCTGGTGCGACCAGAGTTGGTGTCCCCACAGGATTTGGTGCCCGGGAAGACCCTTATGGTCTCCGGCATTGGAGGAACTGAACCAGCATTGCCTGTTGCCAAGGTTTATTTGGACTGGGGTGCTGGACAGGGTGTGCGGGAGGTGGGGGTGTCGCCGAATATCCCTGCCAGTGTTTTGCTAGGGACAGACTTGGGGCGGCTAGTATCTCACTATGTGGCCACTGAACCCCCAAGGTCTGGTCCCCTAGACAGTAATGTAATGCATGAGACAATGTGTGCGGTCGAGAGTAATGGTTATAACCTGCCTGCTACAGGGAATGTGGGGGTGGGTGAAGTGGGGTGTCCTTCTTCCCTCGGGGAAGAGGAGGGCGACCCAGTCGGTTGCAATCTCTTGTCCCCAGAGATCAACCCGACCACAAGGGGCCAGGGACAAGCAAGGGGGGTGGTAGGACCTGCAGATGAGGAAGGGGCTGTCCCAGGAGTTGTGGGGCCCCTAGCTGAATCCACAGTGCAGGAGGACTTCACTCCCGGGGTATTAAGGGCCCAGGCCGGCCAGTCTGGTCTGGCGACTTGGTTGGAGGCCAAAGGGGAACTAGCGCTACCAGCGGCCGCCGTGGCTGTGGCCGCTGTCACCCGCAGTGGGGGCGCTAGGGGCCCAGGGGCACCTCAGGGGCCTGATGGTGTGCTCCCTTCCAACCAAGTGGCTGCCAGGACAGATGGAGGTCAGGTGACAGATTTGGAGGAGCGGTCTGAGGACATGGCCGTCTCTTCAGTACTGGCCACGTCCAGCCAGGGGTTTCAGGCGGCTTTGGAAGCCGATGACAGCCTGAATGCTCTCAAGGAACAGGCGGCTCAGCCTCCCTCGGGCTCAGACAAAGAACGAGTTGTCTCGGACCAAGGACGGCTGTACCGCATGACGGTCTCGCAGGGTTCACCAGAGGAGTGGCCTAGGGACCGACAGATGGTGGTCCCCTACCCCTTCCGGGCGGAGTTGTTGCGGGTTGCGCACGAGATTCCGATGGCGGGACACTTGGGGGTCACCAAGACCAGAGCAAGACTAGCCCAGCACTACTGGCCAAAAATGGGGGCTGATGTGGCCGCCTACTGCCGTTCGTGTGAGGTCTGTCAGAAGGTGGGGAAGGCCGGGCCTCACCCCAAAGCACCGCTGGTACCTCTGCCAATTATAGAGGAGCCTTTCAGGAGGGTAGCTGTGGATTTGATCGGACCCCTGTCCATCCCCAGCAGCTCCGGGAAACGCTTCATACTAACGGTAGTAGATTATGCCACACGGTACCCGGAGGCAGTGGCCTTATCATCCATTCGGGCCGACAAGGTGGCCACTGCCTTACTGGAAATATTTTCTTGAGTAGGCTTCCCCCAGGAAATGCTCACTGATCGGGGAACCCAGTTCATGTCACAGCTGATGGAGTCTCTCTGTAAGCAGATCCAGGTGCAACATCTGGTGACCAGCCCGTACCACCCACAGACCAATGGTCTCTGTGAACGGTTCAACGGCACTCTGAAGCAGATGCTGAAGATGTTGGTTGATGCCCACGGGCGCGACTGGGAGCGGTATCTCCCTCACCTACTGTTTGCCTACAGGGAGGTCCCACAGGCCTCAACCGGGTTCTCCCCCTTCGCGCTCCTGTACGGACGACGTGTGCGGGGACCCCTGGCCCTGGTGAAGGAGGCTTGGGAGGGGCATCTGGCCCCCCCCCAAGGTGTCAGTCATCGAGTATGTGATGCGCTTCCGGGACAAGATGCAGGCCTTGGCGCAGCTGGTGCACGACAACATGGTACAGGCCCAGGCCGAGCAGAAGAGGTGGTACGACCAGAACACCTGTGATCGGACCTACCAGGTGGGCCAAAAGGTGTGGGTGCTGGTCCCGGTACCCCAGGATAAGCTTCAGACGGCCTGGGAAGATCCCTATCTCGTGCACCAGCAGCTCAATGCCGTAACGTACCTAGTCACCCTAGACCCTGCCCGAGGACGGCGGAAGGCCTTCCACGTGAACATGATGAAGGCACATTATGAGCGGGAAGCGTGTGTTCTCCCGATCTGCAATCTGCCAGAGGAGGGGGAAGCTGAAACCCTTCTGGATGTGCTGGCCCAGGTCAAGGAGGGGGAGACCCTTGAGGATGCCCAGATTGGTCCCCAACTGACAGCCGACCAACGGGCCCAGCTCTGGGCCACCCTGCACCCCTTCCGAGACTTGTTCAACAGCAAGCCCGGACGAACTAAGCAAGCTGTCCACCATGTGGACACCGGGACTCACCCTCCGATCCGACGGGCGTCCTACCGTGTCTCCCTGGAGGTCCAGCAGCAAATGCGTCAAGAGATTGACGAGATGTTGCAGCTAGGGGTCATCCAAGCATCCAACAGTGCTTGGGCCGCCCCGGTGGTCCTTGTCCCCAAGAAGGACCGGACCCTCCGGTTCTGCGTGGACTACCGGGGACTCAATGCTGTCATGGTTGCCGGTGCATACCCCATGCCGCGCATCGATGACCTCCAGGACCAGCTGGCCGGGGCGAGGTACCTGACCATCATGGACCTGAGCCGGGGATACTGGCAGATTCCGCTGTCCCCCGAGGCTAGGGAGCGGTCAGCCTTCATTACCCCATTCGGACTATACGAATCCACCGTCATGCCGTTTGGCATGAGAAATGCCCCTGCCACTTTCCAGCGGATGGTCAACACCTTGCTCCAGGGACTAGAGGGGTACGCAGCTGCGTACCTGGATGACATTGCCGTCTTCAGTCCCACCTGGGAGGAACACCTAGAGCACCTGTCGCAGGTGCTCGGGCGGGTCCGGCGAGAAGGTTTGACCATCAAGCCAGGAAAGTGCCAGTTGGGCATGGGCGAGGTCCAGTACCTAGGGCATAGGGTAGGAGGGGGGACCCTGAAACCCGAACCGGGGAAGGTGGAGGCAATCGCCTCCTGGCCAACCCCTAGGACCAAAACCCAGGTGCAGTCCTTTTTGGGCACCGCTGGATACTATAGGAGGTTCGTTCCCCACTATAGTACCCTGGCCAAGCCTTTGACGGACCTCACCAGGAAAAAGCTGCCCTCCGCGGTTAATTGGACCCGTGACTGCGAGACAGCCTTCCAGGCACTGAAAGATGCCCTCTGCAGCTCTCCCGTACTCCAAGCGGCCGACTTTGCGCGGCCGTTTATAGTGCAAACGGATGCCAGTGATTGTGGCCTCGGTGCCGTGCTGAGCCAGGTCGACCCGACGGGTCAGGAGCACCCCATCTTGTACTTGAGCCGCAAGCTCCTACCCAGGGAAGTGGCATATTCAGTCATGGAGAAGGAGTGTCTCGCCATTGTATGGTCACTGCAGCGGCTGCAGCCATATTTGTATGGTCGCCACTTCATTGTGGAGACCGATCATAACCCCCTCCGCTGGCTACACATGGTTTCTGGAACCAATGGGAGAGTGTTGCGGTGGAGCCTGGCTCTCCAACAGTACCAATTTGACATCCGCCACAGAAAGGGCCGAGACCATGGAAATGCAGATGGCCTATCCCGGCAGGGGGAGGTAGCCAGTGGGTGCATGGGTCAGCACCGACAGGTTCTGGCCCCTAGCACCCTCTAAAGAAGGGAGATGTGAAGGAACCCCACTTAATTTTTCTTAAATTTCTCCTCCCTGTTTTTATTCCAGACTTTAATGGTCCCTTCTAATTCCATCTTCCCCTTAATAATAACAAGGTAAATTTCTCTTGGGTCTGTGCCCCTTGTCAGGAGACAAATGCACACGTCCCTTAGCTATGCGGAAGAGATGTTTGGCAGGGATGTGTGAAAGCTCAGATCAAACCCCCTGGGGTGTTTGATTCCTGCCTTTTGTCACAAGCTAGGCTGCAGCCAGCATGCCTCCTGCTGTTGTAGAACACCCCCAGCTGGGAAGTTGCCAGTGAGGCTAAGTCTCAGGAAATCTCATACTGGGGAGGTGTCAGAACCACAATTAAGAAGACAGAAGCCCGGCACCGATAGTTTATGGGCCGTATCGCGGACGCCATGTGTCCTAATGCCAAACCGGTTACAGAACCAGAACCGGCTCCCAAAACCACACCAGAGCATAGTAAAAAACAGGCCTAGAAACAAGACAGAGACCAGTAAACGGAGAACTAAGGTTCTGGACTGAATTAAGACCCGGTCCCTGGACTTAACGCGTTCAGGTGCGCCTGGCCGATAGGTTGGTACCGCTTGCAAGGCCATGTGACCCCCCTGCTCCAAGTTATAGCTCCTAAAAGGGTTTCAGGGCAAAATCCCACTCTAAAAAATGGGAGGTAACATCCCCTCCCACAATGGGGAGGGGAGATGGAGAGCCTGGCAGCATAAATAGGATGGTCAAAAACCAGGCTGGTGTCACTCAACGGGAGGGAGTTATGCGGACGGCATACCCAGGGGTGTCCACCACCATCACCATAACCATAAGCTCTTGACACACCCCCTTGTAAGAGCTCCTCACCATGCTGCATGCTTAAGGTAAACTTTGCTTGTTATTGTCTCTGTGTATTGCATATCTGTTGTACCCACCTCAGAATCGCATAGTTATTTAATCTGTAATATTCCATACTTCTTTATAGTTAAATGCTTGTAAACTCTGCCTAGCGTGCTTATAGCCATTAAAACGTATATTTAATTGAGCTGTCTTCTTGCCTTAAACCCGGAATTTGTGTGTCCAAAGGCGGTTTGCCTGGTTACCCTAATAATAAGAGGGTCGGACAAGGTTTTGGGGAACCCGGTGGGCGTGTGCGGCGGTCTCTGGTTAGTAGTGGGGCCCCGATTTCCTGACACAGTTGTTGCCAGACCTCCTTTTTTATCTGGGATTTCCAGTTGAAGATCCTTTGGAGCTGGGCTGCTTTATAATATTGTCTAAGGTTGGGGGCGCCTAACCCGCCGTAATCCGTGGGTCTGCTTAAATATTCGTATTTAGTCTTGTGTTTTCTCCCTCTCCATATAAAGTCTGAAATAATACTGTTTAATTCAGAAAAATACTTTCCTGGGATATTAATTGGTAAAGCCTGATAGAGATAAATTAATTTAGGAAGGAAGAACATTTTTAATAAAGAGATTCGTCCCAACATGTTCAGGGGTAACTTATTCCATTTCTTTGTTGAGTCTCTTAACTTTGGGGAAAGAGGGGTGTAGTTTGCCCTGAATAGGTGCCTAGGGTTTCGTTTTATGTTTATTCCGAGTTATTTAATATGATCTTCCTCTAAATGAAAGTTGGCCATTTTGCGGAGTTCCACGAGTTCCTTTGGAGGAATATTTAGAGGCATGATTAATGATTTTTCTATGTTTAGTTTAAAGTTGGAATATCGACCAAATGTTTCCAGTGCATGTAGACACCGCGGAAGTGATTCCCTAGGATCTTCTAAGGTTAGTAATATGTCATCAGCATAAGCAAGGATTTTTATTTTGTTATTACCAATTCCAATACCTTTAATCATAGGGTCGTCATTGATTGAGCGGAGTACAGGTTCTAGGTGTATATTGAACAGGGAGGGAGATAGGGGGCAGCCTTGTCTGGTGCCATTTCCTATTTTAATGGGATTAGTAAGAGAGCCATTTATATCTATTTGTGCGGACTGGTTCCTATATAGACTCATAATTTTAGCTATAAGTGTAGGTCCTATGCCGTTTTTTCTTAGTACAGCCTCTAGAAAGTCCCATGAGACCCTATCAAACGCTTTTTCCGCGTCGAGGGCTATTATGTTTGCTTTAGTATTATTTTTATTTATTATTTATGCTGTAATAGCTAGTGAGATATTTTGGTGTATACCTATGGTGGGGATGAAACCTGCTTGAAAGGGAGAGATGATGTACTTTGTAACTTCCTCTAAGCGTTTGCTGATGATTTTTGCGTATATCTTTAAGTCTATATTTATAAGAGATATAGGTCTATAGTGTGCGCAGTTAGAAGGGGTTTTGCCTGGTTTCGGGATTAGTTTGATAATTGCAGTATTCATCTGTTGACTCAAAAGATATGAGTCATCTAAAGAGTTGAATAGTTCTAATAGGTGTGGTGCCAACTCATCCTTAAAAGCTTTGAAGTATTCAGCAGGGAAACCATCACTTCCGGCTGCTTTCCCGATTTTTAGGTTGTCTATTGCCCATATAACTTCCTTGAGATTTATTGGGTTATCAGGAGTATCTTTTAGATCTTCTGGGATTGTTGGATTGTTTATTCCTTTAAAACCGGTGTTCTGACAGTACCAACTGGCCAATAATGAGCTCTGGCGGAGATCACCCGGCTTTTGACGCTTTGGTTCAGCAGATGACCGCTCTGACACAGGCGGTGGGCAATCTACATGGTGGATTTTTACAGCTGGAGTCCCGCCTGGATACGCTGCAAGCCAGCCTTCCTGCCGCTACTAACCCTGTCCCGCCATCAGCCTCTGTTATGCCTGCAGCTGCCGACGATGCCAGATCTGCACCCAGTACCTTTGAACCTCGCATACCTTTGCCTGAACGTTTTTCTGGAGATCGCAACCGTTTTCGATCGTTTAAAATAGTTGCCAGTTGCTGTTCGATCTCCAACCCCAGGCTTACCCCACAGAGGTCATCAGGGTCAAGACAGTTATCTCCTTGCTGCTGGGGAACCCTCAGATTTGGGCTCATCGCTTACTTGAACAATCAAACCCTATCATATCCTCTCTGGAGTCCTTCTTTAATGCTATGGCGACTATGTATGACGACCCTGGGCATATAGCTTCAGCTGAGGCTGTGCTTCGGACCCTTCTCCAGGGACGCCGTCCTGTCGAGGAGTATGTGGCAGAATTCCGTTGCTGGAGTACTGAGACTCTTTGGAATGACCCTGCTCTCTGTCATCAGTTCCGTTTAGGTCTGGCCGATTCTGTCAAAGATGAACTGGCTCATTCCGATCTGCCCGCATCTCTGGAGGAATTGATCAAACTCTCCATCAAGATTGATAGGAGACTAAGAGAACGTCGTCTTGAGAAAAGTAATCCTCAGTCGCTCCATTTGGATCCTCCTCGTGCTGATGCTCCCAGTTCCTGTCCACCCTCCACTGCTATTAACAGTGGTTCGGAGCCGATGCAACTCGGGCCCCGATTTCCTGACACAGTTGTTGCCAGACCTCCTTTTTTATCTGGGATTTCCAGTTGAAGATCCTTTGGAGCTGGGCTGCTTTATAATATTGTCTAAGGTTGGGGGCGCCTAACCCGCCGTAATCCGTGGGTCTGCTTAAATATTCGTATTTAGTCTTGTGTTTTCTCCCTCTCCATATAAAGTCTGAAATAATACTGTTTAATTCAGAAAAATACTTTCCTGGGATATTAATTGGTAAAGCCTGATAGAGATAAATTAATTTAGGAAGGAAGAACATTTTTAATAAAGAGATTCGTCCCAACATGTTCAGGGGTAACTTATTCCATTTCTTTGTTGAGTCTCTTAACTTTGGGGAAAGAGGGGTGTAGTTTGCCCTGAATAGGTGCCTAGGGTTTCGTTTTATGTTTATTCCGAGTTATTTAATATGATCTTCCTCTAAATGAAAGTTGGCCATTTTGCGGAGTTCCACGAGTTCCTTTGGAGGAATATTTAGAGGCATGATTAATGATTTTTCTATGTTTAGTTTAAAGTTGGAATATCGACCAAATGTTTCCAGTGCATGTAGACACCGCGGAAGTGATTCCCTAGGATCTTCTAAGGTTAGTAATATGTCATCAGCATAAGCAAGGATTTTTATTTTGTTATTACCAATTCCAATACCTTTAATCATAGGGTCGTCATTGATTGAGCGGAGTACAGGTTCTAGGTGTATATTGAACAGGGAGGGAGATAGGGGGCAGCCTTGTCTGGTGCCATTTCCCATTTTAATGGGATTAGTAAGAGAGCCATTTATATCTATTTGTGCGGACTGGTTCCTATATAGACTCATAATTTTAGCTATAAGTGTAGGTCCTATGCCGTTTTTTCTTAGTACAGCCTCTAGAAAGTCCCATGAGACCCTATCAAACGCTTTTTCCGCGTCGAGGGCTATTATGTTTGCTTTAGTATTATTTTTATTTATTATTTATGCTGTAATAGCTAGTGAGATATTTTGGTGTATACCTATGGTGGGGATGAAACCTGCTTGAAAGGGAGAGATGATGTACTTTGTAACTTCCTCTAAGCGTTTGCTGATGATTTTTGCGTATATCTTTAAGTCTATATTTATAAGAGATATAGGTCTATAGTGTGCGCAGTTAGAAGGGGTTTTGCCTGGTTTCGGGATTAGTTTGATAATTGCAGTATTCATCTGTTGACTCAAAAGATATGAGTCATCTAAAGAGTTGAATAGTTCTAATAGGTGTGGTGCCAACTCATCCTTAAAAGCTTTGAAGTATTCAGCAGGGAAACCATCACTTCCGGCTGCTTTCCCGATTTTTAGGTTGTCTATTGCCCATATAACTTCCTTGAGATTTATTGGGTTATCAGGAGTATCTTTTAGATCTTCTGGGATTGTTGGATTGTTTATTCCTTTAAAACCGGTGTTCTGACAGTACCAACTGGCCAATAATGAGCTCTGGCGGAGATCACCCGGCTTTTGACGCTTTGGTTCAGCAGATGACCGCTCTGACACAGGCGGTGGGCAATCTACATGGTGGATTTTTACAGCTGGAGTCCCGCCTGGATACGCTGCAAGCCAGCCTTCCTGCCGCTACTAACCCTGTCCCGCCATCAGCCTCTGTTATGCCTGCAGCTGCCGACGATGCCAGATCTGCACCCAGTACCTTTGAACCTCGCATACCTTTGCCTGAACGTTTTTCTGGAGATCGCAACCGTTTTCGATCGTTTAAAATAGTTGCCAGTTGCTGTTCGATCTCCAACCCCAGGCTTACCCCACAGAGGTCATCAGGGTCAAGACAGTTATCTCCTTGCTGCTGGGGAACCCTCAGATTTGGGCTCATCGCTTACTTGAACAATCAAACCCTATCATATCCTCTCTGGAGTCCTTCTTTAATGCTATGGCGACTATGTATGACGACCCTGGGCATATAGCTTCAGCTGAGGCTGTGCTTCGGACCCTTCTCCAGGGACGCCGTCCTGTCGAGGAGTATGTGGCAGAATTCCGTTGCTGGAGTACTGAGACTCTTTGGAATGACCCTGCTCTCTGTCATCAGTTCCGTTTAGGTCTGGCCGATTCTGTCAAAGATGAACTGGCTCATTCCGATCTGCCCGCATCTCTGGAGGAATTGATCAAACTCTCCATCAAGATTGATAGGAGACTAAGAGAACGTCGTCTTGAGAAAAGTAATCCTCAGTCGCTCCATTTGGATCCTCCTCGTGCTGATGCTCCCAGTTCCTGTCCACCCTCCACTGCTATTAACAGTGGTTCGGAGCCGATGCAACTCGGGCCCCGATTTCCTGACACAGTTGTTGCCAGACCTCCTTTTTTATCTGGGATTTCCAGTTGAAGATCCTTTGGAGCTGGGCTGCTTTATAATATTGTCTAAGGTTGGGGGCGCCTAACCCGCCGTAATCCGTGGGTCTGCTTAAATATTCGTATTTAGTCTTGTGTTTTCTCCCTCTCCATATAAAGTCTGAAATAATACTGTTTAATTCAGAAAAATACTTTCCTGGGATATTAATTGGTAAAGCCTGATAGAGATAAATTAATTTAGGAAGGAAGAACATTTTTAATAAAGAGATTCGTCCCAACATGTTCAGGGGTAACTTATTCCATTTCTTTGTTGAGTCTCTTAACTTTGGGGAAAGAGGGGTGTAGTTTGCCCTGAATAGGTGCCTAGGGTTTCGTTTTATGTTTATTCCGAGTTATTTAATATGATCTTCCTCTAAATGAAAGTTGGCCATTTTGCGGAGTTCCACGAGTTCCTTTGGAGGAATATTTAGAGGCATGATTAATGATTTTTCTATGTTTAGTTTAAAGTTGGAATATCGACCAAATGTTTCCAGTGCATGTAGACACAGCGGAAGTGATTCCCTAGGATCTTCTAAGGTTAGTAATATGTCATCAGCATAAGCAAGGATTTTTATTTTGTTATTACCAATTCCAATACCTTTAATCATAGGGTCGTCATTGATTGAGCGGAGTACAGGTTCTAGGTGTATATTGAACAGGGAGGGAGATAGGGGGCAGCCTTGTCTGGTGCCATTTCCTATTTTAATGGGATTAGTAAGAGAGCCATTTATATCTATTTGTGCGGACTGGTTCCTATATAGACTCATAATTTTAGCTATAAGTGTAGGTCCTATGCCGTTTTTTCTTAGTACAGCCTCTAGAAAGTCCCATGAGACCCTATCAAACGCTTTTTCCGCGTCGAGGGCTATTATGTTTGCTTTAGTATTATTTTTATTTATTATTTATGCTGTAATAGCTAGTGAGATATTTTGGTGTATACCTATGGTGGGGATGAAACCTGCTTGAAAGGGAGAGATGATGTACTTTGTAACTTCCTCTAAGCGTTTGCTGATGATTTTTGCGTATATCTTTAAGTCTATATTTATAAGAGATATAGGTCTATAGTGTGCGCAGTTAGAAGGGGTTTTGCCTGGTTTTGGGATTAGTTTGATAATTGCAGTATTCATCTGTTGACTCAAAAGATATGAGTCATCTAAAGAGTTGAATAGTTCTAATAGGTGTGGTGCCAACTCATCCTTAAAAGCTTTGAAGTATTCAGCAGGGAAACCATCACTTCCGGCTGCTTTCCCGATTTTTAGGTTGTCTATTGCCCATATAACTTCCTTGAGATTTATTGGGTTATCAGGAGTATCTTTTAGATCTTCTGGGATTGTTGGATTGTTTATTCCTTTAAAACCGGTGTTCTGACAGTACCAACTGGCCAATAATGAGCTCTGGCGGAGATCACCCGGCTTTTGACGCTTTGGTTCAGCAGATGACTGCTCTGACACAGGCGGTGGGCAATCTACATGGTGGATTTTTACAGCTGGAGTCCCGCCTGGATACGCTGCAAGCCAGCCTTCCTGCCGCTACTAACCCTGTCCCGCCATCAGCCTCTGTTATGCCTGCAGCTGCCGACGATGCCAGATCTGCACCCAGTACCTTTGAACCTCGCATACCTTTGCCTGAACGTTTTTCTGGAGATCGCAACCGTTTTCGATCGTTTAAAATAGTTGCCAGTTGCTGTTCGATCTCCAACCCCAGGCTTACCCCACAGAGGTCATCAGGGTCAAGACAGTTATCTCCTTGCTGCTGGGGAACCCTCAGATTTGGGCTCATCGCTTACTTGAACAATCAAACCCTATCATATCCTCTCTGGAGTCCTTCTTTAATGCTATGGCGACTATGTATGACGACCCTGGGCATATAGCTTCAGCTGAGGCTGTGCTTCGGACCCTTCTCCAGGGACGCCGTCCTGTCGAGGAGTATGTGGCAGAATTCCGTTGCTGGAGTACTGAGACTCTTTGGAATGACCCTGCTCTCTGTCATCAGTTCCGTTTAGGTCTGGCCGATTCTGTCAAAGATGAACTGGCTCATTCCGATCTGCCCGCATCTCTGGAGGAATTGATCAAACTCTCCATCAAGATTGATAGGAGACTAAGAGAACGTCGTCTTGAGAAAAGTAATCCTCAGTCGCTCCATTTGGATCCTCCTCGTGCTGATGCTCCCAGTTCCTGTCCACCCTCCACTGCTATTAACAGTGGTTCGGAGCCGATGCAACTCGGGGTTTCTCACCCCTCACTGACATCTGAGGAACGCCTTCGCAGACGCCAGCACAATCTGTGCCTTTACTGCAGGGAAGCCGGCCACTTCCTCTACAGATGCCCAGTCCGTCCTCCAGGTAGGAGGTTACCTACTAGACATTATTCGGGCTCCCTCCTGCTTTCTGGTGCTAATCATGTTTCTGTTTCGCTCCAGTTGCCCGGAAGAAAAATTGAGGTGGCAGCCATTATCGACTCTGGAGCCTGCAGCTGCTTTATGGACCTAGAATTTGCCAGGACCCATGACATTCCTTCCAGACAACGCCCCTTTCCACTTACCATTTCCTTGGCTGATGGTTCCCTGCTCAAGACCGGTCCTATTACTTTACAAACTTTGTCCTTATCAGCATGTATTAATCCTGATCATTTTGAATGGCTAAGTTTTGATCTCATACCATCCCCTGCTTTTCCTGTCATTTTGGGTTTACCATGGTTATTGGCACATAACCCTTCAATAAATTGGTCCACGGGTACAGTGCTCTTCGAGTCTCCTTATTGTTGTCATGCCTGCTTTTCCAATTCTACTACCAGGCACCTACTAGCTCTGACTGATTCTGCCAAGGAACAGGATATTCAAAGCTTACCTGAAGCCTATATGGATGTTAGGGGTGTCTTTGACAAAAAGGGAGCTGACACTCTTCCTCCCCATTGGTCTTATGATTGCCCAATTTAACTTTTGCCTGGGGCATCCATCCCTTTTGGCAGGATTTACCCGCTATCTGATCCGGAGTTGTTAACCCTTCGTCAGTATCTGGATGAAAATTTGAAGAAGGGTTTTATTCGGCCTTCCACTTCCCCCCCAGGTGCTGGTATTTTCTTTGTAGGCAAGAAAGATGGTTCCTTACAGCCCTGTATTGACTACAGGGAACTGAACAAGGTCACTGTCAAGAATCGCTACCCTCTACCCTTGATTTCAGACCTCTTTCAGCGCCTTAAAACTGAACAGATTTTTACCAAGTTTGACCTCAGGGGGGGCATACAACCTCGTCCGAATAAGAGAAGGGAATGAGTGGAAAACGGCATTTCGAACTCGTTACGGACACTTTGAATATCTTGTCATGCCTTTCGGTTTGTGCAATGCCCCGGCAACCTTCCAACACATGGTCAATGACATTTTTAGGGACTTACTTGATATTTTTGTCATTGAGCACTTGGTTGACATTCTCGTCTTTTCTGAAAACCTGACCGAACATCGGGAACATGTGCGAACAGTACTCTCACGACTTCGGGCACATCAACTCTTTGCCAAGTTAGAGAAGTGCGAATTTGAAAAAGCATCCATCTCTTTTCTGGGGGTCCTCATCTCGGATCTGGGGTTCTCCATGGACCCTAGTAAAGTTTCGGCTGTACTTTAGTGGCCAGCACCTACCTCCCGAAAGGAGGTCCAGAGATTCATTGGATTCGCCAATTTTTATCGCCGGTTTATCAGTAACTTCTCTGCCATAGACCGGCCTATCACGGATCTAACAAAGAAAGACAAGACCTTTGAATAGACTGAATCTGCTCAGCAAGCCTTTCAGACCTTAAAGGAATGCTTCACTTCTGCCCCTGTTCTCACGCACCCGGACTCTTCCTTACCATTCATCTTGGAGGTTGATGCCTCATCCATTGCTGTGGGGGCCGTCCTATCGCAACGTTCAGGGGAGAAGGCCGTTCTGCATCCGGTCGCCTTCTTTTCTAGCAAATTGTCAGTTACTGAACGCCTGTATGACGTAGGAGACAGAGAACTTCTATCCATTAAATTGGCTCTTGAGGAATGGCGGTACCTGTTAGAGGGAGCAGTTCATCCTATTCTGATCCTGACTGATCACAGAAACTTGGAATATCTACGTTCTGCCAAACAATTAAAACCTCGTCAGGTGCGTTGGTCCCTGTTTTAATTTTCACATTACCTATCGGCCGGGCAGCCGTAACACCAAGCTTGACGCTCTGTCCCGATTGCCGCTTCCAGACACTTTGGATGAGGCTGATTCCTCTGAACTACCAATCCTCCCAGAAGGACATTTCTTGGTATTAAAATCCGAACTCATCTCTAAGATCCGGAGAGCCTCCTTGGAATTACCACTTGAAGATTGTGAAGACCTGCCTTGCTCTGACGGTTTATTTATCCATCAAGGCAAGATATTCATACTTAGGACTACCAGAACTGCGGTTTTACAGACTTTTCATGACCACCCCTTGGCAGGGCACTTCGGACTACACAAGACCTTGGAGTAGATCCGTCGGCACTTTTGGTGGCCTTCCTTGAAGAAAGACTAGGTTTCCTTTATCGATCTCTGCCGGAATTGTGCCCGAAGTAAGGGTTCTTCTCACAAGCATATACTCGCTCAAGCGTTCATCAGGGAGGTGGTCCGGCTCCATTGTATACCCACCGAAATTGTCTCAGATCGAGGATCTCAGTTTACGTCGCAGTTTTGGTCCCGTCTGTGTGAAGCGCTCCAAATTTCCCTGGCTCATTCATCTGCCTATCCTCAGTCGAATGGGCAATCGGAACGTACCAACCGCTTGAACAATACTTACATTGTTATTCTTCTGCCCTGCAAGACGATTGGTATCGGCTCCTACCTCTGGCTGAGTTCGCATACAATAACTTCTGTCACAGTTCCACTGCCAGGTCACCATTCTTCGCAAATTTCAGATTTCATCCCAATATCTTGCCAGACATGCCTAAAGAGGTGAACTTACCTGCTGCTCAGGACTTGACCTCTTCCTTGGCAGAGACACATCGTGAGTTAAGGGAATGTCTTCTCAAAGTTCAGGAACAGTATAAAAGGAGTGCCGATCGTCATCATCAGGCCTCCCCAGTATATGCTGTCGGTGACAAAGTCTGGCTATCCACCCGAAACCTCGAGCTAGGTTGTCCTTCTAAGAAGCTGGGCCCTAAATTTATTGGTCCGTTTCTCATTAAGAGGCTTATTAACGCAGTGGCCGTGGAACTTCGCTTAACGGCCTCCCTTCGCATCCATCCAGTGTTCCATGTCTCTTTACTTAAACCTGCACCAGTTTCCGAAACCTTAGATGACGGTTCTGAGGATGAATCAGAAGAATATGAGGTTGAGCAAATTTTGGATGCCCATCGCAGAGGAATGGGTCTTCAATATTTAATTAAATGGAAAAACTATGGAATCGAAGAGAGTTCTTGGGAGCCGTCTAGGAATGTCCATGCTCCTCGTCTGATTAGGGACTTTCATAGGTTCCATCCCGAGAAACCTGGTCAGCCGGAGGCCTCCCTTAAGGGGGGGGCAATGTCAGAGAACCAGGACTGTTCCCTCTGTAGTCCAGCAGAGGGCACCTGTTCGCTTATGTCGGAGAACCAGGACTGTTACCCCCTGTAGTCCAGCAGAAGGCGCCTGTTCACTTATGTCGGAGAACCAGGACTGTTCCTCCTGTTGACCAGCAGAGGCCGCCTGTGAGTCCTCTCTACTGAGCATGTGCAGGGGCCTATAAAAACAGACAAGGCCTGTCCACAATTGCCAGTTGGTCTTTTTCCTGCATGCTCCTGAGTTCTTGTGATTCCTTCCTGTGTACCGACTTCGGCTTTGTTTCGTGACCACGATCCTGTTCTGCCTGCCCACGACCTCTGCTTGTTTCTCGACTTTGATCCAGATCTGCCAGCTTACGACTTCAGCCTGCCTCACACTCCCAGATCAGCTCTGGTCTGTCTCCTACCCGGAATTCTGCAAAACCCACTCCTAGGTTGCCTGACCTGGGGCCTTCCTGCAGCCCAGCCTATCCTCACCATCAGAGGCTCTAGTGAATACCAGGTTGGTCCTTAGACTCCAGGCTTCCCGGTCGAGAGGTGAGCAGAGTTGCAGTCTCCGCAATCAGGGTTCACACCCGGTGTTCTGACAGACCGATAGTCACAGGAACAGACTCGGTGTTCCAGAATCCAGCTATCTTTTTGGATAGAGTACTACAGCCAAAGGTAATCCAAATCAGATCTTATCTACAGGACACAGGGGATTTCTTAAACAAAACAAACAATCTAGGACCATTACCAGCAGATACTAAACTCTGTAGCATGGATGGTAGTTCACTGTATACTTCAATTCCACATGACCTGGGGCTACAGGAAGTGCACACAGCTTTAAATGAGATGGATGGGTCATTGGCTTTCAATAAGTTCTGCATGGACTTGCTCACTTTGGTGTTGACAAAAAATGACTTCCGGTACTCCAACCATTTTTTCCTAGAAACCCAAGGCACGGCGATGGGGTCCAATGTGGTCCCATCCTATGCCAACCTGTTCATGAACTCATTTGAGGAAAGCTACGTGTACACTGACGTGGCATTTAAGACTCATATTCTACTGTGGACTGTGGCAGGGACCTGAGACTGCTCTCATCAGATTCAGGGACATACTCTGAACAGACTCTGAATCTCGGAACAGTTAACATTGGCTGAAAATTCCAGATTAAGATTGTTGTCATTACAGTGATTGATAAAGCAATGTAAGTCTTCATTTGCTCCTGTTCGAATAAGGAACAGATCCTCAAGGTATCTGTGGTATGTGGCGATATAAGGGATTGGATTCGCCATATACTTGGTGGTGGTCCCACCAACCCATGCCAATGTAGGCAATAAGGGGGCACCCATAGAGGCCGCTCTTTGTTGTAAATAGAACACAGAATCAAACACAAAATAATTGTATGTGAACAAATATTCAGTGACCATAGTGATAAAAAGGCATAAATCTTGATTAAAGTCAGAATAGTATTGTAGGTGAATTAAAGGGATGAAACATCCATTGTACATAACATAAATCCTGTTTCACATTTAATAGTAGGCAGTATCTTAATCAAGTTTCCCATGTCTCGTAGAAAGCTAGGGAGACGTAAGACCAGGGGTTGGAGCATGTCATCAACCACTGTCCCAGGGGCTCATTAAGGCCCCCTATGCCAGCCACTATGGGCATTCTTTTTGGTGGTTTATTTTTTTTTGTGTATTTTAGGTAGGTGGTGAAACAGAGGGATCACTGGGTCGTAAACCTTGAGGTGTTCCGCAACCAAGGACACCCAGTGACACCTTCATCCATGATTTAGTAGGTTCCCTCTTTAAGGTGGTGGTGTCAGACAACTGGCGTAGAGCCTCATCTCTATAAGCTGATCTATTAAGCACAATAACCTTGCCCCCTTTATCAGCCTGTCTTATAATGATGTGCTCATTGTTTTTAAGGCTGAGGAGTGCTTTAGACTCATCTGATGACATATTCTGAGTCTGTCTATGTTGTATGCAAGTTTTCTTGAAATAGAGTAAAATATTGCCCCTAGATTGTACCGGGTAAAAATCCAGGTTACTGATTCAGGATGCCCTCGGAGTGCTGATACATGAGAAGGCTGATTTTTGGCCTAATTCAAATTGAAGCTGTTCTATATCTGTCACTCTACAATATTCCTGAAAATTTACACCAGGTAAAAGACTTATACCTGATGCGGATGGGGAATCCGATGTATCATGTTCTCGTGTGGGACTACCCTCGGTCAAATGTAAATCAGAAAAAGTTAATGCTCTGACAAATTTATTAACAGTGAGGATAGTACGGAATAGTCAGACAAATTCAAAACATTATAAGCAACTAATGTCTCCCCCTCCAGGGACCGTACCTCGGCCTGCCCTCCTACATAATTTCCTCTTTTAAACGGGTCACCATGTGAGTGTGGTATCCGTGGCCGGGATCTCCTAAAGAATCCTCACTATTATAATTGCGATTGTTAACCGCCTGAGCTGCTTTTTCTGCTGCTTCGAATAGGATGACCCTCTGTTGATTCAGTATGGTCATTAGTGATGTCGGACTGATCTGTATTGGAATCTGATGTTAAAGTGACCGTTTTAGGTCACTTTTGGCCTCTAAACCCATAGTAGATTTTTCTAATGAGGCCTGCAGATCATCCAATCTCTGCCTCGATACTCCACAAGCATGCCCATCAGTAATAAAAAAACTTCAGTCAATACATTGTTCCAGCGTGTTTTAAAGGTATCCGGAGCTCAAATGTGGGAAATTCCTTAATTCCTTAATCCTGAGCCCACGAGGTATCATCCGATCATCAATATACTTGGAAAGCGTGGACATATACCACCATATACGGGTTTCCTTATTAAGAAGATCCCCATGTAATTTAAATAGTGACTGTAGATCCACTTGAGGCTCAGATGATTCCAAAGGTTTTGATGAAAAAGTATTTAGTTGCGCTAGACATTTATGTTTATCCATCAGCATAAGGTCCACATAACATCATTATATTTGAAAATAAAAACCACACCAAAATATTACCTGCCCTTTCCCACAATCTATAAGCCTCAGCCTAGCCAAAATGTATCCAAAGCTGGGGGATGAAGCAGCGATTTTCCTTCATGTTGCCTTAGCTCTGCCCCTTCACACAAACCTCCACTCCCTTAAGGCGTGCAAATTTTGAATTTTACAACAAGTTAAAACACCTGGGAAAGAGCAATAAAAGATGGAAAATCAGGCTCACCAGTCAAAAACCTGCAGCTGCTCTTCCTATGGTGGATTCGCCAGCTCTTTTTTTGAAAAACAAAAAGTGACACCGCAAAAGCACTCCAAGACCCTGGCGCTTACCCTTACCATCATGATCTGTAAACAGCATAGCGGAGGAGGCATTGTGGGTCCATCTAGATCAGAGGAGTATAAGGGCCCAGGAACAGACAGGGTTTCCAATACCCCCGCTTTCAAGGTAAAATCCTTAAAAACAAAAAAGTAAATGGGAAAGATACAGATACACAAGAAACTGGATTAGGAGGGAATCAGCCGGAAGTATATAGGCCATGAGGAGGAGCAGCACCTTTGTCTTGCAGTCCACACCCTTCGACCGAGAGGTCAACCCAATCATCACTGAAATCCTCTGAAGTCCCCAATGCAGCAAGGGCACCAGCACCACATAAAAATGGAGGGTAAGCATGTCCACGATGTGGAACACCTTGTTCTGTTCTCCACTACATCAACCACCATCATGTTGGATAAACTGGGCTTACAAGCTTACAGCTTGTCTACATTTAAGAAAGCAAATGGTGCTGTTACCAAAGCTTTTCGGAAGTCTCTATTGTACACTCTCTAGTGTGTTGTATTTCCTGCACATCGAGCAGTGATGTGTTATGCACCATGTAAGGTTATACCACTAATGTCTATCTGGATTTGGACTCCACTTCACCCATCACTCAAACACTTCGGATAGGTCTCAGAGTACCAGGAGTCAGACTCACATGGTGGATGAGTATCTGTCAACACATCTCCTGGAACTGAGCAGTGGGTACTTCCCATCCCATTCAATTTCTGGGTTGGTAAATTAGACATGTGGCCAGAGCTTACCCTCTATGCCTTGGAGGCGCTGGCCTGTGCTATGGCAAATGCCCTATCAGAACGTGTTTACATCACCGACAAGAGAATCCACCTGTTCCCAACCATTGTGGACAAACTTCCATTCATTAAGATGGACCTGGCGTGGATCCCATTGAACTTGGCTGTGCCAGCATTTGAGTGAGTAGTTAAAATGTTGCCTACCTCCTCCTCTTTCACCTACACCACCTCCTATTTCTCTACCTCTTCCACTTACATCTGTCACATCTGACACCTGTTAAAAATTATTTTATTTGTTTTTAATCAATTTTTTATTTATTTATGTAATTTGTGTGAGGCGAGGCATCTATTCCTTCCCTCAAATCTCCTGCCGCTGCCTCTGCACCACGATCCTCCTCTGCCATAGTCTGCCGCTGTCATGTCCTGGGATGCTTACATATATAACTTTGTGGATGATGCAGTGTGGATGGAAGCCACCATCTACAGCTTGAACCCCCACACTGGGTGTGGGTGGCTTGGCCCAGCTGCCTGCTCGCCAATATAACACCACAGAAGTTTTTGGTGATCGTGTCTGCTTCATTGACGTCTGGACAATGAACACCAGTGGCCTCACCTACACAGTCATCATCAGGACCAAAAAATTTATCATTATCCTTGAAAGAGGGGAGGGCATCCATGATGGAGCTCTGAACCAAAAATGCTACAATAAAGTAAAATACCTGAAGAGTGTAGGCTATTGACAACTCGTTGCTAACATCTCGGTCTGCCTGTTCCAGCTGCCAACATCACTCACTGATTTGCTTTTGTTGTCACCCACTGTCCTGTCCCCTTTCCCTATTTTCTACCCCATTCCCTGCCTCCCCAATTTTATCATTTTAAGTTATTGTTGACCCCTTCTGCACGCCCCCCCAATCCGAGCGTGGGACACGCAGGGAGTTTTGTCCCACAAAACTATATCCACAGCCGCCCCTCTTTCCAGGCTTCTACTTACCTCCTCATAGAAGCCAATCAGGTTAGTCTGGCAGCTTCTGTCCTTAGTAAAACTGTGTTGGTTGTCACTTATAATATTATGGATAGTTACATATTTGTGTATGTTGTCCCTTAATAGTCCCTCAAGCAATTTCCCCACAATGGATGTTAAGCTAACAGGTCTGTAACTGCCCGGAGAAGACCTAGAGCCCTTTTTAAAAATGGGCACCACATTTGCCTTGCGCCAGTCCCTTGACGCTATACTAGTTGCTAGTGAGTCTTTAAAGATCAACAACAGAGGTGACAAGATAACGGAACTGAGTTCTTTGAGAATTCTTGGGTGGAATCCATCTGGTCCTCCAGTCTTATTCACATTTAAATTATTTGGTTTTTCTTGGATGATATCCATGTTTAGCTTGTTAATTATTAGACTTGGACTATTGCTATCAGTGGCATCTCCTGTGTTGGCTCCTTGCTCTTCTCTTGTGTACACAGAGCTAAAGAATCCATTCAACAGCTTTGTCTTATCTTCATCCCCAGTGACCATTTTCCCGTTATCATTAATTAGGGCACCTACCTGTTCTGATTTAGTTTTCTTCAAATTAATATATTTAAAAAATCGTTTAGAGTTTGTTTTTCTTTCTTTGGCCACAGCTCTTTCATTTTGTGCTTTTGCCAACCTTATTTCTTTCTTACACATTTTATTTACTAGTTTATACTTCTCAAGTGTTACAGCTGAGAGTTCAGCCTTGTAATGCTTAAATGCCCCTTTTTTGTTCTTTATTAACTGCAGGTGTCAGCCATGAGGGGTTTAATTTTAGCCGCTTATATTTGTTACCCGTAGGAATACATTTTGCAACGTTGCTACTCACAATTGATTTAAAGCACTCCCATTTGGCATCTGTATCCTTATTCCTAAACAGATGCTCCCAGTCAATGTCCTTGAGTGCAGCTCTGAGCCTGGGGAAGTTGGCCTTTCTAAAATTTAATGTTTTTGCCTTCCCAGGCAGAAAATCTTTCTTACAGTTTATGTTAAATACAATTATATTGTGGTCACTGTTACCAAGATTTTCACGGACTGTTACTGTCCCTATCAGGTCATCATTATTTGATCTAGCATCACCCCTAGTAGTAGAACTGATTCATATAATTATCTTGTAGCAAGCTGAGGAATGCTCTCCCCCTTGTAGTGGAAGCCGAATCATGTCGATTCCTTGATAGTTGAAGTCCCCCATCACCACCACTGTACCAGCTTGTGACGCCTGCTCTATCTGTTTATGCAGTTGACCCTCTATTTCCTCAGTTATATTTGGGGGCCTATAGATTACATCAAACTGTACTTTAGCATTGTTTACATCGCCCCCTACTTCTACCCGCAAGGATTCTACATCCTCACAATCTTCTGCTAGTATCCCCTCATTAATATATGCTTTGAGTTCTTGCTTTACATAAAGACACACTCAACCCCCTTTCCTTTTTGCTTTGTCTTTCCGAAAAAGAGCAAAACCTTGTAGATTGACAGTCCAGTCATGTGTGGAATCCAGCCATGTCTCAACCACACCAACAACATCAATATTCTCTGCCAGCACCAGAGCCTCAAGCTCCCCCACTTTACTTGCCAGACTTCTGGCATTTGTGAACATACACTTTATGTTCCTATCTAGTTTGACACATTGGGGTATAGTATTAGTTCCTGCAGTAATGCATCTGTCTAATTTTTTACTGCTGGTTTGCAACACATGGATCTCCTTATCCATCATAGCAGTCCTCCCCCCTTCTAATTCTCCACCCACCATCATGTGCTGTCCCCTAAGTAACCTGTCTTCACTTTTGTTTTCACTCTTGCCCTCCCCCCTCATCTCTAGTTTAAATAACTCTCCACCCCCTCTAGTATCCTCTTACCCAGCACAGCAGCCCCCCTTCCATTCAGGTGCAAATGATCTGTGGAATACAGTTTGTACCCCAATGAAAAGTCAGCCCAGTGCTCTAGGAACCCAAATCCCTGTGCCCTGCACCAGGACTTGAGCCATGCGTTTAACTCTCTAAGCTCCCGTTGTCTTTCATGTGTAGCGCATGGCACTGGCAGTATTCCAGAGAATACAACCTTGGAGGTCCTTCCTTTAGTTTGGTACCTAATTCCTTAAATGTATTCTTAAGGATCCTCCATTTTCCATTAATTCTGTCATTGGTCCCCACATGGACCACGACAGCTGGGTCATCCCCAGCCCCTCCCAGTAATTTGTCCACCCTTTCCACCACATGCCGAACCCTGGCACCAGGCAGACAGCAAACCATGTCTCAACCACACCAACAACATCAATATTCTCTGCCAGCACCAGAGCCTCAAGCTCCCCCACTTTACTTGCCAGACTTCTGGCATTTGTGAACATACACTTTATGTTCCTATCTAGTTTGACACATTGGGGTATAGTATTAGTTCCTGCAGTAATGCATCTGTCTAATTTTTTACTGCTGGTTTGCAACACATGGATCTCCTTATCCATCATAGCAGTCCTCCCCCCTTCTAATTCTCCACCCACCATCATGTGCTGTCCCCTAAGTAACCTGTCTTCACTTTTGTTTTCACTCTTGCCCTCCCCCCTCATCTCTAGTTTAAATAACTCTCCACCCCCTCTAGTATCCTCTTACCCAGCACAGCAGCCCCCCTTCCATTCAGGTGCAAATGATCTGTGGAATACAGTTTGTACCCCAATGAAAAGTCAGCCCAGTGCTCTAGGAACCCAAATCCCTGTGCCCTGCACCAGGACTTGAGCCATGCGTTTAACTCTCTAAGCTCCCGTTGTCTTTCATGTGTAGCGCATGGCACTGGCAGTATTCCAGAGAATACAACCTTGGAGGTCCTTCCTTTAGTTTGGTACCTAATTCCTTAAATGTATTCTTAAGGATCCTCCATTTTCCATTAATTCTGTCATTGGTCCCCACATGGACCACGACAGCTGGGTCATCCCCAGCCCCTCCCAGTAATTTGTCCACCCTTTCCACCACATGCCGAACCCTGGCACCAGGCAGACAGCAAACCATTCGGTTGAGGCGGTCTTGGTGACAAATAATTCTATCAGTCCGCCTGATAATAGAATCCCCTATGACCACTAACTGTCTAGTCCTACCTGCAGTCCCAACCACCCGCTCACTTGCTGGGCTGTTCTCCCGGCTGTTAGGGAGAACAGTATCCGCTATTGCTGCCATTTCTGAGACTGACACTCTTGCATCATTACCCAACTTGGCAATTTTGCTAGGGTGCGCAGACACAGGAATGGCCTTCCTTTTCTGTGCACCCTTTCTACTCCCTCTATCTACATTTACCCAGCTACTTATCTGCTCCTCCTGTATCTACCCCATTTACTACCTGCTCAGTGAGCAGAAAACTCTTTTCCATATTGTCAATCCTCCTCAGTCTTGCATTTTGCTCCTCCAGATCTCTAACCCGAGCTTCCAGGTTTGCAATTTGCTCACATTTACCACAGCGGTATTCACCTGGGAACTGCTGCTCCTGAAGTGTATACATATGACAAACTGTGCACTGAAGTAGACCTCCAATATTGCTAGCCATTATCCTAGTTACAATACAGCAGTAAAAACTATTTTAGTGCTCACAGTTGCAGCAACTTTGGCTTTTAACTTCTAATTTTAGCACATGGGCAATAAGAACACTTGAAGTCCCAATCTAAAGTCCCTTAATGAAAAGTAATACAACCTCACTTGTAAATACAACTGGAACTCGCAAAAGCTCCTGAACTCGCTTTAAACCTCAAACATTAAATCTTATTTATATAAAGCAATGCTTCCCTTCCAAATGGCAGTCTCTGTCTGGCAAACAGTCAGAAGGCTGGGCTTAGCTGAAATAAATAGGCTGCTAATTAGGCAGGACCACCCCCTCCCAGGTAACTGCTTTCTATCAGATGGGAGCAACCAATGTAATGCAAGAAAGAAAGGGAAAAAAAAAAAAACTAATCTTTTTTTTTTTTTTTTTTTTCCCTTTTCCTTCCCTTGATGCTAAAGTCAAGATATATAATATCCAATGACTCACCCTGATGCAATCTTGAACTTACCTCCTTTTAAAGGCTGATTAGGTTTGTCTGGCAGGAGTGATGCCTCATAAATCCAACTGGTCTGTTGTTCCCAGGTTCCCCCCTAGATCCCTTTTTTGAATATTGGCACCACATTTACCAGGCGCCAATCCCTTAGACCAGTGACATTTAAAGCGGTCCTTCACTCTAAATAAGAGTCTATCTTACATGTTTCCCACACCCTGTACATACAGATTGCTCACATTAAAAATCATCCTACCTGCATCTACTGCATGTTATGAGATTTTAAACATCCAAGATGGCGGCTCATGGAACATCAGGCAGCCTGCAAACAGGAAGTGCCTTCTGACTGTGCTGCTCTGCATTCTGGGATTGCTGACCTTTTCCTGACCCCAGCTCTGCTCTGTCTGAGCAAAGCACAGCTATAACCCGCCCCCCTGTGCTTTATCCCGCTCTCCTCTCCTCAGTAAGTGTGATGCTTCTGAGTCAAGATGGCGGCGCCCGTATCCTAGGGTCCTTAACAGAGTTGCAGCCCATTTGGGGAAAGAATAATAAGTAAGTGACTAAAAACTTATTATTTTGTATTAATAGATGCTGGGGAATCTTTTTATAAGGGTTTGGACTTTTCAATAAATCATGGGGAAGGTCCGATTGAATGGAGGGTGGAGGTAAAAGTTGTTTAGTAAATTTGCTCTTTCTCCTCATTCCCCTCTCTATAGGCGTCCCCTCCTTGATTTTCAGGGGATCCACACCCTCAGGTTTGTATCTTTTACTGTTTATGTAGCTAAAGAATAATTTGGAGTTAGTTTTAGTCTTTCTGCCTCCTGTTCTTATCTGTTCTTCTTTATAGTGTTTTAATGCTTCCACTGTGCCTTTAGCCACATCGGTTTACATGTGTTTCTAAAAGTTTTATTCCTGTAATATTCTATCACAAGGAAATTGTATTCACAATCACAAGAAATGTATTTCACAAGAAATGTATTGTACAAGTATGTATGTATGTACAAGAAATGTATTCTATCACAATGAAAATTGAGGATTTCTTTGAAGGTATGCCATTTACTGGACATTTTCCCAGTCAATGCAGTTTAGGGCATCTCTAAGCTGGTCAAACTTTGCCTTTTTGAAGTTCCTTGTTTTTGTGGCTCCATGATAAGACACCCTAGTGACTGCTAAGTGGAAATTAATAATATTATGATCACCGTTTCCAAGGTGTCCCCCAACCTGTACCTTGTTACTTTGTCTGGTACATTGGTTAGTATTAGGTCCAATATGGCTCTCCCTCTTGTTGGAGCTTGTACTTGCTGGGAAAGGTAGACATCTTTTGTTTTAGATTGCTTTCAGCATGCCAATCTATATCTGTATAATTAAAGTCCCCCATAATAACTACTTCATTTAATTTAGCGGCTATATCTATTTGCCTTAGCATCAAGTTTTCTGTGGATTTGGATATATCTGGAGGCTTGTAGCAAACCCTCATCAGTATTTTATTTTTGTTTATCCCTCCTTGTATTTCTACCCATACAGACTCCACATAGTCATTTTTCTCACATATATCCTCCTGCAGACCGGGCTGTAGAGAGGATTTTACAATTAAAAAACAAAAGATCCAGGCGTTTGCTCCTCAGGATGCTTTTGACAAAAGGGCTCCTCAGTCCCTTAACAAACAGTTAACCCAGCCAGTGTTCCGTATGGGCCATAGTCACGTAAGCTGTAGACTCCTTCTTCCTAACATCCACCACAATGTCCGGCAAGGATTTTAGCGTACTCCGGGATAAACTCCCCTTTCTTTTGTACGCGTTCCATGAACTTGGCTCTTAGCACATGTAAAGAAGCCCTATCCCTGTATATTCTTTCCAACAGCTGCTCAATTTTATCAAAGGGAGCACTGTGCACATCACATGCCCCAAATCACGTTTTAAAACTTCTTTAGTGCTTCACTTTCAGTGGGGGCATCCCATGGTGTCACAGCGTGCTAGCATTTGCCTTGAAAGAGTACCTGCATATTTAGCTTTTCCTTTTGTATCAAAAACACGTTTTAAAACTTCTGTAGTGCTTCACTTTCACAGCAGGCATCCCATGCCAGCCCATGGTGTCACAGCGTGCTAGCATTTGTCTTTAAAGAGTACCTGCCTATTTAGCTTTTCTTTTTGTAACAAAAACCATGTTTTAAAAGTTCTGTAGTGCTTCACTTTCACTAGGGGCATCCCATAGTGTCACAGCATGCTAGCATGTGTTTTAAAAGAGTACCTGCCTATTTAGCTTTTCCTTTTGTAACAAAAACCATGTTTTAAAACTTCTGTAGTGCTTCACTTTCACTGGGGGCATCCCATGCCAGCCGATGGTGTCACAGCGTGCTAGCATTTGTCTTTAAAGAGTATCTGCCTATTTAGCTTTTCCTTTTGTAAAAAAAAAACATGTTTTAAAACTTCTGTAGTGCTTTACTTTCACTGCGGGCATCCCATGATGTCACAGCATGCTAGCATTTGTTTTTAAAGAGTACCTGCATATTTAGCATTTCCTTTTGTAACAATAACCACGTTTTAAAACTTCTGTAGTGCTTCTTTTTCACTGGGGGCATCCCATAGTGTAACAGTGTGCTAGCATTTCTCTTTAAAAAGTACCTGCATATATAGCTTTTCCTTTTGTACCAAAAACCATGTTTTAAAATTTCTGTAGTGCTTCATTTTTACTGCGAGCATCCCATGCCAGCCCATGGTGTCATAGGCTGCTAGCATTTGTCTTTAAAGAGTACCTGCCTATTTAGACTTTCCTTTTGTAACAAAAACCACATTTTAAAATTTCTGTAGTGCTTCACTTTCACTGGGGGCATCCCATGGTGTCACAGCGTGCTAGCATTTGTCTTTAAGGAGTACCTGCCTATTTAGTTTTTCCTTTTTTACCAAAAACCACGTTTTAAAACTTGTGTAGTGCTTCACTTTCACTGGGGGCATCCCATGCCATCCCATGGTGTCACAGCGTGCTAGCATTTGTCTTTAAAGAGTACCTGCATATTTAGATTTTCCTTTTGTAACAAAAACCATGTTTTAAAACTTCTGTAGTGCTTCACTTTTACTGGGGGCATCCCATGCCAGCCCATGGTGTCACAGCATGCTAGCATTTGTCTTTACAGAGTACCTGCTTATTTAGCTTTTCCTTTTGTAACAAAAAACACATTTTAAAAAACTATAATGCTTCACTTTCACTGGGGGCATCCCATGGTGTCACAGCGTGCTAGCATTTGTCTTTAAAGTGTCTTTAAAACCATGTTTTAAAATTTCTGTAGTGCTTCATTTTTACTACGAGCATCCCATGCCAGCCCATGGTGTCATTGCCTGCTAGCATTTGTCTTTAAAGAGTACCTGCCTATTTAGCTTTTCCTTTTGTAACAAAAACCAAGTTTTAAAACTTCTGTAGTGCTTCACTTTCACTGGGGACATCCCATGGTGTCACAACGTGCTAGCATTTGTCTTTAAGGAGTACCTGCCTATTTAGCTTTTGCTTTTGTAACAAAAAACAAGTTTTAAAACTTCTGTAGTGCTTCACTTTCACTGGGGACATCCCATGGTGTCACAACGTGCTAGCATTTGTCTTTAAGGAGTACCTGCCTATTTAGCTTTTCCTTTTGTAACAAAAAACACATTTTAAAGTTTCTGTAGTGCTTCACTTTCACTGGGGGCATCCTATGGTGATACAGCATGCTAGTATTTGCCTTTTAAGAGTAACTGCATATTTAGCTAATCCTTTTGTAACAAAAACCACGTTTTAAAACTTCTGTAGTGCTTCACTTTCACTGGGGGCATCCCATGCCAGCCCATGGTGTCACAGCATGCTAGCATTTGTCTTTAAAGAGTACCTGCCTATTTAGTGTTTCCTTTTGTAACAAAAACCATGTTTAAAAAGTTCTGTAGTGCTTCACTTTCACTGGGGGCATCCCATAGCAGCCCACGATGTGACATTGTATTTGCCTTCATCTTTTGTTAGAGCACCTGCCTATATCGCTCTTGTTTTAAAAAAAAAAACACATTTTAAAACTGCCTGTAGTGCATTTAGCTCTGACCAGGGGCATCCTATTTAAGGCCATCTGACAGTGTCTTTTTGAATTAGCTTTTAGCTACAGTGTCTGCCTATTTTGCTCTAACTTTTCTACACACCTGCTGTTGTTCAAAAAATACTGTTTTAAATGTAGTGTAGCATATTGTTTTCCCCTCCTATACTCTCCTATACTAATCTAGGAGAGGCCTAGAATCATCAGGCAGAGGTCACAGCAGACTAGGGGCGAGTGGCAGCAGGAGTCGCAGTGAGAGGCCTGATCTCCCGGTATGTGCTATCGGTCTCGACCAGCAACGCATCTGTCATCATCGAATTGGTTAACGCAGTCATCCACTTCATCACAAGTGACATCTGACACCCCCAGTCAACAGTCGGTAGGTTCCTCGGACACAACCCTGAGTTGGCATGGCCCGGGAGCAGTCCCTGTCCATTGCCTCTGTCCTATGCCCCCCCCCAGTGACGTATCTTATGCTTTGGGTTCAGCTCCACTATTCAGTGAGGACGATCTGACTGAGGACAGTCAGCAGCTACTGCCCAGCCAAGAAATGGAGGGGACATCCTCCGCTTCTTTAGCTAGGCAGACAAAAACTGATGAGGAGAGTGGCGTGGGATGTGGTGTGGCGAGCGTTCCAGCTCCTGCAGCAGACACTGTTGAGGTAACCGAGAAGGTAATCATTGACCTGAAGACACAACTCAATGATGATGATGAAGCCGATCGCACTTGGGAGCCGGGTGCAGAATGGGCTTCATCATCATCAAGAGAAGAGGGTTGCAGGTTGCCCCTGAGTCAGAAGCTGAGGCAGCAAGGTGATAGCATGGTTGACATCTGGAGCTGTAACTATGGTCAGGGACAATACATGTCCTTTACGGCCCACTGGGTGAATGTGGTTCCTGCACAGCCACAACAGCAACTTGGACCAGTCACGCCGCTTAGGCCTCCATGCCTCTGCCTCCCCATCCTCTGCCGTCTCCTCAGCCTCCACTTTACGGTCAAGCCTCAGTGCCCATCCAGCCTACCATGTGTGCAGGGCATGGCGGTGTCACGCTGTGCTTCACATGGTTTGCCTTGGCGAATGGAGTCACACAGGGGAGGAGCTCTTAAAATTCATTCATCAAGAAATCAAAACATGGCTTACTCCATGAAAACTGTGAATGGGAACCATGGTGACTGACAATGGGAAGAACATCTTGTTTGTGTTGCGACAAGGAAACCTGAGCAATGCGCCCTGTATGTCACACGTGTTCAACCTAGTTGTCAAGCGTTTTCTGAAGTCTTCCCCCCATCTGCAAGACATCCTAACAATAGGAAGGAAACTTTGCATGCACTTCAGCCACTCCTACACCGCTAAGCACACCCTTCTTGAGCTACAGCGTCAGAACGGTATCCCCCGACATAGTCTGATATGCGATGTTTCCACCCGTTGGAATTCCACCCTCCATATGTTGGATCAACTATACGAACAGAGAAAAGCCATCACTGATTTCTTGATGATCCAAGCGGATAGGGGGACTCCTCTGTGTAACTAATGTAAACCAGTGGCAGCTCATACGTGACACCTGCCGTTTGCTCAGGCCCTTTGAGGAAGCTACTTTATTTGTCAGTCGCCAGGATTATGGGATGAACAACGTGATTCCACTGCTTCATGTACTACAACACATGTTGGAAACCATGGCTGGTCAGGGCACTGGAGACATGGCGCCTACATCTCACGGCCACATGAACCCCGTGGGAGATGAACTGGAGGAGGAGGATGAGGGGGAGGGGCACAGTTTAGGTTTGGTGAAATGGGCGGTTTATCTAGTCATCTGACAGGAGAGGAGGAGCAAGAGAAGCCAGAGGAGCTAGAGGGTTGTGAGGAAGGTGAGACAGAGGACCCAGACACAGCGTGGCAGTATGCATTGGAGATAGAAACAGGTAGTCCCTCCGAGTCACTTGCACAAATGGCAAGATGCATGCTCACGTGCTTGCGTAGTAACCACCGAATTGTCTCCATTTGTCAGCGGGATGACTCCTGGCTCTCCACCTTATTGGACCCTCGATACCGGCTCAAAATGGGGGGCATTTTTTACACCCACTGAGAGGGTGGGCCCTCTACACTCACCTTCCACTGCCATGGCTGCTAAGGGAGTGGCAGGAGCAGTAACAGCTCCATCAGCAGCAGCCTACAGTAGCTAATAAGTAGCTTTCTTCACTCACAAAGTGAGGCTACTCATGAGCAGCAGGAAGACCTGGAGCAGGACCTGAACCAGCAGGTTGTGTCATACCTTGACATGACCATGCCAACGCACCTTGAGGATCCGCTGGACTTCTGGGCAGGCAAACGTGTTTTGTGGCCGCAACTAGCAGAGTTTTCCCTGGGAAAGTGTGCCATCTGAGCGGATGTTTAGTGCAGCAGGGCCATAGTAACGCCAAGGAGAACTCGTCTGTCCACGAAAAATGGGGAGAGACTAACCTTTGTGAAGATGAATCAGGCATGGATCAGCCAGAATTTCCACCCACCAATGGCTGATGCATGGTAGTAGCTGATGCGTGGTAGCTCCTTATGCTGCTGACAACTCCAGGGTTGGTTTTCCAGGCAATATATGGGCTACTCATGCTACTGCCAACTCCAGGGTGTGTTTTTCAGGCAATATATGGGCTCCTTATGCTGCTGCCAACTCCAGTGTGTCTTTCAGGCAATATATGGGCCCCTTATGCTGCTGCCAACAACAGGGTGTGTTTTTCAGGCAATATATGGGTTCCTTATGCTGCTGCCAACTCCAGTGTGTCTTTCAGGCAATATATGGGCTCCTTATGCTGTTGCCAACTCCAGGGTGTGTTTTTCAGGCAATATATGGGCTCCTCATGCTGATACCAAATCCAGGGTATCTTTAAGGCAATATATGGGCTCCCCATGCTGCTGTCAACTTTAGGCTGTCTTTCACACAATATATGGGCTCCCCATGCTGCTGCAAACTCCAGGGTGTGTCTTTTAGGCAATATATGGGCTCCCCATGCTGCTGCCAACTTCACGGTGTGTTTTTAAGGCAATATATGGGCTTCACATGCTGCTGCCAACTTTAGGCTGTCTCACACAATATATGGGCTCCCCATGCTGCAGCAAACTCCAGGGTGTGTCTTTTAGGCAATATATGCGCTCCCCATGCTGCTGCCAAGTCCAGGATGTGTCTTTCAGGCAATATATGTGCTCCTCATGCTGATGCCACCTCAAGGCTCTGTAATTGTGCCACTCTGCGACAGCGATTCTAATAGCGATGCCTCTGATCTGCATGTCATACTTCTTTACAGAATTATTTCACCAACCCAGCACACATCCTATGCATATTACAGCAAGGCAAAATGTTCTACAACCCTATTGAGGCTCTAGGAAGGCCAGAAATAGCTGTTTTTAATAGCGATTCACTGCGAATAAATTCGGACCAAAACAAATTTTTCCTGAAAATTCGGCGACTCGGACGAAACAAATTTTTCAAAAATTCGCTCATCTCTAATAATAGTAATAATAATAATAATATATTTGTTTTCTCTGTCCCTGCCTCCCCAAAGCACCCGGGGGGGGGGGGGGAAGAGGGGTCCAGGCCATTTGGCTGTGTTCAGGATGTAGGATGGGGGGCAGCAAAGCTGGCCCCTGTGCCCTGTTCCTACAAGCCCTGCATAGTTGGTCCCGGGCTGGGTAGGGGAAACCGCACATCATTTTTTGTGGATTTTTAAGCCGTAAAATTCCCTAAAAATGGTGTCCACCCCCCCCCCCCCTTCAGGAAGGGGTACCCTATGCCATTGTTTTCAGTTTAAGCCTTTGTAGTGTGGATAGTAGTTGCATTTTATTTGTAAATGTTATAAAGTGCTCTTTTAAGTTTGGGGGGTCTCCTGGGCAAGAATGGGGGGGGGCTACCGATAAATATGTGGTACCGTTGTAATTGGGAGAAATGGGGCTTTCACATGCAAGGTTTTCTCTAATAAAGTAAATGTTTTATTTAAAATAAAGGAAAATAATTCTAAAAAATATATATTTTTTAATTTTAGTTTTTTTAATTCAAAAACATTTTTTACAAACAAGACATTTCATGTTAAAGCCTAAATATGCCGCAAAACGGTGGTGAAAAATGACCTCTCAACAGACAAAATTTCAAGTAGGCTGGCAATTAAAAGGGTTAAAAGTAGCTATGCATGTTAGGTATTGTTCTGCTCGGGGGACCATACGCTTTCAGATTTAGCTTGTGTTTTTTGTTTCCATATTGATTTTTTAAGAAAATGTGTTTTTTAGTCTGTTTTTTGATAAATTCGTTTTAAGGAAACCCTGTGCAACCTAAGAATTCTTCTAAAACGATCTAAAATAATGAGCCCACTACAACAAGCTGTATACGTTTAGAAAGCTTAACATGTTCTTTCAGGGAATATATGGTTTGTGGGGGGGTATTCCAAATGTAAAAGGGTGTTTTGGTAGAAAAAGTTCAAGGTGCGCAGTTTGTCTGCGGGGTTGACATTTTCAAGTAAAATTACCGTTACGTGCATGCTTTACTTTGGGGTGTTTGTCAACTCTTCCCTTGAAAGTAGCTACCGTATTTTTCGCCCTATAAGACGCACCTGCCCATAAGACGCACCTAGGATTTGGGGGAAGAAAATAAGAAAAAAAAATTTAAAACCAAAAACGCACCATTACAGACAGTGTGGCATTCCCCTATCCAATTCCCATAGGCAGTGTGGGATGCCCCCATTCCATAAACAGTGTAGCATGCCCCCATCCCATTCCCCGTATATCCAGTGTGGCATCCCCCCCTCCCATTCCCCATATACCCATTGGCTGTGTGGCATCCCCCTCTCCCCCCATTAGAGTAGGCTGTGTGGCATCCACCTCTCCCCCCATTCCCATTGGCTGTGTGGCTTTCCCCCTCCCCCCATTAGTATAGGCTGTGTGGCATCCCTCTCTCCCCATTCCCATAGGCAGTGTGGCATCCCCCTCTCCCCATTAGCATGGGCTGTGTGGCCACCCCCTCCCCCATTCCCATAGGCTGTGTGGCATCCCCATCTCCCCATTCCCATAGGCAGTGTGGCATCCCCCTCCCCCCATTCCCATAGGCTGTGTGGCATCCCCATTCCCATAGGCTGTGTGGCATCCCCCTCCCCCCATTCCCATAGGCTGTGTGGCATCCCCCTCCCCCCATTCCCATAGGCTGTGTGGCATCCCCATTCACATAGGCTGTGTGGCATCCCCCTCTCCCCATTCCCATAGGCAGTGTGGCATCCCCCTCCCCCCATTCCCATAGGCTGTGTGGCATCCCCCATTCCCATAGGCTGTGTGACATCCCCCTCCCCCCATTCCCATAGGCTGTGTGGCATCCCCCTCTCCCCATTCCCATAGGCTGTGTGGCATCCCCCTCCCCCATTCCCATAGGCTGTGTGGCATCCCCCTCCCCCATTCCCAAAGGCTGTGTGGAATCCCCCTCCCCCCATTCCCATAGGCTGTGTGGCATCCCCCTCCCCCCATTCCCATAGGCTGTGTGGCATCCCCATCCCCCCATAGGCTGTGTGGCATCCCCCTCCCCCCATTCCCAAAGGCTGTGTGGCATCCCCATCCCCCCATTCCCATAGGCTGTGTGGCATACCCCTCCCCCCATTCCCATAGGCTGTGTGGCATCCCCCCATTCCCATAGGCTGTTTGGCATACCCCTCCCCCCATTCCCATAGGCTGTGTGGCATCCCCATCCCCCCATTCCCATAGGCTGTGTGGCATCCTCCTCCCCCCATTCCCAAAGGCTGTGTGGCATCCCCCTCCCCCCATTCCCATAGGCTGTGTGGCATACTCCTCCCCCCATTCCCATAGGCTGTGTGGCATCCCCATCCCCCCATAGGCTGTGTGGCATCCCCCTCCCCCCATTCCCATAGGCTGTGTGGCATCCCCATTCCCATAGGCTGTGTGGCATCCCCATCCCCCCATTCCCATAGGCTGTGTGGCACACCCCTCCCCCCATTCCCAAAGGCTGTGTGGCATCCCCATCCCCCCATTCCCATAGGCTGTGTGGCACACCCCTCCCCCCCCCCATTCCCATAGGCTGTGTGGCACACCCCTCCCCCCATTCCCAAAGGCTGTGTGGCATCCCCCTCCCCCCATTCCCATAGGCTGTGTGGCATCCCCATCCCCCCATTCCCATAGGCTGTGTGGCACACCCCTCCCCCCATTCCCAAAGGCTGTGTGGCATCCCCATCCCCCCATTCCCATAGGCTGTGTGGCATCCCCATCCCCCCATTCCCATAGGCTGTGTGGCACACCCCTCCCCCCATTCCCATAGGTTGTGTGGCACACCCCTCCCCCCATTTCCAAAGGCTGTGTGGCATCCCCCTCCCCCCATTCCCATAGGCTGTGTGGCATCCCCATCCCCCCATTCCCATAGGCTGTGTGGCACACCCCTCCCCCCATTCCCAAAGGCTGTGTGGCATCCCCATCCCCCCATTCCCATAGGCAGTGTGGCCCCTCTCCATTCCCACCCCCCTCCCCCGATTAGTATAGGCTGGCGCCATATTAAAAAAAAAAGTTAAACTCACCTGTCCGCTGACATCGCTGCGCTGAGCGTCCGGCTCCGTGAATGGGGTGGGCGTGGCCTGCGCCGCAGCGTCGACGCAGGCCACGCCCACCCCATTCACGAGCTGGCTCTGTCCCGGCCCCGCCGCTGCGATCGCTGTCTTTTCAGGCAGCGATGACAGCGGCGGGGCCAGAGACAGAGCCCCTGCCGCTCCTCCATCTGCTCCCCCACATGCGATCACGAAGGTCCGGGCAGCGGGTGGGCGTGGCCTGCGCCGGTGCAGGCCACGCCCACCCACTGCCGGGACCTTTGTGCTCGCGTGTGGAGGAGCAGATGGAGGAGCGGCAGGGGCTCTGTCTCTGGCCCCGCCGCTGTCATCGCTGCCTGAAAAGACAGCGATCGCAGCGGCGGGGCCGGGACAGAGCCCCCGCCGCTCCTCTGGCCTCTCGCAGTGTGCCAGACAACGCGGGAGCGCCGGGGACGGGTGAGTTTTTTTTTTTTTTGTAATTTTTTTTTTTTTTTTTTTTTTTTTTATTTATTTTTTTTTTACGTTCGCCCGATAAGGCGCACTGACATTTTTCCCCCACTTTTGGGGAAAAATAAGTGCGTCTTATAGGGCGAAAAATACGGATGTATATTGGGTATTGTTCTATTCGGGGGACCTTGCTTTCAGACTTGTTTTTTTGTTGTTTGCATATTGTTTTTTTTTAGGAAGATGTGAGTTTGTTTCTGCTTTTTTATTATTTTTTTGTGAAACTTAGTGAAACCAAATAATTCATTGAGAGATTACTTCCAGAAAAATGCACCCGTATAAACAAGCTTGGTACACCTAGAAGGCTTGAGCTATAGTTTATGGGGGTATTTCAAATGTAAAGGGTTGTTTTTCTTTAAAAATACAATTCTGTGATTACTCACCTGTAGAATTGATATTATATGTATACAGCACGTCCTATTCCGGAAAATTCCTTACTCCTGGGTAAAACATCCACAAGATGGCGCTGGACTGCAGAAAACAGCTTGTGGCTCCTCCCGGCCCTATATAAGTCAGGGACCTCCAACAAAATCCCCAGTATTGACAAGCAGTTAACAAGAAACCGGGAGGACAATAACAACAAGAACTCAAATGAACTATCACCATACAGAGGTAACTAAGAATAATGATAACAAAGGCGGGGCGGAACAGGACGTGTGGTATACATATAATACCAATTCTACAGCTGAGTAATCACAGAATTGTATTATTTTAAGTATACAGCACGTCCTGTTCCGGAAGACCAAGTAGCGACCTTGCAAACTTGTTCAACAGAAGCTTGGTGCTGAAAAGCCCAAGAGGCACCAATAGCACGAGTAGAATGGGCAGTAAGGCAGAAGGGAGGTTCCTTTCCCTTAGCAGAATAGGCTTGTATCACAGCCTGACAAATCCATTTGCTGATAGTGGACTTAGCTGGAGCCAGACCCTTCTTAGGTCCAGACGGGAGCACAAAAAGAGCATCAGTCTTCCTGAAGGATTCAGTAGCCACCAAATAGAACTTCAAGGTCCTAACCACATCCAGAGAGTGTAAAACCCGCTCCTTAGGGTTACTAGGATTAGGGCACAGAGAAGGCAAAGCAATGTCCTGATTGAGGTGAAAAGCCGACACAACCTTAGGCAGAAAATCTGGCTTAAAACGAAACACCACCTTGTCCTGGTGTCTCTCAAAGTAAGGGGGTTTGATGGAAAGCGCCGCCAACTCAGAAACACGCCTAACAGAAGTTATGGCCACCAAAAAGACTACTTGAAGCGTCAGAATGGACAAAGGGGCCTCACACAAGGACTCAAAGGGAGACCCCTGCAAGGCAGATAAGACCAAGTTCAAATCCCAGACAGGTAACATAGGCTTACGTGGGGGATGCACATGAGTAACCCCCTGGAAGAAGATCTTAACCAGACGATGGTGAGCAAAAGATCTTTGGAAGAAAATGGCCAAACCAGAAACATGGCCTTTAAGGGTACTAAGTTGAAGACCCAAATCCAAACCATGTTGCAGAAATTCCAGAATCCTAGGGACAGAAAACATCTGACAAGGACATGACTTAGACTCACACCTGTCAATGTAAGCATGCCATACCCTATAGTAGATGGAGGACAAGGACTTCTTCCTAGCCCTAATCATGGTATTAACAACAAAGGCAGGCAGCCCCTTTTCCATCAAGATGGAGGTTTCAGCAGCCAGGCCATTAAAACTAGCGTTTGAAAATTCTTCCAAGACATTGCTAGTGCATCCATGGCCAAGGCCAGAGGGTCCTGGGGCCGAGAGACAAAGACTGGAAGCTTGTGATTGTGGCGGGACACAAACAGATCCACATCCGGCTGATACCAACGGTGGCACAGGGAGCGAAACACCCTGCTGCTGAGGGATCATTCTCCCAGGCGAGAAGTCCCCCTGCTGAGGGAGTCTGCCTCCAGATTCTCCACTCCCGGGATGTACACTGCCGAGATGCAGGGAACATTCTCTTCCGCCCAGGACAGTATCAGGGACACTTCCTTGAGAGCCCTCTTGCTCCGGGTCCCTCCCTGATGATTGATGTAGGCAACTGCCGTCTGGTTGTCCGAGCGAGTCTGAACAGCCCGGCCCCGAAGGTGTGGAGTCAGTTGGACGAGAACCAACCGTATCGCCCTCAGTTCCAGAATGTTGATATGGATATGGGCCTCCTGAGGGCCACACTGACCCTGGAGTTTCAGGGATTTCCAGAAGCCTCCCCAACCTGTCAGACTGGCATCTGTGGTGTCTCCCAGCATGGAGCCAGAAAGGATCTGCCCACCAACAGGTTCCTTGAGTCCGGCCACCACGAGAGAGACCGCCTGACCAGAGGGGACAGAACAAACACCTGATCCAGGGACACAGGGTCCCGATCCCAAACTGACAAGAGGTGAAGTTGATGAGGCCTCATGTGAAACTGAGCGTATGGAACGGCCTCGAAGCAAGACACCATCAGGCCCACCAGCTGCATACTCTGCCGGATGGAAGGATGAGGGCAAGACAGAAGAAGCTTGGCTTGAGCTTGCAGACTGTCCACCTTCTGCTGAGGGAGAAGGATCTTAACCTGAGATGTATCCAGAGTCATGCCCAGAAAGGACTTGACCATTGACGATGACAGGGAAGATTTGGGATGGTTGATGACCCAGCCGAAGGACTCCAGTGTGGACACCACCATCTGGGTATCCAGCTCGGCCTGATGGAAGGACCGAGACATTATGAGAATGTCGTCCAAGTAAGGATGGATGCGAATGCCCTGAGATCTCCCACAAATTGGTAGTGCTGATCCTCCAGAGCGAACCTGAGGAATCTCTGATGACCTGGAAAGATTGGTATATGAAGGTAAGCACCCTTGATGTCTACAGAGGTCATGAAGTCCCCTGGGCGTAGTGAATTTACAGCTGAGTGCAGAGTCTCCATGCAAAAGTGTTTGAATCTGACAAATTTGTTGAGGCGCTTTAAATCCAGGATGGGTCTGATGGACCCGTCTTTTTTGGGAACAGTGAAAAAATTGGAATAGTAGCCTCTGCCCCTTTCCCTCAAAGGCACCTGGCAGATGATCCCCAACTCCAGAAGGTTTTGGACAGCAAGGCACAGACCCTGGGCTAAAAGGGGGTTTTGAGCCATCCGGGATTTGATGAATCTTGGGGGCGGCCAGGCTGCAAACTCTATCTTGTAACCGGAGGACACTACCTCCTGAATCCACCGGTCTGAGACGTGAAGTCTCCAGACATGAGCAAATAACCGAAGCTTCCCCCCCCCACCCGGATGGATGACGGCGCCCCTTCATGCCTGAGGGGGCTTGGGTGAGGATTTTGGCTTGGGACCCCAGGAGAGGCCAGGACGGCCACGTCCTCTGCCCCTTCCCCAATGGTCTCCGCGGGCCCCAATAAAAGAGTCTCCACGGTTAGTTCTGGAACCACGGAAGGATGGGAGAAAGGCACCTGTCCCCCGAAAGGACCGAGATGGCCTCCTGCGTTGGGGTAACCTACCACCCCTAGCAAACAAATCCAAGCATTCCCCAAAGAGGCGCAGGCCCTTGAAGGGGAAACCAGTGAGAGCCTTCTTAGCAGCATTGTCAGCTACCCACTGACGAAGCCAGACAGAGCGGCGTATAGTCACCAACAGGGCAGAAGTCCTACCACACATTCTAATGGTATCATCCATGGCAGAGAGGATATATGCAATAAATTCCTCACAAAGTAGGAGATCTATACTCCTCTCTACTCGCATCCTCAGATGCCCCATCCAAAAGACACTTAAGCACCCCTTTAATGGCAATAGCCGTAATAGCACAAACGGGGCGCAGTGCCGTCCCCACACAAGCAAAGGCATGACAGGCCAGTTGGTCCAAACGCCGGTCCTCGGCATCTCACAAGGTAGTAGTGTCAGGAGAATGCATGACAGATGTATTGGACAACCCTTTTTAACATGGCTTCCCACACGCATGTGCGTGTCCTCCTTGCACAGTGAGACTGCTAATCTTGTCCTGTCCTGTCCACTCAGGACTTCCAACTCTTAGGCACCCCTGGCAGCTTGCTAGGCCATTCCCATTCTTTGAGCACTAGATTATTAAAGTGAGACTGCTCAGGGAACTCCCAGCGTGGCTTAACCGTATGAAAAAGCTCACCCTGCTGCTGCGGAGCCACTGCCAGGGGAGAAATACAAAGCACTTCAAAATTGTGACTCGGCAATCTGTCAGTGTCATCAGGGGACCATGGGTCTTCCCCAAAGGGAGTCCCAGTACCACCGTATATCTTAGGTTGTTCCTCAGAGGAATCAGAATCAGAAAATAATTCCCCCTCCTCAAGGGGGTAGGGACCTGAGAGTGAGTAAGGGCCCTCATCTTCCACAGGGAAGAGGGGAAACCACGGGTGATAAATGCCACTTCTTAGCAGAAGCCTTACGCGGGGCAGACCCAGCAAGATGTTTTTCAATGCTGGCCACCCCGTATAGCTAAATCAGGCTGAGACTCCCCACTAGTATGCCCCTCAGTGGGGGTCCGATGTAAGCGTGGGAGGGTGGGTGAAGCCAGAGGGGGCGCACCCCCAGGAGTAACAGACAGCCCAGACTGCAGTGCAAGTACCTGCTGGGCGCAGGGTACACAGACCCTGACATCATTACCAATAGGGGATACCCCACATGCAACACATAGCCGGGCTTGTCCCGAAGGAACCCCAGGCCCATTATCCCCAGAAGCCTCCATATGGTGATTTGAATGGCACAATAGGCCAGTAAGGGTTAAGGCTGAAGAGCTACCCGGGATGCCCCAAGAACAGCTAGGGAAGTGGGATTTAGTGAGGGAAGATGGCCGGGAGAAACCACAGTGCTGAAGTTTTCACCCGCCTGAAAGACATAATCAAACATTACCATGAGAATAAGGCAGAGAAAAAACTATAGAAAAAATCACCCCACCGGGGTTACTCACGGACCGTAGAGAGCCAGCAGCACACAGCAAGGAGACAAAATGGCGTCCGCAGACCTCGAGGGGTGGGCCGTGGAGTTATGAGGTAAAATGCATCATTTACAGAGCCCGCCCCCCCCCCGAAGAGCGGCAAACGTGACCCGGCCGGCCAATAGCGGCCCGACAGCTCTGAGGTGAATGGGGCTGCCAGGCGCGGCGCGCAGTACAAAGCGCGGCGGTCGACATATTCTAAAAAGTTACCTCCCCAAAAAATGTCAAGAGTGAAATACAGTATTAAATCAATAGACGACCCCTCCCCCCCCCCCCGGAGATCTCCAAAGGGGAGAGTGAGGGAGGATAACAGCAGAATTCCCAGGGAGAATGGCGCCCAGGGGACTAATATGAGAAGTGAGGGTGGAGGGGGAAATATATATATGTGAATAGGGTTTAACTGCACAGGAACCTGGCAAAACCCATGAGGCAGTGGGGGCATCCCAAGAAGGCTCACCATTAGTCTAAACCGCCTACCCTGTTAGAGCAGGGACTGCGGTAGGAGCCTAGCTCCTCAGCACCATTGGTGCTTGCTAACCTACCTTCACCCGAACCTTGTCAGCCGGGGCTGGGAGGCAGTAAATGTGGACAGAACAGGTGGGAATAGTCTTGCAGGGCCGCAGGCATATAAGCCCAGCTCACCTACCTCACTTATATAGGACCGGGAGGAGCCACAAGCTGTTTTCTGCAGTCCAGCGCCATCTTGTGGATGTATTACCCAGGAGTAAGGAATATTCCGGAACAGGACGTGCTGTATACTTAGAATAACTGCAAGGTGCACATAGCGCCTAGCATAGTTGTATTTTATCTGAAAATCTCCTAAAGCACTGTTACAGTTTGAGGGAGTCTCCTATTGAGAATACACTTAAAAATGACAAACAAGACATTTCATGTTAAAGCCCAGACTCTGCTAAAATACAATATATAATCCCTTATATATGGAAATCCCTTCAAAAAACACAATTCTGTGATACTCACCTGTAGAATTGTTTTTTCTATTAATCCATTCCAGGCCATCCCTAATCATTACACCTGGGTAATTCCTGCCAGTAGGGTGTGACTGCAAGATAAAAGAAGGTGTGGCCCCTCCCTGCCCCATAAGTAGCAGCTGCCTCTAATCAATCCAGTAATTAAAAAGCACCAAACACGTGGATACGCACCACCTCAATATACTAGAAAAGGCGCCAGCCTAGGGGACTCACTACACATGGGTATCCAGGGCTAACCCACACTTCTGTCCTCACCAAAAAAGGCTGCACACTATTACTCCATAAAATACATGTTATTCAAAAAAGGATTCAACATATATGACATACATCACAATAAAACATGACACTAAATTCTACACATACAGATCACAAGTAAAAAACACATATATAAAACCCCAAAGTGGGGAGGAACTCCAGGGCTAACCAATTTATTCTATGCACCAACAATGCTTACTACCAATGTTCATATAAACATTTAATCCATTATAAATATAATATTACTAAAGAAGTTGATTTTATATAAAAAACATGTATTGACCAACGCTTATGAGATCAAAGTGCCAAGTGCATGTGCATTGCTCCTATATGTAAAGTGCATACATAAACCCAATCCTATCTTCAAATACATCGTGCCCCATTTACAACTATCAACAGTAACAAGTGCATAAACTATATGTGATATTATAAAGTGCCAAGTGCTACAAGTGAACTACAGCCTATGCCGCCTATAACATAACTACGTGCATCTGATAAGCGTCGCCCATACATGTACACAAATTGCAGAAATCAATAGTAGTTTTGCCAATAGTAGTGCCCGTTGTCCTCCCCACTTACCTCACCGATGTAATTAAAAAGCAGTAAATAATATACCAAGAGGCAAGGCCGGGAGGCCCAAGTCTAGGAGACAATGTTACCTCACACCAAACTCTACGTGATTTCTCTCTCTCGAAAAAAAAAAAAAATCTCTCCTTTTATCTCTTTCTTTTTCTCTTTACAATGCCAAATGATATAATAAATGGAATAAACATAATAAACGGCATCAAGGATAATGAACCCCAAAATAGGGCAGGTCGGATGGCCTGGAATGGATTAACAGAAAAAACTATTCTACAGGTGAGTATCACAGAATTGTGTTTTTCTTTCAATCCATTCCAGGCCGTCCCTAATCATTACAACTGGGACATCCAAAAGCAGCGCCCATATATGGGCGGGATCCCCAATGCGGGACAGCAGGTAGTTCATTTCACTACCGCCTGAAGAACCTTTCGACCAAAAACAGCGTCAGCTGAGGCCCTAACATCTACCTTGTAAAATTTGGTAAATGTATGAACCAAAGCCAAGTGGCAGCTTTACAAACCTGTTCACCGAGGCCTGAAGCTGAAAGGCCTAGGAAGCACCTATGGCCCTATTGGAAAGAGCTGTGACCTGAATAAGGGGTTCCTTCCCCTTGGCAGAATAGACTCTTACCACTGTCTGTGTAATCCATCGGCTAATGGCAGACTTAGCTGGTGGAAGACCTTTCCCTGGACCCTCAGGCATGACAATAAGAAGTCCAAACTATGGAAAGATTGTGTAGTAGTGAGATAATAACTTAGTGCTCTTATTAAAGTCACTACATCCAGCCAGTGAAGAATCCCCCTTCCTTATCAGACAGTGGAGCAGGACATAAGGAAGGCAAAACCATCTCTTCATTAACCATCCTAAAACCTTTAGGAAGAAAACCTACGTGAGACTCACGTAGCTGACTTTAAACCCCCACAGAAAAAAAATATAAAAGTTAAAAACTCACCTGACCCCTCGTTGGATTAGGCGGGGTCTTTTCTTCACCCGGGGGGCATCCAATCCCCCCCCCCCGGGGCTCTTCTCTCTTCAGGAGAGCGCCCAAAATTGCACCCCCCGCTTCAGCCGCTGGCACAATTAACTGTAAAAAAAAAGACATTTACTCACCTACGGACACGATCCGAGGTCTCCTCTTCACCGGGGGGCTTAGATCGCCCCCCCCCGGGCTCATCTGTGGTGAGAAGAGGGCAAGAAATTGCCCTCTCCCTCACTTCCTGGGTCCCCTGGTGATGTCATCGATGACCCGGCATCTGTCACCGGGCAGCCGGCGACCTGAGAAGCTCAGTCGCTGAGGGAGATCGGGGAGGAGGAAGGTTGGAGGGGGCGAGATTGCTCTGATCTCTCGCCCCCCAGCCCTCTTCCACCAATCACCGGCAGCTGTCATTGTAGCGTCGTGGGACAGGATCAGGATATCGGAGGTGAGTAGAGAAAAAAAAAGCTAATAAATGTCATTTTTTATTGTGTGTGTGTGTGTATTTATTTTTACTGTTAACCCCTTGTGAATTGCTAAAGGGTCCATGAGATCCCTATACCAGTTCACAAGGCTGGGGGCTGGCAAGTCACCTGCGGCTAGCGGGTGACTTGCCATTAACCCCCGGCACCCCAATGACCTGCCTCCCCAAAGCTCGGGGGGCAGAAGAGCCCGGCTCACGGAGCTTGTAGCCAGCAGGGCAAGGGGCCACCTGTGCCCTGTTCTACAAGCCCCCATAGCTGGTCCTTGGCTGGTTATGATGGCTAAGGGGGACCCCATGTCATTTTTGGGGGGAATTTAAAGGGTTAACCCTTAAAATTCCCCCCAAAAATGGGTTTCCCCCCAGGAGGGGGGATCCTATGTCATTTAAAAAAAAAAATTAACCCCTTATGTTTATAGTGTGGATAGTAGTTGTATTTTATTTGTAAATGTTATAAAGTGCTCTTTTCAGTTTGGGGGGGCTAGAATGGGGGGTTACCGATACATATGTGGTACCGTTGTAATCGGAAGAAATGGGGCTTTCACATGCAATATGGTTTTTATTAATAAAACAAATGTTTTATTTAAAATAAAGACAATTGTCTAAAACATATTATTTTATTTATTTATTTTTGTTTTTTATGCAAAAATATTTTAAAAAACAAGACATTTCATGTTAAAGCCTAAGCCCTGCTGCATAATATATATATATATATATATATATATATATATATATATATATATATATATATATATATATATAAAAATACAAAAATCACGGTTAGACATGGCGCAAAATGGGGAAAAATGATCTGTCAACAGAGGGTGACCTTGCGCTTTCAGATTTACCTTGATTTTTATATTTTTATATTGATTTTGATATTTTAGGAAAACATGTTTTTATTCAGCTTTTTAATAATTTTTTTAAGGAAACCCTGTGCAATCTAAGAATTCTTTGAGGGATTACTTCCAGAAAGATGAGCCCACTACAACAAGCTGGGTAGGCTTAGAAAGCTTAACAAGTGTACTTTCATGGAATATATGGTTTATGGGAGATATTCCAAATGTAAAGGGTTGTTTTGGTTGAAAAATTGCAACATGCGCACTTTGTCTGCAGAGCTGAAATTTTAAAGTAAAATTTCCCTTATGCACATGCTTTACTTTGGGGTGTTTGCCAACTCTTCCCTTGACAGGACCTATGCATGTTGGTTATTGTTCTGTTCGGGGATGTTGCTTTTCAGATTTTACTTGTTTTTTCTTGTTTGTATATATTTTTTTTTAGGAAAATGTGGCTTTGATTCTTCTTTTTTATTCTTTTTTAGGGAAACTCTGTTCAACCAAAGAATTAATTAAGGGATTACTTCCAGAAAACTACACCCACATAAACAAGCCTGGTACGCTTAGAAAGTTTGAGGCATGTACTTCAAATGAATATATATAGTTTGTGGGGGGTATTTCAAATGTTGTTTTTCTGGAAAACTGCAAGGTGAGCATAGCCCCTTAGCATAGTTGTATTTTATCTGAAAATCTCCTAAAGCTCTGTTTCAGTTTGGGGGAGTCTCCTGGGCAGGAAAGGGTGTCTACCTATACATATGTGGTACCACTGTAACTGGGAGAAATTGGGGTTTCACATGCAATAAGATTTTATTGACAAACTTACATTTTTTATTACAAAAAACACTACCAATTGCAAAAAATAGATTTTTTTTTAATTTATTTGCACATATTTCACCCAAAAGTACTGAGAATACACAAAACAAAAAAAAAAGTCCAAACAAGACATTTCATGTTGAAGCCCAAAATCTTCTGAAAAAAACAATATATAATTTTCCTGGAAAATGCCTGGAAATCCCTTCAAAAATCAAGATTGAACATGTGTAGCGCAAAATAGTGAAACGTGGTCTGGCAACAAAAAATTATAGGAAGGCACTTATTTTTGAAACATAATATTATAATTTACTATTTAAGTTTGAGAATATAAAATTAATATGAATACTACTACTCACTTCTCAGGTTGTTTTTCTCCAATTTCTTTAATTTTTTCCTGTGCAGAGAAAACAATATTAGAACAAAGCTGCATAAAAAAATACATTTTGTAAAAAAAAAAGTATTGCACTTTATTTTTGTGTTAGTCATTAAGATCAGGGATGGCTCCAGGTTTTTGTGGACCCCGTTGTGTTGTGTCATGTCGAAGCTCCTGAGCAAAGAGCTCCATGTAAGCCAGTTGCCAACAGGGAAAGCAAGAAACTGCTGCACAATTCTGCACGTGTGCGTCTCCCCCAACCAGTGCCCTATGTCTCTACAGTGTGCAGCAATTTTCTGTGCCCCCAGGTGATGGCTGTTACATGTAATTGGTATACTCTGTATATGGGGGGGTGCAAAACCCCCTGTACCTGTGACAACATAGAAGATTGCTTTAATGTAGACCAAAACTCCAGTTCACCTATTACTTTCCTTAAACTAGCACATGTCCTGGGAATCAGGAATCAGGTTTTAGTTCCCTTTAAATGACAATAGCAGATAGAAGGCTAATCAGTATTAAAGAGGCCCTAAAGTAAAAAAAAGTCAATTTCCACCCCTAAAGCCGGTGCTCAGTCAAGTTATAGGTCAAGGAAAGAAAAAATAGTCTTGGCAGTAAGCTTGTTCCCAAAGTGGTCTCAGTGGTGCCATCCCCTCTCCTTCTGCACTATGCTCTAGAGCAGGGGTGGGCAATTATTTTTTCCATGGGGCCACATGAGAAACTAAAAATATTGTGGAGGGCCGCTGAGCTATGGGCGTCTAAGCAACGTCTAAGCTCAGCGGCTCTGAGTGCGCTGGCGGCTGCATCTCGAGCTTCCCTCTAACAGGGAGCGCGCCGTGCTGGCCATTCTCAAATGGCCGACACAGGCACGCGCCCTGCTAGATAGCGGGCATGCGGCCGCAGCTCATGCATACGCCGTTGAACTGGGAAAGAAGGTGAGTTTATGGGCGACCTGGGGGTTTCACACAGCGGGGCATCCCGATTTTGGATGCCCCGCGGGGAGGGGATCTATAAGATTTCCGGGCTGATAAAGCAGGGTTTTGGTCCACTTCAAACGTTCTGATGTGATAATTTCCCAGCCAATCAGAGAAGCCCTTGGCTTCTGGCAGTCTGGAAGGAACGTTCAGATCAGCTGGGGCAAAGTGTAAGAATGGTGGACAGCAGTAAGGGGGCATGGTGAGCGCATGGTGGGCAGCAGGAAGGGGACATGGTGAGAGCATGGTGGACAGCAGGAAGGGGGCATGGTGAGAGCATGGTGGACAGCAAGAAGGGGGCATGGTGAGAGCATGGTGGATAGCAGGAAGGGGGCATGGTGAGAGCATGGTGGACAGCAGGAAGGGGGCATGGTGAGAGCATGTGGGCAGCAGGAAGGGGGCATGGTGAGAGCATGGTGGACAGCAGGAAGGGGGCATGGTGAGAGCATGTGGACAGCAAGAAGGGGGCATGGTGAGAGCACGGTGGGCAGCAGGAAGGGGGCATGGTGAGAGCATGTGGGCAGCAGGAAGGGGACATGGTGAGAGCATGGTGGACAGGTACATGGTGAAAAAGAGACAGCAGGCAGGAAGGGAAAACACAAGCAAACGACATAATCTTTCTGAGCAGACTTACTGATGCTCTGGAGCTCCTACTCTGCCCTTTCAAAGTCCCCAGGTCTCTATCACCTGCTCATCGGGTCTGGCTTCCTCAGAGGAAGGGAGAATGTGCCAGACCCGACGAGCCGAGCGGCCGATCAGCTGCTGCTTAACCTAAGCCTCTCGCACTGTACACAGGCGATCACCTAAGTTAAGCAGCAGCCGATCGGCCACTCGGCTTGTCGAGTCTGGCATGTTTTCCCTTCCTCTGCGTCTCTTACTGGCCAGCTCAGCCCGGGCCGGTAAGAGCCTAGCAAAGGGCCGTATACGGCCCGCGGGCCGTACATTGCCCAGGTCTGCTCTAGAGTCACATCTGGAAACCTGATGGTCTACCATCACTAGCACACAGACCAGAGGGAGCAGGGATGCCGTGGTTGTACAATCTTACTGCGGCTCTTGCTAGAAGGGACTTTAACTTTTCACATTTATTCACAGGGAAGTCCAGAGCGGACACAGGAAGGGGGGTTCAAGTAAAGTGCCTCATCTGAACACACTATCGAGCAATAAAATGATCTTGAAGAGTGGCAAACCCACTCTATATGTGTGCCTGTTTACTTAAAGCAGAACTAAAACCTCTATTTCGACTGTCCCTGGTTTTGTTCCTTGCTCCAAAGCATCCCGATTTGGGATATCCCGTTGTGTGAAACCCCCCTGATCCCCTATACCAACTCACTTGTCCCCAGTCCTGTGGTGCATATCCCCAGTCTGGTGCCAATCTGAGCTATATGCTGTACAGGGATTAAAGAGGCCCCATATGCGGCTGCGCATGACTGGTCTTTCCCCTCTCCTCCTTTTGCCCTCAGAGCAGAGCCTGTGTTTTCCCTTGCCCTCCCTCTCTATGCTATCATCCAGTGATATGCTCAGCTGAGTGAGTACTACCCTTCCCTGGCTGGCTGCTAGGGCTTGATCATCATTGGCTGCAGCGTACGGTGGAGTGCATTTGTATTTTTTCTGGCCACCGGTGCTGCTTGCTTTTGCATTTAAAGATGACCACAGTAAGATAAGCATTAGTCACTTGAGAAAGGGACATTTGGTCCCAAAACATGTCACACTGCTGGGGCCCAGGAGGTCTTCATGTGAGCACTATGTTTGTCCATGATTTTCATTTATTGCAGTAAAAGTAAAGTTTTTATGTGTTTAGATCACTGTGCTGGAACCTTGTACTTTGGATTTTCTGTGGTTTGCTACATTTCAGCTTTTCCTGCAAGCCTCCATAAAATTAATGGAACTCATCAAAAAAGAAACAGCGGAATTGGATAAATTAAATATAAATTTATAGAGCACAAAGACAGATCTGTCAAAGCTTTGGGATAAAAAAACTATGGATATGTTTTTGAAAGACAAAGATTATAAACTGCACTGCCTAGAAAGAGAGCTTTTAGATTTCAAAAAAGAGATCGCAAAGACTATGGGCTTGATTCAACAAAAATAGAAATACATTCCTTAAATACGTGTGCTCGAATGTGTGTGAAAATGTGATTGTAAAATTTTCGTAAAAAGGATGTAGCAAGCGAAAACTATTGGAAAATGTGCTTGAATATTTCCTTAAGCATTCTTAACTGTGTGTGTGTGCATTTCTGGGGCAAAGCATTGTTTCTTTGACTGCTGCATGTTGTTTTTAGCCTTTCCATAGGTTATTTTTGCATGCATTCATTTTCCAACTTTTTTATTTGCCTGTTTACGTAAATTTATATGGTTAATATTGGGGCTACATTTAAGCAATAGGCAAGGTATGCTGTAATGTAAGGACTAATGAAACTAACATTTTTTAGATGCATATAGGCAGAAATGTGCATTTTTTGGGTTACGGGTTTGGATTGGAAGCCAGCAGGTTGTAGACACTGGGCTTGAAAAAAATCTTTACCCCAATTGGTGCATTTGTTTTCTACATTTCATACAGCTTCAGAATGATCAGATGACGTCCCCATGTGATATATCTCATGTGACAATTGTTTTTTAATGCACTTGGGCGACTAGTTACTTTGTATCACATTCATCCACTTAATGTTAGATATGTATTTAGTAATAGATCAAGGCAATTGGACATGTTGTTTTCTTTTGCTTCACATATTTTGTTCTTCATCCAATTCTTGTGCCATTTAGATAAGGCAGCTGTGGAATGTGTTGAAGTAAAAAAAAACACTATTGCAGTTGCATATATATATATTTCTACAGATATGCTGGGGTTAACTTTATTTATTTTGTAACTGTTTCAGATAAAATGAAAGAAGAATCATGGTCCTTCCTTCAGATTAACAGAGTGGTGCACCAGGCATAGTAAGTCCAGGGTCAAAAAGCCAAACTAACTGCCCCTGGCCTTGGCAACTTTCCAGCCCCAGAGGCTTTGGCCAAGGTTTAGCACTTTTGCTTGGGTGTCAGCTTTAATATTTTATTAAAACAATAATTAAAAAATATAAAATTAGCTAATAAAGAGATGAATTGAGTAATAGATCAAGGCAACTGGACATGCTGTTTTCTTATGCGTCACATGTTTTGTTCTTCAACCCATTCTTCTGCCATTTAGAAAAGGCAGCTGTGGAATGTGTAAAAAAACACTATTGCAGTTTAAAATTAACTGATAAAGAGATGTATTGAGTAATAGATCAATTGAGTAATAGATCAAGGCAACAGGACCTGCTGTTTTATCTTGCTCCACATGTTTTGTTATTCATCTCACTGTATGTATGTTAACTTTTTATTTATTTATTTTTACTGTTTCAATAAAAATGAAAACAAATCATGGCCCCTCTAGTGCACTAGTCTGGTCCTAGCAACTCACTAGACCCTTTAGTCTTTGGGCCAGGTTTGGTATAAAGTTACTTCTGCATGTCTTTTACACTAATAAAATAAAACATGCTGGCAGATGCTAACCTGGCGTTTTTGGGTAAAATAACCATTAGGGAATGTCCTGAGAATTCTTTACACCTGTTTGGGGCGGCTGTAAATAATTTGTTTGAAAGTAGTAAAAACTATTCAAAACATTTCTGAATCACACTCATTTTTTTACAAATGTAAATTTCATTTTTTTTTCACTTCTTCGTGAGAAAAGACAAGTGTTTTTTTTCTTTGTTGAATCACAAGAATTTGAAAAAGCTAAAACAGTAGTATTGTTTTCTCAAGAAACAGACTAATTTCTTGTTACAAACGTTGTTGCATCTACCCCTATGAGTCTAATCAGGTGTACAGGTGGTGTCTGATTCCAATTATTCAACAATGGATTCTGAGTGATGTGCAATTTCATGAGGAAGGTGGTTTTCGACATGACTAGAGGAGGAGAGGAAAGTAAAAAAGAGAAAGTGTACGTTAGTTAGCAACTACGGAGCTGCCGACAGATGGGCAGACTGATATATTACTAACGCCAGGTAGCGACAGATGAGCGTCTGTAGAGCGGATTTCAGAGTGCCCACTAGTAGTTGCTGTGCTAGGCCATGGATCATTGTTTCAGAGCGCCTCAGTCGCTGTCCGGCATTGATGAATATGATATGTGAGTCGCAGTACTATGCTGTATGGGAGTGAACCGTAACGCCAGCTTAGTGCGACTGACTCACACTACATTCATCAAAACAGCCTCAAACATCGCCGGCGCTCAAAATCACGTAATTGTAGCCCATAGCGCCAGAGGCTGTGTGATTAAAGGCTGTTTTTGAACATGTATCCAGTAGTAACAAAGAGAAAACATATGGAATGACATTGTTATAACATTGTAACATGAACACTTTAATACCTGTAAGGACAATTCTGCATAAAAATATTATTAATCCAAAAAGTTTTCAAAAATTTCATTTTCTTGCCCAGAATACATGTCAGAAGAGTTTTTTTTTTTAAGAAAAAAAAATTAGGATCAGGAGAGGGATTTAAGGATCGTCCATAGAAATGTATGAGAGAGCGCCAGGTAACGACAGGTTAGACGTGGTGCTCTGCAAGGCTGAATGCCGGTGCTGTACGCTGAGCCTGGGATAATGGTGAATCGTGCGCTACATGGCGTGGTTCTAGTCGCTCACCAGATTCGGCTTCATAAATGTGTAATTGCGTGTCGTCTCCAGTGTTCACCTGCCGCTACCTGCTGCTGTACAGGCACTACCTGGCGCTATCCCTTCATGAATAAGGCCCCTAGTTGCCTCCACAGCCTCCATTATCTGTCAGTTTGTCTACACAACAAGAAATGCTATTATGCAGGGGTCTGTCTTTCTCCCCCACCTGTGACATGGATCAATGTTCTACTATTACTTAGTATATTACTTACTATAACATTACTGATGTTAACAGCTTTGATAGGCTAATAACTGGGTCTGATTTGTCGAGTACTGTAATGAAAGAGCATAATGACAGCAATGTACAGGTTTCTGTTTCAATATTTTTTATTTTATAGATGGTTGTACAGGCATAATCAACTTCACAGTCAAAGTAGCTATCCCACGCAGGGGGACCTTATAAACAGAAATATGAAGCCAGACTGGTTCCATTTATACAGTAACAAATTACAGGTAGAATAAAAAAAGTTTTATTCTTCATTTCACTTCCTGTTGTGCGTAAAAATTATTGCTAGTGTTAGCCCGTGTGGGATGCTCAATGACCGTACACCTTTATCGTGTGGTTTCGAATGATACTGGAATAGGATGCAATTTAGACTGCAAGTTACAGGCAGCTATAAAGATGAGGCTTTAAAGATTGGAATAAAGAACCAAGTTTCTTGCACTCTGCCACATATTGACTATGATCGGTTAAGCGCTTCCAGAGGGGCACTGGGCCAGACATAGCATCTCCAGGGCTCCCATGTTGAAAGAAATCTTCTACGGGAATCAGTCAAGATACTAGGAAGTCTCTAATTTATGAAGAACCCATTCATCCTTGCCAAACACGTTTGACAACAGAGTGAATTGCTTCTTCCAAGCCCTGGCAGTATGCTAAGCCGCAAGGAGTAGGTAGACCAATAGCTTATTCTGTTTTCTTGTAAGTTTTGGGGTCCTGCAGTGAAGCAGAGCTACCCATAGATCTTTTCTAAACTTTGTTTGGAATATTGTGCTGGCCATCCAGTAAACCTGATTCCAAAAGTGGGCCAGCATGGGGCATGTCCACCAGGTGTGCATAAAATCGCCTTCAAGATTGCAGCCCCTAAAGAATGTGGTGGCCTGCCCTGGGAACATCTTACTAAGGCTGCTCAGTACTAAGTACCAACAGAACAGCACCTTATAGGCTGTTTTGGTTGTTAGTACATTTATAGAACATTTAGAGGTAGTATCCCAGATTTCCACCCACCCCTTTTCCAATTGGCAGGGGCCTAGGTCTTTCTTCCAGCTCCCCACGTTTCTATGAATGTCTGATTCCGAGTCGTTCAGCACAGAATACAAAAGGGAGATTGTTCCCCTGTGGAATGGATCTCTACTGCACATATCCTTGAATAGCTGAAGGTACCAAAACTACTCCCTTTGACAAATATTTAATTTCTCTTTGAAATCGCTAAACGATCTAATGACCTGATGCAGAGCCTCCCCGTTCAGCTATCCTGTACGTTTTCCCGTTGGTTTTGGGCTGTGATCGGGTCCTGAAAGGGTGCTACGTTGCTTTTTGTGTGCGTTTATACGCTCAGGTGTGTCGGCATGCGCCTTTCCGATTGACGGCTCGCAAGAGGCTGAACTCCGTGAAAACGGACGGCCCGTTGATTGGTCCATTTTTTTAATTGATTCAGAGCCTTGATTTCCGATTGAAACCAGCCCCATTTAACGAGGGTCTCGATGCTTCACTTACGGCCACTATTAGCACCCGTATTTGAGCTCCGTATCATGCTTTCCTCTGTGCGCAAGCATCAAAGGCGTCAGCTACGCGGTCTTGTACTTTTGAGCATGGCAGAAACCAGGCTGCACTGAACAGGCTGGACATTGATAGCATGCATGACGTTGAGCTATTCGAGCTCACCCGCCTTAACCGTGTTTCTCTCCAGGACTTGTATAGCCAGCTGCGACCATGGTTAGCCGCCACCACAAGAAAGGGGCATGCAATTGCAGGTATGACCAAATTGGTTGGCTGCCTGCAATTTTTGGCGAACGGCTCGTTCCAGAGACTGGGTGCCTTCTCCGTGGGGATGTCCCAGTCTACGCTGAGCCGCAGCCTAACCAAGTTTTTGGATGGCATGGCTACCCTGGCCCCCAAATTTATATTTTTCCCAGACATAGGGGAAGCCTGGAATGCGGTTAAGCTGGGCTTTTATAACATAGCCGACATACCCAACGTCATGGGTGCCATTGATTGTACCCACGTATCGATCATTCCGCCTGCTGACCAGTAATATCTGTTCAGGTATATGGTTTCGGTCTGCTTTTTTTTTGGGGGGGGGGGGGGTTCAAGCAGACCTACACCCTGTGTATAACTAGCATCCATTGTTTAGTAATGTTGTTGATGTTTAAGAATATTTGTGTGCATCTGGACACTTATGTTCACACTAATTACAGTTATATTTGGTTTGTGCAGGAACAGGAAGATGGGCCATTCGATTAATGTCCAGGCAGTGTCAGGCCCTGATCTGCAATTTTTTAGTATCTTTGCCACCTTCCCTGGTTCCACGCATGATGCCCACATTTTGAGGAACTCCTGTCTCTTTGAACGTTTTCAATCTGGAGATCTGTCTGGCGGATGGCTACTGGGTATGTGTCTCAAACGTGTTGTTGGTGTGCAAATTTTATTTAATTTTTTGGTGCCTGTCCCCCACTAATCTGTGATAGATAGCAATGAAATAGTACAAGTTGGCAATCACTTACTTACCACTATTTGATCATCTTAATTCTTGTATGTATTCTCCACTATTGCATCCTGTCCTGGCCCTCTTAGCTATGTAGCATACCACAGTCATTGTATAGGAGTGTACTGGTTGGATGTGCATGTTGGCTCATCAGAACTGTGCTTTGCTCTGACACTGCACAGCTCACCAATTTGTCCCTGTTCATTAATGCTTTAATGCACACCTAAACATTATTGATGTAATTCCCCTTAGGGCTCTGTCTGTTGTTCCATGTTGTTAGACTTTTAAAGTTACCTAACATGCAATTTTTGTTTAATGCATGTAAGGTACGTGTGGATATTGTTTAGTTATTATATTTAGAGTTATTTGTTATTTTTTGTTGGCCTTATAGTTATGTGTTGACTGGTTATGGTGCCAGACACTACATATGTTTCCAATAGGCACATTTGTCATGTGTGTTTGGGTTATTGTTAGTGCTTATTTTTTGTTTGTTTTTTTTGCAGGTGATTCTGGCTATCCTTTGCTACCATGGCTACTCACACCCATCCTGCACCCATCTTCCCAGGCCCAGGAGCGGTATAACACTGCCCTTAGGAGGACGCGCTCAGTGGTGGAACGTGCCTTTGGCTTGCTCAAGATGCGCTTCCGTTGTCTGGATCAGACTGGGGGTGCACTACAGTAGCAGCCTGCCAAGGTCATCAAAATCATTATTGCTTGTGGTTGTCCTGCACAACCTTGCCATTCGAGGCCGGATATCCAGATACACTGACCTGCCTGAGGACACTTTAGAGATTTCTGAAGATCACACCCCTCCATACTCTGGATCACCAAGTGGCACAGCACAGGCAATACGTGCTCAACTACGTGCTCAACTAGTGGACAATGTTTGCATAAAACATACGCCTTTGAAATTTTTTTCTTTTAAATTTATTTGTGAATCAACCAAAAATTCTTTGCAATCCTATTTTTGGATTTTTTTTTAAACTGAAAAGGGGGGTCATATACATTAAAACAACCATTTAGTGGTAGGTAGAGTCTGATGTTGCAGCTGGTGGTTGGGGTGGGTGAATGTGTGCAGCAATATGTGCCAGGCTTTGGTTAATGTGCTGCCATTGTTGGACCATTTCACCCATATGCCTGTTTAGGCTTCTTGTTTCTGCCAGTAGGCCAGACACATTTGAGTTTAAAACCTCTAATTGGTTAGTCATCGATGTTATTTGGGTGCACACCGTGTCATTAAATTGTTGTGTGGTTTGTGAGAATGCTATATTCTCCTGGTGCCACGCTTCCTCCATAATCTGAAGCTGTCTCCTCTGGCTTATATGTCGCCTTGGCTGTGTTCTTGCACTGGCACGGCTGGGTGGTTCGGCACCAGATTGAGTTGGTGGTTGGGTTGGCACCGAGTGGGTGGTGCGGACTGCAGAAGTGGTTGTTGGCACAGAGGTTGTGGTAGTGGACACCAGGTGATGAAGTTGCTGTTCCTGTTGGTTCTGATGTTTGCACACTGGTTCTGTAGGCATTTGTGGCATCTGATTTGTGTCCTCCTCCAAATCTCGAATGTCTTCAATAATTGGGGGACTTTGTATGTTCTGTAAAGAAATGTAGCATTTATTGAGTTCACTATTTTCCCAAAAATGGATGCAAGTGCAATTTACAAAGTCTACACAGTGGACCATTGACTTACCTCATCCAAACACTCAATTTGGTTTGTGTGGGAAGAAACCTGGTGTTCTCTGGGACAAGCCAGGGGGTTGCTTGGCCTTGTGACGTGTGTTGAGTTTGTTCTTGGAAGAGAGAATGAAGTGTAATTTTTAACAACAAACACAGTGTGTATTAACGGTGACCAAAGTTTTTGGGTCCACATTGAAAAGTCTCTCTGTAAAAACAAACTCACCTTTCGACCTGACATTCCTTGTCTGTGTCTAGGCCCTCTAGCAGGCCCTGAAGGGTTGCAGGGTGAATATATGTGTAGACATGTTCTTCTGCTGGGGTTAGTGTGATTTTAGTCAGGAGCCCACCCCCTGTCTGCTGGCTGGGGTAGATTAAAACACACCTATTAAGTGTTACATCCTGTTACAAAGCAGGCTAGACATGCATTTACACTCTAAATGGACTTTACCTCTGCTGGCGGCGCATGTCCATTTTTTTTTTCCCATAATATTTGAGATCTCAAGATCTCTCCTGACAGAGCCAACACTATTAACTTGGCTGCAAATATTAGCCCAGATCTCCTGCTTTGTGGTGCTTTTTGAATAACGGCCAAATAGGGCATCATAGTGCTCACAGACACCAGTGGCTACAGCCATGCTTTGGGCATCACAAAAACGGGTTGTAAGTGAGCCACGATATAGCTGACGGCCACATGGGTGTGTGGTGTCCCCTGCATCAGATGAAATAGATGGCTGGCTGTCTGGGGAGTCGTGTTGGGTTCTTGGGCTTATGGGTGAGTGTGATGGAGTGTGAGTGCTGCTCTATTTTAATGGCTGGGTACCTGTGGAGCTTTCACCTGTTGAGCTCTCTAGTGAATCTGTGGTAGTGGTACTTTGTGACACAGAGTGTTGCGGAGGAGGGGTGGGTGGCCTGGGTGGGGTGGAGGTTTTTGACCTACGCTTCCCCTCGCTGGTGTGTCTTGTTTTTTGGGCATGCTTTGTGTGTGGAGGAGGTGCAGGCTGCAGGCTTTTAACAGATTTTGGTCCCTTGTGAGGCCTGGCTGATTTAGCAGGTGCTGGCGAATGTGGCAAGGGCTTCTTGCTCCTGCGTTTTGGGTGAGCTACCTGTGTGTGTGGCTTATCCACCCTAGGTGCATGTCCATCCTGGCTCTTGTGGCTGCTCTTGTGTTGTTTTTTGTGTGCTGGATCTGAGCGGCTAGTATGTGCCTCTGGGCTTTTGTGGGTCTTACGGCTCCCTTTTGGTCTGGCCATAGCGATATGGTATCCAACACAGAGCTGAGTGCATTGACCTTTAAATATTTTTACCGTGTGGGAGTGTTCACCAGCGTGTGTAGTAATACCTGGAACCCCTAAAAAAATGTCGCCAGCAATTTACACTGTGGAGTAGGACGACCTTATCATGGATGTGAGTAGGCGAGTGTGCGTTTATGTGCGCGCACAAGCCGCTTTAAAAAAAATAGCTATGGCAGGGCAAGATTAATGAGGATCAACTGACTTGTTAAAGTAAACTACTAGACCACCTTACTTTTAAACATGTGCGCAACATCAAACTAGCCTACATGCAGATTGTAGAACTAGGCCCATGTAAGTAGGAATGAGGGGCAGAAAGTGACTTTAGGTAGGGCATGAGACTTGTGACTAATGGGGTACCATTGTGTTTTTTCTTATCGGATGATGCTGAGGAACCGCTACGATTACCTGTCGTGCGATTTCGAGAAGAGGACGTTGGCGCTGGCGGTGGTGGACGCGATTGCCCGCATTTCGGGTACCACGTATACCTTCACCCAGATTGCCCAACACTGGACTGACTTAAAGAGGAGGCATATGCCCCGGGTGAGGCGGTACTTTGCAAAACATTTTCCAGGTAAGTGTGGCAACTTGACATGCAAGAATCACACTGGCATTGTCTGGGCCTGTTTTCATGATTGTGTTTATATTGCAGCTAATGAATGGACTATGCGTTGCCGCCCCACCCAGAAAAGAGCCCGCAGCCAAGTGTTGGACGAATCTGGGGAAGGTATAGGTGGTCCACCGCCAGTGCCAACGCCCACCCCCTCCTCTGCCAGTGAGTATGAGGGCCCCTTAGACCTCAGTATGCAGGGGGGGGAATCGCACGGCAGGGAGTCTAGCCTCACTGAGCAGCAACCTGACTCCGGTAAGACTATCAAAATAACATATGTCCTGATACATGCAAGAAAGACACAGACTAATGTGCACTATTGTGCTTTGTAGATTCTGACGTCGCAGGCCCATCCCAAGGGATAGTCGAGGGAGGTGCAGAACAAGAAGAGGTGGCTGGGGAAGGTGAGTCATTTGATGCATAGAAGCATAACCTAATCTCACATTCAGGAGGCACAAAGAGTAAATAATATACTTGTGTTTTGGATCCAAACAGATTCAGAGCCGGACGTATTGCTGGACCCAGGGTGGAGGCTGCGCCCCAGACGCACTGTTGCCCAAAAGCAATGTAAGTTTTAGTTATTTATTTGAAAAATAGTTTAAACTCATGTCCACCAAAAAAAAAAAAACAATAACAATGATGATGTTTTTCTTTCACAGATCAAAGAAAACGGCAACTACTTTAAAGGAGCCACCCATTTTGCTCAAAAATTGAATAATGTTGTTTTTAACATTTTTAAACAATTTTAAACAGTTCTTAAAAAATAAGGTTGACAGTAAAAAAAAAAAAGTGTGGTGTGTTTTTTTTCCTGCCAATGTACGTTATCACAACATAATCATACTGTTACATGTCCCAAAAGGTAAGTATATGGGACAAGGAATAGAAAGAAGGAGAAGAAGACAAAGAATAAGAAAAGAGATTAAGGTAAGCATTAAAGCCAAGGAAGAAGAAGAAACAGAGATTAAGGTAAGCATTAAAGACAAGGAAGAAGAAGAAACAGAGATTAAGGTAAGCATTAAAGACAAGGAAGAAGAAGAAACAGAGATTAAGGTAAGCATTAAAGACAAGGAAGAAGAAGAAACAGATTAAGGTAAGCATTAAAGACAAGGAAGAAGAAGAAACAGAGATTAAGTAAAGCATTAAAGACAAGGAAGAAGAAGAAACAGAGATTAAGGAAAGCATTAAAGACAAGGAAGAAGAAGAAACAGAGATTAAGGAAAGCATTAAAGACAAGGAAAAAGAAGAAACAGAGATTAAGGTAAGCATTAAAGACAAGGAAGAAGAAGAAAAATGTAAGTATACTTGTCCCAAACATCAAAATAGGGGTGAAAACGGAAACGGATGGCCAGAAGGTACGTTTGGAAACCCATTAAAAAGGAGGGAAAAACGGATCGTCCGTGTGAACGGGAACGGAAGCCACGACTAAATAGCATGCCCCCGAGAGGGGGAAAAAACCCTTCCCGATTGAAGACACAGAAACGGAGCATTAATGGAGTTCCCCCGACGGCGGCTCTGCATCACATTTTAACCCCGGGACAAATGTAAGCAAAACGGGCCATAGGAAAAACGGAAACAAATATACTCTCAGATCGGGGGAGGCTCTGCATCAGGCCATAAGTCCTTCGTTCAAGAGAAGATGTAGTAATTTGGTTATACCATGATCAATCCACCATGTAAAGCTAATTTATTCTGCATGCCCAGTGGGAAGTTTGGGTTGTCCCATAGGTAGTGTGGGGAGACATCAACAGAGTGTGGGGAGACATCAAGGAAGCAGAGTATTTAACTCCCATATGGAGAGCGAATGTCTCATTAGGGGGCTGAGTGTTTTGGGTCTAAGCACTGGGTCAATCCAGAGCAAACTGTCAATAGGGATTGCCAAGCAATTGGCCTCCGGGCCATCATTGTGTCAGGTTTGTTTTCCTTAGCGTAGAAATTTTGCTTAGTCCAGCTGAGCCTCTTTTCAGACTGGTCGTCTAAGAGCATATTGAGTTCTAGTCTCAGTTTATCGACTGCTCTTCTGTTTTTGGAGCTCGGGACTCGCTTACATTGTATCTTTGCCTGCTCATATTTTAGAGTTAGGTCATTTATCCTTTTTTGCCTCTCTCGCTTTTTGAGCGAGGCTATGCCTATAATATTGCCTCTTATGGTTACCGTCTGGGCCTCCCACAGGGAGATCGGAGAAGAAACCGAGTTGGCATTTAGTATGAAATATTCTTGGAGGGCATCTTGAATTTTGGAACAAGTATCTTGAGAGGAAAGAAGAGAGTCATTGAGTCTCCAATTGTAGGAGCGTCTGGTTGTGACCAAAAGATCAACAGCCGCCATCACTGGGTTGTGGTCAAACCAGGTTGAGTTGTAAATTTTAAGTTTAAAATGGTGGGGAGCATAGTTTGGGGAACTGGGATGTGATCAATCCTACAAATGGCACCATGTGGATTGGAGTAGAATGCAAAGTCTCTAGTGGTGGGGTTCCTTTCCCTCCAGACATCACAAAGACCATGGGTATTGAGGGGTTTGTTAAAAGTAGCTTATTGGGGGTCTGAGCCCAGCAATATGGTTGCGGGCTGGCCTGTCCTCTGCTTATCCGATTTGGGGTTGATTACCTGGTTCGAATCACCGCCCATTATTAAAACACCTTTGGTATTGTTTTGGACCACAGTCATTAAGTGTTTCAAAAAGCGAGTTTGAAAAGTATTGGGTGCGTAATACATGATGTCAATATCGTAAAGGGAACCATGTAGTATGAAATACCTGCCTGTCTGGTCTACAATTTACTTGGAGCAGATAAGAGGGAGATTTTTGCAAAAAGCAATCAGCAATCCTCTTTATTTCTCCCTAGCACGTGCCAGGTAAGATATGGGGAAGTGGTTACTCAGGTAGTTTGGCTTAGAGTGAATAGAGAACCTAGTTCCCTGGAGAAAGACTATATCGGCCCTGCAGGACTGATTAGTAGTGGAAGGCCTTAATTCATTTAATAGGGGCATTACATCACTGGACATAGGGGCATTACATCACTGGACATTGTGGGATTTTAGTTTAACACTTAACCCGGCCATGGGGTGGCAGTTGGTATGTGGCTAGGATAGTTGGTTGGACAGAGCACAAGGGATTCGGGGTAAGGAGAGAGGGAGGGAAAGAGAGGGTTACAGAAAGAGTGGAGAGAAAACTTAACAAAGTGAACAAGCTAAACCTATCAGACATTAAACAAGTATACTGTGTTAGACCAATAGTGGCCAAAAGGAATTCTGCAGCAGCAGAAGGTAACCCATTCACCGAGGGGACATGCACCCCAGCATGGGTCATCTTTTGAAAGATAACTATTTAAAACCATAGCAAGCCGCCCGTATTCAAAGGGAACACATGCAATCGGGTCTGCGGCCCACCGCCAGGGACCCCCCAGCCCCCAGAGCGAGACATCGCCGCCCCGTGCTTTCCCAGCAGGAGTCCAGTGCCACCAGGTGAGGGCAGTCCCCAGCTGCATGCCGCAGGGCCCAGATTCCCGTCAGACCACTGCCGGATTAGCCAGAGAATTAAAGAACATCATAACAACCAATAAGCATTTAATATAAGTGTCCATGGAGAGCAATTAGTTGGGTGTCCAATCACCCAGCCAGGACCACTCCAGCGTGGGGCCAACCAGCAAGGAGAGGCCAACCCCCCGCCCAAGGGAGGGGCCAAGCACCCGTCAAAATTTTAACATTGCCATAGGTGACCAAATTTAAACTAGTCAATGTAAGTGACTGAGGGCAGTCCGCTCTGATTAAGTTTGAGGGGTCCCCCCCGCAGTCCATCCCCCCAGGACAGAACCGACCCATCCACACAATGGGGCATCACCACCAGGGCCCACCCTGCTGAGCCCCCCCCCCCCGAGTTTCGGATTCCAAACATGATGGGGCCCAGTTTGGCCCCCCAACCAGGGCACCCCGGCCCAGGGGAAGGGGGCGGGAAAAGCAAACACTGAGAGAGGGTCTCTGAAAAGACTTGCACATTACCCTTTGACTGAGTACTCATCCTGGATAAGGGTTTGAGCTAGGGAGACACTTAGCCAATCGTTCTTTCCTCCGGGGGCGAACCTTCTCCCACAAAGGTTGCAGGGCTTGGCGCTTAGGCTCCTGCTGGGCAGCTGAGCTGGATGGAGTGGCGGCAGAATTAGCTGGAGGCAGGTTCTAGTCCCTCAGAAGGCTCAACCACTCATCCAGGAAACAAGCTACATGTTGTCGGCTTGCATGTGCAAACATTAGCTTAAAGGGTAAGACCCAGCGGTATCTTATTTTATGGAGCTTCAAGGTGTCCGGTCCAGGTTTCATAGCCTGCCTACGCTGAAGTGTTTGGGGGCAACTTCAGAAAAAATCTGGTAACGGTGATTCTGGAAAGACAGCTCCCCCTCTTTTGTGCGGTAGAAAGTGGGCTTGATAACAATGTCCCTAGGACGGCCATCCAATCTCTTGGGACCCAGCGCCCTATGAGCTCGATCTAACTCCAGGTGTCCAATCGGCATGGATGGGATTTGCTTCTGTACTTGAGCGGATTCCGGGACATTCCGAATGCGGACATTATCTCTTCTGGACCTGTTCTCTAGGTCCTCTAATTTTTGGTGCACCAAGGTCACGCCCCCCCGGGTAACCGCAGATTCAGACTCCCTAGTTTTCAGGGTTGCAACTATGTCATCTACCCTATCCTCCAGGGTGCTGGTTCTGTTACCCAGGTCCTTGAGATCATTAGAGTAGCTGGCAGTTAATTGGGCTACGGCAGCGGCCAACTACTGTTGCAGCAGCACTTTAAACTTTGCCAATAAATTTGCGTCACGGGCCAAGGGCCTCTGGGCTGGGACTACCCAGCGCGTTTTGCAGCTCCCCCTCAACAGAATCCTCTATTCGGAGCTGGGATAGATCTCTGTCTCTTAGTGAAGGTACCCCCCTGGATGCCAGTGGATCTTCATGGCTGTTAGAGAGTGACAGGGGTGAGCTGCCCTGCGTGTGAATGGAGTGATCCGAGGGGCTTGTTGGATGGCCCAGGCATCCCACAATACTGACCCAAGGTCTTCCTGGGTGGATTGAGGGTCATCCCCCACTTCTGCCCACCTTTGGGGGTGCTGAGGTAGCTTTAGAGAGGTTGCCTCTGCCACGGATGCTACCGCCATAGGTGGGGAAGGAGGGGACCCCCTCTGCTCCCCATTAGATCAGGCCATTGCACTTGTGGAGGACGGGGCCACCAACAGTGGCGGGAAGATGGCGAGATTGATGGCGGCAATGAGAGTGACTCCCCTTGTGTACTGCGGGGCCAGGAGGAGGCGCTCACCTGTGGCCTCATCGGGCTGGCGTCGGTGGTCTGCGTCTGCCTCCTGAGCTCCACCATGATGTCTCCTGTTTGCACTGGAGGACATGGAGGCTTTGCCCTCCCGCCCTGTCCTTCGACCTCTCACTCTGGCCCCGCTTCTGCCCATATCGGCGGGCGGGGATCTCCGGGATGTGGGCTGGTGCAGTTGGGCCGGCTCTGCAGCTGCTTTGGGCTGGGATAACAGCAGCCTCTGTGCTCCCGGGGTGCAGAGCTTCACTAAAAAGTGGTCATCTACCCTGTAATGTACAGGTTTCAGAGGTAACAACTATTGTTTCGAAACAGAATCCAACAACTGTCTTTCCCATAGAGTACAGGATTCGATGACCATGTTGCATATGTCAGATATTGCAAATATTTAAGTAATATCCCTTCACTTGCCTCAACATCAACAGCCGTGGATATTTTTCAGCAATCAGTAGAGGCACAAGTAATGTAATTAGCAAAAAAGAAACATAAAAGGCTAATGTCTAATTTAACTCCAGGTGAATGTGAAGCACTAAAAGAATTGCAAGGCAATAGGCAACTGGTCAACTGTGCCGCTGATAGATTATCAAAACAAGATAGATTTCTTCTTGTTTGAAGATTCTACTTGCAGAAATGCGGTGCCAATATGGGGGGCCCCTTTTCTCCCTGGCTGGCTATACATGGCATGGTCGGAATCTTTTGCTAGCTTCAGTGAGGCTAACACCTACCTAGAGCATCTTTCCTAGTACAGGCACTTCATTGATGATTTGATTAGCATTTGGCAGGGACCGGCGGACTTATTACCTGATCTTTTCTTATTCATTGATTTTTATTGAAAGAGATATTCCACATAGTAGCCAGCATGCTTATACAATGTACTTTTATCGTCCACCTGAGTAATTCACATGCTATAACCAGTAATTTCTTATTCTTCCACAACATCTCCTGCTCAACAACTGTGCTCTGAATATACCTCAAAAAGAAAAATGATACTCCTAGCCCGGTCGTCCAGGCCAGACTCTCTGTTCACGATGTTAAGGTACATGGTTCCCCCATAGGGGGAATACTATAAGATCATGCAGGTGGGAAAGAAGAAATGAAAAAAAAAGAAAAGAGAAAAAAGGGGAAAAAGCAGGGGAGGAGGGTTAGGGGCGGTGATACATTCAAGAGGTTAACGCTCTTTTGGCTGTCTCTGTAAGTGGCTGCTTGGAAGTGGTGAGTTAAAGCAGGATCTCCTGTGGTAAGCTTTGGGAAACTGAGCTCATTTGGTAAGTAAAATATAGTAAACTGTGTTTGTTTTATTTTTGTGAATCAGTGTGTTAATGCTGGCACAAATTTAAACCAAAGGAAAAAAAAAAAAAATTTTTTTTCTCTTTCCTGGATTCCTGCTGAGGCCTAATTGAGGCCTAATTGAAGCAGGTGTGTTATAAGGCCACACAGAGCTCTTGTAGCTTGCTCTTTTGGCTGTCTCTGTAAGTGGCTGCTTGGAAGTGGTGAGTTAAAGCAGGATCTCCTGTGGTAAGCTTTGGGAAACTGAGCTCATTTGGTAAGTAAAATATAGTAAACTGTGTTTGTTTTATTTTTGTGAATCAGTGTGTTAATGCTGGCACAAATTTAAACCAAAGGAAAAAAAAAAAAAAAATTTTTTCTCTTTCCTGGATTCCTGCTGAGGCCTAATTGAGGCCTAATTGAAGCAGGTGTGTTATAAGGCCACACAGAGCTCTTGTAGCTTGCTCTTTTGGCTGTCTCTGTAAGTGGCTGCTTGGAAGTGGTGAGTTAAAGCAGGATCTCCTGTGGTAAGTTTTGGGAAACTGAGCTCATTGGGTAAGTAAAATATAGTAAACTGTGTTTGTTTTATTTTTGTGAATCAGTGTGTTAATGCTGGCACAAATTTAAACCAAAGGAAAAAAAAAAAAAATGTTTTTCTCTTTCCTGGATTCCCGCTGAGGCCTAATTGAGGCCTAATTGAAGCAGGTGTGTTATAAGGCCACACAGAGCTCTTGTAGCTTGCTCTTTTGGCTGTCTCTGTAAGTGGCTGCTTGGAAGTGGTGAGTTAAAGCAGGATCTCCTGTGGTAAGTTTTGGGAAACTGAGCTCATTGGGTAAGTAAAATATAGTAAACTGTGTTTGTTTTATTTTTGTGAATCAGTGTGTTAATGCTGGCACAAATTTAAACCAAAGGGAAAAAAAAAAAAAAAAAATTTTTCTCTTTCCTGGATTCCTGCTGAGGCCTAATTGAGGCCTAATTGAAGCAGGTGTGTTATAAGGCCACACAGAGCTCTTGTAGCTTGCTCTTTTGGCTGTCTCTGTAAGTGGCTGCTTGGAAGTGGTGAGTTAAAGCAGGAGTTAAAAGAAGAAGTTACAAGCAGAAGTTCGGAAGCTGTAAGTATCTGCCTTTGATTTCATATTGTTATTTTAAATGTTGTAAATTCTACACTTGGTGTTCCCACAAATTCATACAATGGGTTCCATGCCTAACAATGCTGTTCAGTGTACATCTTGTGCTATGTATGCACTTCTTGATCAATCGGTCGATGGTGAATATATATGCCCCGGATGCCTGCGAATCTCTGATTTGGAAGCCGTGATTCACGATCTAAATAAGCGATTGGCTTGAGAGAAATTGTTATCATGCAAAAGAGTCTGGATCTCACTGATCTGGCACTACATGGCTCAGGGTCAGGGGAGGGTGGTAGTATGGGGGAGAGGAAAAGCAGGAAAATGAGGCAGCTAGCTGGATAACAGTTAGAAGGCGGGGTAGGGGTAAAAGTTACAGGGAGGCTAGCCCTGAACAGGCACCTCCAAACAAGTTTGCCCGGTTGGCAGATGAGGAGGATGTTAGCTCAGGAATGGCAGAGCTGCAGCAAGACACATCTGTCGGCTCCAGTAAGGAAGGGAGGGGAAATGGGAGAACAGGGCAGGCAAGACAGGTGCTGGTAGTGGGTGACTCTATTATTAGGGGAACAGACAGGGCAATCTGTCACAAAGACCGGGATTGCCGAACAGTGTGTTGCCTTCCTGGGGCAAGAGTACGGCATGTAGCGGAGCGGGCTGACAGATTGTTGGGAGGGGCTGGCGTGAACCCAGCGGTCATGGTGCATATTGGCACTAATGACATAGGAAGAAGTAGGTGGAAGGTCCTAAAAAATGATTTCAGGGACTTAGGCCGTAAGCTTAAGGCAAGGACCTCAACTGTAGTATTCTCAGAAATACTACCAGTACCAAGAGCCACACCAGAGAGGCAGCGGGAGATTAGAGATGTAAACAGGTGGCTCAAAAATTGGAGTAAAAAGGAGGGGTTTGGGTTCTTAGAGAACTGGGCCGACTTCACAGTGGGCTACAGGTTCTTTGGCAGGGATGGGTTGCACCTCAATGGGGAGGGTGCATCTGTTCTGGGGGAGAGGATGGCTAAAAGGTTAGAGGAGTGTTTAAACTGAGCATTGGGGGGGAGGGTAAAAGCTATTACAAAGGGGAAGTTAGAAAAGAAAGTGACAGTGGGTGTAGACATGAAACTGGGGGTGGAGAGGGGGGAGGGGTTAGCACATCTAGCAAGAATAAGTGCAATATACAAAATTATCAAAATTGTCATAAGCATTTGAAATGCATGCTTACAAATGCTAGAAGCTTGACTAATAAAATGGATGAACTAGAACTGATAATAACAGAAGAACAATATGATATAGTGGGGGTAACAGAGACCTGGCTGGATGAAAGCTATGACTGGGCAGTAAATTTACAGGGATACTGTGTGTTTAGGAGGGACCGTAACAAACGCAAAGGGGGTGGAGTCTGCTTAATTGTAAAATCCTCTCTACAGCCTGCTCTGCGGGAGGATATATGTGAGGGGAATGACCATGTGGAGTCTGTATGGGTAGAAATACATGGAGGGAGAAACAAAAATAAAATACTGCTATAAACCTCCAGATATATCCGAATCCATAGAAAATATGATGCTAAGGCAAATAGATATAGCCGCTAAAATAAATGAGGTAGTGATTATGGGGGACTTTAACTACCCAGATATAGACTGGGATGCTGAAACATGTGTTTCGCAGAAAAGTAATAGTTTTTTATCTAAAACAAAAGATGGCTACCTTTCCCAACAAGTACAAGCTCCAACAAGGGGGAAAGCCATATTGGACCTAATACTAACCAATGTACCAGACAAAGTAATAAAGGTACAGGTTGGGGGACACCTTGGAAGCAGTGATCATAATATCATTAATTTCCAATTAGCAGTCACTAGGGTGCCTTATCAAGGAGTCACAAAAACGCGGGACTTCAAAAAGGCAAAGTTTGACCAGCTTAGAGATGCCCTACACTGCATTGACTGGGAAAATGTCCTTAAAAACAAAAGCATGGACGCTAAATGGGATACTTTCAAAGGAATACTTAATTTTCAGTGTGACAGATATATACCTTACAGGAATAAAACTATTAGACACACATGTAAACCGATGTGGCTAAATAAAAAGGTTAAGGGGGCAATAAACAACAAAAAAAAGGCATTTAAACGTTTAAAGCAGGAAGGGACAGCGGAAGCGTTAAAAAACTATAAAGAAGAAAATAAACAATGTAAACAACAGATAAGGGCAGCTAAGCTGGAGACAGAAAGACTGGTCGCGAAAGAGAGTAAAACTAACCCCAAATTATTCTTTAGCTACATAAACCGTAAAAGGTACAAACCTGAGGGTGTGGGCCCCCTGAAAAGCAAGGAGGGGACCCCTATAGAGGGAAATGAGGAGAAAGCTAATTTGCTTAACAACTTCTTTGCTTCTATATTCACAAAAGAATTTGACATGCCGAGTGAAATGCAGGGGAATAACCGAAACCCTCCATTAAATGTCACTGGTCTAACCAAGGAAGAAGTCCAGCACCGTCTCAAGCAGATAAAAATCGATAAATCACCGGGACCAGATGACATACATCCTCGTGTTTTAAGGGAGTTATGTACAGTAATAGACAAGCCGTTATTTCTAATATTTGTGGATTCCATAACTACAGGGTTTGTTCCGATGGATTGGCGCTTGGCAAATGTGGTGCCAATATTCAAAAAGGGATCTAGGGGGGAACCTGGGAACTACAGACCGGTAAGCTTAACATCTGTGGTGGGCAAGCTGTTTGAAGGTTTCTTAAAGGATACTATCCTGGAGCACCTTGGGGAAAATGACCTTATTACTCCATATCAGCATGGATTTATGAGGAATCGCTCCTGCCAGACAAACCTGATCAGCTTTTATGAGGAGGTAAGTTCAAGATTGGATCAGGGGGAGTCATTGGATATCATATATCTTGACTTTTCTAAAGCATTTGATACTGTGCCACATAAAAGGCTGGTACAAAAGATGAGAATGCTTGGACTGGGGGAAAACGTGTGCAGATGGGTGGGAAATTGGCTTAATGATCGGAAGCAGAGGGTGGTTATCAATGGTACACACTCAGATTGGGTCACTGTTACTAGTGGAGTACCACAAGGGTCAGTTCTGGGACAAATTCTCTTCAATATATATATAAATGGCATTGGGTATGGATTAAACAGTAAAGTCTCAATCTTTGCAGATGATACTAAGCTGAGTAAAGTAATTAAAACAAAGGAGGACAACAGGCAACTACAAACAGATTTAGATACATTGGAAGCATGGGCAGTTAAATGGCAAATGAAGTTTAACACAGATAAATGTAAGGTTATGCACATGGGAAGGAGAAATCTGTGTCATGATTACACACTAAATAAAGAAACACTTGGTAAAACAACAATGGAAAAGGACCTAGGGGTTTTAGTTCACAATAAGCTCAACTGTAGTAATCAATGCCAGGCAGCTGCTGCCAAGGCAAAAAGGATCATGGGGTGCATCAGGAGGGGCATAGGTGCTCATGACCAGAACATCATTTTACCCCTGTACAAGTCACTGGTCAGACCCCATATGGAATACTGTGTACAGTTCTGGGCACCTGTGCTTAAAAAGGACATATCAGAACTGGAGCACGTTCAAAGAAGGGCAACAAAGTTAATAAAAGGAGTGCGGGGGCTAGAGTACCCGGAAAGATTGTCCAAGTTAGGCTTATTTAGTCTAGAAAAAAGACGATTGAGGGGTGATCTAATAACTATGTATAAATATATTCGGGGTCAATACAAGGATCTGTCCCACAATCTATTTATACCCCGGAGTGTAACCATAACCCGGGGGCATCCACTAAGGTTAGAGGAAAGGTGCTTTCTCCACCGACATAGGAGGGGATTCTTCTCTGTAAGAGCAGTGAGACTATGGAACTCGCTGCCAGAGGAGGTAGTAATGAGGGATACATTAAAAATGTTCAAAAGTGGCCTTGATGCCTTCCTGGCATGTAATAACATTTCCAGCTATGGCTACTAGACCACTGGAAGGAGTTAAACAGGCTGAACTGGATGGACTAAAGTCTTTATTCAGCCTTACATACTATGTTACTATGTTACTATGTTGAAATCTGCTGGCATATAAGCCTCGATTCATAGACACATTTGTCTGGACTTTCGTAGCTGTCCGCGCATGTTTTTGTGTGTGTTAGTCTTTTTTTTTGTTTTTTTCGTTCATTTTCCATTCACACGAACGTTTGGACTAATGCGTATATGCGCTTTCGATGAACGAAAGCAAATCGGAACATTTGCGTTAGTTCGGATCATTTTCCCATCAAAATTTGATATTTTTCGTTCGTTCAGATAACTTACGTTATTGGTATGGGCTTGCGACTCATTCAGAGAGCTGATTGCCGCTAAAACCGTTTCATTTGCGATCCCCTTACGGGACCAGTTTGACATCGAGTACAGCAGCTATGGACAAGTCTAGTGCCTTTGTGAAACATGAGGATCTCCAGCTAATGGGCATTGAAATTGTCTGGAGGGCCGAGACCAGATTGCACCGGCGACGCATGCATATCGATGGCATGCATGACGTTGAGATGTTCGAGCTCACCAGACTTAGTCGCATTTCCCCCCATAAGTCGTATATTGAGCTGCGGCCATGGTTAGCCTGTACCACAAGGAAGGAGCAAGCAATTTCAGGTATGACCAAGATGCTTGGCTGCCTGCAATTTTTGGCGAATGGCTTGTTCCAGAGGCTGGGTGCCCTCTCTGTGGGGATCTCCCAGCCTACGCTGAGCAGCACGCTATCCATGTTTTTGGAAGGCATGGCTACCATTAGTCAGAAATATATTTATTTTCCTGACGACATGGTAGCCTGGAACGCGCTTAAGCTAGCATTTTATAATATCGCCGACATGCCCAACGTCATGGGTGCCATCGATTGTACCCACGTTGCCTTGGTGCCTCTGGCAGCCGACGAGTACATCTATAGGCAAGTTCAATATGTCATTTTTTTATATAGTTGTCATAAATGTTAATTATAAATTCTCCTAATCCCTCCTTGTAAAATTCCTCCTTGTAAATAGTCCCTGTGAAATAGTTGAGAGTGTATATCTGTTAATCCCTCCTTGTATAATCCCTCCTTGTAAATAGTCCCTGGGAAATAGTTGAGAGTGTATATCTGTTAATCCCTCCTTTTAAAATCCCTCCTTGTAAATAGTCCCTGTGAATTAGTTGAGAGTGTATATCTGTTAATCCCTCCTTGTAAAATCCCTCCTTGTAAATAGTCCCTGTGAAGTAGTTGAGAGTGTATATCTGTTAATCCCTCCTTCTAAAATCCCTCCTTGTAAATAGTCCCTGTGAAACTTTGGACCGTATTTAGCTTCTACAATGTTTTTCTTGTCGCCCAAAGGGAAACATTTTCATGTGGACCTTAAATAGGCACTTTAAAGTTTAACTTTACTTGATCCAACATACATATCCCTTTTTTTAGGCAAAAATCCTTATGTACTTTTTTAGTGTTATTTGTATTGGCCCACAGGTTTTTGGGAGGGTGTTAGTAGTTAGTGTTTGAGTAGTTTACCTTGACAATATTTTTTTTTTCTTTTATCCCAGGAACCGCAAAATGGGCCACTCACTGAATGTCCAAGCAGTGGTGGCCCCGGACATGCGGTTCCTTAGTGTCCTCGCCGGATTTCCAGGCTCATCCCACGACGCGTACATCTTGCGTCGATCTGCATTGTACCGTCGGTTTGAAGGTAACACATCCAAGAATGGTGAGCAGCACAGTACTAAAACAATACCTGTTAGCAGTCTGCCTGATTTGCCCACAACCGCCATCTTGTATGTTTTAATGGTCCAAACATGCATTAGATGGTGTTAGGCTGTTTTTTAATCAGAGCTATATGTATGTTCAGGGTGTCTCTCAAATATTACATAGTCTCTTAGTCATGGTGATGGCACGTCTTTTTAAAACATTTTGGGAGTAATGTGGACTTAATGTTATTTTTGTCTTATTTTTTCAGGGGATTCCAGCTATCCACTGCTTCCCTGGCTGCTGATGCCCATCCCACAGAATGCCGCACAGAATGCCTACAATCGGGCCCACAGGAAGACCAGGGCCGTTGCGGAGAGGGCGTTAGGGCTGTTAAAAACTTGCTTTTGTTGTTTGGACCATACCGGGGGGGGGCGCTGCAGTATGACCCCAAGAAGGTCATAGACATCATTCTTGCCTGTACTGTGTTACATAACTTTGCCATAATGCAGCGTGTCCCCCGGTATTTGGATCTGCCCCCCTCTCCACCCAGCCAGGACCCAGATGAACTATACCGTGGCACACCTAGTGCCTCTGGCCAAGCATTTCGGGCCAATTTGATCGCGACTCATTTTTCTTAATTTGTTGTGCCTGTATTTATTATTTTTTACTCTAATTTTGCTTTGTTTTTATATATTTGATTTGTACTGCAACAACTAGTAATGAGTTAATTACTAAAAACTTCACACATGATCTGAGACTCATGCCTTTTTTTTGGCCAAGTTTGTTTGTGAAAAACTTAAGTAATCAAAAAATCACCACCAATCACCAAAAATCAACTTAGTCAACAACAGGTCAAGTCACATTAATTTTTTTTTATTGTAAAAGCTAAAATTGCAGTTGCTGGTCACTCCCATACTTCATGTAGATACATGGTAAAACAATAAATAAAATTTGTGCAAAATCATGGCCCCTAGCAATTGACCACAGGCAGGAGTTTGAAAGTAATGCACTCCAGGCCGAAGTTTACATCCCAAAGAAAATGCACACACATATGAAGCAAGCATTTGCATGTCAATATATTGGATCAAATAACTAGGGCCACATACACACCCTCTCCTGCTTGGCCACATTTGCCACAGCCACAGGTGTAAAACAGCCATACCTATGCCACATCTACGCCTGTAAGTCAGTGGCCCACCCAAACAAGAAGCCCCAGTCCAAATCCAAGTCCAGTCCAATCTCTGCCAGGGTTCAAGGTAGTAGTTTGCCAGGCCAGAATGTCCCCCAATCATGCCTACAAACAGGATAAGCCAGAAGCAATGTAATTAGGTCAAAGCCAGCAGCGTAACAGCTTGAGTGGCAGGTTCAGTGAGGCATGTGTGGCATTCATAATCTGCAACTGTTGCAACATGTTTCTATTGGTTGTTTGAACTTCATCCAGCATGGCACTGAAATTACTACCTAAGGTGGCCATGTGGGTGTTGCTAGTTCGAACTTCCTCAAGCATATCTGTGAAATTATTAGATAAGGTGGTCATGTGGCTGTTGGTCGACCTAAATTCTGTCAGCATGGTGTTTAAGGTATTATTTAAGGTCTCTAATTGTGCATGATGCTGCTCGTTGTTTCTTTGATTTTGTTGGCGAAATAAACGCCTCTCATGGTTCCATGCTGACTCCATGATCGGCACGCTCCTCCCCTGGGAAACTGGGTGACGTTGCTGACTACGCCTCCCAATTCCCCGGGTTGGTGCGCGTGCAGATGATGGTCCTCTAGTTCAACCAACAGCCACAGCTGTGCTTGGCAAATCCTCTGCAGCAGACCTATCACTGGGGACTGTAGGCTCAGTCTCTGCATACTGCCCACGATGGGCTGGCAGCATGCGGCCAGCTTCACTCTGCTGCAGAGGATTTGTTGGCAAAACATGTTGGGACAGTTGCAGATTAGGTTCCAGGGGGGTCTGTTCTGAAGGTCCCATCAAGGTGCCAACCTCCTCCAGCTCCTGGATTTCCTCCATCAGTGTGTGGGTCTGTTTGGACATGTGAAAAAAAGGTTCAGTTTGGGCCCTAAATATTTTTGTTATGCAAATTATTCATGTTAATTCACATGCATCTGCAGATTCAGAAAAATACACTTACCGTATATATCGGATCCTGGCTCCTAGGCAGCACGGAAGTTGACGGCCTGGTCAAACTGGCTGAGGCTTCCACACTAACTGAGGGATGATGCTGGGCTGTATTGTTTACAAAAAGGCATGTAAACACACAAATATGCATTGGTGATCTGTATTACTACATATGCTTCACTAAAACACGTGGCCAAGCAGGAATGGCAACTCCCCCAAGGGTCCAAGTTGGCCTTCACTATGAATGTCATTATCTGTTAGATGTATTAATCATCATGTACATACACATTGGTCACCTTAAATTAAATCAACATGCATGTACTGGCTGTTATGAGGCTTCACACATCCCTAAAGGCCATTAGGGGCCCACACTCAGCTTGCAAATAGCATTTGGCTTAAGAATATGCTGGTTGGCATTCTTCCTAGGTAGACCTTTCCCTTTTCCAAGTATTTGAGACCAAAGCACGGCTCAAACCCAAGTGGCCTAAACACAAAGATAGAAGTGTTGGATATGATTGACTAGAATCGCATAACAGGCAGTCCTTTGCTAATGTAAAGACTTTAATAGTGTCCATAAATACTCTCCAAGGTCATGTATGGGCAAGCAAATTAACAAATTAACATTCCACAGACATTACACACCCTGCTAAAACTGTAACCTCCACTACAAGGCACTCCCTAGGGGCATGTGTTCATATATGCCTTTCAGCCTCATTTTACAAGTTGAAAACATTTCACATACACACTAACATTACTAACCTGTAGGAATAGTAGGGATGTCCGTGTCCTGTCGCCCCGAGTGTAGGAAAATGTTGTCAAAACAAGAAGCAGACAAAGCCACAAAGCAGATATGTATCTGTAATGTCGCCGTTTATTTTCTTTCTTCTGTGCTGCATACTTCAGGTCCGATATTTTGCGTTGGATCCTCTCAACATCTTTGAGCTCATCCCCTGTTGCATTGACCTGTTTGGTAAGCGCCTCTAAAATTCCTGCTTTGCGCATTTTGCTGGTTGCTTTGGATCTGCGCCCATAAAGTTCATCATAATGTAAGGTGAGCCCACTAGCCAATGCCAGAGTTTGGGCCTCCCCAAACCTGCCACTCAACTGGCCTCGGCGCAATGTGCTCCCTGTTGCTTGATGTTCTGGCTCATCAGTGGTTGCAGGCAAATCGGGGGACATTCTGGCCTGGCTGTGTTGGGGTGAAATGTATGACAGCTGGCTGGCTTCTGATTGAACAGGACTTGGATAGGGACTGGGTGTTTGAGGCTGGATGGCCTGTGCCGGTGCCGGTGGCAAATGTGGCGGAGGAGGAGAGGGTGTGCTGGATGAAGTAGGGCTTCTTGGCCTGTGCCTCTGTGGCCCCTTCAGAGTTGCATGCCCCTGGGAGGTTGTGGGACGTGCCTGGGGTGATGCCGACCTTGGGCTTCTTGGGCTTCTTGCCCGGTGGCTTAGCCTCTTGCCATGGGATTTTTCCAAACGTGGGGGTGGTGATGCCGACCTTGGGCTTCTTGCCCGGTGGCTTAGCCTCTTGCCATGGGATTTTTCCACACGTGGGGGTGGTGATGCTGACCTTGGGCTTCTTGCCCAGTGGCTTAGCCTCTTGCCATGAGATTTTTCCACACGTGGGGGTGGTGATGGTGACCTTGGGCTTCTTGCCTGGTGGCTTAGGCTCTTGTCATGGGATTTTCCCCATGTGGGGGTGGTTATGCCGACCTTGGGCATCTTGGGCTTCTTGCCCGGTGGCTTAGGCTCTTGCCATGGGATTTGTCCCCATGTGGGGGTGGTGATGCCAACCTTGGGCTTCTTGCCCGGTAGCTTAGGCTCTTGCCATGGGATTTTTCCCCATGTGGGGGTGGTGATGCCGACCTTGGGCTTCTTGGGCTTCTTGCCCGGTGGCTTAGACCCTTGCCATGGGATTTTTCCACACGTGGGGGTGGTGATGGCGACCTTGGGCTTCTTGCCTGGTGGCTTGGCCTCTTGCCATGGGAGGTTTGGCCACGTAGGTGTGGTGATGCAGAGCTCTGGCTGCTGGGGCTTCTTGCCCGGTGGGTTCTCCTCTTGGCATGGGAGCTTTTCCCACGTAGGTGGACTGATGGTGACCTTGGGGGGATGGGGCTTTGCACCCTCTTGGTTGTTTTTTTAGCAGCCGTAGATGTGTCTTTGCTGGCCTGGGGCTTTCTCTTTGCCGCTGCCTTCTTTTGTTTGGTGGTTGTTGGTGCCTTGGCCTGAGCACTGCGTGTTGCCCGCACCTTACCTTTTGGCATTTGTGAGCGAGTGGTGGGGCCTGCAGAAGCCTCCTCACACTTCTGTGGATGTTAGCTGCTGCCCTCCTTTGCTGCTTTGGCCTTTGCTGCGACTTTTTTTGGTGCCATGATTCACAGACTCTCAAAGAGAATGAGCTGTGTGTCCAGGACCCTTTAAATAATAATGCCTGGGTATGACGCTTACGCGCTCGCGTATGCCCGTTCGTCCAGCCGTGCGGAACCCGGAAACCGCTGGGGCATTACTTATCTGCTGCAGACAAGAAGAAAGATGGCACCCACAATCTTCACCCGCCAACAAGAAGAGATCATTATGCTTGTAAGTGTATTTTACTGCCTTTTATTTGCTATCTAAATGCATGCCTAGGCTAGCCTAGCGCAGGAAGAAACGATTTGTTGGAAAAGTGTCTAAAACTCTAGGGCCCACATGTGCGAACCAAGTCTATTACATCTAGAAGGATAGTTTTAGCCTAGAAATGTGTCTGGTAATGTCATTTAGTCAAATGATCGATTTGTGCCCGATATTTGTATGCAGTTTGATCTAAATCCTATGTTTATTTTGTGTTTTGTAGACGATGCTGGAGCGCAGGTATGACTACCTGCCCAACTCATTTGAGAAGAGGACCGTCACCCTGGAGATCGTTTCCAGGATTCAACACCAGACGGACACCACCTTCACCCACACGCAGATCATGCAGCATTGGTCGGACCTGAAACGGCTGCACATGCCCCGGGTGCGGCGCTTTTTCGGACTCCATTTCCCAAAGTAAGTACATAGCGATTGCATGCTAGATGTAAGTAATAAAGAAGGTAGGCCTTTATTTAGAAATGCTTCTCTTTTCTAGTGTTGGAAATAGAATACCAAATCCGGAGGCGCACAGGCCGACCAGTGCTGCATGAATCTGCAGCTGGAAGTGAAGGTGGTGGATCTCCAGGGCGACGGTCCTATCCCTCCTGGGCCTCTGGACCCTGGACCTTTTGACAGAGGAGGGGTGGCACGGCGTGGGCAGGCAGTCGTACCCAGCGACGGAGCCGTTAGCCTCTGGTATGTGACTCTTCATGTAACCGCACACACATACATGCTATTTCAAACAAAGCTGACTCCCTTAATCTCTTTTTCTAGATTTTGATGTAGCGGGTGAAGAATCTGTGGAGTCTGCAGCAGATCTGGCCCTGGAGGCACATGGAGAAGGTGGGTGATTTTCTTACTGTTGACTAAGACATTATAAGTGACCCTATTTGCCATGTCTCTACAGCCTCAACTTCACAGCAGTGGCAGGGCCCAGAACGTAGGGTGGTCCCCGACGACGCAGACATCGGCCACCAACGAAGTGAGTTGTAATGTCATTCTTTTGAGTATGTGGTAATTGACATGATCACCAAGATACATAAAGCCATAGTCAATGGCATTAGCATAATGACATATGGCCACTTCCTTAGATTAATTATTTAGCATAATGACATATGCCCACTTCATTAGATTACTTACTTAGCATAATGACATATGCCCACTTCCTTAGATTAATTACATATCATAATTAGAGATGAGCGAGTAGTGAAATATTCAAAATTTCGAATTTCGATTCGAATAGACCGCGTTACTCGACTACTCGACCGATTATCGAATCCCATTATAGTCTATGGGAAAAAAATGCTCGCCACTTGGAAATCTCAATTCGACCACTTGGAGGTCACCAAGTCCACCCTGAAATATCAGAAAATGATGCCAACACTGCTGGAATGCAACTGGGACAGCAGGGGAAGCATGTCTGGGTGCATATAACGCACCCAAGTCGCACTATTACGCCACTATCACAGCCACTCAACAATACACTCCAAACACAATATAACTTCTACGTAAAGTGAGACAAGACAAGGAAACCTTCTTTCCTCTACATTGCCATGGACCCCAAGCCAAACTGTACAAAAAAGAAGAACAAAATTCTGCACCCCTTAAAATCACGTTGCCTAATGACAACCACAGATGGCATAGGCAAGGGGGAAAATAAATAGACCCCACCCCTAATTGTCATTGTGTGTGTGTGTGTGTGTGTGTGTGTGTGTGTGTGTGTGTGTGTGTGAGATGTGGTCAGACATGTCCTCTTGTGTCATTGTGTCACCCCAGCAGTAAGGGAAGCTTAAAGGAGGAGGTATGTTACAGTGTGTTACCCCAGCAGTAAGGGAAGCTTACAGGAGGAGGTATGTTACAGTGTGTCACCCCAGCAGTCAGGGAAGCTTACAGGAGGAGGTTTGTTACAGTGTGTCACCCCAGCAGTAAGGGAAGCTTACAGGAGGAGGTTTGTTACAGTGTGTTACCCCAGCAGTAAGGGAAGCTTAAAGGAGGAGGTTTGTTACATTGTGTCACCCCAGCAGTAAGGGAAGCTTACAGGAGGAGGTTTGTTACAGTGTGTCACCCCAGCAGTAAGGGAAGCTTACAGGAGGAGGTTTGTTACAGTGTGTCACCCCAGCAGTAAGGGAAGCTTACAGGAGGAGGTTTGTTACAGTGTGTCACCCCAGCAGTCAGGGAAGCTTACAGGAGGAGGTTTGTTACAGTGTGTTACCCCAGCAGTAAGGGAAGCTTAAAGGAGGAGGTTTGTTACATTGTGTCACCCCAGCAGTCAGGGAAGCTTACAGGAGGAGGTTTGTTACATTGTGTCACCCCAGCAGTAAGGGAAGCTTACAGGAGGTTTGTTACAGTGTGTCACCCCAGCAGTAAGGGAAGCTTACAGGAGGAGGTTTGTTACATTGTGTCACCCCAGCAGTCAGGGAAGCTTACAGGAGGAGGTTTGTTACAGTGTGTCACCCCAGCAGTCAGGGAAGCTTACAGGAGGAGGTTTGTTACAGTGTGTCACCCCAGCAGTCAGGGAAGCTTACAGGAGGAGGTTTGTTACAGTGTGTCACCCCAGCAGTCAGGGAAGCTTACAGGAGGAGGTTTGTTACAGTGTGTCACCCCAGCAGTCAGGGAAGCTTACAGGAGGAGGTTTGTTACAGTGTGTCACCCCAGCAGTCCGGGAAGCTTACAGGAGGAGGTTTGTTACAGTGTGTTACCCCAGCAGTAAGGGAAGCTTAAAGGAGGAGGTTTGTTACATTGTGTCACCCCAGCAGTAAGGGAAGCTTACAGGAGGAGGTTTGTTACATTGTGTCACCCCAGCAGTCAGGGAAACTTACAGGAGGAGGTTTGTTACATTGTGTCACCCCAGCAGTAAGGGAAGCTTACAGGAGGAGGTTTGTTACAGTGTGTCACCCCAGCAGTAAGGGAAGCTTACAGGAGGAGGTTTGTTACATTGTGTCACCCCAGCAGTCAGGGAAGCTTAAAGGAGGAGGTTTGTTACATTGTGTCACCCCAGCAGTAAGGGAAGCTTACAGGAGGAGGTTTGTTACAGTGTGTCACCCCAGCAGTAAGGGAAGCTTATAGGAGGAGGTTTGTTACAGTGTGTCACCCCAGCAGTCGGGGAAGCTTACAGGAGGAGGTTTGTTACAGTGTGTCACCCCAGCAGTAAGGGAAGCCTACAGGAGGAGGTTTGTTACAGTGTGTCACCCCAGCAGTAAGGGAAGCTTACAGGAGGAGGTTTGTTACAGTGTGTCACCCCAGCAGTAAGGGAAGCTTAGAGCTGAGACCTCTTAAAAATTGTGTGGAGTCCCAAGAGCTGAGACCTCTTAAAAATTGTGTGGAGGCCCAAGAGCCGAGACCTCTTAAAAATTGTGTGGAGGCCCAAGAGCCGAGACCTCTTGAAAATTGTGTGGAGTCCCAAGAGCTGAGACCTCTTAAAAATTGTGTGGAGTCCCAAGAGCTGAGACCTCTTAAAAATTGTGTGGAGGCCCAAGAGCTGAGACCTCTTAAAAATTGTGTGGAGGCCCAAGAGCTGAGACCTTTTAAAAATTGTGTGGAGGCCCAAGAGCTGAGACCTTTTAAAAATTATGTGGAGTCCCAAGAGCTGAGACCTCTTAAAAATTGTGTGGAGTCCCAAGAGCTGAGACCTTTTAAAAATTGTGTGGAGGCCCAAGAGCTGAGACCTCTTAAAAATTGTGTGGAGTCCCAAGAGCTGAGACCTCTTAAAAATTGTGTGGAGGCCCAAGAGCTGAGACCTCTCAAACATTGTGTGGAGTCCCAAGAGCTGAGACCTCTTAAAAATTGTGTGGAGGCCCAAGAGCTGAGACCTCTTAAAAATTGTGTGGAGTCCCAAGAGCTGAGACCTCTTAAAAATTGTGTGGAGGCCCAAGAGCTGAGACCTCTTAAAAATTGATTGTATTAAGCCCAAGAGGTGAGCCATATTTTTTTTTATTAATACAGCAATTCTACGGCGGTTAAGGAGGAGGAGGAGGAGGAGGAGGAAATGGCACTTCATACAGATGGCACTTCACTCTTGGCTGCTTTCCACTGTTGTACAAGCAAAGTCCGGGTCAATCCACTTGCTGTTCATTTTGATTAGCGTCAGCCTGTCGGCACTGTCGGTTGACAGGCGGCTGCGCTTATCGGTTATAATGCCCCCGGCTGCGCTGAACACCCTTTCTGATAGCACGCTGGCGGCAGGGCAGGCAAGCACCTCCAAGGCGTACAGGGACAGTTCCAGCCACGTGTCCAACTTGGAGACCCAGTAAGTGTAGGGCGCCGAGGGATCGGGGAGGACAGGGGTGTGGTCTGCCAGGTAGTCCCGCAACATCCGCCGATACTTGTCCCTCCTGCTGATAGCGGGCCCCGCAGTGATGGAAGTTGCACGAGGGGGTGACATGAACGTGTCCCACACCTTGGAGAGTGTTCCCCTGGTGGCTGTGGGCCTGATCGATGTTGTCAGACTCTGGGAGACACTCTCCTCTCTGCCGCCAGCGATGCTGGGTGGGAAAATCTGCATCATGTTCTGCAAGAGTTCCCTCTGGTATTCCAGTAATCGATTCGTCCTCTCCTCTACCGGAATAAAAGAGGAGAAGTTATCTTTATACCGGGGGTCCAGGAGTGCGAAGACCCAGTATAGTTTGTTCTCCAATATCCGGACAACACGTATGTCCCGGGAAAAGCAGCCCAGCATGAAGTCAGCCATGTGTGCCAGACTCTGAGTAGGCATGACGTCACTGCCCCCACCAGAAGGATCATTTTCCATTTCCTCCTCTTCCTCCTCCTCTCCGCCCCATCCGCGCTGAACCAATGGGACGCACACAGCCTGACTGCTACCCTCGCCGCCAGCATCCTCTTCCACAGCCACCTCCACGTTGTCCTCCTCCTCCTCCTCCTCCTCCTGCAACTGCCACCGAGCAGCAGACAAAAGTGTGGTCTGACTGTCTACCTGCGTTGCGTCTCCTCCTACCCCCGTCTCCTCTGTGTGCAATGCGTTCCCCCTTATTGCGATGAGCGATTCTTTAAGGACGCATAGGAGCGGGATGGTTACGCTCACTATAGCGTCCTCGCTGCTGACCTTCTTAGTGGACTCCTCAAAGATACGCAATACATCGCATATGTCTGCCATCCATGGCCACTCGTGGTTGGCAAACTGAGGGAGCTGAGTTGGATGCACGCGTGGATGCATCATCTGGTACTCCATCAATGCTCTCTGCTGCTCACACACCCTGGCCAACATGCAATAGGTGGAATTCCAGCGAGTGGGCAGGTCACACAACAGCCGATGTTGAGGCAAATGGAGGCGTTGCTGGATTTTTTTTAAGCTAGCAGCAGCTACAGTTGACTTCCGAAAGTGAGCGCACAAGCGCTGCACTTTGACCAGTAGCTCTGCCAGGTTGGGGTAAGTCTTTAGAAACTTTTGTACTACCAAATTAAAAACGTGGGCCAGGCATGGTACGTGATTGAGTTCTGCAAGCTCCAGAGCTGCCACCAGGTTACGGCCGTTATCGCACATGACCATGCCTGGTCCTAGCTGCAGCGGCGACAGCCACATCTCTGTCTGCTGCAATATGGCGTGCCTCACCTCTGCGGCGCTGTGCTTCCTGTCGCCCAAGCTGATGAGCTTAAGCACCGCCTGCTGACGTCTCCCCGCGCCAGTGCTGCAACGCTTCCAGCTAGGGGCTGAGGGCGATGTTAAGGCAGAGGAGGAGGAGGAGGAGGAGGAGGAGGAAGAGGAGGGGGGTCTATCAGAACCCGTGCTGGCAATCTTGGGCGGGGGTGGTATGTAGGCCGTCCCTGTTTGCGACCCCGTCCCCGCTTCCACAACATTCACCCAGTGTGCCGTCAAAGAGATGTAGCGTCCTTGGCCGCAAGCGCTTGTCCACGAGTCGGTGGTCAAGTGGACCTTTGCGCTGACTGCGTACCTCAGGGCCCGCCTGATGTTACGCGACACGTGCTGGTGCAGGGCGGGGACGCCACACCGGGAAAAATAGTGGCGGCTAGGGACGGAATAGCGAGGTGCGGCAGCCGCCATCAGGTCGCGGAAGGCCTGCGTCTCCACAAGCCTTAACGGCAACATCTCCAGGGCCAGCAGTTTGGAGATGAGGCAGGTTAAGGCTTGGGCTTGGGGGTGACTGGAGGCGTACTTCCGCCTGCGGTTGAACGCCTGTGAGATGGACAGTTGATGGGACGAGGAGATGGAAGGTGCAGACGAAGATGCGGGGGAAGGGGGGGCTGAAGGAGAAGGCCCCAAAGTAGCCGAGGCAGAGGCAGATGTGGAGGTGTCCTGTCTGGAGGTCTGGACCGCAGTGGCAGCACACAACAAAGGGGAAGAGGCAGTGGCAGCAAGACCGGGCGCAGGTTGTATTGCGTTTGCTCTCTCCCACTCAGCCCAGTGCTTGACTTCCAAGTGACGGCGCATGCCTGAGGTGGTCAGATTGCTCTTCTCAGAGCCCCTACTCAGTTTTGAGTGGCAGATTGCGCAAACCGCGCTCAGTTTGTCGTCCGCGCAAACATTAAAAAATCTCCACACCACAGAAGTACGAGGCCTCGATGGGGGAGCTTCGCGCGACTGCCTGCTGCCGGGAAGAGCTTCGGCCCTGCTGGCTGTGGCCTGCCTTCTCTGTCTGGACTGTCCTCTGCCTCTTGCTGCCTTATTCGGTGATGCGCAGACCGCATTTCCACTGCTTTCCCCGCTGGACATCACCCCTGTCCAAGTGGGGTCGGTCATTTCGTCGTCCACCACCTCCTCTTCCACTTCCTCTCTCTGCTCCTCCTGCCCACTGGACATTCCAACAGCCTCCCTTGATGGCAACTGCGTCTCATCATCATCGCTCATGATAGCAGATGCTGGTTCCGGGTCCACATCACTAGGAGATGGCGGATACTCAAGTGTTTGGGCATCACTACAAACAAATTCCTCTGCTAGCTCCTGGGATTCTTGCAGCACATCTGGAAAAGGACCCGAAAAGAGGTCCTGGGAGGGGTCAAAGGTGGGCTGACTCTGTTGGCCAGGTTGGGAGGAAGGAGGGTCAGAGTGAGACTGTGTGGATGACTGGGTGGTGGACAAGTGACTGGAAGCGTTATCGGCCATCCATTGCACCACCTGTTCACGCTGCTCAGGCCTCAACAGAGGTGTACCCCGCCCCCCGCATAACTGTCCCATAAAGGCAGGGAAGCTGGATGAGCGTAATGCTGGCTGCCCCTCACCAGCACGCATTGTATCCCCACTGGCTTCAACGCGGTTTGTGCCCCCACCAGCATTTCCGCGCCCCCGTCCTCGTCCACGTCCCTTTGCGCTAGCCCTCCGCATTTCAGACGTTTTACTTTTTTGGCCACGCGTTATGCCAAATATAAATATATTTTTTAGGAGAACACCTGGCTATACAGCCGTATACTGCCAGAAGGTGAAATGGTGCCTATACGCACCGGGTATATAACAGTCTTTTGTTGGCACAGAGGACACAAAACAGTAGAGCCAAATATAAATATATTTTTAAGGAGAACACCTGGCTATACAGCCGTATCCTGCCAGAAGGTGAAATGGTGCCTAATACGCACTGGGTATATAACAGTGTTTTGTTGGCACAGAGGACACAAAACAGTAGAGCCAAATATAAATATATTGTTTAGGAGAACACCTGGCTATACAGCCGTATACTGCCAGAAGGTGAAATGGTGCCTATACGCAACGGGTATATAACAGGGTTTAGTTGGTAAAGAGGACACAAAACAGTAGTGCCAAATATAAATATATTTTTAAGGAGAACACCTGGCTATACAGCCGTATACTGCCAGAAGGTGAAATGGTGCCTATACGCACCGGGTATATAACAGGGTTTTGTTGGTAAAGAGGACACAAAACAGTAGTGCCAAATATAAATATATTTTTTAGGAGAACACCTGGCTATACAGCCGTATACTGCCAGAAGGTGAAATGGTGCCTATACGCAACGGGGTATATAACAGGGTTTTGTTGGTAAAGAGGACACAAAACAGTAGTGCCAAATATAAATATGTTTTTTAGGAGAACACCTGGCTATACAGCCGTATACTGCCAGAAGGTGAAATGGTGCCTATACGCAACGGGTATATAACAGGGTTTTGTTGGTAAAGAGGACACAAAACAGTAGTGCCAAATATAAATATATTTTTAAGGAGAACACCTGGCTATACAGCCGTATACTGCCAGAAGGTGAAATGGTGCCTATACGCACCGGGTATATAACAGGGTTTTGTTGGTAAAGAGGACACAAAACAGTAGTGCCAAATATAAATATATTTTTTAGGAGAACACCTGGCTATACAGCCGTATACTGCCAGAAGGTGAAATGGTGCCTATACGCAACGGGTATAAAACAGTGTTTTGTTGGCACAGAGGACACAAAACAGTAGTGCAAAATATAGTTTTGTATATAGGTGCTAATACACCACTGAAGTCTTTCTGTCCCTATTCCAGCAGCAGCAGCTACCCCTCACTAAAGCAGCCGTTTTGTGCAGAGTGTATATAGTTTTGTATATAGGTGCTAATACACCACTGAAGTCTTTCTGTCCCTATTCCAGCAGCAGCTACCCCTCACTAAAGCAGCCGTTTTGAGCAGAGTGTATATAGTTTTGTATATAGGTGGTAATACACCACTGAAGTCTTTCTGTCCCTATTCCAGCAGCAGCTACCCCTCACTAAAGCAGCCGTTTTGAGCAGAGTGTATATAGTTTTGTATATAGGTGGAAATACACCACTGAAGTCTTTCTGTCCCTATTCCAACAGCAGCAGCTACCCCTCACTAAAGCAGCCATTGTGTGCAGTGTGTATATAGCTAGAATGAGCTATATACCGTTCAGCATAGTAGCCCTAATAAGGACTCTCAATGACTCTCTTGTCTTCTGGTAGCTGGTATATATGGTGGTAAATGCGATATTCTGAGCTTCTGGGGCCCTGCCTGCCTACATATGGGCTATATACTGTTCAGCATAGTAGCCCTAATAATAAGGACTCTCAATGACTCTCTTGTCTTCTGGTAGCTGGTATATATGGTGGTAAAAGCGATATTCTGAGCTTCTGGGGCCCTGCCTGCCTACATAGGAGCTATATACTGTTCAGCATAGTAGCCCTAATAATAAGGACTCGGACTCTCAATGACTCTCTTGTCTTCTGGTAGCTGGTATATATGGTGGTAAATGCGATATTCTGAGCTTCTGGGGCCCTGCCTGCCTACATATGAGCTATATACTGTTCAGCATAGTAGCCCTAATAAGGGCTCTCAATGACTCTCTTGTCTTCTGGTAGCTGGTATATATGGTGGTAAATGCGATATTCTGAGCTTCTGGGGCCCTGCCTGCCTACATAGGAGCTATATACCGTTCAGCATAGTAGCCCTAATAAGGGCTCTTAATGACTCTCTTGTCTTCTGGTAGCTGGTATATATGGTGGTAAATGCGATATTCTGAGCTTCTGGGGCCCTGCCTGCCTACATAAGAGCTATATACTGTTCAGCATAGTAGCCCTAATAATAAGGACTCTCAATGACTCTCTTGTCTTCTGGTAGCTGGTATATATGGTGGTAAATGCGATATTCTGAGCTTCTGGGGCCCTGCCTGCCTACATATGAGCTATATACTGTTCAGCATAGTAGCCCTAATAAGGGCTCTCAATGACTCTCTTGTCTTCTGGTAGCTGGTATATATGGTGGTAAATGCGATATTCTGAGCTTCTGGGGCCCTGCCTGCCTACATATGAGCTATATACTGTTCAGCATAGTAGCCCTAATAAGGGCTCTCAATGACTCTCTTGTCTTCTGGTAGCTGGTATATATGGTGGTAAATGCGATATTCTGAGCTTCTGGGGCCCTGCCTGCCTACATAGGAGCTATATACCGTTCAGCATAGTAGCCCTAATAAGGGCTCTTAATGACTCTCTTGTCTTCTGGTAGCTGGTATATATGGTGGTAAATGCGATCTTCCGAGCTTCTGGGGCCCTGCCAGCTACAGCCTGTCTTTCCCTGCTGTGAGCGTCTATCCCTCACTAAGTTCAAGCTGCTAATGCTGACGAAGAGGAAGTGCTGAGTTTTGTAGATTCGAGGTCACATGGTTTTTCCAGCCAATGCGTGTAGACGCCGTTCTCGCGATGCCAGCGTCCTCCCAGGACCTGTCCCACCCCCCCTGCATGGTGATTGGTGTAAAAAACGCGCCAGGGAAGGTGTGAGGGGAAACGAATTGTGAGTGCGCCATCGCCGCTGTACTCGATCGAAATCGAGTATGACGAATAGCGTAGTATTCGATCGAATACCGACTCGGTCGAATACTACTCGCTCATCTCTAATCATAATGACATATGTCGTCATGAGTTAGGTTGCCAACTAACAAACATTCAATCCACAGGTGAGAAACATGTATTTGTCTCAAAATAATGTTTTTTTTTTTTTTTATACAGGGACCACACGTGCAAGAGTAGAAGCAATGAATCAAACGGTTCTTCAGTTGGTGGCCGACATGCAGCAGCTGCGTGACTCGTTGGGGACCACAGAAGAACACTAGTGTTCTGGGTCCTGTCATTGTTTTGTATATAGTTTTAATTATGTTTTAGAAAAAATATATATATTTTAAAGAATTTAAACTTTTTATATTCAAAACAAATACAAAAGTTTGTTCATTTAAAAAAAAAAAACAAGTTAAAAAAAAGCTAGCAAAAAATGACAAAAAAACAAAAAACTGTTTCAGTGTCATTTTATTTCAAAAATACATTAACACAAAACGAATGGGCAAAGAAAAATTTAGAGATGAAGATTCAGATGACCGCAAAGTGGTTTGGGTAAGTTTTAGGGGTCTAAAATAGAAGAAGAACCTAAGTGCGAAGTGGTTTGGGTAAGTTTTAGGGATCTAAAATGGAAGAAGAACCTAAGTGCGAAGTGGTTTGGGTAGTTTTTAGGGGTCTAAAATGGAAGAAGAACCTAAGCGTGAAGTGGTTTGGGTAAGTTTTAGGGGTCTAAAATGGAAAAAGAACCTAAGCGCAAAGTGGTTTGGGTCAGTTTTAGGGGTCATACATGGAAGATGTAGGAAAGCGCAAAGTGGTTTGGGTCAGTTTTAGGGGTCATACATGGAAGATGTACGAAAGCGCAAAGTGATTTAGCTAAGCATTGCAGCAGAAGTGAGTGACCCAAATATGTAGGCGAACACTTTAATGAGTTAAGTTTGTAGTGCGCAGGCGCAAGATCGTAAGGTTTTTCGTCCGGACGATTATGTATTGAAAAAGGAAAACAGAATCTATCGGGAAACGTAAAGGATTCATGGAAGGAGACAATGGAAAAAGGGTAAAAACTAAAGCCGACGTTGTTAGATGAGAAAATAAAACGGAAAAGTCACGCTGGAAAATGACATTCTCATACTCGTACTCTGCCATAAGAACGGACGAAAACTTTACAGAAGGATTGCAATGCATGCATAGAATCGCTCGCACACTCATACGAGAGCGGGAAAATAAAAAAAAAAAAAACAGATCGGCACAAAAACGAAAGTCTTTTTTTGTCTCTCTGAATCAACCCTATAGTCCTGAACCCATGGAACCCACACCTTTTGAAATCTCTCCAGACTTCCATAATGAATGGCAGACAACATTTCCATGGTGATAATATAGTTGACCTCCATGCAAACATTAGTATGTAGTGTACGGGCTGACCCTTGCACCACATGGTAAAAATAACATTTATCCTCACCTGTGCTGGTCCTGAGTACTGACAGGGATCAAGTTGTTATACTTGCAAGCTCCCAACCTCTGTTCTCCATTTTCTGTACTGCACTGCAAAGTGTCATTGATGTCACATGACAGCTGATGATGCTGAGCTGCAGGGAAAAGTGAGCAATAGCCAGCATTTAAACAGCCATCTTTCTGCACCCTTAAATTCCAGCAACAGGGGAATTCATAAATGTCAGGATTCCTCCAAGCTGTGGGGCAGCAACAAGGGGTCTAATTTTTACTGGTGATCCTGTTTTAAATGATGAGTGGCATGGAGCCCAGGCTGCTCAGCCATCAGATATGGGTAACGGGGGGGAGCATGTATACACCTGTTGTCATGTCCCATTATCTGTGTTTTACTTTACCTGGGATAAATGTCTGCTGTAAAGTTTACATAGGCTGAGCAGTGTGTTTAACTGTTTTTGTCCCCTCCTGAGCCAAGTAGTATAGCTGTGATGCAAGCAGCTACTCCCTTCTTTGTCTGTTCCTCAGCCATTTTCAGTGTGTTCAGGCAGTGCACATGTGTGCTACTTCCTCTAGCAAGTTAACAGTCTATTTAACCGGCTGTTATGACATTACAAGATTCCTGCTGTATCAAGTGCTTATGGCAAGATTATGTACTGAAAATAAAGCTCAACAGGAACCTTTCCATGTGCCTCTTTAGCCAAGTAATCTGACTATATCTTGCAGTAAGAACACATCTGATACAGACACACACAGACATGGTGAAGATCCACATTACTGCCATTCAGTAAGTCAGAATAGTAAAAAGACTAATATGCAGCATAGCTACTGAGCTATTGGATGCATCAGGGTGTGTGGGGGCTACTGCAGCTTAAAGTGGACCAACACCGAGAGGTGATCGGCCCGGAAATCTATAAGATTCCCGGGCCGATCACCTCCCACCCCGCGGGACATCCGAGATCGGGATGTCCCGCGGGGTGAAACCCCCCCAGACACCCCAAATCGCTTACCTGATCTTCGGCGGCGGCCGGCCGCCGCCGCCTCCCTCGCGCCCCTGTAGGCGTGCGCGCGCCCGCGCCGGCCGTCTGCGAATGGCCAGCGGGGGCGCGCGCGCCGAAAGTGACGCGAGGGAGGCGGCGGCGGCGGCAGCCGCTTGGACGTTCCTGATCCCCGCCTGGACGTTGGCGGGGATTGGACCGTCCAGTCACGTGGGAGCGGGGACAGGTAAGATTTTGGGGCTTTCTGGGGGGTTTCACACAGCGGGGCACCCCCGATCGGGGTGCCCCGCCGAAGTGGACCAAAACCCAGGATAGTCAAAATCCTGGGTGTTGGTCCACTTTAAATTGAAGCAAGTCTTGCTCTGCCAGACTACATCTAGCCTGTGTGTGTCATTGCAGCTTTGAGAAGCCACAACATGGCAAACTCTCACATAGGAGCTCATATAGAAGCAATTTACACCTACCTCTGTGCCTCTGTGAGAGTCTATTAAGGTGTATTCTACAAGTAAGTGAATCAGATCCATTTCTATCTTATTGGAATTCTTTGTGTGTGTTTATGAGAACCAGCCAGCGCACCCATTAAATTGGATCAAAACCCACAGTGATAGGCCAATTGTTCCCCCTCAGGGCATCCAAAATTGGGATGCCCAGCTCTGTGAAACCCCCCAGGTTGCCCATACACTTACCTTCTTTTCCAGTTCAACAGCGCATGCTAGAGCCGCGCCCGCATCCCTGCCATCCCTCTAGAAAGGCGCATGCCTGCAGCAGGTATTTTTGCATGTCTGATGTGGGCACGCTCCCTGTTAGAGGCTAGTGGGGGATGAGGCCATCAGCTCACTCTGAGCTCACCTTAGACGAAGGCCTAGATGTGCTGACGTGAGTGGATCTGAGTGCGCTGATTGGAAAATTGACTATGCATGCATCGTAGGACCTGGAAGAGGTGAGTATGCTCGAGCGGCCTGGGGGGGTTCACACAGCAGGGCACCCCCGAATGGGGTGCCCCGGGGCAAGGACCAAAACACAGGATAGTCGAAATTCTGTGTTTTGGTCAGCCAACATTCAGTCTTGTCATTCAGTCTTGTATCCATTCCTATGAGTGATACAGAAGGTCTCTCCCTGAGCTCATCCCCGTCTTGTAGAACACAGGTGGCCTTTTTGGCAGTATGTCAGCTCACAAGTTAATACATTTCTTCCAAACATTCTGACAAGCCTATAGCATATGATTAGAATGATCAGATTAGAATACAGATCTACAACCCAGTTATAGAATAATCACACAGCAATTGGAGACCATATTAACCCATCGAGTTACTCTTATACATTTCTAATGATGTATCATTACTAGAAGAAACTCTAGGACAACTTTCTACACTTTATGGGAATTACATGCTAATAAACCAGAAATACATTGCTGCTTTACAGAGAATTCATTAATTAAAGGAGTTGGAAAGTTTTCAGCAACCTAACTCTAATATGTGAAATAAAGACCAATGCACAAGCAAGAATTACCCAACTCCGGGAAATATCATCCCACATCTCCAAGGCCACCAGTCATTCTAAAGGTTCAAAGCGATCATCCAAATAACGATCATCCAATTATTCAACAATAAATGACTCATATTGGCACGTTTAGAGGTGGCAGCTACTAGAGCCCGAGCAATGTTTGCACGAAAGAAAGCCGATTTGGAAGCAGAAACTTGCAGAGGCTTGCAGGGATTAGTTCCCTGTCACGGCTTGCCAGGCATTTGGGCAATCGCGGGGGGTTGGTGGGTGGGGGTGCCTGGCACGGGAGGAGAGCCTCTACCAGGCAGTCTCCATCCTGGTCTGTGGCTCTCAAGGTATTGAGCGACGCAACCCCGTCTCCTAGTGACGGAGGCGCCGCCTGTGACGTCACTTCTGGCCCTGGCCAGCTGAGATGCCATTTTCCTATTTCTGTGAGTTTGTCAGACACCTTGCAAATACTAAAAATGATCTGAGCTTTTCCTTTAGTGAACCTGGTTCATCCTCCCTGCATTTGACAGCTCCTGCTCCAACTACAGAAACCACAGAGGTTCAACAGAGGTTCAGTGTCAGTGAAGAAGACCAATGTTTTTCCTGCACCCTTATCCTCCCCAGACAAAACTAACCAAGGGAGGAAAAGATATAAACCCTAACCGCCAATGCCCTATTCTGAGGAAGTGCATCGGCTTCAGAAAGAAACAGAACATATAGCCAATGACTGTAAAATCCCCATCAAGGGCAAGGAGTGCAATAGCAAAGACCAAGTGCAGGCACTTCATCCATATGAGCAAAGCCTATCACCTGCAGATTCCTCTGCCATGTTACAGCATAGTGGGGAGAATACAGATCAAGCTGTAAGACCCACTACAGTATTTTCCTCATATATAGAGGTTTGTGGTGAAGACCTTCGTGACAGATCTTGTTCAAAAATATGTCTAGTCAAAGTATACCTCAAAGGTCATCCAGAAAACATCGGTTGCCAGATCAAAAGTTTTTGACTTTTTCAACCTGAAAGGTGAGGCTTACCCTTACACTCTAGGTACCTGTAGCGGTGTAGCTAGAAGAAGATCCAGCTGACTGATGGAAGCTCTTGTCCAAGGCAGTATTGGACTATCCTTGACCAGAATTTGTCCAGCAATCTCGGATAAAACTTCACAATTATTTTCATAATTTAAAAGCATCAAAAACTCGGTCAGGCAGTTGTACAGGCAGTAAAACTGGTGCATGCATTGTGCCAAAACAGACATACATTTAAAAGACATACTGATAACTGCTGTGTGTCTGAGGGGCGGGTACAGATTCAAACCATGGAGCCAGGAAAGGAAAAACTGAATGGGATAACCCACATATCTGTCAGTATACTTGCCTTTATCCCCCCTTCCAGTTTGACATAAACCAGGCCAGGTTGCGGCAAAAACAGCTTTGTACATCGCCACGGCCTGCAGCTGCTCCATCGGGAGGATATAAGGAGAGTATATAGAGATGGGAGGGGAACACGTAACCTAAACTATCCAGTCTAGAGCATTGCATCCCACTTCACATTTAAACCTACATGAAATCTTGTATTTAAATTAAAGATCCAATAGACCTCCCTATATACTAGTTTGTGTTTCAAGTCCCTACCCCTGGAGCCTAACTGTACTCTGTCCATAAGGTGGACCTTGATGTGGGGGAAGGAGCAATCATTTTTTGCCTCCTTAAAGTGTCTAGATACATTTTAAAAGAGGTCAGATCTGAGTAGTTTTCCTGGCTCCATATAGGAGTTCTCTAATCCTTACTTTTAGCTTTCTAGATGTGTGTCATAGTTACGGGGAGGCCGATTCATTAATAGCGCCAGGTAGCGACAGATGAGCGCCAGTAGCGTTATTTTCACAGCGCACGCTAGTATTCGCTGTGCTTGGCCGTTGTTCGGCTGTTGACAGCGACTCAGTCGGTGTGCGGTAATGTTGAATACGGGGTTAGGAGTCGCTGTTTGACAGGTTCCGCACTGTATGGGAGTGCATGACAGCGAATGGCCATAGCGAACGGCTCCCAGCATATTCATTAACAAATCACGCTCAAAAAATTCTTGCGCTGAAATGCGTGTTTAACCCTTTGAGTGCCGGCCTACCGAGATTTTTTTGTCACAATCTGTTGCCAGACGACTTTTCACGTTTTTGCGCTACATGTGTGCAACCTTTCCAGGGATTTCGATGAAAATTATATATTGTTTTTTTCAGCAGAGTCTGGGCTTCAACATGAAATGTCTTGTTTGGCCTTTTTTTTAGTGTATTCTCAATACTTTTGGGTGAAATATGTGCAAAAAAATGAAAAAAACCTATCTTTTACAATTTGTAGTGTTTTTTTTGTAATAAAAAATGTAAGTTTGTTAATAAAATATTATTGCGTGTGAAAGCCCTATTTCTCCCGGTTATAATGGTACCACATATGTATAGGTATACCCCCTTTCCTGAAACAGCAGTTTAGGAGATTCCAGATAGGATACAACTATGCAATATGATTGCATAGTTGTAAGGGGTTAATAAAAAAAAAAAAATGACATAGGGTTCCCCCTCCCAGGGGGGGGGGGGGGGGGACCTCATTTCTTTTTTGGAATTCTAAGGGTTAAAAACCCTTAAAATCCCCCCCAAAAAATGACATAGGGTCCCCCTTACCCAGCATTACTGACCCGGACCAGCTATGGGGGCTTGTAGAACAGGGCGCAGGGGCCAGCGTTGGTGGCCCCTGGCCCTGCAGGCTACTAGCCCACATAGCCACGTGGCCCGGGCCCTTCTGCCCCCCCTGGCCGTTGGGGAGGCAGGTAATGGGGGGCTGGGGGTTATGGCAAGTCACCCGCTTGCCGCAGGTGACCTGCCATACCCAGAGCCTTGTGAACAGGTATAAGGGGTCTCATGGACCCCTTACCAGTTCACAAAGGGTTAAGTTAAAAAAAAGACACCAGACAAGTTCTTTATTATTCTATTTTCACTTATACTTACCTCCCATCCAGTGTCCCACGCTGCTGCAGATGACAGTTGTCGGTAGTGATCAGAGCAGGGAGGGTGGCAGGCAGGGAGATCAGAGCCACCCTGCCTGCCACCCTCCCTGCTCCGATCGCTGCTGACAACTGACAGATTGGAGCCCGGGTGCCAGTAACCCGAGGAGCGGGATGACGTCATCAACTGGGCGGAGTTAGGGGCGGGGCTAGGGGTAGGGCCAGCGCCGGCCGAAGAGGATGGTGATGGCCCGTTTCTGGGCCCTCACAAGCAGCGTGGAAAGCCCAGGGGGGGGGATCGGAGCCCCCCCGTGGTGAAGAGAAGACCCGGGGAGAGCCATCGCGCTGCCAGGTGAGTAAATGTCATTTACTGTTTTTTTTTTTTTCAGATGTCGGCGCCGGCGGGGGGGGGGGGGGCCTATTCCGGGCCCCCTCCTGAAGATCATCCGCCCGGGGGTGGAAATCTAACAGCAGTACAGAATCGCTGGCCCTTTCAAATGAGGGGTAAGGTAAGTCTGTATGTTTTTTACTTTTTGTTTTATGGACCTCTAAAGTCAGCTATGTGACTCTCACGTAGCTGGCACTTAACGGTTGGAGAGGCAGCTACGTGAGAGTCCTGCAGGACTCACAGCAGGGCTGCGGAAAATCTGCGGAAATCCCCCTGATGCCTCCATTGCTCCGGATCTTAAAGTGGACCAACACCGAGAGGTGATCGGCCCGGAAATCTATAAGATTCCCGGGCCGATCACCTCCCACCCCGCGGGACATCCGAGATCGGGATGTCCCTCGGGGTGAAACCCCCCAGACACCCCAAATCGCTTACCTGATCTTCGGCGCCGCCGCCTCCCTCGCGCCCCTGTAGACGTGCGCGCGCCCGCGCCGGCCGTCTGCGAATGGCCGGCGGGGGTGCGCGCGCGCCGAAAGTGACGCGAGGGAGGCGGCGGCGGCGGCAGCCGCTTGGACGTTCCTGATCCCCGCCTGGACGTTGGCGGGGATTGGACCGTCCAGTCACGTGGCAGCGGGGACAGGTAAGATTTTGGGGCTTTCTGGGGGGTTTCACACAGCGGGGCACCCCCGATCGGGGTGCCCCGCCGAAGTGGACCAAAACTCAGGATAGTCAAAATCCTGGGTGTTGGTCCACTTTAATAGCCATGGGCTCCAGTGCCAAAATGAATAGGATGGTGGACAGAGGGCACCCCTGCCAAGTTCCTCTGTAGATTGAGAAGGGGGGGGATTCTACACCTGCGTATTTCAAGGTGGCCTTGTAGTTATATATATAATGCATCCACAGCAGCCAGCATTCCCTCCCTAAATCCCCACTTCTCCTGCACCCACCGCAGGTATTCCCAGGAGATGGAGTCAAAAGCCTTCTCGACATCCAAAGACAGCAACATGGACTCTTGATCAGTACCCTTAACCGAATCTATCAGTTGTAGTATATGCCTGACTCCATCTCCCTCCTGACAGTATGGGACAAACCCCACCTGGTCCTTGTGGATTAGGCAACCCAAAAGCCATTTACCCCAGTGGCTAAAACTTTAGCAAACAGTTTAAGGTCAATATTTAAGAGGGAAATGGGTCTATAGTTGCTCCATTTTTGATGATCCTTCCCTGGCTTTGGGATTATAACGATGTTTGCCTTTAACATTTCACCCTCAAAGAAGTTACCCCGCATTATAGGGTTAAAGAGGTTAACTAGTGGGGGGGGTGACCTCTTGGCTGAGCTTTTTATAGAAGGTTGTGGTTAGTCCATCTGGGCCCTGTCTTTTAGCTGGCTTAAAGTGGACCGAAACCCAGGATTTTGACTGTCCTGGGTTTTGGTCCACTTCGGTGGGGCCCCCCCGATCGCTCCCACGTGACTGCTCCAGCCAATCACAGCGCTCAGAGCCGCTGTGGTATGCGCGTCCAAGGCCGCTTGGACACGCATAGCAGCTCAGCGGCTCTGAGCGCTGGAGGCTGCGTCTCGCGCTTCCCTCTAACAGGGAGCACGCCTGCGCCGGCCATTCACAAGCGGCCGGCGCGGGTGCACGCCCTGCTAGAGGGAAGCACGAGACGCGGCCGCGACTCGCGCATGCGCCGATGGAACGGGGCTGAGGTAAGGTTTGTGGGCCTCCTGGGGGGTTCCTCCCCGTGGGACATCCCGATTTCGGATGCCCCGCGGGGAGGCATCTGATTGGTCCGGTAATCTTATAGATTCCCGGGCCGATCCCCCCTGGGTTTCAAGCCACTTTAAGTTCCTTGATAGCCTGTGACACTTCCTGAGGGTTGTACCTATGACTCTATCACTGCAGGAGACAATCAAAATGCAGCACCTGCAGCTGTCATCAGCCGGCGCCGCACTGCTATAAAAGCCCAGGTCACATGGCATCTGGTCTCTTGCTGCGTGGATCTGAGGTGAGTAAGGTCCCTTGTCCCCCCTCCCTATTGTTGTGCTGATGCCCCCCACGCTGATGCCCCCCCATGCTGATGCCCCCCCCCACGCTGCTGACCTGCACTGAGAAGTGACAGATTGGGGCAGTGGAGCGGAGGGGAGAGAGATTCATGCTGATCAGTGACAGGTCGGGCAGCGCTGCCCAGACCTGTCACTGGGCATGTGTGTTTTCCCCCACTCCCTTCCCTCATGGCTCCCCCACTGCCTCCCTCCCCATCATGCTGCCCGATCTGTGCTGTCAGTGACCCAGAATAGCCCCTCCCTCCCCCTGTCATCATCATCACCCAGCATTTCTCTAGCTAACACGGGAGAAGAGATAGTCAGTGATATGCATCTGCCATGGACAGGAAAGACAGAGCATGTGTCAGTGCTGAGATTGCTTCCACTCCTATGTGACATCAGCTCTCCTGCCTCACAATCTTTACAGCTGAAAGGGATTACACAAGGTTAGCTGTCCTACCCTCTGTTTGCCTTTTCACCCCCTCCCCTTGCCCAGGCACTGAAAACTTATCTATAGCTCATTGTAGTGATGGCTGTTCAGGGATTTATACTGCCGACATAAAGGCTCAGACAACACAAGGGATCACACTTTCAAAATGCCATGTCTGTGAGACGGGCGGAGGAGGGAGAGATTCACGCTGATCAGTGACAGGTCGGGGCAGCATGATCGCTGCTGCCCCGATCTGTCACTGAACGGCACAGGTCGGGCAGCGTGATGGGGGAGGGGGGCATGAGGGAGCCATGGAGGAAGGGAGAGGGGACAACACACATGCCCTAATCCTAGCCCTAACCCTAGACCTAACCCTAGCCCTAACCCTAGGGTTAGGGCTAGGGTTAGGGCTGAACACGCTGCCCCGACCTGTCACTGATCAGCATGAATCTCTCTCTCTTTTGACGGGTGGAGGAGGGAGAGATTCACGCTGATCAGTGACAGGTCGGGGCAGCATTGATGTTACATGTTGATGATCTTGATGTTACACCTCAGAGGGGCACAGACGTGGACTCAGTAGAGGGACCGTCCCTTCAAATGAGGGACAGTTGAGAGAAATGAATTAGAATGTATAGATTTGCGCTTATCAGTGACAGGTCGTGGGCAGCGGCAATCACATGCCACTGCCCAGACCTGTCACTGACCTGGGCACACTAAGCTTTGGAGGGGGGTGGCTGCTAGTGTTGCCCCTCTCCCTACATGTGATCCCCCCCTACCTACGCTGCTGCCCTGACCTGTCAATGATCATCGCGAATCTCTTTCCCCTCCGACGATAGGTGGAGAGGGGATATATTTGCGCTGATCAGTGACAGATTGGGGCAGCGTCGTGGCCTAATCAGTGGCAGGTCTGGGCAGCGGCATCACTCCCTGCATGTGGTCGCGGCTGCCCGACCTGTCACTGATCAGTGCAAATCTCTCCCCCCCCCTCCGCCAATAGGCAGAGGGGAGAGAGATTTGAGCTGATCAGTGAAAGGTTGGGGCCGCGGTGATCACATGCAGGGAGTGATTCTGCTGCCCATACCTGTCAGTGTCACTGACCTGTCCACACTAAGTTTTGGAGGGGGGCGGCTGATGCGCCGTTCCCTCATGTTGCCCCCCACCCTACATGTGATCCCCCTCCTGCCTACGTCGCTGCCCCGACCTGTTGCTGATCAGCGCAAATCTCTCTCCCCTCCGACGATCTCTTCCCTCTGTCGAGTGGGAGGAACACAAGGAGCCACCCCATTGCCCCCTCCCTCCACTGATTGGTGTGTAAGCGATCACTGATCGCCGGACCAACTCCTTCCTTCCATGTTACGCCGCTGCAATTGTCCATTCATTCATTCTTTCTATCTTGGAGGGGCCCATGTACAGAGAGAGGTACAACAGCATATACATATTGTGTACACACCTGCTCCTCCCGCCTCTCTGTACATGGGCACTACAGCTGCAGGGGGGTTCAGCCATCCTTCTTAATTGTAATGTTCTGTTACTTTAACTTCCTTTTAGATTGCGATTGCTCTCGAAGATTCTCGAATCTGCAAGCTTGCTGACTGACGTTTACTTTTGTGTATTTGCTTTTTGGCTGTTTTGTTCCCCAACTTTAGTTCTAGGCTTTAGATTTAGCTTTTAGTTACTGTAAACTTCCCCCTAGTTCCTCCCCTTTAGTGTAGTATTTTTAATGTTTTCATTTGGTTTTAGCCTTTGTTTAGCACACAGATTTCGGTATGGCTGGGAAAAGGTACACTGCCCAGGAAGCAGCGGCTTACATGATGGAGTCAGACTCAGAAGAGTATAGTGATTCAGGGTCAGAATATTTGCCCTCAGATAGTGAGTCTAACAGTGTCTCCTCTACTGAGGAGACACAGCCGCGCAGTAGTACCAGTGGTAGTGCTAGGTAGGGATAAGCGAATCGATCCGGACGAACACGAATTTGTTCCGAATTTCAGGAAATATTCGATTCTGAACGAATCCGAATTTCCCCACGATTGGATCGATCGAAGTTTTCCTTTAAACTCCATTTACTTCAATTACAGGCATTGTAAAATGGTGGATGGACATGTCTGGACATATCCCCTGGGGCAAGTTATCATGGCAAGGTCACATGCAGCCTATCAACAGCCAGGAGCCCCGGTGACGTCACAGCGCTATATAAACGGCGGCCATCTTGCTGGTGCGCATTTCAGCGTTGTATTGCGGCCACAACAGAGCTGTTTAGAGACAGGGAGAGACTAAGAGAGAGTCAGGGAGACCCACAGAGTGCCAGACAGAACCAGGGAAAGATAGGGAAAAATCGGAAAGATCGAGGCAGGGACAGCAGAGAAAGTGACAGGGAAAGCTTTTTTTTTTATTTTAATTTCACTTCATTTGCCAGATCAGTTTTAAATTGCTTTTGTTTGTGCTGTAAAAATTCCTTGCCACTGTGCATTCCATGTTGGCAGTGGCATATTTAACCCAATCTGTTACACACAAGCATTTCTTATAACTCGATTAGTTTAAATTTTTTTTGTGTCTGCTGTAAAAACCCCAGCCCACATGTGCATCTTATTTCAACACATTAGACCCTATCTGTTACACTAAAGCAGCTTTTAAAGGCTATTTCTCATAAAGATATTGCATTTTGAATTGGTTTTTGTCTGGTTTAAATACACCAGCCCGCATGGGCATCCCAAACCAGCACATGTCACCCTATCTGTTATACTAAATAAGCGTTGTTCATCCTCAGCTTAATCAAGCTATTGCATTTTGAATTGATTTTTGGTCTGCTGCCAAAACACTAGGCCGCAGGCTATCCCAAACCTGCACGTAGCACCCTATCTGTTATACTAAATAAGCGTTGTTCATCCTCAGCTTAATCAAGCTATTGCATTTTGAATTGGTTTTTGGTCTGCTGCCAAAACACTAGGCCGCAGGGTATCCCAAACCTGCACGTAGCACCCTATCTGTTATACTAAATAAGCGTTGTTAATCTTCAGCTTAATCAAGCTATTGCATTTTGAATTGTTTTTTGTCCTGCTGTCAAAAAAACACTAGGCCGCAGGGTATCCCAAACCTGCACATAGCACTCTATCTGGTATACTAAATAAGCATTGTTCATCCTTAGCTTAATCAAGCTATTGCATTTTGAATTGGTTTTTGTCTGGTTTAAATACACCAGCCCACATGGGTATCCCAAACCAGCACATGTCACCCTATCTGTTATATTAAATAAGCGTTGTTCATCCTCAGCTTAATCAAGCTATTGCATTTTGAATTGGTTTTTGTCTGGTTTAAATACACCAGCCCACATGGGCATCCCAAACCAGCACATGTCACCCCATCTGTTATACTAAATAATCGTTGTTCATCCTCAGCTTAATCAAGCTATTGCATTTTGAATTGGTTTTTGTCTGGTTTAAATACACCAGCCCACATGGGCATCCCAAACCAGCACATGTCACCCTATCTGTTATATTAAATAAGCGTTGTTCATCCACAGCTTAATCAAGCTATTGCATTTTGAATTGGTTTTTGTCTGGTTTAAATACACCAGCCCACATGGGCATCCCAAACCAGCACATGTCACCCTATCTGTTATACTAAATAAGCGTTGTTCATCCTCAGCTTAATCAAGCTATTGCATTTTGAATTGGTTTTTGGTCTGCTGCCAAAACACTAGGCCGCAGTGTATCCCAAACCAGCACATGGCACCCTATCTGTTATACTAAATAAGCGTTGTTCATCCTCAGCTTAATCAAGCTATTGCATTTGGAATTGGTTTTTGGTCTGCTGCCAAAACACTAGGCCGCAGGCTATCCCAAATCTGCACGTAGCACCCTATCTGTTATACTAAATAAGCGTTGTTCCTCCTCAGCTTAATCAAGCTATTGCATTTTGAATTGGTTGTTGGTCTGCTGCCAAAACACTAGGCCGCAGGGTATCCCAAACCTGCACGTAGCACCCTATCTGTTATACTAAATAAGCGTTGTTCATCCTCAGCTTAATCAAGCTATTGCATTTTGAATTGGTTTTTGGTCTGCTGCCAAAACACTAGGCCGCAGGGTATCCCAAATCTGTTATACTAAATAAGCGCTGTTCATCCTCAGTTTAATCAAGCTATTGCATTTTGAATTGGTTTTTGGTCTGCTGCCAAAAAACTAGGCCGCAGGGTATCCCAAACCTGCACGTAGCACTCTATCTGTTATACTAAATAAGCGTTGTTCATCCTCAGCTTAATCAAGCTATTGCATTTTGAATTGGTTTTTGGTCTGCTGCCAAAACACTAGGCCGCAGTGTATCCCAAACCAGCACATGGCACCCTATCTGTTATACTAAATAAGCGTTGTTCATCCTCAGATTAATCAAGCTATTGCATTTGGAATTAGTTTTTGGTCTGCTGCCAAAACACTAGGCCGCAGGCTATCCCAAACTTGCACGTAGCACCCTATCTGTTATACTAAATAAGCGTTGTTTATCCTCAGCTTAATCAAGCAATTGCATTTTCAATTGGTTTTTGGTCTGCTGCCAAAACACTAGGCCGCAGGGTATCCCAAACCTGCACGTAGCACCCTATCTGTTATACTAAATAAGCGTTGTTCATCCTCAGCTTAATCAAGATATTGCATTTTGAATTGGTTTTTGGTCTGCTGCCAAAACACTAGGCCGCAGGGTATCCCAAACCTGCACGTAGCACCCTGTTTTACTAAATAAGCGTTGTTCATCCTCAGCTTAATCAAGCTATTGCATTTTGAATTGGTTTTTGGTCTGCTGCCAAAACACTAGGCTGCAGGGTATCCCAAACCTGCACGTAGCACCCTAACTGTTATACTAAATAAGCGTTGTTCATCCTCAGCTTAACCAAGCTATTGCATTTTGAATTGGTTTTTGGTCTGCTGCCAAAACACTAGGCCGCAGGGTATCCCAAACCTGCACGTAGCACCCTATCTGTTATACTAAATAAGCGTTGTTCATCCTCAGCTTAATCAAGCTAATGCATTTTGAATTGGTTTTTGGTCTGCTGCCAAAACACTAGGCTGCAGGGTATCCCAAACCTGCACGTAGCACCATATCTGTTATACTAAATAAGCGTTGTTCATCCTCAGCTTAATCAAGCTATTGCATTTTGAATTGGTTTTTGGTCTGCTGCCAAAACACTAGGCCGTAGGGTATCCCAGAACTGCACGTAGCACCCTATTTGTTATATTAAATAAGCGTTGTTCATCCTCAGCTTAATCAAGCTTTTGCATTTTGAATTGGTTTTTGGTCTGCTGCCAAAACACTAGGCCGCAGGGTATCCCAAACCTGCACGTAGCACCCTATCTGTTATAATAAATAAGCGTTGCTAATCCTCAGCTTAATCAAGCTATTGCATTTTGAATTGTTTTTTGTCCTGCTGTCAAAAAAACACTAGGCCGCAGGGTATCCCAAACCTGCACGTAGCACCCTATCTGTTATACTAAATAAGCGTTGTTCATCCTCAGCTTAATCAAGCTATTGCATTTTGAATTGGTTTTTGGTCTGCTGCCAAAACACTAGGACGCAGGGTATCCCAAACCTGCACGTAGCTCCCTATCTGTTATTCTAAGTAAGCGTTGCTCATCCTCAGCTTAATCAAGCTATTGCATTTTGAATTGTTTTTTTCTGGTTTAAATACACCAGCCCACATGGGCATCCCAAACCAGCACATGTCACCCTATCTGTTATACTAAATTAGCGTTGTTCATCCTCAGCTTAATGAAGCTATTGCATTTGGAATTGGTTTTTGGTCTGCTGCCAAACACTAGGCCGCAGGCTATCCCAAATCTGCACGTAGCACCCTATCTGTTATACTAAATAAGCGTCTTTCATCCTCAGTTTAATCAAGCTATTGCATTTTGAATTGGTTGTTGGTCTGCTGCCAAAACACTAGGCCGCAGGGTATCCCAAACCTGCACGTAGCACCCTATCTGTTATACTAAATAAGCATTGTTCATCCTCAGCTTAACCAAGCTAATGCATTTTGAATTGATTTTTGGTCTGCTGCCAAAACACTAGGCCGCAGGGTATCCCAAACCTGCACGTAGCACCCTATCTGTTATACTAAATAAGCGTTGTTCATCCTCAGCTTAATCAAGCTATTGCATTTTGAATTGGTTTTTGGTCTGCTGGCTGCCAGAACACTAGGCCACAGGGTATCCCAAACCTGCACGTAGCTCCCTATCTGTTATACTAAATAAGCGTTGTTCATCCTCAGCTTAATCAAGCTATTGCATTTTGAATTGGTTTTTTGTCCTGCTGTCATAAAAACCCTAGGCCGCTGGGTATCCCATACCTGCACGTAGCACCCTATCTGTTATACTAAATAAGCGTTGTTCATCCTCAGCTTAATCAAGCTATTGCATTTTGAATTGGTTTTTGTCTGGTTTAAATACATCAGCCCACATGGGCATCCCAAACCAGCACATGTCACCCTATCTGTTATACTAAATAAGCGTTGTTCATCCTCAGCTTAATCAAGCTATTGCATCTTGAATTGGTTTTTGGTCTGCTGCCAAAACACTAGGCCGCAGTGTATCCCAAACCAGCACATGACACCCTATCTGTCATACTAAATAAGCGTTGTTCACCCTCAGCTTAATCAAGCTATTGCATTTGGAATTGGTTTTTGGTCTGCTGCCAAAACACTAGGCCGCAGGCTATCCCAAATCTGAACATAGCACCCTATCTGTTATACTAAATAAGCGTTGTTCATCCTCAGCTTAATCAAGCTATTGCATTTTGAATTGGTTTTTGGTCTGCTGCCAAAACACTAGGCCGCAGGGTATCCCAAATCTGTTATACTAAATAAGCGCTGTTCATCCTCAGTTTAATCAAGCTATTGCATTTTGAATTGGTTTTTGGTCTGCTGCCAAAAAACTAGGCCGCAGGGTATCCCAAACCTGCACGTAGCACTCTATCTGTTATACTAAATAAGCGTTGTTCATCCTCAGCTTAATCAAGCTATTGCATTTTGAATTGGTTTTTGGTCTGCTGCCAAAACACTAGGCCGCAGTGTATCCCAAACCAGCACATGGCACCCTATCTGTTATACTAAATAAGCGTTGTTCATCCTCAGATTAATCAAGCTATTGCATTTGGAATTAGTTTTTGGTCTGCTGCCAAAACACTAGGCCGCAGGCTATCCCAAACTTGCACGTAGCACCCTATCTGTTATACTAAATAAGCGTTGTTTATCCTCAGCTTAATCAAGCAATTGCATTTTCAATTGGTTTTTGGTCTGCTGCCAAAACACTAGGCCGCAGGGTATCCCAAACCTGCACGTAGCACCCTATCTGTTATAATAAATAAGCGTTGCTAATCCTCAGCTTAATCAAGCTATTGCATTTTGAATTGTTTTTTGTCCTGCTGTCAAAAAAACACTAGGCCGCAGGGTATCCCAAACCTGCACGTAGCACCCTATCTGTTATACTAAATAAGCGTTGTTCATCCTCAGCTTAATCAAGCTATTGCATTTTGAATTGGTTTTTGGTCTGCTGCCAAAACACTAGGACGCAGGGTATCCCAAACCTGCACGTAGCTCCCTATCTGTTATTCTAAGTAAGCGTTGCTCATCCTCAGCTTAATCAAGCTATTGCATTTTGAATTGTTTTTTTCTGGTTTAAATACACCAGCCCACATGGGCATCCCAAACCAGCACATGTCACCCTATCTGTTATACTAAATTAGCGTTGTTCATCCTCAGCTTAATGAAGCTATTGCATTTGGAATTGGTTTTTGGTCTGCTGCCAAACACTAGGCCGCAGGCTATCCCAAATCTGCACGTAGCACCCTATCTGTTATACTAAATAAGCGTCTTTCATCCTCAGTTTAATCAAGCTATTGCATTTTGAATTGGTTGTTGGTCTGCTGCCAAAACACTAGGCCGCAGGGTATCCCAAACCTGCACGTAGCACCCTATCTGTTATACTAAATAAGCATTGTTCATCCTCAGCTTAACCAAGCTAATGCATTTTGAATTGATTTTTGGTCTGCTGCCAAAACACTAGGCCGCAGGGTATCCCAAACCTGCACGTAGCACCCTATCTGTTATACTAAATAAGCGTTGTTCATCCTCAGCTTAATCAAGCTATTGCATTTTGAATTGGTTTTTGGTCTGCTGGCTGCCAGAACACTAGGCCACAGGGTATCCCAAACCTGCACGTAGCTCCCTATCTGTTATACTAAATAAGCGTTGTTCATCCTCAGCTTAATCAAGCTATTGCATTTTGAATTGGTTTTTTGTCCTGCTGTCATAAAAACCCTAGGCCGCTGGGTATCCCATACCTGCACGTAGCACCCTATCTGTTATACTAAATAAGCGTTGTTCATCCTCAGCTTAATCAAGCTATTGCATTTTGAATTGGTTTTTGTCTGGTTTAAATACATCAGCCCACATGGGCATCCCAAACCAGCACATGTCACCCTATCTGTTATACTAAATAAGCGTTGTTCATCCTCAGCTTAATCAAGCTATTGCATCTTGAATTGGTTTTTGGTCTGCTGCCAAAACACTAGGCCGCAGTGTATCCCAAACCAGCACATGACACCCTATCTGTCATACTAAATAAGCGTTGTTCACCCTCAGCTTAATCAAGCTATTGCATTTGGAATTGGTTTTTGGTCTGCTGCCAAAACACTAGGCCGCAGGCTATCCCAAATCTGAACATAGCACCCTATCTGTTATACTAAATAAGCGTTGTTCATCCTCAGCTTAATCAAGCTATTGCATTTTGAATTGGTTTTTGGTCTGCTGCCAAAACACTAGGCCGCAGGGTATCCCAAATCTGTTATACTAAATAAGCGCTGTTCATCCTCAGTTTAATCAAGCTATTGCATTTTGAATTGGTTTTTGGTCTGCTGCCAAAAAACTAGGCCGCAGGGTATCCCAAACCTGCACGTAGCACTCTATCTGTTATACTAAATAAGCGTTGTTCATCCTCAGCTTAATCAAGCTATTGCATTTTGAATTGGTTTTTGGTCTGCTGCCAAAACACTAGGCCGCAGTGTATCCCAAACCAGCACATGGCACCCTATCTGTTATACTAAATAAGCGTTGTTCATCCTCAGATTAATCAAGCTATTGCATTTGGAATTAGTTTTTGGTCTGCTGCCAAAACACTAGGCCGCAGGCTATCCCAAACTTGCACGTAGCACCCTATCTGTTATACTAAATAAGCGTTGTTTATCCTCAGCTTAATCAAGCAATTGCATTTTCAATTGGTTTTTGGTCTGCTGCCAAAACACTAGGCCGCAGGGTATCCCAAACCTGCACGTAGCACCCTATCTGTTATAATAAATAAGCGTTGCTAATCCTCAGCTTAATCAAGCTATTGCATTTTGAATTGTTTTTTGTCCTGCTGTCAAAAAAACACTAGGCCGCAGGGTATCCCAAACCTGCACGTAGCACCCTATCTGTTATACTAAATAAGCGTTGTTCATCCTCAGCTTAATCAAGCTATTGCATTTTGAATTGGTTTTTGGTCTGCTGCCAAAACACTAGGACGCAGGGTATCCCAAACCTGCACGTAGCTCCCTATCTGTTATTCTAAGTAAGCGTTGCTCATCCTCAGCTTAATCAAGCTATTGCATTTTGAATTGTTTTTTTCTGGTTTAAATACACCAGCCCACATGGGCATCCCAAACCAGCACATGTCACCCTATCTGTTATACTAAATTAGCGTTGTTCATCCTCAGCTTAATGAAGCTATTGCATTTGGAATTGGTTTTTGGTCTGCTGCCAAACACTAGGCCGCAGGCTATCCCAAATCTGCACGTAGCACCCTATCTGTTATACTAAATAAGCGTTGTTCATCCTCAGTTTAATCAAGCTATTGCATTTTGAATTGGTTGTTGGTCTGCTGCCAAAACACTAGGCCGCAGGGTATCCCAAACCTGCACGTAGCACCCTATCTGTTATACTAAATAAGCATTGTTCATCCTCAGCTTAACCAAGCTATTGCATTTTGAATTGATTTTTGGTCTGCTGCCAAAACACTAGGCCGCAGGGTATCCCAAACCTGCATGTAGCTCCCTATCTGTTATACTAAATAAGCGTTGTTCATCCTCAGCTTAATCAAGCTATTGCATTTTGAATTGGTTTTTGGTCTGCTGCCAAAACACTAGGCCGCAGGGTATCCCAAATCTGTTATACTAAATAAGCGCTGTTCATCCTCAGTTTAATCAAGCTATTGCATTTTGAATTGGTTTTTGGTCTGCTGCCAAAAAACTAGGCCGCAGGGTATCCCAAACCTGCACGTAGCACTCTATCTGTTATACTAAATAAGCGTTGTTCATCCTCAGCTTAATCAAGCTATTGCATTTTGAATTGGTTTTTGGTCTGCTGCCAAAACTCTAGGCCGCAGTGTATCCCAAACCAGCACATGGCACCCTATCTGTTATACTGAATAAGCGTTGTTCATCCTCAGATTAATCAAGCGATTGCATTTGGAATTAGTTTTTGGTCTGCTGCCAAAACACTAGGCCGCAGGCTATCCCAAACTTGCACGTAGCACCCTATCTGTTATACTAAATGAGCGTTGTTTATCCTCAGCTTAATCAAGCAATTGCATTTTCAATTGGTTTTTGGTCTGCTGCCAAAACACTAGGCCGCAGGGTATCCCAAACCTGCACGTAGCACCCTATCTGTTATACTAAATAAGCGTTGTTCATCCTCAGCTTAATCAAGCTATTGCATTTTGAATTGGTTTTTGGTCTGCTGCCAAAACACTAGGCTGCAGGGTATCCCAAACCTGCACGTAGCACCCTAACTGTTATACTAAATAAGCGTTGTTCATCCTCAGCTTAACCAAGCTAATGCATTTTGAATTGGTTTTTGGTCTGCTGCCAAAACACTAGGCCGCAGGGTATTCCAAACCTGCACGTAGCACCCTATCTGTTATACTAAATAAGCGTTGTTCATCCTCAGCTTAATCAAGCTAATGCATTTTGAATTGGTTTTTGGTCTGCTGCCAAAACACTAGGCTGCAGGGTATCCCAAACCTGCACGTAGCACCATATCTGTTATACTAAATAAGCGTTGTTCATCCTCAGCTTAATCAAGCTATTGCATTTTGAATTGGTTTTTGGTCTGCTGCCAAAACACTAGGCCGTAGGGTATCCCAGAACTGCACGTAGCACCCTATTTGTTATATTAAATAAGCGTTGTTCATCCTCAGCTTAATCAAGCTTTTGCATTTTGAATTGGTTTTTGGTCTGCTGCCAAAACACTAGGCCGCAGGGTATCCCAAACCTGCACGTAGCACCCTATCTGTTATACTAAATAAGCGTTGTTAATCTTCAGCTTAATCAAGCTATTGCATTTTGAATTGTTTTTTGTCCTGCTGTCAAAAAAACACTAGGCCGCAGGGTATCCCAAACCTGCACATAGCACTCTATCTGGTATACTAAATAAGCATTGTTCATCCTTAGCTTAATCAAGCTATTGCATTTTGAATTGGTTTTTGTCTGGTTTAAATACACCAGCCCACATGGGTATCCCAAACCAGAACATGTCACCCTATCTGTTATATTAAATAAGCGTTGTTCATCCTCAGCTTAATCAAGCTATTGCATTTTGAATTGGTTTTTGTCTGGTTTAAATACACCAGCCCACATGGGCATCCCAAACCAGCACATGTCACCCTATCTGTTATACTAAATAATCGTTGTTCATCCTCAGCTTAATCAAGCTATTGCATTTTGAATTGGTTTTTGTCTGGTTTAAATACACCAGCCCACATGGGCATCCCAAACCAGCACATGTCACCCTATCTGTTATATTAAATAAGCGTTGTTCATCCACAGCTTAATCAAGCTATTGCATTTTGAATTGGTTTTTGTCTGGTTTAAATACACCAGCCCACATGGGCATCCCAAACCAGCACATGTCACCCTATCTGTTATACTAAATAAGCGTTGTTCATCCTCAGCTTAATCAAGCTATTGCATTTTGAATTGGTTTTTGGTCTGCTGCCAAAACACTAGGCCGCAGTGTATCCCAAACCAGCACATGGCACCCTATCTGTTATACTAAATAAGCGTTGTTCATCCTCAGCTTAATCAAGCTATTGCATTTGGAATTGGTTTTTGGTCTGCTGCCAAAACACTAGGCCGCAGGCTATCCCAAATCTGCACGTAGCACCCTATCTGTTATACTAAATAAGCGTTGTTCCTCCTCAGCTTAATCAAGCTATTGCATTTTGAATTGGTTGTTGGTCTGCTGCCAAAACACTAGGCCGCAGGGTATCCCAAACCTGCACGTAGCACCCTATCTGTTATACTAAATAAGCGTTGTTCATCCTCAGCTTAATCAAGCTATTGCATTTTGAATTGGTTTTTGGTCTGCTGCCAAAACACTAGGCCGCAGGGTATCCCAAATCTGTTATACTAAATAAGCGCTGTTCATCCTCAGTTTAATCAAGCTATTGCATTTTGAATTGGTTTTTGGTCTGCTGTCAAAAAACTAGGCCGCAGGGTATCCCAAACCTGCACGTAGCACTCTATCTGTTATACTAAATAAGCGTTGTTCATCCTCAGCTTAATCAAGCTATTGCATTTTGAATTGGTTTTTGGTCTGCTGCCAAAACACTAGGCCGCAGTGTATCCCAAACCAGCACATGGCACCCTATCTGTTATACTAAATAAGCGTTGTTCATCCTCAGATTAATCAAGCTATTGCATTTGGAATTAGTTTTTGGTCTGCTGCCAAAACACTAGGCCGCAGACTATCCCAAACTTGCACGTAGCACCCTATCTGTTATACTAAATAAGCGTTGTTTATCCTCAGCTTAATCAAGCAATTGCATTTTCAATTGGTTTTTGGTCTGCTGCCAAAACACTAGGCCGCAGGGTATCCCAAACCTGCACGTAGCACCCTATCTGTTATACTAAATAAGCGTTGTTCATCCTCAGCTTAATCAAGATATTGCATTTTGAATTGGTTTTTGGTCTGCTGCCAAAACACTAGGCCGCAGGGTATCCCAAACCTGCACGTAGCACCCTGTTTTACTAAATAAGCGTTGTTCATCCTCAGCTTAATCAAGCTATTGCATTTTGAATTGGTTTTTGGTCTGCTGCCAAAACACTAGGCTGCAGGGTATCCCAAACCTGCACGTAGCACCCTATCTGTTATAATAAATAAGCGTTGCTAATCCTCAGCTTAATCAAGCTATTGCATTTTGAATTTTTTGTCCTGCTGTCAAAAAAACACTAGGCCGCAGGGTATCCCAAATCTGTTATACTAAATAAGCGCTGTTCATCCTCAGTTTAATCAAGCTAATGCATTTTGAATTGGTTTTTGGTCTGCTGCCAAAACACTAGGCTGCAGGGTATCCCAAACCTGCACGTAGCACCATATCTGTTATACTAAATAAGCGTTGTTCATCCTCAGCTTAATCAAGCTATTGCATTTTGAATTGGTTTTTGGTCTGCTGCCAAAACACTAGGCCGTAGGGTATCCCAGAACTGCACGTAGCACCCTATTTGTTATATTAAATAAGCGTTGTTCATCCTCAGCTTAATCAAGCTTTTGCATTTTGAATTGGTTTTTGGTCTGCTGCCAAAACACTAGGCCGCAGGGTATCCCAAACCTGCACGTAGCACCCTATCTGTTATAATAAATAAGCGTTGCTAATCCTCAGCTTAATCAAGCTATTGCATTTTGAATTGTTTTTTGTCCTGCTGTCAAAAAAACACTAGGCCGCAGGGTATCCCAAACCTGCACGTAGCACCCTATCTGTTATACTAAATAAGCGTTGTTCATCCTCAGCTTAATCAAGCTATTGCATTTTGAATTGGTTTTTGGTCTGCTGCCAAAACACTAGGACGCAGGGTATCCCAAACCTGCACGTAGCTCCCTATCTGTTATTCTAAGTAAGCGTTGCTCATCCTCAGCTTAATCAAGCTATTGCATTTTGAATTGTTTTTTTCTGGTTTAAATACACCAGCCCACATGGGCATCCCAAACCAGCACATGTCACCCTATCTGTTATACTAAATTAGCGTTGTTCATCCTCAGCTTAATGAAGCTATTGCATTTGGAATTGGTTTTTGGTCTGCTGCCAAACACTAGGCCGCAGGCTATCCCAAATCTGCAAGTAGCACCCTATCTGTTATACTAAATAAGCGTTGTTCATCCTCAGTTTAATCAAGCTATTGCATTTTGAATTGGTTGTTGGTCTGCTGCCAAAACACTAGGCCGCAGGGTATCCCAAACCTGCACGTAGCACCCTATCTGTTATACTAAATAAGCATTGTTCATCCTCAGCTTAACCAAGCTATTGCATTTTGAATTGATTTTTGGTCTGCTGCCAAAACACTAGGCCGCAGGGTATCCCAAACCTGCACGTAGCACCCTATCTGTTATACTAAATAAGCGTTGTTCATCCTCAGCTTAATCAAGCTATTGCATTTTGAATTGGTTTTTGGTCTGCTGGCTGCCAGAACACTAGGCCACAGGGTATCCCAAACCTGCACGTAGCTCCCTATCTGTTATACTAAATAAGCGTTGTTCATCCTCAGCTTAATCAAGCTATTGCATTTTGAATTGGTTTTTTGTCCTGCTGTCATAAAAACCCTAGGCCGCAGGGTATCCCATACCTGCACGTAGCACCCTATCTGTTATACTAAATAAGCGTTGTTCATCCTCAGCTTAATCAAGCTATTGCATTTTGAATTGGTTTTTGTCTGGTTTAAATACATCAGCCCACATGGGCATCCCAAACCAGCACATGTCACCCTATCTGTTATACTAAATAAGCGTTGTTCATCCTCAGCTTAATCAAGCTATTGCATCTTGAATTGGTTTTTGGTCTGCTGCCAAAACACTAGGCCGCAGTGTATCCCAAACCAGCACATGACACCCTATCTGTCATACTAAATAAGCGTTGTTCACCCTCAGCTTAATCAAGCTATTGCATTTGGAATTGGTTTTTGGTCTGCTGCCAAAACACTAGGCCGCAGGCTATCCCAAATCTGAACATAGCACCCTATCTGTTATACTAAATAAGCGTTGTTCATCCTCAGCTTAATCAAGCTATTGCATTTTGAATTGGTTTTTGGTCTGCTGCCAAAACACTAGGCCGCAGGGTATCCCAAATCTGTTATACTAAATAAGCGCTGTTCATCCTCAGTTTAATCAAGCTATTGCATTTTGAATTGGTTTTTGGTCTGCTGCCAAAAAACTAGGCCGCAGGGTATCCCAAACCTGCACGTAGCACTCTATCTGTTATACTAAATAAGCGTTGTTCATCCTCAGCTTAATCAAGCTATTGCATTTTGAATTGGTTTTTGGTCTGCTGCCAAAACACTAGGCCGCAGTGTATCCCAAACCAGCACATGGCACCCTATCTGTTATACTAAATAAGCGTTGTTCATCCTCAGATTAATCAAGCTATTGCATTTGGAATTAGTTTTTGGTCTGCTGCCAAAACACTAGGCCGCAGGCTATCCCAAACTTGCACGTAGCACCCTATCTGTTATACTAAATAAGCGTTGTTTATCCTCAGCTTAATCAAGCAATTGCATTTTCAATTGGTTTTTGGTCTGCTGCCAAAACACTAGGCCGCAGGGTATCCCAAACCTGCACGTAGCACCCTATCTGTTATAATAAATAAGCGTTGCTAATCCTCAGCTTAATCAAGCTATTGCATTTTGAATTGTTTTTTGTCCTGCTGTCAAAAAAACACTAGGCCGCAGGGTATCCCAAACCTGCACGTAGCACCCTATCTGTTATACTAAATAAGCGTTGTTCATCCTCAGCTTAATCAAGCTATTGCATTTTGAATTGGTTTTTGGTCTGCTGCCAAAACACTAGGACGCAGGGTATCCCAAACCTGCACGTAGCTCCCTATCTGTTATTCTAAGTAAGCGTTGCTCATCCTCAGCTTAATCAAGCTATTGCATTTTGAATTGTTTTTTTCTGGTTTAAATACACCAGCCCACATGGGCATCCCAAACCAGCACATGTCACCCTATCTGTTATACTAAATTAGCGTTGTTCATCCTCAGCTTAATGAAGCTATTGCATTTGGAATTGGTTTTTGGTCTGCTGCCAAACACTAGGCCGCAGGCTATCCCAAATCTGCACGTAGCACCCTATCTGTTATACTAAATAAGCGTTGTTCATCCTCAGTTTAATCAAGCTATTGCATTTTGAATTGGTTGTTGGTCTGCTGCCAAAACACTAGGCCGCAGGGTATCCCAAACCTGCACGTAGCACCCTATCTGTTATACTAAATAAGCATTGTTCATCCTCAGCTTAACCAAGCTATTGCATTTTGAATTGATTTTTGGTCTGCTGCCAAAACACTAGGCCGCAGGGTATCCCAAACCTGCACGTAGCACCCTATCTGTTATACTAAATAAGCGTTGTTCATCCTCAGCTTAATCAAGCTATTGCATTTTGAATTGGTTTTTGGTCTGCTGGCTGCCAGAACACTAGGCCACAGGGTATCCCAAACCTGCACGTAGCTCCCTATCTGTTATACTAAATAAGCGTTGTTCATCCTCAGCTTAATCAAGCTATTGCATTTTGAATTGGTTTTTGGTCTGCTGCCAAAACACTAGGCCGCAGGGTATCCCAAATCTGTTATACTAAATAAGCGCTGTTCATCCTCAGTTTAATCAAGCTATTGCATTTTGAATTGGTTTTTGGTCTGCTGCCAAAAAACTAGGCCGCAGGGTATCCCAAACCTGCACGTAGCACTCTATCTGTTATACTAAATAAGCGTTGTTCATCCTCAGCTTAATCAAGCTATTGCATTTTGAATTGGTTTTTGGTCTGCTGCCAAAACACTAGGCCGCAGTGTATCCCAAACCAGCACATGGCACCCTATCTGTTATACTGAATAAGCGTTGTTCATCCTCAGATTAATCAAGCTATTGCATTTGGAATTAGTTTTTGGTCTGCTGCCAAAACACTAGGCCGCAGGCTATCCCAAACTTGCACGTAGCACCCTATCTGTTATACTAAATAAGCGTTGTTTATCCTCAGCTTAATCAAGCAATTGCATTTTCAATTGGTTTTTGGTCTGCTGCCAAAACACTAGGCCGCAGGGTATCCCAAACCTGCACGTAGCACCCTATCTGTTATACTAAATAAGCGTTGTTCATCCTGAGCTTAATCAAGATATTGCATTTTGAATTGGTTTTTGGTCTGCTGCCAAAACACTAGGCCGCAGGGTATCCCAAACCTGCACGTAGCACCCTGTTTTACTAAATAAGCGTGGTTCATCCTCAGCTTAATCAAGCTATTGCATTTTGAATTGGTTTTTGGTCTGCTGCCAAAACACTAGGCTGCAGGGTATCCCAAACCTGCACGTAGCACCCTAACTGTTATACTAAATAAGCGTTGTTCATCCTCAGCTTAACCAAGCTATTGCATTTTGAATTGGTTTTTGGTCTGCTGCCAAAACACTAGGCCGCAGGGTATCCCAAACCTGCACGTAGCACCCTATCTGTTATACTAAATAAGCGTTGTTCATCCTCAGCTTAATCAAGCTAATGCATTTTGAATTGGTTTTTGGTCTGCTGCCAAAACACTAGGCTGCAGGGTATCCCAAACCTGCACGTAGCACCCTAACTGTTATACTAAATAAGCGCTGTTCATCCTCAGTTTAATCAAGCTATTGCATTTTGAATTGGTTTTTGGTCTGCTGCCAAAAAACTAGGCCGCAGGGTATCCCAAACCTGCACGTAGCACTCTATCTGTTATACTAAATAAGCGTTGTTCATCCTCAGCTTAATCAAGCTATTGCATTTTGAATTGGTTTTTGGTCTGCTGCCAAAACACTAGGCCGCAGTGTATCCCAAACCAGCACATGGCACCCTATCTGTTATACTAAATAAGCGTTGTTCATCCTCAGATTAATCAAGCTATTGCATTTGGAATTAGTTTTTGGTCTGCTGCCAAAACACTAGGCCGCAGGCTATCCCAAACTTGCACGTAGCACCCTATCTGTTATACTAAATAAGCGTTGTTTATCCTCAGCTTAATCAAGCAATTGCATTTTCAATTGGTTTTTGGTCTGCTGCCAAAACACTAGGCCGCAGGGTATCCCAAACCTGCACGTAGCACCCTATCTGTTATAATAAATAAGCGTTGCTAATCCTCAGCTTAATCAAGCTATTGCATTTTGAATTGTTTTTTGTCCTGCTGTCAAAAAAACACTAGGCCGCAGGGTATCCCAAACCTGCACGTAGCACCCTATCTGTTATACTAAATAAGCGTTGTTCATCCTCAGCTTAATCAAGCTATTGCATTTTGAATTGGTTTTTGGTCTGCTGCCAAAACACTAGGACGCAGGGTATCCCAAACCTGCACGTAGCTCCCTATCTGTTATTCTAAGTAAGCGTTGCTCATCCTCAGCTTAATCAAGCTATTGCATTTTGAATTGTTTTTTTCTGGTTTAAATACACCAGCCCACATGGGCATCCCAAACCAGCACATGTCACCCTATCTGTTATACTAAATTAGCGTTGTTCATCCTCAGCTTAATGAAGCTATTGCATTTGGAATTGGTTTTTGGTCTGCTGCCAAACACTAGGCCGCAGGTTATCCCAAATCTGCACGTAGCACCCTATCTGTTATACTAAATAAGCGTTGTTCATCCTCAGTTTAATCAAGCTATTGCATTTTGAATTGGTTGTTGGTCTGCTGCCAAAACACTAGGCCGCAGGGTATCCCAAACCTGCACGTAGCACCCTATCTGTTATACTAAATAAGCATTGTTCATCCTCAGCTTAACCAAGCTATTGCATTTTGAATTGATTTTTGGTCTGCTGCCAAAACACTAGGCCGCAGGGTATCCCAAACCTGCACGTAGCACCCTATCTGTTATACTAAATAAGCGTTGTTCATCCTCAGCTTAATCAAGCTATTGCATTTTGAATTGGTTTTTGGTCTGCTGGCTGCCAGAACACTAGGCCACAGGGTATCCCAAACCTGCACGTAGCTCCCTATCTGTTATACTAAATAAGCGTTGTTCATCCTCAGCTTAATCAAGCTATTGCATTTTGAATTGGTTTTTGGTCTGCTGCCAAAACACTAGGCCGCAGGGTATCCCAAATCTGTTATACTAAATAAGCGCTGTTCATCCTCAGTTTAATCAAGCTATTGCATTTTGAATTGGTTTTTGGTCTGCTGCCAAAAAACTAGGCCGCAGGGTATCCCAAACCTGCACGTAGCACTCTATCTGTTATACTAAATAAGCGTTGTTCATCCTCAGCTTAATCAAGCTATTGCATTTTGAATTGGTTTTTGGTCTGCTGCCAAAACACTAGGCCGCAGTGTATCCCAAACCAGCACATGGCACCCTATCTGTTATACTGAATAAGCGTTGTTCATCCTCAGATTAATCAAGCTATTGCATTTGGAATTAGTTTTTGGTCTGCTGCCAAAACACTAGGCCGCAGGCTATCCCAAACTTGCACGTAGCACCCTATCTGTTATACTAAATAAGCGTTGTTTATCCTCAGCTTAATCAAGCAATTGCATTTTCAATTGGTTTTTGGTCTGCTGCCAAAACACTAGGCCGCAGGGTATCCCAAACCTGCACGTAGCACCCTATCTGTTATACTAAATAAGCGTTGTTCATCCTCAGCTTAATCAAGATATTGCATTTTGAATTGGTTTTTGGTCTGCTGCCAAAACACTAGGCCGCAGGGTATCCCAAACCTGCACGTAGCACCCTGTTTTACTAAATAAGCGTGGTTCATCCTCAGCTTAATCAAGCTATTGCATTTTGAATTGGTTTTTGGTCTGCTGCCAAAACACTAGGCTGCAGGGTATCCCAAACCTGCACGTAGCACCCTAACTGTTATACTAAATAAGCGTTGTTCATCCTCAGCTTAACCAAGCTATTGCATTTTGAATTGGTTTTTGGTCTGCTGCCAAAACACTAGGCCGCAGGGTATCCCAAACCTGCACGTAGCACCCTATCTGTTATACTAAATAAGCGTTGTTCATCCTCAGCTTAATCAAGCTAATGCATTTTGAATTGGTTTTTGGTCTGCTGCCAAAACACTAGGCTGCAGGGTATCCCAAACCTGCACGTAGCACCATATCTGTTATACTAAATAAGCGTTGTTCATCCTCAGCTTAATCAAGCTATTGCATTTTGAATTGGTTTTTGGTCTGCTGCCAAAACACTAGGCCGTAGGGTATCCCAGAACTGCACGTAGCACCCTATTTGTTATATTAAATAAGCGTTGTTCATCCTCAGCTTAATCAAGCTTTTGCATTTTGAATTGGTTTTTGGTCTGCTGCCAAAACACTAGGCCGCAGGGTATCCCAAACCTGCACGTAGCACCCTATCTGTTATAATAAATAAGCGTTGCTAATCCTCAGCTTAATCAAGCTATTGCATTTTGAATTGTTTTTTGTCCTGCTGTCAAAAAAACACTAGGCCGCAGGGTATCCCAAACCTGCACGTAGCACCCTATCTGTTATACTAAATAAGCGTTGTTCATCCTCAGCTTAATCAAGCTATTGCATTTTGAATTGGTTTTTGGTCTGCTGCCAAAACACTAGGACGCAGGGTATCCCAAACCTGCACGTAGCTCCCTATCTGTTATTCTAAGTAAGCGTTGCTCATCCTCAGCTTAATCAAGCTATTGCATTTTGAAAAGTTTTTTTCTGGTTTAAATACACCAGCCCACATGGGCATCCCAAACCAGCACATGTCACCCTATCTGTTATACTAAATTAGCGTTGTTCATCCTCAGCTTAATGAAGCTATTGCATTTGGAATTGGTTTTTGGTCTGCTGCCAAACACTAGGCCGCAGGCTATCCCAAATCTGCACGTAGCACCCTATCTGTTATACTAAATAAGCGTTGTTCATCCTCAGTTTAATCAAGCTATTGCATTTTGAATTGGTTGTTGGTCTGCTGCCAAAACACTAGGCCGCAGGGTATCCCAAACCTGCACGTAGCACCCTATCTGTTATACTAAATAAGCATTGTTCATCCTCAGCTTAATCAAGCTATTGCATTTTGAATTGATTTTTGGTCTGCTGCCAAAACACTAGGCCGCAGGGTATCCCAAACCTGCACGTAGCACCCTATCTGTTATACTAAATAAGCGTTGTTCATCCTCAGCTTAATCAAGCTATTGCATTTTGAATTGGTTTTTGGTCTGCTGGCTGCCAGAACACTAGGCCACAGGGTATCCCAAACCTGCACGTAGCTCCCTATCTGTTATACTAAATAAGCGTTGTTCATCCTCAGCTTAATCAAGCTATTGCATTTTGAATTGGTTTTTTGTCCTGCTGTCATAAAAACCCTAGGCCGCAGGGTATCCCATACCTGCACGTAGCACCCTATCTGTTATACTAAATAAGCGTTGTTCATCCTCAGCTTTATCAAGCTATTGCATTTTGAATTGGTTTTTGTCTGGTTTAAATACATCAGCCCACATGGGCATCCCAAACCAGCACATGTCACCCTATCTGTTATACTAAATAAGCGTTGTTCATCCTCAGCTTAATCAAGCTATTGCATCTTGAATTGGTTTTTGGTCTGCTGCCAAAACACTAGGCCGCAGTGTATCCCAAACCAGCACATGACACCCTATCTGTCATACTAAATAAGCGTTGTTCACCCTCAGCTTAATCAAGCTATTGCATTTGGAATTGGTTTTTGGTCTGCTGCCAAAACACTAGGCCGCAGGCTATCCCAAATCTGAACATAGCACCCTATCTGTTATACTAAATAAGCGTTGTTCATCCTCAGCTTAATCAAGCTATTGCATTTTGAATTGGTTTTTGGTCTGCTGCCAAAACACTAGGCCGCAGGGTATCCCAAATCTGTTATACTAAATAAGCGCTGTTCATCCTCAGTTTAATCAAGCTATTGCATTTTGAATTGGTTTTTGGTCTGCTGCCAAAAAACTAGGCCGCAGGGTATCCCAAACCTGCACGTAGCACTCTATCTGTTATACTAAATAAGCGTTGTTCATCCTCAGCTTAATCAAGCTATTGCATTTTGAATTGGTTTTTGGTCTGCTGTCAAAACACTAGGCCGCAGTGTATCCCAAACCAGCACATGGCACCCTATCTGTTATACTAAATAAGCGTTGTTCATCCTCAGATTAATCAAGCTATTGCATTTGGAATTAGTTTTTGGTCTGCTGCCAAAACACTAGGCCGCAGGCTATCCCAAACTTGCACGTAGCACCCTATCTGTTATACTAAATAAGCGTTGTTTATCCTCAGCTTAATCAAGCAATTGCATTTTCAATTGGTTTTTGGTCTGCTGCCAAAACACTAGGCCGCAGGGTATCCCAAACCTGCACGTAGCACCCTATCTGTTATACTAAATAAGCGTTGTTCATCCTCAGCTTAATCAAGATATTGCATTTTGAATTGGTTTTTGGTCTGCTGCCAAAACACTAGGCCGCAGGGTATCCCAAACCTGCACGTAGCACCCTGTTTTACTAAATAAGCGTTGTTCATCCTCAGCTTAATCAAGCTATTGCATTTTGAATTGGTTTTTGGTCTGCTGCCAAAACACTAGGCCGCAGGGTATCCCAAACCTGCACGTAGCACCCTATCTGTTATACTAAATAAGCGTTGTTCATCCTCAGCTTAATCAAGCTATTGCATTTTGAATTGGTTTTTGGTCTGCTGCCAAAACACTAGGACGCAGGGTATCCCAAACCTGGACGTAGCTCCCTATCTGTTATTCTAAGTAAGCGTTGCTCATCCTCAGCTTAATCAAGCTATTGCATTTTGAATTGTTTTTTTCTGGTTTAAATACACCAGCCCACATGGGCATCCCAAACCAGCACATGTCACCCTATCTGTTATACTAAATTAGCGTTGTTCATCCTCAGCTAAATGAAGCTATTGCATTTGGAATTGGTTTTTGGTCTGCTGCCAAACACTAGGCCGCAGGCTATCCCAAATCTGCACGTAGCACCCTATCTGTTATACTAAATAAGCGTTGTTCATCCTCAGTTTAATCAAGCTATTGCATTTTGAATTGGTTGTTGGTCTGCTGCCAAAACACTAGGCCGCAGGGTATCCCAAACCTGCACGTAGCACCCTATCTGTTATACTAAATAAGCATTGTTCATCCTCAGCTTAATCAAGCTATTGCAATTTGAATCGGTTTTTGGTCTGCTGGCTGCCAGGACACTAGGCCACAGGGTATCCCAAACCTGCACGTAGCTCCCTATCTGTTATACTAAATAAGCGTTGTTCATCCTCAGCTTAATCAAGCTATTGCATTTTGAATTGGTTTTTTGTCCTGCTGTCATAAAAACCCTAGGCCGCAGGGTATCCCATACCTGCACGTAGCACCCTATCTGTTATACTAAATAAGCGTTGTTCATCCTCAGCTTAATCAAGCTATTGCATTTTGAATTGGTTTTTGTCTGGTTTAAATACATCAGCCCACATGGGCATCCCAAACCAGCACATGTCACCCTATCTGTTATACTAAATAAGCGTTGTTCATCCTCAGCTTAATCAAGCTATTGCATCTTGAATTGGTTTTTGGTCTGCTGCCAAAACACTAGGCCGCAGGGTATCCCAAATCTGTTATACTAAATAAGCGCTGTTCATCCTCAGTTTAATCAAGCTATTGCATTTTGAATTGGTTTTTGGTCTGCTGCCAAAAAACTAGGCCGCAGGGTATCCCAAACCTGCACGTAGCACTCTATCTGTTATACTAAATAAGCGTTGTTCATCCTCAGCTTAATCAAGCTATTGCATTTTGAATTGGTTTTTGGTCTGCTGCCAAAACACTAGGCCGCAGTGTATCCCAAACCAGCACATGGCACCCTATCTGTTATACTAAATAAGCGTTGTTCATCCTCAGATTAATCAAGCTATTGCATTTGGAATTAGTTTTTGGTCTGCTGCCAAAACACTAGGCCGCAGGCTATCCCAAACTTGCACGTAGCACCCTATCTCTTATACTAAATAAGCGTTGTTTATCCTCAGCTTAATCAAGCAATTGCATTTTCAATTGGTTTTTGGTCTGCTGCCAAAACATTAGGCCGCAGGGTATCCCAAACCTGCACGTAGCACCCTATCTGTTATACTAAATAAGCGTTGTTCATCCTCAGCTTAATCAAGATATTGCATTTTGAATTGGTTTTTGGTCTGCTGCCAAAACACTAGGCCGCAGGGTATCCCAAACCTGCACGTAGCACCCTGTTTTACTAAATAAGCGTTGTTCATCCTCAGCTTAATCAAGCTATTGCATTTTGAATTGGTTTTTGGTCTGCTGCCAAAACACTAGGCTGCAGGGTATCCCAAACCTGCACGTAGCACCCTAACTGTTATACTAAATAAGCGTTGTTCATCCTCAGCTTAACCAAGCTTTTGCATTTTGAATTGGTTTTTGGTCTGCTGCCAAAACACTAGGCCGCAGGGTATCCCAAACCTGCACGTAGCACCCTATCTGTTATACTAAATAAGCGTTGTTCATCCTCAGCTTAATCAAGCTAATGCATTTTGAATTGGTTTTTGGTCTGCTGCCAAAACACTAGGCTGCAGGGTATCCCAAACCTGCACGTAGCACCCTATCTGTTATACTAAATAAGCGTTGTTCATCCTCAGCTTAATCAAGCTATTGCATTTTGAATTGGTTTTTGGTCTGCTGCCAAAACACTAGGCCGTAGGGTATCCCAGAACTGCACGTAGCACCCTATTTGTTATATTAAATAAGCGTTGTTCATCCTCAGCTTAATCAAGCTTTTGCATTTTTAATTGGTTTTTGGTCTGCTGCCAAAACACTAGGCCACAGGGTATCCCAAACCTGCACGTAGCACCCTATCTGTTATAATAAATAAGCTTTGCTAATCCTCAGCTTAATCAAGCTATTGCATTTTGAATTGTTTTTTGTCCTGCTGTCAAAAAAACACTAGGCCGCAGGGTATCCCAAACCTGCACGTAGCACCCTATCTGTTATACTAAATAAGCGTTGTTCATCCTCAGCTTAATCAAGCTATTGCATTTTGAATTGGTTTTTGGTCTGCTGCCAAAACACTAGGACGCAGGGTATCCCAAACCTGGACGTAGCTCCCTATCTGTTATTCTAAGTAAGCGTTGCTCATCCTCAGCTTAATCAAGCTATTGCATTTTGAATTGTTTTTTTCTGGTTTAAATACACCAGCCCACATGGGCATCCCAAACCAGCACATGTCACCCTATCTGTTATACTAAATTAGCGTTGTTCATCCTCAGCTAAATGAAGCTATTGCATTTGGAATTGGTTTTTGGTCTGCTGCCAAACACTAGGCCGCAGGCTATCCCAAATCTGCACGTAGCACCCTATCTGTTATACTAAATAAGCGTTGTTCATCCTCAGTTTAATCAAGCTATTGCATTTTGAATTGGTTGTTGGTCTGCTGCCAAAACACTAGGCCGCAGGGTATCCCAAACCTGCACGTAGCACCCTATCTGTTATACTAAATAAGCATTGTTCATCCTCAGCTTAACCAAGCTATTGCATTTTGAATTGATTTTTGGTCTGCTGCCAAAACACTAGGCCGCAGGGTATCCCAAACCTGCACGTAGCACCCTATCTGTTATACTAAATAAGCGTTGTTCATCCTCAGCTTAATCAAGCTATTGCAATTTGAATCGGTTTTTGGTCTGCTGGCTGCCAGAACACTAGGCCACAGGGTATCCCAAACCTGCACGTAGCTCCCTATCTGTTATACTAAATAAGCGTTGTTCATCCTCAGCTTAATCAAGCTATTGCATTTTGAATTGGTTTTTTGTCCTGCTGTCATAAAAACCCTAGGCCGCAGGGTATCCCATACCTGCAAGTAGCACCCTATCTGTTATACTAAATAAGCGTTGTTCATCCTCAGCTTAATCAAGCTATTGCATTTTGAATTGGTTTTTGTCTGGTTTAAATACATCAGCCCACATGGGCATCCCAAACCAGCACATGTCACCCTATCTGTTATACTAAATAAGCGTTGTTCATCCTCAGCTTAATCAAGCTATTGCATCTTGAATTGGTTTTTGGTCTGCTGCCAAAACACTAGGCCGCAGTGTATCCCAAACCAGCACATGACACCCTATCTGTCATACTAAATAAGCGTTGTTCACCCTCAGCTTAATCAAGCTATTGCATTTGGAATTGGTTTTTGGTCTGCTGCCAAAACACTAGGCCGCAGGCTATGCCAAATCTGAACATAGCACCCTATCTGTTATACTAAATAAGCGTTGTTCATCCTCAGCTTAATCAAGCTATTGCATTTTGAATTGGTTTTTGGTCTGCTGCCAAAACACTAGGCCGCAGGATATCCCAAACCTGCACGTAGCACCCTATCTGATATACTAAATAAGCGTTGTTCATCCTCAGCTTAATCAAGCTATTGCATTTTGAATTGGTTTTTGGTCTGCTGCCAAAACACTAGGCCGCAGGGTATCCCAAACCTGCACGTAGCACCCTATCTGTTATACTAAATAAGCGTTGTTCATCCTCAGCTTAATCAAGCTATTGCATTTTGAAATGGTTTTTGGTCTGCTGCCAAAACACTAGGCCGCAGGGTATCCCAAACCTGCAAGTAGCACCCTTTCTGTTATACTAAATAAGTGTTGTTCAGCCTCATTTTAATCAAGCTATTGCATTTTGAATAGGTTTTTGTCTGGTTTAAATACACCAGCCCACATGGGCATTCCAAACCAGCACATGTCACCCTATCTTTTATACTAAATAAGCGTTGTTCATCCTCAGCTTAATCAAGCTTTTGCATTTTGAATTGGTTTTTGTCCTGCTGTCAAAAAAACATCAGGCCGCAGGCTATCCCAAACCTGCACGTAGCACCGTATCTGTTATACTAAATAAGCGTTGTTCATCCTCAGCTTAATCAAGCTATTGCTTTTTGATTTGGTTTTTGTCTGGTTTAAATACACCAGCCTAAATGGGCATCCCAAACCTGCACATGTCACCCTATCTGTTATACTAAATAAGCGTGGTTCAGCCTCATTTTAATCAAGCTATTGTATTTTGAATTGGTTTTTGTCTGGTTTAAATACACCAGCCCACATGGGCATCCCAAACCAGCACATGTCACCCTATCTGTTATACTAAATAAGCGTTGTTCATCCTCAGCTTAATCAAGCTATTGCATTTTGAATTGGTTTTTGGTCTGCTGCCAAAACACTAGGCCGCAGGGTGTCCCAAACCTGGACGTAGCACCCTATCTGTTATACTATATAAGCGTTGTTCATCCTCAGCTTAATCAAGCAATTGCATTTTGAATTGGTTTTTGGTCTGCTGCCAAAACACTAGGCCGCAGGGTATCCCAAACCTGCACGTAGCACCCTATCTGTTATACTAAGTAAGCGTTGTTCATCCTCAGCTTAATCAAGCTATTGCATTTTGAAATGGTTCTTGGTCTGCTGCCAAAACACTAGGCCGCAGTGTATTCCAAACCAGCACATGGCACCCTATCTGTTATACTAAAAAAGCGTTGTTCATCCTCAGCTTAATCAAGCTATTGCATTTGGAATTGGTTTTTGGTCTGCGGCCAAAACACTAGGCCGCAGGCTATCCCAAATCTGCACGTAGCACCCTATCTGTTATACTAAATAAGCGTTGTTCATCCTCAGCTTAATCAAGCTATTGCATTTGGAATTGGTTTTTGGTCTGCTGCCAAAACACTAGGCCGCAGGCTATCCCAAATCTGTACGTAGCACCCTATCTGTTATACTAAATAAGCGTTGTTCATCCTCAGCTTAATCAAGCTATTGCATTTTGAATTGGTTTTTGGTCTGGTTTAAATGCACCAGCCCACATGGGCATCCCAAACCAGCACATGTCACTCTATCTGTTATATTAAATAAGCATTGTTCATCCTCAGCTTAATCAAGCTATTGCATTTTGAATTGGTTTTTGTCTGTTTTAAATACACCAGCCCACATGGGCATCCCAAACCAGCACATGTCACCCTATCTGTTATACTAAATAGGCGTTGTTCATCCTCAGCTTAACCAAGCTATTGCATTTTGAATTGGTTTTTGGTATGCTGCCAAAATACTAGGCCGCAGGGTGTCCCAAACCTGCACGTAGCACCCTATCTGTTATACTATATAAGCGTTGTTCATCCTCAGCTTAATCAAGCTATTGCATTTTGAATTGGTTTTTTGTCTGCTGCCAAAACACTAGGCCGCAGGGTATCCCAAACCTGCACGTAGCACCCTATCTGTTATACTAAATAAGCGTTGCTCATCCTCACTTTAATCAAGCTATTGCATTTTAAAATGGTTCTTGGTCTGCTGCCAAAACACTAGGCCGCAGTGTATCCCAAACCAGCACATGGCACCCTATCTGTTATACTAAATAAGCGTTGTTCATCCTCAGCTTAATCAAGCTATTGCATTTTGAATTGGTTTTTGGTCTGCTGCCAAAACACTAGGCCGCAGGCTATCCCAAATCTGCACGTAGCACCCTATCTGTTATACTAAATAAGCGTTGTTCATCCTCAGCTTAATCAAGCTATTGCATTTGGAATTGGTTTTTGGTCTGCTGCCAAAACACTAGGCCGCAGGCTATCCCAAATATGCACGTAGCACCCTATCTGTTATACTAAATAAGCGTTGTTCTTCCTCAGCTTAATCAAGCTATTGCATTTTGAATTGGTTTTTGGTCTGCTGCCAAAACACTAGGCCGCAGGGTATCCCAAACCTGCACGTAGCAACCTATCTGTTATAGTAAGTAAGCGTTGTTCATCCTCAGCTTAATCAAGCTGTTGCATTTTGAATTGGTTTTTGGTCTGCTGCCAAAACACTAGGCCGCAGGGTATCCCAAAGATGCAAGTAGCACCCTATCTGTTATACTAAATAAGCGTTGTTTATCCTCAGTTTAATCAAGCTATTGCATTTTGAATTGGTTTTTGTCTGGTTTAAATACACCAGGCCACATGGGTATCCCAAACCAGCACATTGCACCCTATCTGTTATACTAAATAAGCGTTGTTCATCCTCAGCTTAATCAAGCTATTGCATTTTGAATTGGTTTTTGTCTGGTTTAAATACACCAGCCTAAATGGGCATCCCAAACCTGCACATGTCACCCTATCTGTTATACTAAATAAGCGTGGTTCAGCCTCATTTTAATCAAGCTATTGTATTTTGAATTGGTTTTTGTCTGGTTTAAATACACCAGCCCACATGGGCATCCCAAACCAGCACATGTCACCCTATCTGTTATACTAAATAAGCGTTGTTCATCCTCAGCTTAATCAAGCTATTGCATTTTGAATTGGTTTTTGGTCTGCTGCCAAAACACTAGGCCGCAGGGTGTCCCAAACCTGGACGTAGCACCCTATCTGTTATACTATATAAGCGTTGTTCATCCTCAGCTTAATCAAGCAATTGCATTTTCAATTGGTTTTTGGTCTGCTGCCAAAACACTAGGCCGCAGGGTATCCCAAACCTGCACGTAGCACCCTATCTGTTATACTAAGTAAGCGTTGTTCATCCTCAGCTTAATCAAGCTATTGCATTTTGAAATGGTTCTTGGTCTGCTGCCAAAACACTAGGCTGCAGTGTATTCCAAACCAGCACATGGCACCCTATCTGTTATACTAAATAAGCGTTGTTCATCCTCAGCTTAATCAAGCTATTGCATTTGGAATTGGTTTTTGGTCTGCTGCCAAAACACTAGGCCGCAGGCTATCCCAAATCTGCACGTAGCACCCTATCTGTTATACTAAATAAGCGTTGTTCATCCTCAGCCTAATCAAGCTATTGCATTTGGAATTGGTTTTTGGTCTGCTGCCAAAACACTAGGCCGCAGGCTATCCCAAATCTGTACGTAGCACCCTATCTGTTATACTAAATAAGCGTTGTTCATCCTCAGCTTAATCAAGCTATTGCATTTTGAATTGGTTTTTGGTCTGGTTTAAATGCACCAGCCCACATGGGCATCCCAAACCAGCACATGTCACTCTATCTGTTATATTAAATAAGCATTGTTCATCCTCAGCTTAATCAAGCTATTGCATTTTGAATTGGTTTTTGTCTGTTTTAAATACACCAGCCCACATGGGCATCCCAAACCAGCACATGTCACCCTATCTGTTATACTAAATAGGCGTTGTTCATCCTCAGCTTAACCAAGCTATTGCATTTTGAATTGGTTTTTGGTATGCTGCCAAAATACTAGGCCACAGGGTGTCCCAAACCTGCACGTAGCACCCTATCTGTTATACTATATAAGCGTTGTTCATCCTCAGCTTAATCAAGCTATTGCATTTTGAATTGGTTTTTTGTCTGCTGCCAAAACACTAGGCCGCAGGGTATCCCAAACCTGCACGTAGCACCCTATCTGTTATACTAAATAAGCGTTGTTCATCCTCACTTTAATCAAGCAATTGCATTTTAAAATGGTTCTTGGTCTGCTGCCAAAACACTAGGCCGCAGTGTATCCCAAACCAGCACATGGCACCCTATCTGTTATACTAAATAAGCGTTGTTCATCCTCAGCTTAATCAAGCTATTGCATTTTGAATTGGTTTTTGGTCTGCTGCCAAAACACTAGGCCGCAGGCTATCCCAAATCTGCACGTAGCACCCTATCTGTTATACTAAATAAGCGTTGTTCATCCTCAGCTTAATCAAGCTATTGCATTTGGAATTGGTTTTTGGTCTACTGCCAAAACACTAGGCCGCAGGCTATCCCAAATATGCACGTAGCACCCTATCTGTTATACTAAATAAGCGTTGTTCATCCTCAGCTTAATCAAGCTATTGCATTTTGAATTGGTTTTTGGTCTGCTGCCAAAACACTAGGCCGCAGGGTATCCCAAACCTGCACGTAGCAACCTATCTGTTATAGTAAGTAAGCGTTGTTCATCCTCAGCTTAATCAAGCTGTTGCATTTTGAATTGGTTTTTGGTCTGCTGCCAAAACACTAGGCCGCAGGGTATCCCAAAGATGCGAGTAGCACCCTATCTGTTATACTAAATAAGCGTTGTTTATCCTCAGTTTAATCAAGCTATTGCATTTTAAATTGGTTTTTGTCTGGTTTAAATACACCAGGCCACATGGGTATCCCAAACCAGCACATTGCACCCTATCTGTTATACTAAATAAGCGTTGTTCATCCTCAGCTTAATCAAGCTATTGCATTTTGAATTGGTTTTTGTCTGGTTTAAATACACCAGCCCACATGGGCATCCCAAACCAGCAGATGTCACCCTATCTGTTATACTAAATAAGCATTGTTCATCCTCAGCTAAATCAAGCTATTGCATTTTCAATTGGTTTTTGATCTGCTGCCAAAACACTAGGCCGCAGGGTATCCCAAACCAGCACATGGCACCCTATCTGTTATACTAAATAAGCGTTGTTCATCCTCAGCCTAATCAAGCTATTCCATTTTGAATTGGTTTTTGGTCTGCTGCCAAAACACTAGGCCGCAGGGCATCGCACACCTGCACGTAGCACCCTATCTGTTATACTAAATAAGCGTTGTTCATCCTCAGCTTAATCAAGCTATTGCATTTTGAATTGGTTTTTGGTCTGCTGCCAAAATGCTAGGCCGCAGGGTATCCCAAACCTGCACGTAGCACTCTATCTCTTATACTAAATAAGCGTTGTTCATCCTCAGCTTAATCCAGCTATTGCACTTTGAATTGGTTTTTGGTCTGTTGCCAAAACACTAGGCCGCAGGGTATCCCAAACCTGCACGTAGCACCCTATCTGTTATACTAAATAAGTGTTGTTCATCCTAAGCTTAATCAAGCTATTGTATTTTGAATTGGTTTTTGGTCTGCTGCCAAAACATTAGGCCGCAGTATATCCCAAACCAGCACATGGCACCCTATCTGTTATACTAAATAAGCATTGTTCATCCTCAGCTTAATCAAGCTATTGCATTTGGAATTGGTTTTTGGTCTGCTGCCAAAACACTACGCCGCAGGCTATCCCAAATCTGCACGTAGCAACCTATCTGTTATAGTAAATAAGCGTTGTTCATCCTCAGCTTAATCAAGCTATTGCATTTTGAATTGGTTTTTGGTCTGCTGCCAAAACACTAGGCCGCAGGGTATCGCAAACCTGCAAGTAGCACCTTATCTGTTATACTAAATAAGCATTGTTTATCCTCAGTTTAATCAAGCTATTGCATTTTGAATTGGTTTTTGTCTGGTTTAAATACACCAGCCCACATGGGTATCCCAAACCAGCACATGTCACCCTATCTGTTATACTAAATAAGCATTGTTCATCCTCAGCTTAATCAAGCTATTGCATTTTGAATTGGTTTTTGTCTGGTTTAAATACACCAGCCCACATGGGCATCCCAAGCCAGCACATGTCACCCTATCTGTTGTACTAAATAAGCATTGTTCATCCTCAGCTTAATGAAGCTATTGCATTTGAAATTGGTTTTTGGTCTACTGCCAAAACACTAGGCCGCAGTGTATCCCAAACCAGCACATGGCACCCTATCTGTTATACTAAATAAGCGTTGTTCATCCTCAGCTTAATCAAGCTTTTGAATTTTGAATTGGTTTTTGGTCTGCTGCCAAAACACTAGGCCACAGGGTATCCCAATCCTGCACGTAGCACCCTATCTGTTATACTAAATAAGCGTTGTTCATCCTCAGCTTAATCAAGCTATTGCATTTTGAATTGGTTTTTGGTCTGCTGCCAAAACACTAGGACGCAGGGTATCTCAAACCTGCACGTAGCACCCTATCTGTCATTCTAAATAAGCGTTGTTCATCCTCAGCTTAATCAAGCTATTATATTTTGAATTGGTTTTTGTCTGGTTTAAATACACCAGCCCACATGGGCTTCCCAAACCAGCACATGTCACCCTATCTGTTATGTTAAATAAGCGTTGCTCATCCTCAGCTTAATCAAGCTATTGCATTTTGAAATGTTTTTTTCTTGTTTAAATACACCAGCCCACATGGGCATCCCAAACCAGCACATGTCACCCTATCTGTTATACTAAATTAGCGTTGTTCATCCTCAGCTTAATGAAGCTATTGCATTTGAAATTGGTTTTTGGTCTACTGCCAAAACACTAGGCCGCAGTGTATCCCAAACCAGCACATGGCACCCTATCTGTTATACTAAATAAGCGTTGTTCATCCTCAGCTTAATCAAGCTATTGCATTTGGTATTGGTTTTTGGTCTGCTGCCAAAACACTAGGCCTCAGGCTATCCCAAATCTGCACGTAGCACCCTATCTGTTATACTAAATAAGCGTTGTTCATCCTCAGCTTAATCAAGCCATTGCATTTGGAATTGGTTGTTGGTCTGCTGCCAAAACACTAGGCCGCAGGGTATCCCAAACCTGCACGTAGCACCCTATCTGTTATACTAAATAAGCGTTGTTCATCCTCAGCTTAATCAAGCTATTGCATTTTGAATTGGTTTTTGGTCTGCTGCCAAAACACTAGGCTGCAGGGTATCCCAAACCTGCACGTAGCACCCTATCTGTTATACTAAATAAGCGTTGTTCATCCTCAGCTTAATCAAGCTATTGCATTTTGAATTGGTTTTTGGACTGCTGCCAAAACACTAGGCCGCAGTGTATCCCAAACCAGCACATGGCACCTTATCTGTCATACTAAATAAGCGTTGTTCACCCTCAGCTTAATCAAGCTATTGCATTTGGAATTGGTTTTTGGTCTGCTGCCAAAACACTAGGCCTCAGGCTATCCCAAATCTGCACGTAGCACCCTATCTGTTATACTAAATAAGCGTTGTTCATCCTCAGCTTAATCAAGCCATTGCATTTGGAATTGGTTTTTGGTCTGCTGCCAAACGCTAGGCCGCAGGCTATCCCAAATCTGCACGTAGCACCCTATCTGTTATACTAAATAAGCGTTGTTCATCCTCAGCTTAATCAAGCTATTGCATTTTGAATTGGTTGTTGGTCTGCTGCCAAAACACTAGGCCGCAGGGTATCCCAAACCTGCACGTAGCACCCTATCTGTTATACTAAATAAGCGTTGTTCATCCTCAGCTTAATCAAGCTATTGCATTTTGAATTGGCTTTTGGTCTGCTGCCAAAACACTAGGCCGCAGTGTATCCCAAACCAGCACATGGCACCTTATCTGTCATACTAAATAAGCGTTGTTCACCCTCAGCTTAATCAAGCTATTGCATTTGGAATTGGTTTTTGGTCTGCTGCCAAAACACTAGGCCTCAGGCTATCCCAAATCTGCACGTAGCACCCTATCTGTTATACTGAATAAGCGTTGTTCATCCTCAGCTTAATCAAGCCATTGCATTTGGAATTGGTTTTTGGTCTGCTGCCAAAACACTAGGCTGCAGGGTATCCCAAACCTGCACGTAGCACCCTATCTGTTATACTAAATAAGCGTTGTTCATCCTCAACTTAATCAAGCTATTGCATTTTGAATTGGTTTTTGGTCTGCTGCCAAAACACTAGGCTGCAGTGTATCCCAAACCAGCACATGGCACCTTATCTGTCATACTAAATAAGCGTTGTTCACCCTCAGCTTAATCAAGCTATTGCATTTGGAATTGGTTTTTGGTCTGCTGCCAAAACACTAGGCCTCAGGCTATCCCAAATCTGCACGTAGCACCCTATCTGTTATACTAAATAAGCGTTGTTCATCCTCAGCCTAATCAAGCTATTGCATTTGGAATTGGTTTTTGGTCTGCTGCCAAAACACTAGGCCGCAGGCTATCCCAAATCTGTACGTAGCACCCTATCTGTTATACTAAATAAGCGTTGTTCATCCTCAGCTTAATCAAGCTATTGCATTTTGAATTGGTTTTTGGTCTGGTTTAAATGCACCAGCCCACATGGGCATCCCAAACCAGCACATGTCACTCTATCTGTTATATTAAATAAGCATTGTTCATCCTCAGCTTAATCAAGCTATTGCATTTTGAATTGGTTTTTGTCTGTTTTAAATACACCAGCCCACATGGGCATCCCAAACCAGCACATGTCACCCTATCTGTTATACTAAATAGGCGTTGTTCATCCTCAGCTTAACCAAGCTATTGCATTTTGAATTGGTTTTTGGTATGCTGCCAAAATACTAGGCCACAGGGTGTCCCAAACCTGCACGTAGCACCCTATCTGTTATACTATATAAGCGTTGTTCATCCTCAGCTTAATCAAGCTATTGCATTTTGAATTGGTTTTTTGTCTGCTGCCAAAACACTAGGCCGCAGGGTATCCCAAACCTGCACGTAGCACCCTATCTGTTATACTAAATAAGCGTTGTTCATCCTCACTTTAATCAAGCAATTGCATTTTAAAATGGTTCTTGGTCTGCTGCCAAAACACTAGGCCGCAGTGTATCCCAAACCAGCACATGGCACCCTATCTGTTATACTAAATAAGCGTTGTTCATCCTCAGCTTAATCAAGCTATTGCATTTTGAATTGGTTTTTGGTCTGCTGCCAAAACACTAGGCCGCAGGCTATCCCAAATCTGCACGTAGCACCCTATCTGTTATACTAAATAAGCGTTGTTCATCCTCAGCTTAATCAAGCTATTGCATTTGGAATTGGTTTTTTGGTCTACTGCCAAAACACTAGGCCGCAGGCTATCCCAAATATGCACGTAGCACCCTATCTGTTATACTAAATAAGCGTTGTTCATCCTCAGCTTAATCAAGCTATTGCATTTTGAATTGGTTTTTGGTCTGCTGCCAAAACACTAGGCCGCAGGGTATCCCAAACCTGCACGTAGCAACCTATCTGTTATAGTAAGTAAGCGTTGTTCATCCTCAGCTTAATCAAGCTGTTGCATTTTGAATTGGTTTTTGGTCTGCTGCCAAAACACTAGGCCGCAGGGTATCCCAAAGATGCGAGTAGCACCCTATCTGTTATACTAAATAAGCGTTGTTTATCCTCAGTTTAATCAAGCTATTGCATTTTGAATTGGTTTTTGTCTGGTTTAAATACACCAGGCCACATGGGTATCCCAAACCAGCACATTGCACCCTATCTGTTATACTAAATAAGCGTTGTTCATCCTCAGCTTAATCAAGCTATTGCATTTTGAATTGGTTTTTGTCTGGTTTAAATACACCAGCCCACATGGGCATCCCAAACCAGCAGATGTCACCCTATCTGTTATACTAAATAAGCATTGTTCATCCTCAGCTAAATCAAGCTATTGCATTTTCAATTGGTTTTTGATCTGCTGCCAAAACACTAGGCCGCAGGGTATCCCAAACCAGCACATGGCACCCTATCTGTTATACTAAATAAGCGTTGTTCATCCTCAGCCTAATCAAGCTATTCCATTTTGAATTGGTTTTTGGTCTGCTGCCAAAACACTAGGCCGCAGGGCATCGCACACCTGCACGTAGCACCCTATCTGTTATACTAAATAAGCGTTGTTCATCCTCAGCTTAATCAAGCTATTGCATTTTGAATTGGTTTTTGGTCTGCTGCCAAAATGCTAGGCCGCAGGGTATCCCAAACCTGCACGTAGCACTCTATCTCTTATACTAAATAAGCGTTGTTCATCCTCAGCTTAATCCAGCTATTGCACTTTGAATTGGTTTTTGGTCTGTTGCCAAAACACTAGGCCGCAGGGTATCCCAAACCTGCACGTAGCACCCTATCTGTTATACTAAATAAGTGTTGTTCATCCTAAGCTTAATCAAGCTATTGTATTTTGAATTGGTTTTTGGTCTGCTGCCAAAACATTAGGCCGCAGTATATCCCAAACCAGCACATGGCACCCTATCTGTTATACTAAATAAGCATTGTTCATCCTCAGCTTAATCAAGCTATTGCATTTGGAATTGGTTTTTGGTCTGCTGCCAAAACACTACGCCGCAGGCTATCCCAAATCTGCACGAAGCAAACTATCTGTTATAGTAAATAAGCGTTGTTCATCCTCAGCTTAATCAAGCTATTGCATTTTGAATTGGTTTTTGGTCTGCTGCCAAAACACTAGGCCGCAGGGTATCGCAAACCTGCAAGTAGCACCTTATCTGTTATACTAAATAAGCATTGTTTATCCTCAGTTTAATCAAGCTATTGCATTTTGAATTGGTTTTTGTCTGGTTTAAATACACCAGCCCACATGGGTATCCCAAACCAGCACATGTCACCCTATCTGTTATACTAAATAAGCATTGTTCATCCTCAGCTTAATCAAGCTATTGCATTTTGAATTGGTTTTTGTCTGGTTTAAATACACCAGCCCACATGGGCATCCCAAGCCAGCACATGTCACCCTATCTGTTGTACTAAATAAGCATTGTTCATCCTCAGCTTAATGAAGCTATTGCATTTGAAATTGGTTTTTGGTCTACTGCCAAAACACTAGGCCGCAGTGTATCCCAAACCAGCACATGGCACCCTATCTGTTATACTAAATAAGCGTTGTTCATCCTCAGCTTAATCAAGCTTTTGAATTTTGAATTGGTTTTTGGTCTGCTGCCAAAACACTAGGCCACAGGGTATCCCAATCCTGCACGTAGCACCCTATCTGTTATACTAAATAAGCATTGTTCATCCTCAGCTTAATCAAGCTTATGCATTTTGAATTGGTTTTTGGTCTGCTGCCAAAACACTAGGACGCAGGGTATCTCAAACCTGCACGTAGCACCCTATCTGTTATTCTAAATAAGCGTTGTTCATCCTCAGCTTAATCAAGCTATTATATTTTGAATTGGTTTTTGTCTGGTTTAAATACACCAGCCCACATGGGCTTCCCAAACCAGCACATGTCACCCTATCTGTTATGTTAAATAAGCGTTGCTCATCCTCAGCTTAATCAAGCTATTGCATTTTGAAATGTTTTTTTCTTGTTTAAATACACCAGCCCACATGGGCATCCCAAACCAGCACATGTCACCCTATCTGTTATACTAAATTAGCGTTGTTCATCCTCAGCTTAATGAAGCTATTGCATTTGAAATTGGTTTTTGGTCTACTGCCAAAACACTAGGCCGCAGTGTATCCCAAACCAGCACATGGCACCCTATCTGTTATACTAAATAAGCGTTGTTCATCCTCAGCTTAATCAAGCTATTGCATTTGGTATTGGTTTTTGGTCTACTGCCAAAACACTAGGCCTCAGGCTATCCCAAATCTGCACGTAGCACCCTATCTGTTATACTAAATAAGCGTTGTTCATCCTCAGCTTAATCAAGCCATTGCATTTGGAATTGGTTGTTGGTCTGCTGCCAAAACACTAGGCCGCAGGGTATCCCAAACCTGCACGTAGCACCCTATCTGTTATACTAAATAAGCGTTGTTCATCCTCAGCTTAATCAAGCTATTGCATTTTGAATTGGTTTTTGGTCTGCTGCCAAAACACTAGGCTGCAGGGTATCCCAAACCTGCACGTAGCACCCTATCTGTTATACTAAATAAGCGTTGTTCATCCTCAGCTTAATCAAGCTATTGCATTTTGAATTGGTTTTTGGACTGCTGCCAAAACACTAGGCCGCAGTGTATCCCAAACCAGCACATGGCACCTTATCTGTCATACTAAATAAGCGTTGTTCACCCTCAGCTTAATCAAGCTATTGCATTTGGAATTGGTTTTTGGTCTGCTGCCAAAACACTAGGCCTCAGGCTATCCCAAATCTGCACGTAGCACCCTATCTGTTATACTAAATAAGCGTTGTTCATCCTCAGCTTAATCAAGCCATTGCATTTGGAATTGGTTTTTGGTCTGCTGCCAAACGCTAGGCCGCAGGCTATCCCAAATCTGCACGTAGCACCCTATCTGTTATACTAAATAAGCGTTGTTCATCCTCAGCTTAATCAAGCTATTGCATTTTGAATTGGATGTTGGTCTGCTGCCAAAACACTAGGCCGCAGGGTATCCCAAACCTGCACGTAGCACCCTATCTGTTATACTAAATAAGCGTTGTTCATCCTCAGCTTAATCAAGCTATTGCATTTTGAATTGGTTTTTGGTCTGCTGCCAAAACACTAGGCCGCAGTGTATCCCAAACCAGCACATGGCACCTTATCTGTCATACTAAATAAGCGTTGTTCACCCTCAGCTTAATCAAGCTATTGCATTTGGAATTGGTTTTTGGTCTGCTGCCAAAACACTAGGCCTCAGGCTATCCCAAATCTGCACGTAGCACCCTATCTGTTATACTAAATAAGCGTTGTTCATCCTCAGCTTAATCAAGCTATTGCATTTTGAATTGGTTTTTGGTCTGCTGCCAAAACACTAGGCTGCAGGGTATCCCAAACCTGCACGTAGCACCCTATCTGTTATACTAAATAAGCGTTGTTCATCCTCAGCTTAATCAAGCTATTGCATTTTGAATTGGTTTTTGGTCTGCTGCCAAAACACTAGGCCGCAGGATATCCCAAACCTGCACGTAGCACCCTATCTGTTATACTAAATAAGCGTTGTTCATCCTCAGCTTAATCAAGCTATTGCATTTTGAATTGGTTTTTGGTCTGCTGCCAAAACACTAGGCCGCAGGGTATCGCAAACCTGCAAGTAGCACCTTATCTGTTATACTAAATAAGCGTTGTTTATCCTCAGTTTAATCAAGCTATTGCATTTTGAATTGTTTTTGTCTGGTTTAAATACACCAGCCTAAATGGGCATCCCAAACCTGCACATGTCACCCTATCTGTTATACTAAATAAGCGTGGTTCAGCCTCATTTTAATCAAGCTATTGTATTTTGAATTGGTTTTTGTCTGGTTTAAATTCACCAGCCCACATGGACATCCCAAACCAGCACATGTCACCCTATCTGTTATACTAAATAAGCGTTGTTCATCCTCAGCTTAATCAAGCTATTGCATTTTTAATTGGTTTTTGTCCTGCTGTCAAAAAAACACCAGGCCGCAGGGTATCCCAAACCTGCATGTAGCACCCTATCTGTTATACTAAATAAGCGTTGTTTATCCTCAGCTTAATCAAGCTATTGCATTTTGATTTGGATTTTATCTGGTTTAAATACACCAGCCTACATGGGCATCCCAAACCTGCACATGTCACCCTATCTGTTATACTAAATAAGTGTTGTTCAGCCTCATTTTAATCAAGCTATTGCATTTTGAATTGGTTTTTGTCTGGTTTAAATACACCAGCTCACATGGGCATCCCAAGCCAGCACATGTCACCCTATCTGTTATACTAAATAAGCGTTGTTCATCCTCAGCTTAATCAAGCTATTGCATTTTGAATTGGTTTTTGGTCTGCTGCCAAAACACTAGGCCGCAGGGTGTCCCAAACCTGGACGTAGCACCCTATCTGTTATACTATATAAGCGTTGTTCATCCTCAGCTTAATCAAGCTATTGCATTTTAAAATTGTTCTTGGTCTGCTGCCAAAACACTAGGCCGCAGTGTATCCCAAACCAGCACATGGCACCCTATCTGTTATACTAAATAAGCGTTGTTCATCCTCAACTTAATCAAGCTATTGCATTTGGAATTGGTTTTTGGTCTGCTGCCAAAACACTAGGCCGCAGGCTATCCCAAATCTGCACGTAGCACCCTATCTGTTATACTAAATAAGCGTTGTTCATCCTCAGCTTAATCAAGCTATTGCATTTGGAATTGGTTTTTGGTCTGCTGCCAAAACACTAGGCCGCAGGCTATCCCAAATAAGCACGTAGCACCCTATCTGTTATACTAAATAAGCGTTGTTAATCCTCAGCTTAATCAAGATATTGCATTTTGAATTGGTTTTTGGTCTGCTGCCAAAACACTAGGCCGCAGGGTATCCCAAACCTGCACGTAGCAACCTATCTGTTATAGTAAGTAAGCGTTGTTCATCCTCAGCTTAATCAAGCTATTGCATTTTGAATTGGTTTTTGTCTGGTTTAAATACACCAGCCCACATGGGCATCCCAAACCAGCACATGTCACCCTATCTGGTATACTAAATAAGCATTGTTCATCCTCAGCTAAATCAAGCTATTGCATTTTGAATTGGTTTTTGATCTGCTGCCAAAACACTAGGCCGCAGGGTATCCCAAACCAGCACATGGCACCTTATCTGTTATACTAAATAAGCGTTGTTCATCCTCAGCTTAATCAAGCTATTGCATTTTGAATTGGTTTTTGGTCTGCTGCCAAAACACTAGGCCGCAGGGTATCCCAATCCTGCACATAGCAACCTATTTGTTATACTAAATAAGCGTTGTTCATCCTCAATCTAATCAAGGTATTGCATTTTGAATTGGTTTTTGATCTGCTGCCAAAACACTAGGCCGCAGGCTATCCCAAATAAGCACGTAGCACCCTATCTGTTATACTAAATAAGCGTTGTTCATCCTCAGCTTAATCAAGCTATTGCATTTTGAATTGGTTTTTGGTCTGCTGCCAAAACACTAGGCCGTAGGGTATCCTAAAACTGCACGTAGCACCCTATCTGTTATACTAAATAAGCATTGTTCATCCTCAGCTTAATCAAGCTATTGCATTTGGAATTGGTTTTTGGTCTGCTGCCAAAACACTAGGCCGCAGGCTATCCCAAATCTGCACGTAGCAACCTATCTGTTATAGTAAATAAGAGTTGTTCATCCTCAGTTTAATCAAGCTATTGCATTTTTAATTGGTTTTTGTCCTGCTGTCAAAAAAACACCAGGCCGCAGGGTATCCCAAACCTGCATGTAGCACCCTATCTGTTATACTAAATAAGCGTTGTTCATCCTCAGCTTAATCAAGCTATTGCATTTTGATTTGGATTTTGTCTGGTTTAAATACACCAGCCCACATGGGCATCCCAAACCAGCACATGTCACCCTATCTGTTATACTAAATAAGCATTGTTCATCCTCAGCTTAATCAAGCTATTGCATTTTGAATTGGTTTTTGATCTGCTGCCAAAACACTAGGCCGCAGGGTATCCCAATCCTGCACGTAGCACCCTATCTGTTATACTAAATAAGCGTTGTTCATCCTCAGCTTAATCAAGCTATTGCATTTTGAATTGGTTTTTGGTCTGCTGCCAAAACACTAGGACGCAGGGTATCCCAAACCTGCAAGTAGCACCTTATCTGTTATACTAAATAAGCGTTGTTTATCCTCAGTTTAATCAAGCTATTGCATTTTGAATTGTTTTTGTCTGGTTTAAATACACCAGCCCACATGGGTATCCCAAACCAGCACATGTCACCCTATCTGTTATACTAAATAAGCGTTGTTCATCCTCAGCTTAATCAAGCTATTGCATTTTGAATTGGTTTTTGTCTGGTTTAAATACACCAGCCCACATGGGCATCCCAAACCAGCACATGTCACCCTATCTGTTATACTAAATAAGCATTGTTCATCCTCAGCTTAATCAAGCTATTGCATTTTGAATTGGTTTTTGATCTGCTGCCAAAACACTAGGCCGCAGGGTATCCCAATCCTGCACGTAGCACCCTATCTGTTATACTAAATAAGCGTTGTTCATCCTCAGCTTAATCAAGCTATTGCATTTTGAATTGGTTTTTGGTCTGCTGCCAAAACACTAGGACGCAGGGTATCCCAAACCTGCACGTAGCACCCTATCTGTTATTCTAAATAAGCGTTGTTCATCCTCAGCTTAATCAAGCTATTATATTTTGAATTGGTTTTTGTCTGGTTTAAATACACCAGCCCACATGGGCTTCCCAAACCAGCACATGTCACCCTATCTGTTATGTTAAATAAGCGTTGCTCATCCTCAGCTTAATCAAGCTATTGCATTTTGAAATGTTTTTTTCTTGTTTAAATACACCAGCCCACATGGGCATCCCAAACCAGCACATGTCACCCTATCTGTTATACTAAATTAGCGTTGGTCATCCTCAGCTTAATGAAGCTATTGCATTTGAAATTGGTTTTTGGTCTACTGCCAAAACACTAGGCCGCAGTGTATCCCAAACCAGCACATGGCACCCTATCTGTTATACTAAATAAGCGTTGTTCATCCTCAGCTTAATCAAGCCATTGCATTTGGAATTGGTTTTTGGTCTGCTGCCAAAACACTAGGCCGCAGGGTATCGCAAACCTGCAAGTAGCACCTTATCTGTTATACTAAATAAGCGTTGTTTATCCTCAGTTTAATCAAGCTATTGCATTTTGAATTGTTTTTGTCTGGTTTAAATACACCAGCCCACATGGGTATCCCAAACCAGCACATGTCACCCTATCTGTTATACTAAATAAGCGTTGTTCATCCTCAGCTTAATCAAGCTATTGCATTTTGAATTGGTTTTTGTCTGGTTTAAATACACCAGCCCACATGGGCATCCCAAACCAGCACATGTCACCCTATCTGTTATACTAAATAAGCATTGTTCATCCTCAGCTTAATCAAGCTATTGCATTTTGAATTGGTTTTTGATCTGCTGCCAAAACACGAGGCCGCAGGGTATCCCAATCCTGCACGTAGCACCCTATCTGTTATACTAAATAAGCGTTGTTCATCCTCAGCTTAATCAAGCTATTGCATTTTGAATTGGTTTTTGGTCTGCTGCCAAAACACTAGGACGCAGGGTATCCCAAACCTGCACGTAGCACCCTATCTGTTATTCTAAATAAGCGTTGTTCATCCTCAGCTTAATCAAGCTATTATATTTTGAATTGGTTTTTGTCTGGTTTAAATACACCAGCCCACATGGGCTTCCCAAACCAGCACATGTCACCCTATCTGTTATGTTAAATAAGCGTTGCTCATCCTCAGCTTAATCAAGCTATTGCATTTTGAAATGTTTTTTTCTTGTTTAAATACACCAGCCCACATGGGCATCCCAAACCAGCACATGTCACCCTATCTGTTATACTAAATTAGCGTTGTTCATCCTCAGCTTAATGAAGCTATTGCATTTGAAATTGGTTTTTGGTCTACTGCCAAAACACTAGGCCGCAGTGTATCCCAAACCAGCACATGGCACCCTATCTGTTATACTAAATAAGCGTTGTTCATCCTCAGCTTAATCAAGCCATTGCATTTGGAATTGGTTTTTGGTCTGCTGCCAAACGCTAGGCCGCAGGCTATGCCAAATCTGCACGTAGCACCCTATCTGTTATACTAAATAAGCGTTGTTCATCCTCAGTTTAATCAAGCTATTGCATTTTGAATTGGTTGTTGGTCTGCTGCCAAAACACTAGGCCGCAGGGTATCCCAAACCTGCACGTAGCACCCTATCTGTTATACTAAATAAGCGTTGTTCATCCTCAGCTTAATCAAGCTATTGCATTTTGAATTGGTTTTTGGTCTGCTGCCAAAACACTAGGCTGCAGGGTATCCCAAACCTGCACGTAGCACCCTATCTGTTATACTAAATAAGCGTTGTTCATCCTCAGCTTAATCAAGCTATTGCATTTTGAATTGGTTTTTGGTCTGCTGCCAAAACACTAGGCCTCAGTGTATCCCAAACCAGCACATGGCACCTTATCTGTCATACTAAATAAGCGTTGTTCACCCTCAGCTTAATCAAGCTATTGCATTTGGAATTGGTTTTTGGTCTGCTGCCAAAACACTAGGCCTCAGGCTATCCCAAATCTGCACGTAGCACCCTATCTGTTATACTAAATAAGCGTTGTTCATCCTCAGCTTAATCAAGCTATTGCATTTTGAATTGGTTTTTGGTCTGCTGCCAAAACACTAGGCCGCAGGATATCCCAAACCTGCACGTAGCACCCTATCTGTTATACTAAATAAGCGTTGTTCATCCTCAGCTTAATCAAGCTATTGCATTTTGAATTGGTTTTTGGTCTGCTGCCAAAACACTAGGCCGCAGGGTATCGCAAACCTGCAAGTAGCACCTTATCTGTTATACTAAATAAGCGTTGTTTATCCTCAGTTTAATCAAGCTATTGCATTTTGAATTGTTTTTGTCTGGTTTAAATACACCAGCCTAAATGGGCATCCCAAACCTGCACATGTCACCCTATCTGTTATACTAAATAAGCGTGGTTCAGCCTCATTTTAATCAAGCTATTGTATTTTGAATTGGTTTTTGTCTGGTTTAAATTCACCAGCCCACATGGGCATCCCAAACCAGCACATGTCACCCTATCTGTTATACTAAATAAGCGTTGTTCATCCTCAGCTTAATCAAGCTATTGCATTTTTAATTGGTTTTTGTCCTGCTGTCAAAAAAACACCAGGCCGCAGGGTATCCCAAACCTGCATGTAGCACCCTATCTGTTATACTAAATAAGCGTTGTTCATCCTCAGCTTAATCAAGCTATTGCATTTTGATTTGGATTTTATCTGGTTTAAATACACCAGCCTACATGGGCATCCCAAACCTGCACATGTCACCCTATCTGTTATACTAAATAAGTGTTGTTCAGCCTCATTTTAATCAAGCTATTGCATTTTGAATTGGTTTTTGTCTGGTTTAAATACACCAGCTCACATGGGCATCCCAAGCCAGCACATGTCACCCTATCTGATATACTAAATAAGCGTTGTTCATCCTCAGCTTAATCAAGCTATTGCATTTTGAATTGGTTTTTGGTCTGCTGCCAAAACACTAGGCCACAGGGTGTCCCAAACCTGGACGTAGCACCCTATCTGTTATACTATATAAGCGTTGTTCATCCTCAGCTTAATCAAGCTATTGCATTTTAAAATTGTTCTTGGTCTGCTGCCAAAACACTAGGCCGCAGTGTATCCCAAACCAGCACATGGCACCCTATCTGTTATACTAAATAAGCGTTGTTCATCCTCAACTTAATCAAGCTATTGCATTTGGAATTGGTTTTTGGTCTGCTGCCAAAACACTAGGCCGCAGGCTATCCCAAATCTGCACGTAGCACCCTATCTGTTATACTAAATAAGCGTTGTTCATCCTCAGCTTAATCAAGCTATTGCATTTGGAATTGGTTTTTGGACTGCTGCCAAAACACTAGGCCGCAGGCTATCCCAAATAAGCACGTAGCACCCTATCTGTTATACTAAATAAGCGTTGTTAATCCTCAGCTTAATCAAGATATTGCATTTTGAATTGGTTTTTGGTCTGCTGCCAAAACACTAGGCCGCAGGGTATCCCAAACCTGCACGTAGCAACCTATCTGTTATAGTAAGTAAGCGTTGTTCATCCTCAGCTTAATCAAGCTATTGCATTTTGAATTGGTTTTTGTCTGGTTTAAATACACCAGCCCACATGGGCATCCCAAACCGGCACATGTCACCCTATCTGGTATACTAAATAAGCATTGTTCATCCTCAGCTAAATCAAGCTATTGCATTTTGAATTGGTTTTTGATCTGCTGCCAAAACACTAGGCCGCAGGGTATCCCAAACCAGCACATGGCACCCTATCTGTTATACTAAATAAGCGTTGTTCATCCTCAGCTTAATCAAGCTATTGCATTTTGAATTGGTTTTTGGTCTGCTGCCAAAACACTAGGCCGCAGTGTATCCCAAACCAGCACATGGCACCTTATCTGTCATACTAAATAAGCGTTGTTCACCCTCAGCTTAATCAAGCTATTGCATTTGGAATTGGTTTTTGGTCTGCTGCCAAAACACTAGGCCTCAGGCTATCCCAAATCTGCACGTAGCACCCTATCTGTTATACTAAATAAGCGTTGTTCATCCTCAGCTTAATCAAGCTATTGCATTTTGAATTGGTTTTTGGTCTGCTGCCAAAACACTAGGCTGCAGGGTATCCCAAACCTGCACGTAGCACCCTATCTGTTATACTAAATAAGCGTTGTTCATCCTCAGCTTAATCAAGCTATTGCATTTTGAATTGGTTTTTGGTCTGCTGCCAAAACACTAGGCCGCAGGATATCTCAAACCTGCACGTAGCACCCTATCTGTTATACTAAATAAGCGTTGTTCATCCTCAGCTTAATCAAGCTATTGCATTTTGAATTGGTTTTTGGTCTGCTGCCAAAACACTAGGCCGCAGGGTATCGCAAACCTGCAAGTAGCACCTTATCTGTTATACTAAATAAGCGTTGTTTATCCTCAGTTTAATCAAGCTATTGCATTTTGAATTGTTTTTGTCTGGTTTAAATACACCAGCCTAAATGGGCATCCCAAACCTGCACATGTCACCCTATCTGTTATACTAAATAAGCGTGGTTCAGCCTCATTTTAATCAAGCTATTGTATTTTGAATTGGTTTTTGTCTGGTTTAAATTCACCAGCCCACATGGACATCCCAAACCAGCACATGTCACCCTATCTGTTATACTAAATAAGCGTTGTTCATCCTCAGCTTAATCAAGCTATTGCATTTTTAATTGGTTTTTGTCCTGCTGTCAAAAAAACACCAGGCCGCAGGGTATCCCAAACCTGCATGTAGCACCCTATCTGTTATACTAAATAAGCGTTGTTTATCCTCAGCTTAATCAAGCTATTGCATTTTGATTTGGATTTTATCTGGTTTAAATACACCAGCCTACATGGGCATCCCAAACCTGCACATGTCACCCTATCTGTTATACTAAATAAGTGTTGTTCAGCCTCATTTTAATCAAGCTATTGCATTTTGAATTGGTTTTTGTCTGGTTTAAATACACCAGCTCACATGGGCATCCCAAGCCAGCACATGTCACCCTATCTGTTATACTAAATAAGCGTTGTTCATCCTCAGCTTAATCAAGCTATTGCATTTTGAATTGGTTTTTGATCTGCTGCCAAAACACTAGGCCGCAGGGTGTCCCAAACCTGGACGTAGCACCCTATCTGTTATACTAAATAAGCGTTGTTCATCCTCAGCTTAATCAAGCTATTGCATTTTGAATTGGTTTTTGGTCTGCTGCCAAAACACTAGGACGCAGGGTATCCCAAACCTGCACGTAGCACCCTATCTGTTATTCTAAATAAGCGTTGTTCATCCTCAGCTTAATAAAGCTATTATATTTTGAATTGGTTTTTGTCTGGTTTAAATACACCAGCCCACATGGGCTTCCCAAACCAGCACATGTCACCCTATCTGTTATGTTAAATAAGCGTTGCTCATCCTCAGCTTAATCAAGCTATTGCATTTTGAAATGTTTTTTTCTTGTTTAAATACACCAGCCCACATGGGCATCCCAAACCAGCACATGTCACCCTATCTGTTATACTAAATTAGCGTTGGTCATCCTCAGCTTAATGAAGCTATTGCATTTGAAATTGGTTTTTGGTCTACTGCCAAAACACTAGGCCGCAGTGTATCCCAAACCAGCACATGGCACCCTATCTGTTATACTAAATAAGCGTTGTTCATCCTCAGCTTAATCAAGCCATTGCATTTGGAATTGGTTTTTGGTCTGCTGCCAAAACACTAGGCCGCAGGGTATCGCAAACCTGCAAGTAGCACCTTATCTGTTATACTAAATAAGCGTTGTTTATCCTCAGTTTAATCAAGCTATTGCATTTTGAATTGTTTTTGTCTGGTTTAAATACACCAGCCCACATGGGTATCCCAAACCAGCACATGTCACCCTATCTGTTATACTAAATAAGCGTTGTTCATCCTCAGCTTAATCAAGCTATTGCATTTTGAATTGGTTTTTGTCTGGTTTAAATACACCAGCCCACATGGGCATCCCAAACCAGCACATGTCACCCTATCTGTTATACTAAATAAGCATTGTTCATCCTCAGCTTAATCAAGCTATTGCATTTTGAATTGGTTTTTGATCTGCTGCCAAAACACGAGGCCGCAGGGTATCCCAATCCTGCACGTAGCACCCTATCTGTTATACTAAATAAGCGTTGTTCATCCTCAGCTTAATCAAGCTATTGCATTTTGAATTGGTTTTTGGTCTGCTGCCAAAACACTAGGACGCAGGGTATCCCAAACCTGCACGTAGCACCCTATCTGTTATTCTAAATAAGCGTTGTTCATCCTCAGCTTAATCAAGCTATTATATTTTGAATTGGTTTTTGTCTGGTTTAAATACACCAGCCCACATGGGCTTCCCAAACCAGCACATGTCACCCTATCTGTTATATTAAATAAGCGTTGCTCATCCTCAGCTTAATCAAGCTATTGCATTTTGAAATGTTTTTTTCTTGTTTAAATACACCAGCCCACATGGGCATCCCAAACCAGCACATGTCACCCTATCTGTTATACTAAATTAGCGTTGTTCATCCTCAGCTTAATGAAGCTATTGCATTTGAAATTGGTTTTTGGTCTACTGCCAAAACACTAGGCCGCAGTGTATCCCAAACCAGCACATGGCACCCTATCTGTTATACTAAATAAGCGTTGTTCATCCTCAGCTTAATCAAGCCATTGCATTTGGAATTGGTTTTTGGTCTGCTGCCAAACGCTAGGCCGCAGGCTATGCCAAATCTGCACGGAGCACCCTATCTGTTATACTAAATAAGCGTTGTTCATCCTCAGTTTAATCAAGCTATTGCATTTTGAATTGGTTGTTGGTCTGCTGCCAAAACACTAGGCCGCAGGGTATCCCAAACCTGCACGTAGCACCCTATCTGTTATACTAAATAAGCGTTGTTCATCCTCAGCTTAATCAAGCTATTGCATTTTGAATTGGTTTTTGGTCTGCTGCCAAAACACTAGGCTGCAGGGTATCCCAAACCTGCATGTAGCACCCTATCTGTTATACTAAATAAGCGTTGTTCATCCTCAGCTTAATCAAGCTATTGCATTTTGAATTGGTTTTTGGTCTGCTGCCAAAACACTAGGCCTCAGTGTATCCCAAACCAGCACATGGCACCTTATCTGTCATACTAAATAAGCGTTGTTCACCCTCAGCTTAATCAAGCTATTGCATTTTGAATTGGTTTTTGGTCTGCTGCCAAAACACTAGGACGCAGGGTATCCCAAACCTGCACGTAGCACCCTATCTGTTATTCTAAATAAGCGTTGTTCATCCTCAGCTTAATCAAGCTATTATATTTTGAATTGGTTTTTGTCTGGTTTAAATACACCAGCCCACATGGGCTTCCCAAACCAGCACATGTCACCCTATCTGTTATGTTAAATAAGCGTTGCTCATCCTCAGCTTAATCAAGCTATTGCATTTTGAAATGTTTTTTTCTTGTTTAAATACACCAGCCCACATGGGCATCCCAAACCAGCACATGTCACCCTATCTGTTATACTAAATTAGCGTTGGTCATCCTCAGCTTAATGAAGCTATTGCATTTGAAATTGGTTTTTGGTCTACTGCCAAAACACTAGGCCGCAGTGTATCCCAAACCAGCACATGGCACCCTATCTGTTATACTAAATAAGCGTTGTTCATCCTCAGCTTAATCAAGCCATTGCATTTGGAATTGGTTTTTGGTCTGCTGCCAAAACACTAGGCCGCAGGGTATCGCAAACCTGCAAGTAGCACCTTATCTGTTATACTAAATAAGCGTTGTTTATCCTCAGTTTAATCAAGCTATTGCATTTTGAATTGTTTTTGTCTGGTTTAAATACACCAGCCCACATGGGTATCCCAAACCAGCACATGTCACCCTATCTGTTATACTAAATAAGCGTTGTTCATCCTCAGCTTAATCAAGCTATTGCATTTTGAATTGGTTTTTGTCTGGTTTAAATACACCAGCCCACATGGGCATCCCAAACCAGCACATGTCACCCTATCTGTTATACTAAATAAGCATTGTTCATCCTCAGCTTAATCAAGCTATTGCATTTTGAATTGGTTTTTGATCTGCTGCCAAAACACGAGGCCGCAGGGTATCCCAATCCTGCACGTAGCACCCTATCTGTTATACTAAATAAGCGTTGTTCATCCTCAGCTTAATCAAGCTATTGCATTTTGAATTGGTTTTTGGTCTGCTGCCAAAACACTAGGACGCAGGGTATCCCAAACCTGCACGTAGCACCCTATCTGTTATTCTAAATAAGCGTTGTTCATCCTCAGCTTAATCAAGCTATTATATTTTGAATTGGTTTTTGTCTGGTTTAAATACACCAGCCCACATGGGCTTCCCAAACCAGCACATGTCACCCTATCTGTTATGTTAAATAAGCGTTGCTCATCCTCAGCTTAATCAAGCTATTGCATTTTGAAATGTTTTTTTCTTGTTTAAATACACCAGCCCACATGGGCATCCCAAACCAGCACATGTCACCCTATCTGTTATACTAAATTAGCGTTGTTCATCCTCAGCTTAATGAAGCTATTGCATTTGAAATTGGTTTTTGGTCTACTGCCAAAACACTAGGCCGCAGTGTATCCCAAACCAGCACATGGCACCCTATCTGTTATACTAAATAAGCGTTGTTCATCCTCAGCTTAATCAAGCCATTGCATTTGGAATTGGTTTTTGGTCTGCTGCCAAACGCTAGGCCGCAGGCTATGCCAAATCTGCACGTAGCACCCTATCTGTTATACTAAATAAGCGTTGTTCATCCTCAGTTTAATCAAGCTATTGCATTTTGAATTGGTTGTTGGTCTGCTGCCAAAACACTAGGCCGCAGGGTATCCCAAACCTGCACGTAGCACCCTATCTGTTATACTAAATAAGCGTTGTTCATCCTCAGCTTAATCAAGCTATTGCATTTTGAATTGGTTTTTGGTCTGCTGCCAAAACACTAGGCTGCAGGGTATCCCAAACCTGCACGTAGCACCCTATCTGTTATACTAAATAAGCGTTGTTCATCCTCAGCTTAATCAAGCTATTGCATTTTGAATTGGTTTTTGGTCTGCTGCCAAAACACTAGGCCGCAGTGTATCCCAAATCTGCACATGGCACCTTATCTGTCATACTAAATAAGCGTTGTTCACCCTCAGCTTAATCAAGCTATTGCATTTGGAATTGGTTTTTGGTCTGCTGCCAAAACACTAGGCCTCAGGCTATCCCAAATCTGCACGTAGCACCCTATCTGTTATACTAAATAAGCGTTGTTCATCCTCAGCTTAATCAAGCTATTGCATTTTGAATTGGTTTTTGGTCTGCTGCCAAAACACTAGGCCGCAGGATATCCCAAACCTGCACGTAGCACCCTATCTGTTATACTAAATAAGCGTTGTTCATCCTCAGCTTAATCAAGCTATTGCATTTTGAATTGGTTTTTGGTCTGCTGCCAAAACACTAGGCCGCAGGGTATCGCAAACCTGCAAGTAGCACCTTATCTGTTATACTAAATAAGCGTTGTTTATCCTCAGTTTAATCAAGCTATTGCATTTTGAATTGTTTTTGTCTGGTTTAAATACACCAGCCTAAATGGGCATCCCAAACCTGCACATGTCACCCTATCTGTTATACTAAATAAGCGTTGTTCATCCTCAGCTTAATCAAGCTATTGCATTTTGAATTGGTTTTTGTCTGGTTTAAATACACCAGCCCACATGGGCATCCCAAACCAGCACATGTCACCCTATCTGTTATACTAAATAAGCATTGTTCATCCTCAGCTTAATCAAGCTATTGCATTTTGAATTGTTTTTTGCCTGGTTTAAATACACCAGCCCACATGGGCATCCTAAACCAGCACATGTCACCCTATCTGTTATACTAAATAAGCGTTGTTCATCCTCAGCTTAATCAAGCTTTTGAATTTTGAATTGGTTTTTGGTCTGCTGCCAAAACACTAGGCCACAGGGTATCCCAATCCTGCACGTAGCACCCTATCTGTTATACTAAATAAGCGTTGTTCATCCTCAGCTTAATCAAGCTATTGCATTTTGAATTGGTTTTTGGTCTGCTGCCAAAACACTAGGACGCAGGGTATCCCAAACCTGCACGTAGCACCCTATCTGTTATTCTAAATAAGCGTTGTTCATCCTCAGCTTAATCAAGCTATTATATTTTGAATTGGTTTTTGTCTGGTTTAAATACACCAGCCCACATGGGCTTCCCAAACCAGCACATGTCACCCTATCTGTTATGTTAAATAAGCGTTGCTCATCCTCAGCTTAATCAAGCTATTGCATTTTGAAATGTTTTTTTCTTGTTTAAATACACCAGCCCACATGGGCATCCCAAACCAGCACATGTCACCCTATCTGTTATACTAAATTAGCGTTGTTCATCCTCAGCTTAATGAAGCTATTGCATTTAAAATTGGTTTTTGGTCTACTGCCAAAACACTAGGCCGCAGTGTATCCCAAACCAGCACATGGCACCCTATCTGTTATACTAAATAAGCGTTGTTCATCCTCAGCTTAATCAAGCCATTGCATTTGGAATTGGTTTTTGGTCTGCTGCCAAACGCTAGGCCGCAGGCTATCCCAAATCTGCACGTAGCACCCTATCTGTTATACTAAATAAGCGTTGTTCATCCTCAGTTTAATCAAGCTATTGCATTTTGAATTGGTTGTTGGTCTGCTGCCAAAACACTAGGCCGCAGGGTATCCCAAACCTGCACGTAGCACCCTATCTGTTATACTAAATAAGCGTTGTTCATCCTCAGCTAAATCAAGCTATTGCATTTTGAATTGGTTTTTGGTCTGCTGCCAAAACACTAGGCTGCAGGGTATCCCAAACCTGCACGTAGCACCCTATCTGTTATACTAAATAAGCGTTGTTCATCCTCAGCTTAATCAAGCTATTGCATTTTGAATTGGTTTTTGGTCTGCTGCCAAAACACTAGGCCGCAGTGTATCCCAAACCAGCACATGGCACCTTATCTGTCATACTAAATAAGCGTTGTTCACCCTCAGCTTAATCAAGCTATTGCATTTGGAATTGGTTTTTGGTCTGCTGCCACAACACTAGGCCTCAGGCTATCCCAAATCTGCACGTAGCACCCTATCTGTTATACTAAATAAGCGTTGTTCATCCTCAGCTTAATCAAGCTATTGCATTTTGAATTGGTTTTTGGTCTGCTGCCAAAACACTAGGCCGCAGTGTATCCCAAACCAGCACATGGCACCTTATCTGTCATACTAAATAAGCGTTGTTCACCCTCAGCTTAATCAAGCTATTGCATTTGGAATTGGTTTTTGGTCTGCTGCCAAAACACTAGGCCTCAGGCTATCCCAAATCTGCACGTAGCACCCTATCTGTTATGCTAAATAAGCGTTGTTCATCCTCAGCTTAATCAAGCTATTGCATTTTGAATTGGTTTTTGGTCTGCTGCCAAAACACTAGGCTGCAGGGTATCCCAAACCTGCACGTAGCACCCTATCTGTTATACTAAATAAGCGTTGTTCATCCTCAGCTTAATCAAGCTATTGCATTTTGAATTGGTTTTTGGTCTGCTGCCAAAACACTAGGCCACAGTGTATCCCAAACCAGCACATGGCACCTTATCTGTCATACTAAATAAGCGTTGTTCACCCTCAGCTTAATCAAGCTATTGCATTTGGAATTGGTTTTTGGTCTGCTGCCAAAACACTAGGCCTCAGGCTATCCCAAATCTGCACGTAGCACCCTATCTGTTATACTAAATAAGCGTTGTTCATCCTCAGCTTAATCAAGCTATTGCATTTTGAATTGGTTTTTGGTCTGCTGCCAAAACACTAGGCCGCAGGATATCCCAAACCTGCACGTAGCACCCTATCTGTTATACTAAATAAGCGTTGTTCATCCTCAGCTTAATCAAGCTATTGCATTTTGAATTGGTTTTTGGTCTGCTGCCAAAACTCTAGGCCGCAGGGTATCGCAATCCTGCAAGTAGCACCTTATCTGTTATACTAAGTAAGCGTTGTTTATCCTCAGTTTAATCAAGCTATTGCATTTTGAATTGTTTTTGTCTGGTTTAAATACACCAGCCTAAATGGGCATCCCAAACCTGCACATGTCACCCTATCTGTTATACTAAATAAGCGTGGTTCAGCCTCATTTTAATCAAGCTATTGTATTTTGAATTGGTTTTTGTCTGGTTTAAATTCACCAGCCCACATGGACATCCCAAACCAGCACATGTCACCCTATCTGTTATACTAAATAAGCGTTGTTCATCCTCAGCTTAATCAAGCTATTGCATTTTTAATTGGTTTTTGTCCTGCTGTCAAAAAAACACCAGGCCGCAGGGTATCCCAAACCTGCATGTAGCACCCTATCTGTTATACTAAATAAGCGTTGTTTATCCTCAGCTTAATCAAGCTATTGCATTTTGATTTGGATTTTATCTGGTTTAAATACACCAGCCTACATGGGCATCCCAAACCTGCACATGTCACCCTATCTGTTATACTAAATAAGTGTTGTTCAGCCTCATTTTAATCAAGCTATTGCATTTTGAATTGGTTTTTGTCTGGTTTAAATACACCAGCTCACATGGGCATCCCAAGCCAGCACATGTCACCCTATCTGTTATACTAAATAAGCGTTGTTCATCCTCAGCTTAATCAAGCTATTGCATTTTGAATTGGTTTTTGGTCTGCTGCCAAAACACTAGGCCGCAGGGTGTCCCAAACCTGGACGTAGCACCCTATCTGTTATACTATATAAGCGTTGTTCATCCTCAGCTTAATCAAGCTATTGCATTTTAAAATTGTTCTTGGTCTGCTGCCAAAACACTAGGCCGCAGTGTATCCCAAACCAGCACATGGCACCCTATCTGTTATACTAAATAAGCGTTGTTCATCCTCAACTTAATCAAGCTATTGCATTTGGAATTGGTTTTTGGTCTGCTGCCAAAACACTAGGCCGCAGGCTATCCCAAATAAGCACGTAGCACCCTATCTGTTATACTAAATAAGCGTTGTTAATCCTCAGCTTAATCAAGATATTGCATTTTGAATTGGTTTTTGGTCTGCTGCCAAAACACTAGGCCGCAGGGTATCCCAAACCTGCACGTAGCAACCTATCTGTTATAGTAAGTAAGCGTTGTTCATCCTCAGCTTAATCAAGCTATTGCATTTTGAATTGGTTTTTGTCTGGTTTAAATACACCAGCCCACATGGGCATCCCAAACCAGCACATGTCACCCTATCTGGTATACTAAATAAGCATTGTTCATCCTCAGCTAAATCAAGCTATTGCATTTTGAATTGGTTTTTGATCTGCTGCCAAAACACTAGGCCGCAGGGTATCCCAATCCTGCACATAGCAACCTATCTGTTATACTAAATAAGCGTTGTTCATCCTCAATCTAATCAAGGTATTGCATTTTGAATTGGTTTTTGATCTGCTGCCAAAACACTAGGCCGCAGGCTATCCCAAATAAGCACGTAGCACCCTATCTGTTATACTAAATAAGCGTTGTTCATCCTCAGCTTAATCAAGCTATTGCATTTTGAATTGGTTTTTGGTCTGCTGCCAAAACACTAGGCCGTAGGGTATCCTAAAACTGCGCGTAGCACCCTATCTGTTATACTAAATAAGCATTGTTCATCCTCAGCTTAATCAAGCTATTGCATTTGGAATTGGTTTTTGGCCTGCTGCCAAAACACTAGGCCGCAGGCTATCCCAAATCTGCACGTAGCAACCTATCTGTTATAGTAAATAAGAGTTGTTCATCCTCAGCTTAATCAAGCTATTGCATTTTGAATTGGTTTTTGGTCTGCTGCCAAAACACTAGGCCGCAGGGTATCGCAAACCTGCAAGTAGCACCTTATCTGTTATACTAAATAAGCGTTGTTTATCCTCAGTTTAATCAAGCTATTGCATTTTGAATTGTTTTTGTCTGGTTTAAATACACCAGCCCACATGGGTATCCCAAACCAGCACATGTCACCCTATCTGTTATACTAAATAAGCGTTGTTCATCTTCAGCTTAATCAAGCTATTGCATTTTGAATTGGTTTTTGTCTGGTTTAAATACACCAGCCCACATGGGCATCCCAAACCAGCACATGTCACCCTATCTGTTATACTAAATAAGCATTGTTCATCCTCAGCTTAATCAAGCTATTGCATTTTGAATTGGTTTTTGATCTGCTGCCAAAACACTAGGCCGCAGGGTATCCCAATCCTGCACGTAGCACCCTATCTGTTATACTAAATAAGCGTTGTTCATCCTCAGCTTAATCAAGCTATTGCATTTTGAATTGGTTTTTGGTCTGCTGCCAAAACACTAGGACGCAGGGTATCCCAAACCTGCACGTAGCACCCTATCTGTTATTCTAAATAAGCGTTGTTCATCCTCAGCTTAATCAAGCTATTATATTTTGAATTGGTTTTTGTCTGGTTTAAATACACCAGCCCACATGGGCTTCCCAAACCAGCACATGTCACCCTATCTGTTATGTTAAATAAGCGTTGCTCATCCTCAGCTTAATCAAGCTATTGCATTTTGAAATGTTTTTTTCTTGTTTAAATACACCAGCCCACATGGGCATCCCAAACCAGCACATGTCACCCTATCTGTTATACTAAATTAGCGTTGTTCATCCTCAGCTTAATGAAGCTATTGCATTTGAAATTGGTTTTTGGTCTGCTGCCAAAACACTAGGCCGCAGTGTATCCCAAACCAGCACATGGCACCTTATCTGTCATACTAAATAAGCGTTGTTCACCCTCAGCTTAATCAAGCTATTGCATTTGGAATTGGTTTTTGGTCTGCTGCCAAAACACTAGGCCTCAGGCTATCCCAAATCTGCACGTAGCACCCTATCTGTTATACTAAATAAGCGTTGTTCATCCTCAGCTTAATCAAGCTATTGCATTTTGAATTGGTTTTTGGTCTGCTGCCAAAACACTAGGCCGCAGGATATCCCAAACCTGCACGTAGCACCCTATCTGTTATACTAAATAAGCGTTGTTCATCCTCAGCTTAATCAAGCTATTGCATTTTGAATTGGTTTTTGGTCTGCTGCCAAAACACTAGGCCGCAGGGTATCGCAAACCTGCAAGTAGCACCTTATCTGTTATACTAAATAAGCGTTGTTTATCCTCAGTTTAATCAAGCTATTGCATTTTGAATTGTTTTTGTCTGGTTTAAATACACCAGCCTAAATGGGCATCCCAAACCTGCACATGTCACCCTATCTGTTATACTAAATAAGCGTGGTTCAGCCTCATTTTAATCAAGCTATTGTATTTTGAATTGGTTTTTGTCTGGTTTAAATTCACCAGCCCACATGGGCATCCCAAACCAGCACATGTCACCCTATCTGTTATACTAAATAAGCTTTGTTCATCCTCAGCTTAATCAAGCTATTGCATTTTTAATTGGTTTTTGGTCTGCTGCCAAAACACTAGGCCGCAGGGTATCGCAAACCTGCAAGTAGCACCTTATCTGTTATACTAAATAAGCGTTGTTTATCCTCAGTTTAATCAAGCTATTGCATTTTGAATTGTTTTTGTCTGGTTTAAATACACCAGCCTAAATGGGCATCCCAAACCTGCACATGTCACCCTATCTGTTATACTAAATAAGCGTGGTTCAGCCTCATTTTAATCAAGCTATTGTATTTTGAATTGGTTTTTGTCTGGTTTAAATTCACCAGCCCACATGGGCATCCCAAACCAGCACATGTCACCCTATCTGTTATACTAAATAAGCTTTGTTCATCCTCAGCTTAATCAAGCTATTGCATTTTTAATTGGTTTTTGTCCTGCTGTCAAAAAAACACCAGGCCGCAGGGTATCCCAAACCTGCATGTAGCACCCTATCTGTTATACTAAATAAGCGTTGTTCATCCTCAGCTTAATCAAGCTATTGCATTTTGATTTGGATTTTATCTGGTTTAAATACACCAGCCTACATGGGCATCCCAAACCTGCACATGTCACCCTATCTGTTATACTAAATAAGTGTTGTTCAGCCTCATTTTAATCAAGCTATTGCATTTTGAATTGGTTTTTGTCTGGTTTAAATACACCAGCTCACATGGGCATCCCAAGCCAGCACATGTCACCCTATCTGTTATACTAAATAAGCGTTGTTCATCCTCAGCTTAATCAAGCTATTGCATTTTGAATTGGTTTTTGGTCTGCTGCCAAAACACTAGGCCACAGGGTGTCCCAAACCTGGACGTAGCACCCTATCTGTTATACTATATAAGCGTTGTTCATCCTCAGCTTAATCAAGCTATTGCATTTTAAAATTGTTCTTGGTCTGCTGCCAAAACACTAGGCCGCAGTGTATCCCAAACCAGCACATGGCACCCTATCTGTTATACTAAATAAGCGTTGTTCATCCTCAACTTAATCAAGCTATTGCATTTGGAATTGGTTTTTGGTCTGCTGCCAAAACACTAGGCCGCAGGCTATCCCAAATCTGCACGTAGCACCCTATCTGTTATACTAAATAAGCGTTGTTCATCCTCAGCTTAATCAAGCTATTGCATTTGGAATTGGTTTTTGGACTGCTGCCAAAACACTAGGCCGCAGGCTATCCCAAATAAGCACGTAGCACCCTATCTGTTATACTAAATAAGCGTTGTTAATCCTCAGCTTAATCAAGATATTGCATTTTGAATTGGTTTTTGGTCTGCTGCCAAAACACTAGGCCGCAGGGTATCCCAAACCTGCACGTAGCAACCTATCTGTTATAGTAAGTAAGCGTTGTTCATCCTCAGTTTAATCAAGCTATTGCATTTTGAATTGTTTTTGTCTGGTTTAAATACACCAGCCTAAATGGGCATCCCAAACCTGCACATGTCACCCTATCTGTTATACTAAATAAGCGTGGTTCAGCCTCATTTTAATCAAGCTATTGTATTTTGAATTGGTTTTTGTCTGGTTTAAATTCACCAGCCCACATGGGCATCCCAAACCAGCACATGTCACCCTATCTGTTATACTAAATAAGCTTTGTTCATCCTCAGCTTAATCAAGCTATTGCATTTTTAATTGGTTTTTGTCCTGCTGTCAAAAAAACACCAGGCCGCAGGGTATCCCAAACCTGCATGTAGCACCCTATCTGTTATACTAAATAAGCGTTGTTCATCCTCAGCTTAATCAAGCTATTGCATTTTGATTTGGATTTTATCTGGTTTAAATACACCAGCCTACATGGGCATCCCAAACCTGCACATGTCACCCTATCTGTTATACTAAATAAGTGTTGTTCAGCCTCATTTTAATCAAGCTATTGCATTTTGAATTGGTTTTTGTCTGGTTTAAATACACCAGCTCACATGGGCATCCCAAGCCAGCACATGTCACCCTATCTGTTATACTAAATAAGCGTTGTTCATCCTCAGCTTAATCAAGCTATTGCATTTTGAATTGGTTTTTGGTCTGCTGCCAAAACACTAGGCCACAGGGTGTCCCAAACCTGGACGTAGCACCCTATCTGTTATACTATATAAGCGTTGTTCATCCTCAGCTTAATCAAGCTATTGCATTTTAAAATTGTTCTTGGTCTGCTGCCAAAACACTAGGCCGCAGTGTATCCCAAACCAGCACATGGCACCCTATCTGTTATACTAAATAAGCGTTGTTCATCCTCAACTTAATCAAGCTATTGCATTTGGAATTGGTTTTTGGTCTGCTGCCAAAACACTAGGCCGCAGGCTATCCCAAATCTGCACGTAGCACCCTATCTGTTATACTAAATAAGCGTTGTTCATCCTCAGCTTAATCAAGCTATTGCATTTGGAATTGGTTTTTGGACTGCTGCCAAAACACTAGGCCGCAGGCTATCCCAAATAAGCACGTAGCACCCTATCTGTTATACTAAATAAGCGTTGTTAATCCTCAGCTTAATCAAGATATTGCATTTTGAATTGGTTTTTGGTCTGCTGCCAAAACACTAGGCCGCAGGGTATCCCAAACCTGCACGTAGCAACCTATCTGTTATAGTAAGTAAGCGTTGTTCATCCTCAGCTTAATCAAGCTATTGCATTTTGAATTGGTTTTTGTCTGGTTTAAATACACCAGCCCACATGGGCATCCCAAACCAGCACATGTCACCCTATCTGGTATACTAAATAAGCATTGTTCATCCTCAGCTAAATCAAGCTATTGCATTTTGAATTGGTTTTTGATCTGCTGCCAAAACACTAGGCCGCAGGGTATCCCAAACCAGCACATGGCACCCTATCTGTTATACTAAATAAGCGTTGTTCATCCTCAGCTTAATCAAGCTATTGCATTTTGAATTGATTTTTGGTCTGCTGCCAAAACACTAGGCCGCAGGGTATCCCAATCCTGCACATAGCAACCTATCTGTTATACTAAATAAGCGTTGTTCATCCTCAATCTAATCAAGGTATTGCATTTTGAATTGGTTTTTGATCTGCTGCCAAAACACTAGGCCGCAGGCTATCCCAAATAAGCACGTAGCACCCTATCTGTTATACTAAATAAGCGTTGTTCATCCTCAGCTTAATCAAGCTATTGCATTTTGAATTGATTTTTGGTCTGCTGCCAAAACACTAGGCCGTAGGGTATCCTAAAACTGCACGTAGCACCCTATCTGTTATACTAAATAAGCGTTGTTCATCCTCAGCTTAATCAAGCTATTGCATTTGGAATTGGTTTTTGGTCTGCTGCCAAAACACTAGGCCGCAGGATATCCCAAACCTGCACGTAGCACCCTATCTGTTATACTAAATAAGCGTTGTTCATCCTCAGCTTAATCAAGCTATTGCATTTTGAATTGGTTTTTGGTCTGCTGCCAAAACACTAGGCCGCAGGGTATCGCAAACCTGCAAGTAGCACCTTATCTGTTATACTAAATAAGCGTTGTTTATCCTCAGTTTAATCAAGCTATTGCATTTTGAAATGTTTTTGTCTGGTTTAAATACACCAGCCTAAATGGGCATCCCAAACCTGCACATGTCACCCTATCTGTTATACTAAATAAGCGTGGTTCAGCCTCATTTTAATCAAGCTATTGTATTTTGAATTGGTTTTTGTCTGGTTTAAATTCACCAGCCCACATGGGCATCCCAAACCAGCACATGTCACCCTATCTGTTATACTAAATAAGCGTTGTTCATCCTCAGCTTAATCAAGCTATTGCATTTTTAATTGGTTTTTGTCCTGCTGTCAAAAAAACACCAGGTCGCAGGGTATCCCAAACCTGCATGTAGCACCCTATCTGTTATACTAAATAAGCGTTGTTCATCCTCAGCTTAATCAAGCTATTGCATTTTGATTTGGATTTTATCTGGTTTAAATACACCAGCCTACATGGGCATCCCAAACCTGCACATGTCACCCTATCTGTTATACTAAATAAGTGTTGTTCAGCCTCATTTTAATCAAGCTATTGCATTTTGAATTGGTTTTTGTCTGGTTTAAATACACCAGCTCACATGGGCATCCCAAGCCAGCACATGTCACCCTATCTGTTATACTAAATAAGCGTTGTTCATCCTCAGCTTAATCAAGCTATTGCATTTTGAATTGGTTTTTGGTCTGCTGCCAAAACACTAGGCCACAGGGTGTCCCAAACCTGGACGTAGCACCCTATCTGTTATACTATATAAGCGTTGTTCATCCTCAGCTTAATCAAGCTGTTGCATTTTAAAATTGTTCTTGGTCTGCTGCCAAAACACTAGGCCGCAGTGTATCCCAAACCAGCACATGGCACCCTATCTGTTATACTAAATAAGCGTTGTTCATCCTCAACTTATTCAAGCTATTGCATTTGGAATTGGTTTTTGGTCTGCTGCCAAAACACTAGGCCGCAGGCTATCCCAAATCTGCACGTAGCACCCTATCTGTTATACTAAATAAGCGTTGTTCATCCTCAGCTTAATCAAGCTATTGCATTTGGAATTGGTTTTTGGGCTGCTGCCAAAACACTAGGCCGCAGGCTATCCCAAATAAGCACGTAGCACCCTATCTGTTATACTAAATAAGCGTTGTTAATCCTCAGCTTAATCAAGATATTGCATTTTGAATTGGTTTTTGGTCTGCTGCCAAAACACTAGGCCGCAGGGTATCCCAAACCTGCACGTAGCAACCTATCTGTTATAGTAAGTAAGCGTTGTTCATCCTCAGCTTAATCAAGCTATTGCATTTTGAATTGGTTTTTGTCTGGTTTAAATACACCAGCCCACATGGGCATCCCAAACCAGCACATGTCACCCTATCTGGTATACTAAATAAGCATTGTTCATCCTCAGCTAAATCAAGCTATTGCATTTTGAATTGGTTTTTGATCTGCTGCCAAAACACTAGGCCGCAGGGTATCCCAAACCAGCACATGGCACCCTATCTGTTATACTAAATAAGCGTTGTTCATCCTCAGCTTAATCAAGCTATTGCATTTTGAATTGATTTTTGGTCTGCTGCCAAAACACTAGGCCGCAGGGTATCCCAAACCAGCACATGGCACCCTATCTGTTATACTAAATAAGCGTTGTTCATCCTCAATCTAATCAAGGTATTGCATTTTGAATTGGTTTTTGATCTGCTGCCAAAACACTAGGCCGCAGGCTATCCCAAATAAGCACGTAGCACCCTATCTGTTATACTAAATGAGCGTTGTTCATCCTCAGCTTAATCAAGCTATTGCATTTTGAATTGATTTTTGGTCTGCTGCCAAAACACTAGGCTGTAGGGTATCCTAAAACTGCACGTAGCACCCTATCTGTTATACTAAATAAGCGTTGTTCATCCTCAGCTTAATCAAGCTATTGCATTTTGAATTGGTTTTTGGTCTGCTGCCAAAACACTAGGCCGCAGGGTATCGCAAACCTGCAAGTAGCACCTTATCTGTTATACTAAATAAGCGTTGTTTATACTCAGTTTAATCAAGCTATTGCATTTTGAATTGTTTTTGTCTGGTTTAAATACACCAGCCCACATGGGTATCCCAAACCAGCACATGTCACCCTATCTGTTATACTAAATAAGCGTTGTTCATCCTCAGCTTAATCAAGCTATTGCATTTTGAATTGGTTTTTGTCTGGTTTAAATACACCAGCCCACATGGGCATCCCAAACCAGCACATGTCACCCTATCTGTTATACTAAATAAGCATTGTTCATCCTCAGCTTAATCAAGCTATTGCATTTTGAATTGGTTTTTGATCTGCTGCCAAAACACTAGGCCGCAGGGTATCCCAAACCAGCACATGGCACCCTATCTGTTATACAAAATAAGCGTTGTTCATCCTCAGCTTAATCAAGCTTTTGAATTTTGAATTGGTTTTTGGTCTGCTGCCAAAACACTAGGCCACAGGGTATCCCAATCCTGCACGTAGCACCCTATCTGTTATACTAAATAAGCGTTGTTCATCCTCAGCTTAATCAAGCTATTGCATTTTGAATTGGTTTTTGGTCTGCTGCCAAAACACTAGGACGCAGGGTATCCCAAACCTGCACGTAGCACCCTATCTGTTATTCTAAATAAGCGTTGTTCATCCTCAGCTTAATCAAGCTATTATATTTTGAATTGGTTTTTGTCTGGTTTAAATACACCAGCCCACATGGGCTTCCCAAACCAGCACATGTCACCCTATCTGTTATGTTAAATAAGCGTTGCTCATCCTCAGCTTAATCAAGCTATTGCATTTTGAAATGTTTTTTTCTTGTTTAAATACACCAGCCCACATGGGCATCCCAAACCAGCACATGTCACCCTATCTGTTATACTAAATTAGCGTTGTTCATCCTCAGCTTAATGAAGCTATTGCATTTGAAATTGGTTTTTGGTCTACTGCCAAAACACTAGGCCGCAGGCTATCCCAAATCTGCACGTAGCACCCTATCTGTTATACTAAATAAGCGTTGTTCATCCTCAGTTTAATCAAGCTATTGCATTTTGAATTGGTTGTTGGTCTGCTGCCAAAACACTAGGCCGCAGGGTATCCCAAACCTGCACGTAGCACCCTATCTGTTATACTAAATAAGCGTTGTTCATCCTCAGCTAAATCAAGCTATTGCATTTTGAATTGGTTTTTGGTCTGCTGCCAAAACACTAGGCTGCAGGGTATCCCAAACCTGCACGTAGCACCCTATCTGTTATACTAAATAAGCGTTGTTCATCCTCAGCTTAATCAAGCTATTGCATTTTGAATTGGTTTTTGGTCTGCTGCCAAAACACTAGGCCTCAGGCTATCCCAAACCAGCACATGGCACCTTATCTGTCATACTAAATAAGCGTTGTTCACCCTCAGCTTAATCAAGCTATTGCATTTGGAATTGGTTTTTGGTCTGCTGCCAAAACACTAGGCCTCAGGCTATCCCAAATCTGCACGTAGCACCCTATCTGTTATACTAAATAAGCGTTGTTCATCCTCAGCTTAATCAAGCTATTGCATTTTGAATTGGTTTTTGGTCTGCTGCCAAAACACTAGGCCGCAGGATATCCCAAACCTGCACGTAGCACCCTATCTGTTATACTAAATAAGCGTTGTTCATCCTCAGCTTAATCAAGCTATTGCATTTTGAATTGGTTTTTGGTCTGCTGCCAAAACACTAGGCCGCAGGGTATCGCAAACCTGCAAGTAGCACCTTATCTGTTATACTAAATAAGCGTTGTTTATCCTCAGTTTAATCAAGCTATTGCATTTTGAATTGTTTTTGTCTGGTTTAAATACACCAGCCTAAATGGGCATCCCAAACCTGCACATGTCACCCTATCTGTTATACTAAATAAGCGTGGTTCAGCCTCATTTTAATCAAGCTATTGTATTTTGAATTGGTTTTTGTCTGGTTTAAATTCACCAGCCCACATGGGCATCCCAAACCAGCACATGTCACCCTATCTGTTATACTAAATAAGCGTTGTTCATCCTCAGCTTAATCAAGCTATTGCATTTTTAATTGGTTTTTGTCCTGCTGTAAAAAAAACACCAGGCCGCAGGGTATCCCAAACCTGCATGTAGCACCCTATCTGTTATACTAAATAAGCGTTGTTCATCCTCAGCTTAATCAAGCTATTGCATTTTGATTTTGATTTTAGCTGGTTTAAATACACCAGCCTACATGGGCATCCCAAACCTGCACATGTCACCCTATCTGTTATACTAAATAAGTGTTGTTCAGCCTCATTTTAATCAAGTTATTGCATTTTTAATTGGTTTTTGTCTGGTTTAAATACACCAGCTCACATGGGCATCCCAAGCCAGCACATGTCACCCTATCTGTTATACTAAATAAGCGTTGTTCATCCTCAGCTTAATCAAGCTATTGCATTTTGAATTGGTTTTTGGTCTGCTGCCAAAACACTAGGACGCAGGGTATCCCAAACCTGCACGTAGCACCCTATCTGTTATTCTAAATAAGCGTTGTTCATCCTCAGCTTAATCAAGCTATTATATTTTGAATTGGTTTTTGTCTGGTTTAAATACACCAGCCCACATGGGCTTCCCAAACCAGCACATGTCACTCTATCTGTTATGTTAAATAAGCGTTGCTCATCCTCAGCTTAATCAAGCTATTGCATTTTGAAATGTTTTTTTCTTGTTTAAATACACCAGCCCACATGGGCATCCCAAACCAGCACATGTCACCCTATCTGTTATACTAAATTAGCGTTGTTCATCCTCAGCTTAATGAAGCTATTGCATTTGAAATTGGTTTTTGGTCTACTGCCAAAACACTAGGCCGCAGTGTATCCCAAACCAGCACATGGCACCCTATCTGTTATACTAAATAAGCGTTGTTCATCCTCAGCTTAATCAAGCCATTGCATTTGGAATTGGTTTTTGGTCTGCTGCCAAACGCTAGGCCGCAGGCTATCCCAAATCTGCACGTAGCACCCTATCTGTTATACTAAATAAGCGTTGTTCATCCTCAGTTTAATCAAGCTATTGCATTTTGAATTGGTTGTTGGTCTGCTGCCAAAACACTAGGCCGCAGGGTATCCCAAACCTGCACGTAGCACCCTATCTGTTATACTAAATAAGCGTTGTTCATCCTCAGCTTAATCAAGCTATTGCATTTTGAATTGGTTTTTGGTCTGCTGCCAAAACACTAGGCTGCAGGGTATCCCAAACCTGCACGTAGCACCCTATCTGTTATACTAAATAAGCGTTGTTCATCCTCAGCTTAATCAAGCTATTGCATTTTGAATTGGTTTTTGGTCTGCTGCCAAAACACTAGGCCGCAGTGTATCCCAAACCAGCACATGGCACCTTATCTGTCATACTAAATAAGCCTTGTTCACCCTCAGCTTAATCAAGCTATTGCATTTGGAATTGGTTTTTGGTCTGCTGCCAAAACACTAGGCCTCAGGCTATCCCAAATCTGCACGTAGCACCCTATCTGTTATACTAAATAAGCGTTGTTCATCCTCAGCTTAATCAAGCTATTGCATTTTGAATTGGTTTTTGGTCTGCTGCCAAAACACTAGGCCGCAGGATATCCCAAACCTGCACGTAGCACCCTATCTGTTATACTAAATAAGCGTTGTTCATCCTCAGCTTAATCAAGCTATTGCATTTTGAATTGGTTTTTGGTCTGCTGCCAAAACACTAGGCCGCAGGGTATCGCAAACCTGCAAGTAGCACCTTATCTGTTATACTAAATAAGCGTTGTTTATCCTCAGTTTAATCAAGCTATTGCATTTTGAATTGTTTTTGTCTGGTTTAAATACACCAGCCTAAATGGGCATCCCAAACCTGCACATGTCACCCTATCTGTTATACTAAATAAGCGTGGTTCAGCCTCATTTTAATCAAGCTATTGTATTTTGAATTGGTTTTTGTCTGGTTTAAATTCACCAGCCCACATGGGCATCCCAAACCAGCACATGTCACCCTATCTGTTATACTAAATAAGCGTTGTTCATCCTCAGCTTAATCAAGCTATTGCATTTTTAATTGGTTTTTGTCCTGCTGTCAAAAAAACACCCGGCCGCAGGGTATCCCAAACCTGCATGTAGCACCCTATCTGTTATACTAAATAAGCGTTGTTCATCCTCAGCTTAATCAAGCTATTGCATTTTGATTTGGATTTTATCTGGTTTAAATACACCAGCCTACATGGGCATCCCAAACCTGCACATGTCACCCTATCTGTTATACTAAATAAGCGTTGTTCATCCTCAGCTTAATCAAGCTATTGCATTTTTAATTGGTTTTTGGTCTGCTGCCAAAACACTAGGCCGCAGGATATCCCAAACCTGCACGTAGCACCCTATCTGTTATACTAAATAAGCGTTGTTCATCCTCAGCTTAATCAAGCTATTGCATTTTGAATTGGTTTTTGGTCTGCTGCCAAAACACTAGGCCGCAGGGTATCGCAAACCTGCAAGTAGCACCTTATCTGTTATACTAAATAAGCGTTGTTTATCCTCAGTTTAATCAAGCTATTGCATTTTGAATTGTTTTTGTCTGGTTTAAATACACCAGCCTAAATGGGCATCCCAAACCTGCACATGTCACCCTATCTGTTATACTAAATAAGCGTGGTTCAGCCTCATTTTAATCAAGCTATTGTATTTTGAATTGGTTTTTGTCTGGTTTAAATTCACCAGCCCACATGGGCATCCCAAACCAGCACATGTCACCCTATCTGTTATACTAAATAAGCGTTGTTCATCCTCAGCTTAATCAAGCTATTGCATTTTTAATTGGTTTTTGTCCTGCTGTCAAAAAAACACCAGGCCGCAGGGTATCCCAAACCTGCATGTAGCACCCTATCTGTTATACTAAATAAGCGTTGTTCATCCTCAGCTTAATCAAGCTATTGCATTTTGATTTGGATTTTATCTGGTTTAAATACACCAGCCTACATGGGCATCCCAAACCTGCACATGTCACCCTATCTGTTATACTAAATAAGTGTTGTTCAGCCTCATTTTAATCAAGCTATTGCATTTTGAATTGGTTTTTGTCTGGTTTAAATACACCAGCTCACATGGGCATCCCAAGCCAGCACATGTCACCCTATCTGTTATACTAAATAAGCGTTGTTCATCCTCAGCTTAATCAAGCTATTGCATTTTGAATTGGTTTTTGGTCTGCTGCCAAAACACTAGGCCGCAGGGTGTCCCAAACCTGGACGTAGCACCCTATCTGTTATACTATATAAGCGTTGTTCATCCTCAGCTTAATCAAGCTATTGCATTTTAAAATTGTTCTTGGTCTGCTGCCAAAACACTAGGCCGCAGTGTATCCCAAACCAGCACATGGCACCCTATCTGTTATACTAAATAAGCGTTGTTCATCCTCAGCTTAATCAAGCTATTGCATTTGGAATTGGTTTTTGGTCTGCTGCCAAAACACTAGGCCTCAGGCTATCCCAAATCTGCACGTAGCACCCTATCTGTTATACTAAATAAGCGTTGTTCATCCTCAGCTTAATCAAGCTATTGCATTTTGAATTGGTTTTTGGTCTGCTGCCAAAACACTAGGCCGCAGGATATCCCAAACCTGCACGTAGCACCCTATCTGTTATACTAAATAAGCGTTGTTCATCCTCAGCTTAATCAAGCTATTGCATTTTGAATTGGTTTTTGGTCTGCTGCCAAAACACTAGGCCGCAGGGTATCGCAAACCTGCAAGTAGCACCTTATCTGTTATACTAAATAAGCATTGTTTATCCTCAGTTTAATCAAGCTATTGCATTTTGAATTGTTTTTGTCTGGTTTAAATACACCAGCCTAAATGGGCATCCCAAACCTGCACATGTCACCCTGTCTGTTATACTAAATAAGCGTGGTTCAGCCTCATTTTAATCAAGCTATTGTATTTTGAATTGGTTTTTGTCTGGTTTAAATTCACCAGCCCACATGGGCATCCCAAACCAGCACATGTCACCCTATCTGTTATACTAAATAAGCGTTGTTCATCCTCAGCTTAATCAAGCTATTGCATTTTTAATTGGTTTTTGTCCTGCTGTCAAAAAAACACCAGGCCGCAGGGTATCCCAAACCTGCATGTAGCACCCTATCTGTTATACTAAATAAGCGTTGTTCATCCTCAGCTTAATCAAGCTATTGCATTTTGATTTGGATTTTATCTGGTTTAACCCTTTTGTTGCCAAGCACGTAACACCTACGTGCTGGCTTGGCTGGGCCTTAAGTGCCAAGCACGTAGGTGTTACGTGCTTGACTTTCCTCGCTTGTAGTTTAAAAAGTAAAAACAACAAATACTCACCTGACCCCTTGTTGGATCCGGCCGGGTCTCCTCTTTAATTTGGTGCCATCCGATCCCCCGTGGGGGGTCGGATGGCTCCAGGAGAGCCCCCCGAATAGGCCGCCCCCCCCGCTTCTGCAGCAGCAGCTTCTAACTGTAAAAAAAAAAAAAATAAAAATGACATTCACTTACCTGTGTGTGCGCTGGCTCCCGCTGTCCCTCCTCTTCACCTGGGGGGCCTCCGATCCCCCCCAGGACTTACCGATCTTCAGGAGAGAGCCTGGGAGGCTCTCTCCTCTCTTCTGCACGATGGCGGCCGCCATCATGCCTCTAAGCCCCGCCCCCTTTTTATTATTGTGTGGTGTTTTTTTTTCACATTAACCCTTTGTGAGCTGGTAAGGGGTCCATGAGACCCCTTATACCAGTTCACAAGGCTGGGGGGGTGGCAAGTCACCTGCCCTAGCGGGTGGCTTGCCATTAACCCCCGCACCCCCATTACCTGCCTCCCCAAAGGCCAGGGGGGGGCAGAAGAGCCCGGGCCCACATAGGCTATGTGGGCTCGTAGGCTGCAGGGTGGGGGGGCCACCAAAGCTGGCCCCCCCACTCTGTGCCTACAAGCCCCCATAGCTGGTCCCGGGCTGGTTACTTTGGGTAAGGGGGACCCCACGTCATTTTTTTTTTTGGATTTTGAAGGGTTTTTAACCCTTCAAAATCCAAAAAAAAATGGGGTCCCCCTCCCCGGGAAGGGGGACCCTATGTCATTTTTTTTTTTAATTAACCATTTGTCATCCAGCAGCTATAAAAGGCTTCTGGGCAGGAAAGGGTGTCTACCTATACATATGTGGTATCGCTGTAACCGGGAGAAATTGGGGTTTCTCACGCAATAAGATTTTATTGACAAACTTACATTTTTTATTACAAAAAAACTCTACAAAGTTGTAAAAAAATGTTTTTTTTTTGTTTTTTTTCACACATTTCACCCAAAAAAATTGAGAATACACCTAAAAAATACAAACAAGACATTTCATGTTAAAGCCCAGACTCTGTTGAAAAAAACAATATATAATTTTCCTGGGAAATCCCTGGAAATCCCTTCAAAAATGACAGTTGAATATGTGTAGCGCAAAATGGTGAAACATCGTCTGGCAACAGGGAGTGGCAAATGCTGCAGGTAGGCTGGCAGCGAAAGGGTTAAATACATCAGCCTACATGGGCATCCCAAACCTGCACATGTCACCCTATCTGTTATACTAAATAAGTGTTGTTCAGCCTCATTTTAATCAAGCTATTGCATTTTGAATTGGTTTTTGTCTGGTTTAAATACACCAGCTCACATGGGCATCCCAAGCCAGCACATGTCACCCTATCTGTTATACTAAATAAGCGTTGTTCATCCTCAGCTTAATCAAGCTATTGCATTTTGAATTGGTTTTTGGTCTGCTGCCAAAACACTAGGCCGCAGGGTGTCCCAAACCTGGACGTAGCACCCTATCTGTTATACTATATAAGCGTTGTTCATCCTCAGCTTAATCAAGCTATTGCATTTTAAAATTGTTCTTGGTCTGCTGCCAAAACACTAGGCCGCAGTGTATCCCAAACCAGCACATGGCACCCTATCTGTTATACTAAATAAGCGTTGTTCATCCTCAGCTTAATCAAGCTATTGCATTTGGAATTGGTTTTTGGTCTGCTGCCAAAACACTAGGCCGCAGGCTATCCCAAATCTGCACGTAGCACCCTATCTGTTATACTAAATAAGCGTTGTTCATCCTCAGCTTAATCAAGCTATTGCATTTGGAATTGGTTTTTGGTCTGCTGCCAAAACACTAGGCCGCAGGCTATCCCAAATAAGCACGTAGCACCCTATCTGTTATACTAAATAAGCGTTGTTAATCCTCAGCTTAATCAAGATATTGCATTTTGAATTGGTTTTTGGTCTGCTGCCAAAACACTAGGCCGCAGGGTATCCCAAACCTGCACGTAGCAACCTATCTGTTATAGTAAGTAAGCGTTGTTCATCCTCACCTTAATCAAGCTATTGCATTTTGAATTGGTTTTTGTCTGTTTTAAATACACCAGCCCACATGGGCATCCCAAACCAGCACATGTCACCCTATCTGGTATACTAAATAAGCATTGTTCATCCTCAGCTAAATCAAGCTATTGCATTTTGAATTGGTTTTTGATCTGCTGCCAAAACACTAGGCCGCAGGGTATCCCAAACCAGCACATGGCACCCTATCTGTTATACTAAATAAGCGTTGTTCATCCTCAGCTTAATCAAGCTATTGCATTTTGAATTGGTTTTTGGTCTGCTGCCAAAACACTAGGCCGCAGGGTATCCCAATCCTGCACATAGCAACCTATCTGTTATACTAAATAAGCGTTGTTCATCCTCAATCTAATCAAGGTATTGCATTTTGAATTGGTTTTTGATCTGCTGCCAAAACACTAGGCCGCAGGGCATCCCACACCTGCACGTAGCACCCTATCTGTTATACTAAATAAGCGTTGTTCATCCTCAGCTTAATCAAGCTATTGCATTTTGAATTGGTTTTTGGTCTGCTGCCAAAACACTAGTCCGTAGGGTATCCTAAAACTGCACGTAGCACCCTATCTGTTATACTAAATAAGCATTGTTCATCCTCAGCTTAATCAAGCTATTGCATTTGGAATTGGTTTTTGGTCTGCTGCCAAAACACTAGGCCGCAGGCTATCCCAAATCTGCACGTAGCAACCTATCTGTTATAGTAAATAAGAGTTGTTCATCCTCAGCTTAATCAAGCTATTGCATTTTGAATTGGTTTTTGGTCTGCTGCCAAAACACTAGGCCGCAGGGTATCGCAAACCTGCAAGTAGCACCTTATCTGTTATACTAAAGAAGCGTTGTTTATCCTCAGTTTAATCAAGCTATTGCATTTTGAATTGCTTTTGTCTGGTTTAAATACACCAGCCCACATGGGTATCCCAAACCAGCACATGTCACCCTATCTGTTATACTAAATAAGCATTGTTCATCCTCAGCTAAATCAAGCTATTGCATTTTGAATTGGTTTTTGATCTGCTGCCAAAACACTAGGCCGCATGGTATCCCAAACCAGCACATGGCACCCTATCTGTTATACTAAATAAGCGTTGTTCATAATCAGCTTAATCAAGCTTTTGAATTTTGAATTGGTTTTTGGTCTGCTGCCAAAACACTAAGCCGCAGGGTATCCCAATCCTGCACGTAGCACCCTATCTGTTATACTAAATAAGCGTTGTTCATCCTCAGCTTAATCAAGCTATTACATTTTGAATTGTTTTTTGTCTGGTTTAAATACACCAGCCCACATGGGCATCCCAAACCAGCACATGTCACACTATCTGTTATATTAAATAAGCGTTGTTCATCCTCAGCTTAATCAAGAAAATTGCATTTTGAATTGGTTTTTGTCTGGTTTAAATACACCAGCCACATGGGCATCCCAAACCAGCACATGTCACCCTATCTGTTATACTAAATAAGCGTTGTTCATCCTCCGCTTAATCAAGCTATTGCATTTTGAATTGGTTTTTGGTCTGCTGCCAAAACACTAGGCCGCAGGGTATCCCAAACCTGCACGTAGCACCCTATCTGTTATACTAAATAAGCGTTGTTCATCCTCAGCTTAATCAAGCTATTGCATTTTAAAATTGTTCTTGGTCTGCTGCCAAAACACTAGGCCGCAGTGTATCCCAAACCAGCACATGGCACCCTATCTGTTATACTAAATAAGCGTTGTTCATCCTCAGCTTAATCAAGCTATTGCATTTGGAATTGGTTTTTGGTCTGCTGCCAAAACACTAGGCCGTAGGCTATCCCAAATATGCACGTAGCACCCTATCTGTTATACTAAATAAGCGTTGTTCATCCTCAGCTTAATCAAGATATTGCATTTTGAATTGGTTTTTGGTCTGCTGCCAAAACACTAGGCCGCAGGGTATCCCAAACCTGCACGTAGCAACCTATCTGTTATAGTAAGTAAGCGTTGTTCATCCTCAGCTTAATCAAGCTATTGCATTTTGAATTGGTTTTTGTCTGGTTTAAATACACCAGCCCACATGGGCATCCCAAACCAGCACATGTCACCCTATCTGTTATACTAAATAAGCATGGTTCAGCCTCATTTTAATCAAGCTATTGTATTTTGAATTGGTTTTTGTCTGGTTTAAATACACCAGCCCACATGGGCATCCCAAACCAGCACATGTCACCATATCTGATATACTAAATAAGCGTTGTTCATCCTCAGCTTAATCAAGCTATTGCATTTTTAATTGGTTTTTGTCCTGCTGTCAAAAAAACACCAGGCCGCAGGGTATCCCAAACCTGCATGTAGCACCCTATCTGTTATACTAAATAAGCGTTGTTCATCCTCAGCTTAATCAAGATATTGCATTTTGAATTGGTTTTTGGTCTGCTGCCAAAACACTAGGCCACAGGGTATCCCAAACCTGCACGTAGCAACCTATCTGTTATAGTAAGTAAGCGTTGTTCATCCTCAGCTTAATCAAGCTATTGCATTTTAAATTGGTTTTTGTCTGTTTTAAATACACCAGCCCACATGGGCATCCCAAACCAGCACATGTCACCCTATCTGTTATACTAAATAAGCATTGTTCATCCTCAGCTAAATCAAGCTATTGCATTTTGAATTGGTTTTTGATCTGCTGCCAAAACACTAGGCCGCAGGGTATCCCAAACCAGCACATGGCACCCTATCTGTTATACTAAATAAGCGTTGTTCATCCTCAGCCTAATCAAGCTATTGCATTTTGAATTGGTTTTTGGTCTGCTGCCAAAACAGTAGGCCGCAGGGTATCCCAATCCTGCACATAGCAACCTATCTGTTATACTAAATAAGCGTTGTTCATCCTCAATCGAATCAAGGTATTGCATTTTGAATTGGTTTTTGATCTGCTGCCAAAACACTAGGCCGCAGGGTATCCCAATCCTGCACATAGCACCCTATCTGTTATAGTAAGTAAGCGTTGTTCATCCTCAGCTTAATCAAGCTATTGCATTTTGAATTGGTTTTTGTCTGGTTTAAATACACCAGCCCACATGGGCATCCCAAACCAGCACATGTCACCCTATCTGTTATACTAAATAAGCGTTGTTCATCCTCAGCTTAATCAAGCTATTGCATTTTTAATTGGTTTTTGTCCTGCTGTCAAAGCTGGCCCCCCCACTCTGTGCCTACAAGCCCCCATAGCTGGTCCCGGGCTGGTTACTTTGGGTAAGGGGGACCCCACGTCATTTTTTTTTTTGGATTTTGAAGGGTTTTTAACCCTTCAAAATCCAAAAAAAAATGGGGTCCCCCTCCCCGGGAAGGGGGACCCTATGTCATTTTTTTTTTTAATTAACCATTTGTCATCCAGCAGCTATAAAAGGCTTCTGGGCAGGAAAGGGTGTCTACCTATACATATGTGGTATCGCTGTAACCGGGAGAAATTGGGGTTTCTCACGCAATAAGATTTTATTGACAAACTTACATTTTTTATTACAAAAAAACTCTACAAAGTTGTAAAAAAATGTTTTTTTTTTGTTTTTTTTCACACATTTCACCCAAAAAAATTGAGAATACACCTAAAAAATACAAACAAGACATTTCATGTTAAAGCCCAGACTCTGTTGAAAAAAACAATATATAATTTTCCTGGGAAATCCCTGGAAATCCCTTCAAAAATGACAGTTGAATATGTGTAGCGCAAAATGGTGAAACATCGTCTGGCAACAGGGAGTGGCAAATGCTGCAGGTAGGCTGGCAGCGAAAGGGTTAAATACATCAGCCTACATGGGCATCCCAAACCTGCACATGTCACCCTATCTGTTATACTAAATAAGTGTTGTTCAGCCTCATTTTAATCAAGCTATTGCATTTTGAATTGGTTTTTGTCTGGTTTAAATACACCAGCTCACATGGGCATCCCAAGCCAGCACATGTCACCCTATCTGTTATACTAAATAAGCGTTGTTCATCCTCAGCTTAATCAAGCTATTGCATTTTGAATTGGTTTTTGGTCTGCTGCCAAAACACTAGGCCGCAGGGTGTCCCAAACCTGGACGTAGCACCCTATCTGTTATACTATATAAGCGTTGTTCATCCTCAGCTTAATCAAGCTATTGCATTTTAAAATTGTTCTTGGTCTGCTGCCAAAACACTAGGCCGCAGTGTATCCCAAACCAGCACATGGCACCCTATCTGTTATACTAAATAAGCGTTGTTCATCCTCAGCTTAATCAAGCTATTGCATTTGGAATTGGTTTTTGGTCTGCTGCCAAAACACTAGGCCGCAGGCTATCCCAAATCTGCACGTAGCACCCTATCTGTTATACTAAATAAGCGTTGTTCATCCTCAGCTTAATCAAGCTATTGCATTTGGAATTGGTTTTTGGTCTGCTGCCAAAACACTAGGCCGCAGGCTATCCCAAATAAGCACGTAGCACCCTATCTGTTATACTAAATAAGCGTTGTTAATCCTCAGCTTAATCAAGATATTGCATTTTGAATTGGTTTTTGGTCTGCTGCCAAAACACTAGGCCGCAGGGTATCCCAAACCTGCACGTAGCAACCTATCTGTTATAGTAAGTAAGCGTTGTTCATCCTCACCTTAATCAAGCTATTGCATTTTGAATTGGTTTTTGTCTGTTTTAAATACACCAGCCCACATGGGCATCCCAAACCAGCACATGTCACCCTATCTGGTATACTAAATAAGCATTGTTCATCCTCAGCTAAATCAAGCTATTGCATTTTGAATTGGTTTTTGATCTGCTGCCAAAACACTAGGCCGCAGGGTATCCCAAACCAGCACATGGCACCCTATCTGTTATACTAAATAAGCGTTGTTCATCCTCAGCTTAATCAAGCTATTGCATTTTGAATTGGTTTTTGGTCTGCTGCCAAAACACTAGGCCGCAGGGTATCCCAATCCTGCACATAGCAACCTATCTGTTATACTAAATAAGCGTTGTTCATCCTCAATCTAATCAAGGTATTGCATTTTGAATTGGTTTTTGATCTGCTGCCAAAACACTAGGCCGCAGGGCATCCCACACCTGCACGTAGCACCCTATCTGTTATACTAAATAAGCGTTGTTCATCCTCAGCTTAATCAAGCTATTGCATTTTGAATTGGTTTTTGGTCTGCTGCCAAAACACTAGTCCGTAGGGTATCCTAAAACTGCACGTAGCACCCTATCTGTTATACTAAATAAGCATTGTTCATCCTCAGCTTAATCAAGCTATTGCATTTGGAATTGGTTTTTGGTCTGCTGCCAAAACACTAGGCCGCAGGCTATCCCAAATCTGCACGTAGCAACCTATCTGTTATAGTAAATAAGAGTTGTTCATCCTCAGCTTAATCAAGCTATTGCATTTTGAATTGGTTTTTGGTCTGCTGCCAAAACACTAGGCCGCAGGGTATCGCAAACCTGCAAGTAGCACCTTATCTGTTATACTAAAGAAGCGTTGTTTATCCTCAGTTTAATCAAGCTATTGCATTTTGAATTGCTTTTGTCTGGTTTAAATACACCAGCCCACATGGGTATCCCAAACCAGCACATGTCACCCTATCTGTTATACTAAATAAGCATTGTTCATCCTCAGCTAAATCAAGCTATTGCATTTTGAATTGGTTTTTGATCTGCTGCCAAAACACTAGGCCGCATGGTATCCCAAACCAGCACATGGCACCCTATCTGTTATACTAAATAAGCGTTGTTCATAATCAGCTTAATCAAGCTTTTGAATTTTGAATTGGTTTTTGGTCTGCTGCCAAAACACTAAGCCGCAGGGTATCCCAATCCTGCACGTAGCACCCTATCTGTTATACTAAATAAGCGTTGTTCATCCTCAGCTTAATCAAGCTATTACATTTTGAATTGTTTTTTGTCTGGTTTAAATACACCAGCCCACATGGGCATCCCAAACCAGCACATGTCACACTATCTGTTATATTAAATAAGCGTTGTTCATCCTCAGCTTAATCAAGAAAATTGCATTTTGAATTGGTTTTTGTCTGGTTTAAATACACCAGCCACATGGGCATCCCAAACCAGCACATGTCACCCTATCTGTTATACTAAATAAGCGTTGTTCATCCTCCGCTTAATCAAGCTATTGCATTTTGAATTGGTTTTTGGTCTGCTGCCAAAACACTAGGCCGCAGGGTATCCCAAACCTGCACGTAGCACCCTATCTGTTATACTAAATAAGCGTTGTTCATCCTCAGCTTAATCAAGCTATTGCATTTTAAAATTGTTCTTGGTCTGCTGCCAAAACACTAGGCCGCAGTGTATCCCAAACCAGCACATGGCACCCTATCTGTTATACTAAATAAGCGTTGTTCATCCTCAGCTTAATCAAGCTATTGCATTTGGAATTGGTTTTTGGTCTGCTGCCAAAACACTAGGCCGTAGGCTATCCCAAATATGCACGTAGCACCCTATCTGTTATACTAAATAAGCGTTGTTCATCCTCAGCTTAATCAAGATATTGCATTTTGAATTGGTTTTTGGTCTGCTGCCAAAACACTAGGCCGCAGGGTATCCCAAACCTGCACGTAGCAACCTATCTGTTATAGTAAGTAAGCGTTGTTCATCCTCAGCTTAATCAAGCTATTGCATTTTGAATTGGTTTTTGTCTGGTTTAAATACACCAGCCCACATGGGCATCCCAAACCAGCACATGTCACCCTATCTGTTATACTAAATAAGCATGGTTCAGCCTCATTTTAATCAAGCTATTGTATTTTGAATTGGTTTTTGTCTGGTTTAAATACACCAGCCCACATGGGCATCCCAAACCAGCACATGTCACCATATCTGATATACTAAATAAGCGTTGTTCATCCTCAGCTTAATCAAGCTATTGCATTTTTAATTGGTTTTTGTCCTGCTGTCAAAAAAACACCAGGCCGCAGGGTATCCCAAACCTGCATGTAGCACCCTATCTGTTATACTAAATAAGCGTTGTTCATCCTCAGCTTAATCAAGATATTGCATTTTGAATTGGTTTTTGGTCTGCTGCCAAAACACTAGGCCACAGGGTATCCCAAACCTGCACGTAGCAACCTATCTGTTATAGTAAGTAAGCGTTGTTCATCCTCAGCTTAATCAAGCTATTGCATTTTAAATTGGTTTTTGTCTGTTTTAAATACACCAGCCCACATGGGCATCCCAAACCAGCACATGTCACCCTATCTGTTATACTAAATAAGCATTGTTCATCCTCAGCTAAATCAAGCTATTGCATTTTGAATTGGTTTTTGATCTGCTGCCAAAACACTAGGCCGCAGGGTATCCCAAACCAGCACATGGCACCCTATCTGTTATACTAAATAAGCGTTGTTCATCCTCAGCCTAATCAAGCTATTGCATTTTGAATTGGTTTTTGGTCTGCTGCCAAAACAGTAGGCCGCAGGGTATCCCAATCCTGCACATAGCAACCTATCTGTTATACTAAATAAGCGTTGTTCATCCTCAATCGAATCAAGGTATTGCATTTTGAATTGGTTTTTGATCTGCTGCCAAAACACTAGGCCGCAGGGTATCCCAATCCTGCACATAGCACCCTATCTGTTATAGTAAGTAAGCGTTGTTCATCCTCAGCTTAATCAAGCTATTGCATTTTGAATTGGTTTTTGTCTGGTTTAAATACACCAGCCCACATGGGCATCCCAAACCAGCACATGTCACCCTATCTGTTATACTAAATAAGCGTTGTTCATCCTCAGCTTAATCAAGCTATTGCATTTTTAATTGGTTTTTGTCCTGCTGTCAAAAAAACACCAGGCCGCAGGGTATCCCAAACCTGCATGTAGCACCCTATCTGTTATACTAAATAAGCTTTGTTCATCCTCAGCTTAATCAAGCTATTGCATTTTGATTTGGATTTTATCTGGTTCATCCTCAGCTAAATCAAGCTATTGCATTTTGAATTGGTTTTTGATCTGCTGCCAAAACACTAGGCCGCAGGGTATCCCAAACCAGCACATGGCACCCTATCTGTTATACTAAATAAGCGTTGTTCATCCTCAGCCTAATCAAGCTTTTGCATTTTGAATTGGTTTTTGGTCTGCTGCCAAAACACTAGGCCGCAGGGTATCCCAATCCTGCACGTAGCACCCTATCTGTTATACTAAATAAGCGTTTTTCATCCTCAGTTTAATCAAGCTATTACATTTTGAATTGGTTTTTGTCTGGTTTAAATACACCAGCCCACATGGGCATCCCAAACCAGCACATGTCACTCTATCTGTTATATTAAATAAGCGTTGTTCATCCTCAGCTTAATCAAGCTATTGCATTTTGAATTGGTTTTTGTCTGGTTTAAATACACCAGCCCACATGGGCATCCCAAACCAGCACATGTCACCCTATCTGTTATGCTAAATAAGCGTTGTTCATCCTCAGCTTAATCAAGCTATTGCATTTTGAATTGGTTTTTGGTCTTCTGCCAAAACACTAGGCCGCAGGGTATCCCAAACCTGCACGTAGCACCATATCTGTTATACTAAATAAGCGTTGTTCATCCTCAGCTTAATCAAGCTATTGCATTTTGAATTGGTTTTTGGTCTGCTGCCAAAACACTAGGCCGCAGTGTATCCCAAACCAGCACATGGCACCCTATCTGTTATACTAAATAAGCGTTGTTCATCCTCAGCTTAATCAAGCTATTGCATTTGGAATTGGTTTTTGGTCTGCTGCCAAAACACTAGTCCGCAGGGTATCCTAAACCTGCACGTAGCAACCTATCTGTTACAGTAAATAAGCGTTGTTCATCCTCAGCTTAATCAGGCTGTTGCATTTTGAATTGTTTTTTGGTCTGCTGCCAAAACACAAGGCCGCAAGGTATCCCAAACCTGCAAGTAGCACGCTATCTGTTATACTAAATAAGCATTGTTTATCCTCAGTTTAATCAACCTATTGCATTTTGAATTGGTTTTTGTCTGGTTTAAATACACCAGCCCACATGGGTATCCAAAACCAGCACATGTCACCCTATCTGTTATACTAAATAAGCGTTGTTCATCCTCAGCTTAATCAAGCTATTGCATTTTGAATTGGTTTTTGTCTGGTTTAAATACACCAGCCCACATGGGCATCCCAAACCAGCACATGTCACCCTATCTGTTATACTAAATAAGCATTGTTCATCCTCAGCTTAATCAAGCTATTGCATTTTGAATTGTTTTTTGCCTGGTTTAAATACACCAGCCCACATGGGCATCCTAAACCAGCACATGTCACCCTATCTGTTATACTAAATAAGCGTTGTTCATCCTCAGCTAAATCAAGCTATTGAATTTTGAATTGGTTTTTGGTCTGCTGCCAAAACACTAGGCCGCAGGGTATCCCAAACCAGCACATGGCACCCTATCTATTATACTAAATAAGCGTTGTTCATCCTCAGCTTAATCAAGCTTTTGCATTTTGAATTGGTTTTTGGTCTGCTGCCAAAACACTAAGCCGCAGGGTATCCCACACCTGCACGTAGCACCCTTTCTGTTATACTAAATAAGCGTTGTTCATCCTCAGCTTAATCAAGCTATTGCATTTTGAATTGGTTTTTGGTCTGCTGCCAAAACACTAGGCCGCAGGCTATCCCAAATCTGCACGTAGCACCCTATCTGTTATACTAAATAAGCGTTGTTCATCCTCAGCTTAATCAAGCTGTTGCATTTTGAATTGGTTTTTGGTCTGCTGCCAAAACACTAGGCCGCAGGCTATCCCAAATCTGCACGTAGCACCCTATCTGTTATACTAAATAAGCGTTGTTCATCCTCAGTTTAATCAAGCTATTACATTTTGAATTGGTTTTTGTCTGGTTTAAATACACCAGCCCACATGGGCATCCCAAACCAGCACATGTCACTCTATCTGTTATATTAAATAAGCGTTGTTCATCCTCAGCTTAATCAAGCTATTGCATTTTGAATTGGTTTTTGTCTGGTTTAAATACACCAGCCCACATGGGCATCCCAAACCAGCACATGTCACCCTATCTGTTATGCTAAATAAGCGTTGTTCATCCTCAGCTTAATCAAGCTATTGCATTTTGAATTGGTTTTTGTCTGGTTTAAATACACCAGCCAACACGGGCATCCCAAACCAGCACATGTCACTGTATCTGTTATATTAAATAAGCGTTGTTAATCCTCAGCTTAATCAAGAAAATTGCATTTTGAATTGGTTTTTGTCTGGTTTAAATACACCAGCCCACATGGGCATCCCAAACCAGCACATGTCACCCTATCTGTTATACTAAATAAGCGTTGTTCATCCTCAGCTTAATCAAGCTTTTGCATTTGGAATTGGTTTTTGGTCTGCTGCCAAAACACTAGGCCGTAGGGTATCCCAAAACTGCACGTAGCACCCTATCTGTTATACTAAATAAGCATTGTTCATCCTCAGCTTAATCAAGCTATTGCATTTGGAATTGGTTATTGGTCTGCTGCCAAAACACTAGGCCGCAGGCTATCCCAAATCTGCACATAGCAACCTATCTGTTATAGTAAATAAGCGTTGTTCATCCTCAGCTTAATCAAGCTATAGCATTTTGAATTGGTTTTTGGTCTGCTGCCAAAACACTAGGCCGCAGGGTATCGCAAACCTGCAAGTAGCACCTTATCTGTTATACTAAATAAGTGTTGTTTATCCTCAGTTTAATCAAGCTATTGCATTTTGAATTGTTTTTGTCTGGTTTAAATACACCAGCCCACATGGGTTTCCCAAACCAGCACATGTCACCCTATCTGTTATACTAAATAAGCATTGTTCATCCTCAGCTAAATCAAGCTATTGCATTTTGAATTGGTTTTTGATCTGCTGCCAAAACACTAGGCCGCATGGTATCCCAAACCAGCACATGGCACCCTATCTGTTATACTAAATAAGCGTTGTTCATCCTCAGCTTAATCAAGCTATTGCATTTTGAATTGGTTTTTGGTCTGCTGCCAAAACACTAGGCCGCAGGGTATCCCAAACCTGCACGTAGCACCCTATCTGTTATACTAAATAAGCGTTGTTCATCCTCAGCTTAATCAAGCTATTGCATTTTGAATTGGTTTTTTGTCTGCTGCCAAAACACTAGGCCGCAGGGTATCCCAAACCTGCATGTAGCACCCTATCTGTTATACTAAATAAGCGTTGTTCATCCTCAGCTTAATCAAGCTTTTGCATTTTGAATTGGTTTTTGGTCTGCTGCCAAAACACTAGGCCGCAGGGTATCCCAATCCTGCACGTAGCACCCTATCTGTTATACTAAATAAGCGTTGTTCATCCTCAGTTTAATCAAGCTATTACATTTTGAATTGGTTTTTGTCTGGTTTAAATACACCAGCCCACATGGGCATCCCAAACCAGCACATGTCACTCTATCTGTTATACTAAATAAGCGTTGTTCATCCTCAGCTTAATCAAGCTATTGCATTTTGAATTGGTTTTTGTCTGGTTTAAATACACCAGCCCACATGGGCATCCCAAACCAGCACATGTCACCCTATCTGTTATGCTAAATAAGCGTTGTTCATCCTCAGCTTAATCAAGCTATTGCATTTTGAATTGGTTTTTGGTCTTCTGCCAAAACACTAGGCCGCAGGGTATCCCAAACCTGCACGTAGCACCATATATGTTATACTAAATAAGCTTTGTTCATCCTCAGCTTAATCAAGCTATTGCATTTTGAATTGGTTTTTGGTCTGCTGCCAAAACACTAGGCCGCATGGTATCCCAAACCAGCACACGGCACCCTATCTGTTATACTAAACAAGCATTGTTCATCCTCAGCTTAATCAAGCTTTTGCATTTTGAATTGGTTTTTGGTCTGCTGCCAAAACACTAGGCCGCAGGGTATCCCAATCCTGCACGTAGCACCCTATCTGTTATACTAAATAAGCATTGTTCATCCTCAGCTTAATCAAGCTATTGCATTTGGAATTGGTTTTTGGTCTGCTGCCAAACACTAGGCCGCAGGCTATCCCAAATCTGCACGTGGCACCCTATCTGTTATACTAAGTAAGCGTTGTTCATCCTCAGCTTAATCAAGCTATTGCATTTTGAATTGGTTTTTGGTCTGCTGTCAAAACACTAGGCCGCATGGTATCCCAAACCAGCACATGTGACCCTATCTGTTATACTAAATAAGCATTGTTCATCCTCAGCTTAATCAAGCTTTTGCATTTTAAATTGGTTTTTGGTCTGCTGCCAAAACACTAGGCCGCAGGGTATCCCAATCCTGCACGTAGCACCCTATCTGTTATACTAAATAAGCGTTGTTCATCCTCAGCTTAATCAAGCTATTGCATTTTGAATTGGTTTTTGGTCTGCTGCCAAAACACTAGGCCGTAGGGTATCCCAAAACTGCACGTAGCACCCTATTTGTTATATTAAATAGGCGTTGTTCATCATCAGCTTAATCAAGCTATTGCATTTTGAATTGGTGTTTGGTCTGCTGCCAAAACACTAGGCCGCAGGGTATCCCAAACCTGCACGTAGCACCCTATCTGTTATACTAAATAAGCGTTGTTCATCCTCAGCTTAATCAAGCTATTGCATTTTGAATTGGTTTTTGGTCTGCTGCCAAAACACTAGGCCGCAGTGTATCCCAAACTAGCACATGGCACAATATCTGTTATACTAAATAAGCGTTGTTCATCCTCAGCTTAATCAAGCTATTGCATTTTGAATTGGTTTTTGGTCTGCTGCCAAAACACTAGGCCGCAGGGTATCCCAAAGCTGCAAGTAGCACCCTATCTGTTATACTAAATAAGCGTTGTTTATCCTCAGTTTAATCAAGCTATTGCATTTTGAATTGGTTTTTGTCTGGTTTAAATACATTAGCCCACATGGGCATCCCAAACCAGCACATGTCACCCTATCTGTTATACAATATAAGCGTTGTTCATCCTCAGCTTAATCAAGCTATTGCATTTTGAATTGGTTTTTGGTCTGCTGCCAAAAAACTAGGCCGCAGGGTATCCCAAACCTGCACGTAGCACCCTATCTGTTATACTAAATAAGCGTTATTCATCCTCAGCTTAATCAAGCTATTGCATTTGGAATTGGTTTTTGGCCTGCTGCCAAAACACTAGGCCGCAGGGTATCCCAAACCTGCACGTAGCAACCTATCTGTTATAGTAAATAAGCGTTGTTCATCCTCAGCTTAATCAAGCTGTTGTATTTTGAATTGGTTTTTGGTCTGCTGCCAAAACACTAGGCCGCAGGGTATCCCAAACCTGCAAGTAGCACCCTATCTGTTATACTAAATAAGCGTTGTTTATCCTCAGTTTTATCAAGCTATTGCATTTTGAATTGGTTTTTGTCTGGTTTAAATACACCATCCCACATGGGTATCCCAAACCAGCACATGTCACCCTATCTGTTATACTAAATAAGCGTTGTTCATCCTCAGCTTAAAGTGGACCAACATCCAGGGGTGATCGGCCCGGAAATCTATAAGATTCCCGGGCCGATCACCTCCCACCCCGCGGGACATCCGAGATCGGGATGTCCTGCGGGGTGAAACCCCCCAGAAACCCCAAAAAGATCTTACCTGATCCGCCGCCGCTTCCGCTGAGCCTCCCGCGCGCCCCTCCAGACGTGCGCGCGCCCGCGCCGGCCCTCTGTGAATGGCCGGTGGGGGCGCGCGCGCCGAAAGTGACGCGTGGGAGGTGGCAGCGGAAGCGGCTTGGACGTTCCTGTCCCCCGCCTGGACGTTGGCGGGGATTGGCTGCGGCGTTCACGTGGGAGCGTTGAGAGGTGAGTTTTTTGGGGTTTCTGGGGGGTTTCACACAGCGGGGCACCCCCGATCGGGGTGCCCCGCCGAAGTGGACCAAAACCCAGGATAGTCAAAATCCTGGGTGTTGGTTGATATTGCAGTTTGAATTGGTTTTTGTCTGATTTAAATACACCAGCCCACATGGGTATCCCAAACCAGCACATGTCACCCTATCTGTTATACTAAATAAGCGTTGTTCATCCTCAGCTTAATCAAGCTATTGCATTTTGAATTGGTTTTTGTCTGGTTTAAATACACCAGCCCACATGGGCATCCTAAACCAGCACATGTCACCCTATCTGTTATACTAAATAAGCATTGTTCATCCTCAGCTAAATCAAGCTATTGCATTTTGAATTGGTTTTTGATCTGCTGCCAAAACACTAGGCTGCAGGGTATCCCAAATCAGCACATGGCACCCTATCTGTTATACTAAATAAGCGTTGTTCATCCTCAGCTTAATCAAGCTTTTGCATTTTGAATTGGTTTTTGGTCTGCTGCCAAAACACTAGGCCGCAGGGTATCCCAATCCTGCACGTAGCACCCTATCTGTTATACTAAATAAGCGTTGTTCATCCTCAGCTTAATCAAGCTATTGCATTTTGAATTGGTTTTGGGTCTGCTGCCAAAACACTAGGCCGCAGGGCATCCCACACCTGCATGTAGCACCCTATCTGTTATACTAAATAAGCGTTGTTCGTAAACATAAAAATCATTGCAGGAGGTTTAATTCTTGTGAAAATTGTAGGAAACCCATGAGTGAAGTAAACCTAGATTACTTAACTGAAGTTGAGAAACCTAAAGTTTTTCCAGTTATTTCCCAGGTAACTACAGGTCCAAAGATTGAGGGTCAACGTGATCCCCCCCCCAATCTACCACCACTTGGTATAAGCCCTGGTCCCCGATAGAGCAGTTTAACATTGCTCATAATAACCTCCCAGATCCTATGAAAAACCCTGGTGGCTTTGTTTGCACTTTAAGTACCCTCCGCGTCACACATTCTGCCACATGGAGTGATCTGGCAGGATTAATTGTAGCCAAGGGTGGTGTAAGCTTGTTAAATGGTATTCTTTCCAAAGCTACAGACCACCAGAGATTAAGCGCACGTCCCGATCTTTCTAGGACTGCTGAATCTGGTGAAGCTTTAGAAGCTATCCTAGATACTTGGAAGGGAGAAATGTTTGAAACTGGCTGCGCCAGTCTAGCAAATCTTACACAAGAAAAGAGGGAAAGCTCGTCTGAATGGTGGTCTAGGGTTCAAAGTATAGCACTGGATCAAGGATATAATCCTGAAAATAAAAGAGATATTAAACTCATGAAAGATTGCTTTTGACGAGGGTCTGTTAGTTGAACTCAGAATTCCTCTATTCATCTCACGCCCAGATGCTATTACCATGGATATAGCCGCACTACTCTCTGTGCTTCGGGGCGTGGAGGAATTAGAGAATTCAAAACGGGAGGGTAAAGTGCGAGTGCATGTCGTTAAACCTAAAAAAAAAGGAAACTCGCGTTTTAACCAACAGCGCGCTGGAAAAACATTGTTTGTTATAAATGTCAGAGCAAAGGTCACATTGCCAAGAATTGCCCTAACCAAGCTTCAACTAAACAAGATGATTATGACCACAATGTAGAACCTACATCTGTTCACGTACCTCTGCAAAACGAGATTAGGAAACTGGCAGCCCTCCTCCTGTGGAATCCACCGATTTTTTTCCCCGTCCAGGTCCCAGCTGCAAATGGCCCTCAAGCTATGGTGGATGTAACCCTTAGTGACGGAACATCCTTGCGCTGTCTGGTGGATTCTGGGGCTAGCCGTACAGTGCTCAGAGCTGACGAACTGGACAGTTCTTTAGCTTCGAGCTCTGTAATTACAGGAGTAGGTTTAGAGGGTTCAGATACTGCTTACTTACTTGGACTTTTTGCTCAGGACTACCTTAGCCTGGTGGTTTGATTGGTCCTTTTAAGGTTAGGCAGCTTTAGGCCCGCTTTAGTTGTTGACGCTACATTATTGCACATGAGAATTGTTGGTATAGCTAAAAGGTACTATATCTGAGTTTAGGTGTGCTTTATTTATTTTTGTCAGTAGTTTTTATAGATGTGTATGTTCATATAATAAAGTGAATGGATATATTTTATATTTAATATGTATGATACAATGCTGGTAAGGCTAACTCACCTTATCGAACCCCGGACAATATTAGACATTTAAGGATTGGGTAGACTACCCCGCTGTTATTCTAGTTTCTATGGAGCATTTTAGTTTAAGTATTTTAGTCTCTATGGAGCATTTTAGTCTAGCGCTGATAGGGGTTAATATCCCCGCCGTCATTTTAGCTTTTTTTGAGCAATTTGATCCAGCACGGATAGGGTTTAATATCCCTGCTGTGATTCTAACCTCTATGCAATTGTCTGATGCAGAGCAGAGAGGGGTTAATCTCCCATTCAAAACATATTGACATATGGAGCTCCATTAGACCTGCATGGGGCACATAGCCCCGCCCGGACAGGGCGGTGAATGCTATGACACGCACCGCTCTGATTGGAGGATGGTAAGGAGGCTGATTAGTCCCACCCCTAGTTGTATGATTTAAACAAGATTCACCGCCGCGCTGGCTCACTTAGTAAAAGTCGCAGCGAGCGACGAAACGCGTTAGTGGAGCCGGCGGTATTGAATACTCTCCCCTTTGAAGGACCGGGGATCGAGCAGCGTGAGTTTGCCATACTGGATTATTTAAGCGCTTGTTTTAAAATATTTTTATTGTGAGTGTACACCTGGCCGTTCATTAAAGTTCCATTGTTTTTAGCGGGTTTCACTATGTTATTTCCTTTCTCTTTACATGGAATCTATGTGGAGTACAATCATTGCCCTTAAAGGGGGTATTGTTTCTGTGATTCCTTGAGAGGGAGCGACATCTGAGCCATCCATTATATCCAATGCGTATCAAAGCCATATTTCTGGTAAGAGCATATTAGTGGTGGTGGGATCACATTAAGGCTGAATTTCTTGTGGATCACCTTATCACTTTAAAGAGGATTTGAACTTCTGCATGCCAGTGGAGTACCGCTTAAATTGGAAACATTGGTCAAAGATTGATGTGTATATTATGTAAAGAGGACATATTTATTCTTATTTTGGAGTCACTTTAAAGCGGACTTAGATTCTTGTTCCTATTGCTCTGTGCTGGTTGTTATCAGATACTGCTTTGCTTGAAAATAAGCCCTGTGGTTTTCTACTTTCAAATTGTCCTGAAGTATGGGGTAAATTTCTGATCTCAAATACTGTGCCTGTCAACTTATTAGGAGTGGATGTTTTGTCTGCATTGGGGCTCATGCTTGATTTTTCACAAGGGGAGGCACGCTTACTCAATCCACATGACGAAATGTCTGTGTGTTATGTCTTTGCTGTGACTCATTTGCTGTAACGTGACAAGCCAGCTGTTTGTGCCAGTGCTGACAGTGAAATCCCTTTTCATCTGATCAACCCAGCCTTTTGGGCTCAAGATGCTTCAGATGTTGGTAGAATGCCTGTGCCGCCTGCTATAATTAAGGTACACCCAGGTACTCAACCTGTCTGTCTCCGACAGTACCCGCTTAGCACTGCAGAAATGGAAGGTTTAGATGAACAAATTAAGATGTTTCTCAAAATGGGAGTTTTGAAAGAGGGATCATCTCCTTACTGCACACCACTGTTCCCTGTGAAGTGAAAAACTCCTAAAGGTGAAAACAGCGTTACAGACTTGTCCATGATCTCAGAGCTATAAACGCAATTACGGTTTGTGACGCACCCTTGGTGCCCAACCCCCACACCTTACTTTCGGACATACCTGCACAGAGTGAATACTATAGCGTCCTGGATTAATGTAACGCATTTCATAGTGTTCCTTTAGCTCCTGAGAGTCAGCCCCTGTATAGCTTCAGACATTGCCAGAAGTCCTATCAATGGTGTACTTTACCCCAGGGGGCAAGTCAGTCACCGTCCCTGTTCAATCAAGGTTTACATTCTGTACTTGAAGGATGGTCTCCCATTCATAAATCTACTCATTTAATTCAATATGTGGATGACCTGTTGGTTTCGTCTACAAGTAAACAACATTGTATTGATGACACGGTGTCCCTGTTAAATTTCCTAGCAGAGAATGGTTGCAAAGGGATCGTGGAGAAATTACAGTTTAGTTCCTTTAGAAATACAATGACCCAAGAACACTACCATTGGTTAACAAAACATTTGTCTGCCAATCGAATCCAGAGTATTATTGACATGCCAACACCTAAAAGTTTAAAGCAACTTTGTACTTTTCTGGGCTTGGTAGGTTACTGCAGCGAATGGATCTTGGGGGCGTCCTCCCTCATGGCTCCATTATATGCAGTAATCTCTGAGCACAATAAAGCTGCAAGGAAGCCTTTTGTGCTTTCTGATGAGGAAGATAAGTGTTTCCTATCACTTAAACAGGCTATTGTGTCTGCTCCGGCATTAGGGCTGCCGGACTATGAAAAAATGTTCTTCCTGTTTACACATGAAACTGACGGCCATGCTCAAGGTGTACTAACATAGCGACACGGACACAAATTCCGTCCGCTTGCCTTTTACTCTGTTCAGACTGACAATGTAATTATGGGTGCACCTACTTGTGTGAGAGCAGTTGCCGCTGCTGCTCTTTTAGTCTCTAAAGCCACTGATATTGTTCTAGATCACCCATTGACTGTGTTTTGTCCACATTCAGTGTCTGAAATCTTACATCAGGCACAAACCAAACACCTGTCAGCAGCACACCTAACTAAATATGAGGTGGCCCTTCTCTCTCCCTCTCATATTACTCTAAAGCGTTGCAATGTCCTTAACCCTGCTACTCTCCTTCCCCTCAGTTTCAAAGGGGAGGAATTTGAAGAGACAGACACATTTGATGATGTTGAAACTTTGGATCAGGAGGCTCATGATTGTTTGGAATTAATGTCAATAGAAACAAGGGGCCTTGAAAATTGTGACAGACCCAATTGATAATGCTGACTTTGACTTTGATGGTTCCAGATATGCAGTGGATGGAAAATTTTATACTGGATTCGCTGTAGTAACCTTATCTGATGTGATTTTACAGAGTTCTTTGCCACCATCACGGTCCGCTCAGGAAGCTTAACTAATTGCTCTGACAGAGGCATGTAAGTTGGCAAAAGGTAAAAGGGCAAATATAAGAACTGATTCACGATATGCATGGGGAATAGCGCACAATTTCTCCCCAATTTGGCATAACAGAGACTTTACTGGGTCCTCGGGTAAACCAGTTAAAAACATGGATTGTGTCATGGAGCTAATTGCAGCTTTACAGCTTCCTCAGAAAGTAGCAGTCATTAAAGTAGCAGCACATACTCGTGGGGACAGCCTAGATGCCAAGGGAAACCAGAGGGCTGATGAGGCAGCCAAGGCTGCTGCACTCATACCCCTGGGACAGCCGAAGATACTGGTTGCCATACCCGAGGACAAGAGGGCCCCCTGTGGAGTCGATCTCTCTCTGCTTATTCTTTTACAGAAACAATGTCCAGAAGCAGAAAAAGAGGAATGGAAGAAGAAAGGTGCTGCTATGCGAGACGACGGACTGTGGATAAGTGGTAACAAATATTGTCTGCCTAGATCATTGTACCCCATGATGACACATTTGGCTCATGGTCCCACACATAAATCCAAGGAGAATATGCACAACATAGTCTCTGCACACTGATTGGCCCCAGGATTCAATACTGCTGCTGTGAGGTTTGTAGCTGCTTGCCTGGTTTGTTCCTTACACAACCCAGGGAAGACAGTTAAGACCCGACAATTCGGAACCTGCCCAGACCTGACTAACATTCCAACATCTGCAGATTGATTACATTCAGCTGCCCAAGGTGGGACAATATGAATATGTGCTGGTGTGCATTGATCTCTTTTCAGGGTGGCCTGAAGCGTGGCCTGTTACGAAAGCAACGGCGAAAAATACTGCAAAGAAAATTTTGAATGAGGTAGTATGCAGGTTTGGATTATTTCAGACCCTCAGTTCAGGCTTCACAGGTGAAGTAATGAAAGAAACAATGAAAGCCTTAGGGATAAAGCAGGCCTTTCATACCCCTTACCATCCACAAAGTAGTGGAAAGGTAGAAAGACTCAATGGTACCTTAAAGTTAAAAATTCAGAAAATTAGGGCCGAAACAGGTAAACCCTGGACAGACTGTTTACCCATTGCCCTCTACTCAGTAAGAACCACCCCCAACAGAAAAACAAGACTGTCACCCTACGAAGTTCTCTTTGGCAGTGCCCCTAAAACGGGTCTATACCTACCCCAGCAGGCCCAACTGTTACACTCTGACCTGACTGGTTATGTAGCTGCTTTGCATAATTGTCTAACTGAAACTCATAAACGTGTGTTTGCCTCAATTCCAGACCCTGATAAGTGTACAGGAGTTCATTCATTGGAGCCGGCTGACTGGGTGGTCATAAAGAAACACACTCGTAAATCTTTGGAGCCAAGGTTCGAGGGTCCGTACCAAGTACAGTTGGTTACCCACACTTCAGTCAAGGTGGATGGTAAAGAAAACTGGGTACACGCCAGCCACTGTAAAAAGGTCCAAGAACCAGCGACAGAATGAAGTCTTCTTTTTCATTGCTCATCAATTGCTTTTGGACTTTTGCTCTTGTGTATGCAGACATTTCTCAGCAAAATAGTGTTATGAGTATGCATTTGCAGGCTGCTAAGATTTCAAATGTTTCAGATTGTTGGGTCTGTAGTGCCAAGTATCTCCAGTCTTCTGGAATCCCCTGGGAGGCAATCCCACTGGAACCACATGATTTCAACCAGATTGCCCAAATAGTTACTTCAAAACAAGTTTCCTTGTCAGGGAAGGTTGCTGCAAATTTTCTGATAGTGTTAACTGCACCTGTGTCCCCAGGTTTGTGCATCAACATTTCCCGACCAGGACATGAGATATTGGGAAATTCAGATTGTACCCATGCTCACACTAACCTCACTGTTACTGGAGGTAGTATATATAATGTCACTGTAAATGAAACTCGTATAAAAGACATGCAAGATAGCGGAAATATAATGCTTAATGCTTCTGTGCAGATGACAGTATTGGTCACTGCTGCTTTTCAAAACTTTTCAGTAATGTTGCAAAGCGGTTACTATTTCATTTGTGGCTACAAGGCTTTTGCATGGATCCCCATCCGTGGACAAGGAACCTGTTATGTAGAGTGACACCAGCTATTAAACTGTATAATGGCGGTGTAGAAGCAAAGGTGGAACCTGAGGTAAGGTTAGGGTTTAAAAGAGAAATATTCCCTGTAGATGACAAAAACAGGTTCAAAAGAGAAATATTCTCTGTGGAAGACAAAATCTGGAGTTTTCTCCCGGGATGGACAGGATGGGGGATGGAAATGATGAATAGGCTGAATAATTTCTGTAGCTTGATAGTTAGCATGATTAATAATACATTAGAAGCTGTAGAGTTGGGAAACTTAGAACTAAGGCAAGTTAGAAAGATGGTTCTGCAGGAAAAAAATAGTTTTAGATTATCTTTTGGCAAGTCAAGGAGGTTATGTGCTTTTATCGGAGAGGACTGTTGCACCTGGGTAGTAGATACAGAAAATCATGTCCAAGCACATGTAGACAAGGTTAAGGATTTGCAGCAGAAGGCCAGAGCTTTTAGCAAGGACGGTTGGAACCCCTTTATAGGAATGAGTGGGTTCTTTGCCAATGTAGGGAACTGGTTCTATGGAATTCTGAAATCAATAGGTATGTATATACTAATGGCCCTAACTCTTGTAGTTTGTGTTTATTTGTTTGGTAAACTAGCCATACTTGTGACTGAGAAAATGATCAGAATTGGGACCAGCCCTCGCCCTCCTAATGGTATGTCTAGGGAGTCAGGCAATGGTACTAACAGATCCACCATTTATGCAGCCTTAGAAGGATTGGAAGATCAAGACAATGGTGAATATGTGGTAATACTGGAAAATGAATTACCTAATGTTCCCACCGTCCCCATAGTACAGCAACCACTGCCTGTGTACATCCCAATGTTGTCCAGAGTGCCTCCTTTGACCCCAGTTGAGGAGGAATGACAGACGGCAACTCTATCTGGACTAATGAGGCTAAAGCCTACCTTAGGCTGGGAAGACGTCACCTAGTCCTCCTCTAGGTCTGATTTTAGGCCTGAGTGAGAAGTACTCTACAAGAACAAACCAAAGGAGGAAGGCTGGATTAATGGATGCTCAATATGGAACAAGAGGAGGAAATTGTTAGAGTGAAGAGTAATTCTTTAAGATCTTGGTATTTCCCTTGGCATGGAATTATTCTCTGTTCTTCCACTGTTGTTCCATGTTTCGCATCCAGACATCACAAGACAGGAACCAGATAGGTTCCGTTAAGTTCTCCTTTATGTACCAAGTTATAAATTATAATTCCTAAAACTTAAACCTTGTTCCCCAAATTGTAACCACACAATAAGTCACCCTGTCCTGAGGTTTAACACTTAGCCTGGCCTTCTGACCTTTTTTCCAGTTATACTGCGCATGCTTCAAAGTTGTAACCCTTGCAGTACTGTTCTGATACTAACCAATTATGGATGTATATCCGGCCTTTTAGTTTGATTTCATTGGATAATTGATAGACCACCTAATGGCGTATGATTGGTTGTTTTTACTTCTCTTTTACTGATTGTATTTGCATAACACTATATCTACCTTGGCCACGTGGCCAAATAAATCATCACGCTGCTGCTACAGAATTGTCGTCTGTGGTTCTTGTGTGATCATCCTGATCAGGATTTGAATAGCAAGTGATTCCCACAGGGCTGTGATCCCTGAAACCCTATTATTGAATTAAGATAGAAAGGTATACTCTATCAAATGAATTATTTGGTTTCACAGAATTGCCCTAAAAAAGAATAAAAAAGCAAAATCAAAGCCACATTTTCCTTAAAAACAATTTGTAAACAAGAAAAAACAAGTTAAATCTGAAAAAGCAACATGCATAGGTACCTCAAACATGCATAGGTACTGTCAAGTTGCCAAACACCCCAAAGTAAAGCATGTGCGTAACGGTAATTGTACTTGAAAGTTTCAGCTCTACAAACTTCGCACCTTGCGCTTTTTCAACCAAAACAACCCATTACATGAGCTTTCTAGGCGTACCCAGCTTATTGTAGTGGCTTCATCTTTCTGGAAGTGATCCCTCAAAGAATTTTTTGGTTTGCAGAGGGTTTACCTAAAAACCGCTCCCGGTCTGACAGTTGTCAGATACAGGGATCACCCTCTCCAGAGATTGCCACATCTGTCATCGAGATCGGCAAGGGACAGTGAAGCTGAAAATTGGAGGTGAGTAAAGAAAAAAACATTTATTAATAAAGTAATTTCCACTATGTGTAGTGTATTTTTTTACATTTAACCCTTTGTGAACTGGTAAGGGATCCATGAGACCCCTACATCAGTTCACAAGACTTAAATGCAGCTAGAAGTTCACAAGGCTCTGGGTCTGGCAAGTCACCTGTGGCTAGTAGGTGGCTTGCTACTAACCCCTAGCTGCCACCTCAAAGCCTGGGGGGGCAGAAGAACGCGGGACCATTAGGCTTTGCGGGTTTTTAGCCAGCAGGGCAGGGGGCCACCAAAGCTGGCCCCTGCACCCTGTTTTTCAAGCCCACATAGCTGGTCCCTGGACTAGTTATGCTGGGTAGGGGGGCCTCATGCCATTTTTGGGGGCTTTTAAAGGGTTTTTAACCCTTAAAATGCCAAAAAAATGGGGAGATGGGACCCTATGCCATTTTTTTTTATTAACCCTGTGTTACCTGTCACCCAGCAGGTATAAAAGGCTTCCAGCAGCAGCAGGAGAACAGAAGCCAAAGTGATCAGTAAGGGACACAGTGTGTCAGGATGGATGGGAGGTAAGTATTAAAAAAATATATTTATAGCTGTGTCTGTGTTTCTTTTTTACATTTAACCCTTTGTAAACTGAAAAGGGATCTATGGTACCCCTACACCAGTTTACAAGACTTAACTGCAGCTAGCAGGTGACTTGCCATTAACCCCCAGCCTTCCCATTATCCGCCTCCCCAAAGCCCGGGGGGGCAGAGGGGTCATTTAGTCTGTGTCAGACTTGTAGCCGGCAGGGTGGGGGGTCACTGAGACTGGCTCCTGCGCCATGTTCTACAAGCCCCCATAGTTGTTCCCTGGGCCGTTTAAGCTGGGTAGAGGGGAAATTCCTGTAAAAATCACAGGTAAACTGTTAGATACAAGCGGTTACCTGTCTGCACTCTTCACAGCATCCAAACATCATTGCAGTTAAAGGTTAACTCAGAGGTTCTGTCTTGCTCACTAGGCCAGCCCTGGCCTTCCAGCCTCCCATTTGTCAGTAGTCACATAAAGCTGTCCAGGCTACAGCACACACTGCCTGTGATAGCGTGTGGTGTGTTACTCTACTTGTTTATTCACTGCTGACCTGATTAGTCTTCTTTGCATCCCGAGTACGTTTTTGCCTGACCTTTTGGATACTGCAACTTTCTCTCTCCGATTTATGGCTTCGACCTTTGGCTTTCCCTGGACGTTGACATTGGACTACTCCTTCTGTCAAGACACTGGTAGGACTGATAATCTGTTGCAGACCCAGCTATCTCTGACTTCCCTTGTGTATTCTTTTGCCCTGTTGTACATCAGCCTTTGTGGCCTCAGGTGCCATCCCTTGCACCCTTAAGTCCTGGTGGCAACCATGTTCAGGCAGGTGTGTAATGTCTCCTGGCAAACGGGGGCTTGTCCATAGCTGTTAGATTGGGGGTTGGCATCTGAATATAGGCTGGTGATCAGCTGGGCATTACATAAACATAGAGACAAATGGAGAAAAATGACCTGTCAACAGAGGGGAACAAAATCTCAAGTAGGCTGGCAGGTAAAATGGTTAAAAGTACGTATGCATTTTGGGTATTGTTCTCCTTGGGGGACCTTGCACTTTCAGATTTAGGATGTTTTACTGTTTGCATATTGATATTTTAGGAGATTGTGTTTTTATTCATTTTTTTTGGTAAACCCTGTGCAACCAAAGAATTCTTCGAGGGATCACTTCCAGAAAGCCACTACAATAAGATGGGTACACCAAGAAAGCCTTTGTGTACTTTTTGGAAACATATGGTTTGTGGGAGGTGTTCCAAATGTAAAGGGCTGTTACTTTGGGGTGTTTGGCAATTCTTCCCTTGACAGTACCTATGCATGTTGGGTATTGTTCTGTTCGGGGGACCTTGCATTTTCAATTTGTTTTTTATTGTTTTTTAAGGAAAATGTGGCTTTGATTATGCTTTTTTATTTTTTTTTTAGGGAAACCCTTTGAAACCAAAGAACTAATATAGGGATTACTTCCAGAAAACGATGTCCACATCAACAAGCCTGGTACGCCTAGAAAGCTTCAGGTGTGTACTTCCAGAGAATATATGGTTTGTGGGGGGGTATTTTAAATGGTGTGCATGATGTGCATAGCAGTTGTATTGTATCTGAAAATCTCCTAAAGCACTCTTTCAGTTTGGGGGAGTCTTCTGGACAGGAAAGAGTGTCTACCAATACATATGTGGCACTTAGCAAATGACAAATAAGCCCTTTTATGTTAAAGCCCAGACTCTGCTGAAACGAACTATATATAATTTTCTCAGGAAATCCCTTCAAAAATCACAGTTGAACATATGTAACGCAAAAAAGTGAAAAATGGTCTGGCAACAGAGGGTGACAAAAACAGAGGCTGGTAGTTAAAGGGTTAAAATATTAAACCTTTCTTTTCATAACCCTGCGACAATACAACAAGCTGATGCTTTCACCTATCCTGTTTGCCATTGAGTGTCTGTCTGCTGAAATACCATCTTGTCATCTCCTCTCCTCTCCTCATGCTTCGGTCCTATTAACCCTTATACTCGGCTACCATACTTGGGTGCTGTGACATTGCCTGAGATAATTTGACACCGTTCTTTGGATAACAATTTAGGAATGACCCCAATAACTGCGATTACACCTGCACCCACCACCACAGCCCCTCTATTCACTTGAGTGCCGAAGTTTGCATACACATTGATATGGTCTGCCAAAGGCCTTTTACAGAGAGTGAGTAACCACCATACATGTTAAGATTGCCCAGCAAAGACCTGTTATCTGAGACTGGGAAACCACCATACTGTACATGTTAAGAGAGAGGGTGAGGATCATACACAGTATTTTCAGATTGCCAACCAAGGGGCAGAGGAAGCACCATATATGTTAAAATTGTCTGCCAAGGGCCTATATACAGAGGGTGAAAAAACACCATGCATGTTAAGATTGTCCACCAAGGGCCTTTTAACAAATGATACATATACCATAAAGCGGGCCAGCAGTCAAAAATGGCTTAAAGTGGACCAAAACCCCCTGAACTTTTGAAATGTATTTGGTCAAAGCCCCTGTCGATACTCCTTTCTTCTAGGGTATAGAACTAGAAAATACAATTCTGTGATTACTCACCTGAAGAATTGGTATTATGAGTATACAGTACGTCCTGCTCCAAATCTAATACTTACAGTTGGGATATACTCCGCCAGATGGCTCTGGACTGCAGAGACATCGAAAATAGGCTCCTCCCGGCCCCTCAAATACCCAGAGACCTCCCACAAATCTCCAGCATTGAAAAGCAGTTAAGGAGAAGCCGGGAGAATTAAACAATCCAAACTATCAACTATAACAATGATAACAATCACCATACAGGGGATCCAAGAAAATGCAAACCCAGGGTGGGTTGGAGCAGGACGTACTGTATACTAATAATACCAATTCTACAGGTGAGTAATCACAGAATTGTATTATTCTTAGTATACAGTACGTCCTGCTCCAAATCTAATACTTACAGTTGGGACATCCAATAGCAGTGTCCATAAAGTAGGGTGGGATCCCCAAGCAAAATCATCAACAGGCAGTTTAAATCACTGCCGCCTGCAGAACCTTTCGGCCAAAAACAGCGTCAGCTGAGGCCCTAACATCAACCTTGTAAAACTTTGAAAAGGTATGAACAGAAGACCAAGTAGCAGCCTTGCAAACTTGTTCAGCAGAAGCCTGGTGCTGAAAAGCCCAAGAGGCACCAATAGCACGAGTGGAATGAGCAGTAAGGCGGAAGGGAGGATACTTCCCCTTAGCAGAGTAGGCCTGAATCACAGCCTGACGAATCCACTTGCTGATAGTAGACTTGGCAGGAGCCAAACCCTTCCTAGGACCAGAAGGGACCACAAAAAGAGCATCAGTTTTCCTGAAGGTGCAGTAGCCACCAGATAGTACTTCAGACACCTAACCACATCCAAAGAGTGCAAAACTCTCTCCTTAGCATTGCTAGGATTAGGGCACAAAGAAGGAAGAACAATATCCTGATTCAAATGAAAGGCAGACACTACCTCAGGCAGAAAATCAGGTTTGAAACGAAACACCACCTTGTCCTGGTGCCTCTCATAGTAGGGGGGCTGAATGGACAGCGCCACCAACTCAGACACACGCCTGACAGAAGTGATAGCCACCAGAAACACAACCTTGAGCGTAAGAATGGCCAAGGCAGCATCCTGCACAGGTTCAAAGGGAGCACCCTGCAATCCCAAACAGGCACCATAGGTTTTCGTGGGGGACGCACATGAGTGACCCCCTGGAAAAAAGTCCTGATCAGAGGGTGCTGAGCAAAGGACTTCTGGAAAAAAAATTGCCAGGGCAGAAACCTGACCCTTCAGAGTACTGAGTTGGAGCCCCATCTCCAACCCGTGCTGCAGGAACTCCAGAATCCTGGGAATAGAGAACACATGACAGGGAAGAGACTGAGACTCACACCAGTCAATGTAGGCACACCAAACCCTGTAATAAATGGAAGAGGAAGACTTCTTCCTAGCTATAATGAAAGTATCCACAAATGAGGAAGACAACCCCTTCTCCATCAAGATGGAGGTTTCAGCAGCCAAGCCGTCAAAGCCAGAGTTTGTAAATTGGGATGGCGTAGTGAGCCCTGAGTGATCAGATTTGGCACCAAGGGCAGAGCGTACTGATCTACTGCCAGCTGTACCACGTCTGCGAACCACACTCTTCTTGGCCACCTGGGGGCCACCAGAATTGCTGGCACTCCTTCCAGAGCAATCTTGCGCAGAACCCTGCCCAGCAGGGGAATTGGGGGGTAGACATACAGGAACTGAAAGTCCTTCCATGACATTGCTAGTGCATCCGAGGTCAGGGCCAGAGGATCCCTGGACAGAGAGACAAAAGCTGGAAGCTTGTGATTGTGGCGGGACGCAAACAGATCCACATCTGGTTGGCCCCAACGGTGACACAGAGATTGAAACACCCTGCTGCATAGGGACCATTCTCCCTGGCGAGAGGTCCCCCTGCTCAGAGAGTCCGCCAGGTGATTTTCCAGCCCCGGGATGTACACAGCTGAAATGCAGGGGACATTGGCCTCCGCCCAAGTCAGGATCAGAGACGCTTCCTGGAGGGCCCCCTTGCTCCGGGTCCCTCCCTGATGATTGATGTAGGCAACTGCCGTCTGGTTGTCCGAGCGCACCTGAACAGGCAGGCCCTGAAGATGAGTAGTCAAGCGAGCCAGAAATAACCTGATCGCTCTCAGCTCCAAGACATTGATAGGTGTGTGGGCCTCCTGAGGGCCCCACCTCCCCTGGAACCGCAGGGACTTCCAGAAACCCCCCCAACCTGACAGACTGGCATCCGTGGTGACCGTCTCCCAGGAAGGGGCAAGAAAGGATCTGCCCCCCAACAGGTTCCTTGAGTTCATCCACCACAAGAGGGACCTCCTGACCAGACCCTGTCCAGGCACACTGGGTCCTTGTCCCACACAGACAATAGGTGAAGTTGCAGAGGCCTCAAGTGGAACTGAGCATAAGGGACCGCTTCGAAGCACGCCACCATCAGGCCCACCAGCTGCATCCCCTGCCTGATGGAGGGATGGGGACAAGCTAGGAGGGACTGAGCCTGTGCAATCAGACTGTCCACCTTCTGCTGAGGAAGGAAGATCCTTACCTGAACTGTATCCAGATTCATTCCTAGAAATGGGGTTACCAAGGAAGGGGACAGTGAGGACTTGGGGTGGTTGATCACCCATCCAAATGACTCCAAAGTGGACACCACCAGCTGAGTATCCAACTCTGTCTGATGTAGAGACTGGGAAGTGATGAGGATGTCGTCCAGATAGGGAAGCACGCGGATGTCCTGACATCTGAGCAGAGACATCACGCCAGCCAGCACCTTGGTGAACACCCTGGGAGCTAAAGTGAGGCCGAAGGGCAAGGCCACAAATTGGTAGTGTTGATCCATCAGAGCGAACCTGAGGAACCTTTGATGACCTGGGAACACAGGAATATGAAGGTAAGCATCTTTGATGTCCACAGAAGTCATGAAATCCCCTTGGCGCAGGGAACTGATGGCAGAGTGCAGAGTCTCCATGCGAAAGCGCCTGCCCCTGACAAACTTGTTGACAATCTTTAAGTCCAGGATGGGCCTGACAGAACCATCCTTTTTGGGTACTGTGAATAGGTTGGAATAAAAGCCCTTGCCTTTTTCTCTTAAAGGGACCTGGCAGATGACCCCCAGCTCCAGGAGGCCTTGCACTGCTTGCACTAGCTCCTGAGCTAACACAGGGACCTGAGGAATCCGGGATCTGATGAATCTTGGAGGGGGATCGGCAGCAAACTCCAACTTGTAACCGAAGGACACTACCTCCTGAATCCACCGGTCTGAGACATGAAGCCTCCAGACGTGAGCGAAGTGCTGCAGCCGTCCCCCCACCCAGATGGGTGAGGGCGCCCCATCATGCCTGAGGGGGCTTGGGAGAGGATTTAGCTTTGGGACCCCAGGAGGAGCCAGGACGTCCACGTCCTCTGCCTCTACCCCAGAAATCTCCCCGGGCCCCAGGGAAAGAAACCCCCCTTCCCTGTCTTGCACTACGGTAAGGGGAGGAGAAGGAACCCTGACCTCGAAAGGGCCAAGGTTGCCGCCTGCGCTGGGGTAACCTGCCTCCCTTAGCAAAAAGGTCCAGGCGGTCTCCAAACAGACGCAGACCTTTAAAGGGAAACCCAGTGAGGGCCTTCTTGGCAGCGTTGTCAGCAGCCCACTGGCGCAGCCAAACCGAGCGGCGTATAGCCACCACGAGGGCAGAAGTTCTGGCACACATTCTGATGGTGTCATCCAATGCTGATAGGACAAAATTTACATAAACATCACAACTGGAGAGTGCATTAAACACCTCACAAGGCAAATCATCAGGGGCACTATCAAGCATATTTCTGATAAGGGTTCTAGTGGCCACAGCAGTAATGGCAGAGGCACAGACCGGGCGCAGCGCTGTCCCCGCACATGCAAAGGCGTGGGATGCCAGCTGATCAATACGCCGGTCTTCGGCATCCCGCAGGGTAGTAGAATCAGGGGAATGCATGACAGAGGTGTTAGATAGCCCTAGGATTGGGGCATCTACCTCGGGGGGGATGACCAACATTTAACCACCTCAGCAGGAAAGGGATACTTCCTATCCCAACTCTTTGGAACCCCGGGAAGTTTACTGGGGCGCTCCCATTCCTTGGGCACAAGGTTATGGAAATGTGACTGCTCTGGAAATTCCAAACGTGATCTTGCTGTATGGAAAAGCTCCCCTCTTTGCCTGGGAGCCTCAACAGGGAGAGAGATAGACAGAACCTCAAAAATCTGGGTCAACAATCTGTCAGTGTCATCCGGGGCCCAGGGGTCAGAGCCAGAATCGTCATGACCCCTTGGTCTCTGATCAGATGAGCCTAAATCAGAAAAGAGCTCCCCTTCATCAGACGGGGTATAGCCACACAGATTCCAAAACTCCTCAGTTCCCATAGGGAAAACAGTAACATTAGGCGTCAAGTGCCGCTTCTTAGCAGGGGCCTTACGTGCTAAAGACTTCGCAATAATCTGTTCAACAGTAGCCAGTCTAGAAGACACATCAGGCTGAGAATCCCCACTAGTATGCAACTCAGCAGGAGTGAGATTTAAGCTTGGGGAGTAGGTGAAGTGAAACGAGGTGCAGCCACTGGCAGGCCAGATTGCAATGCAAGCACCTGCTGAGCACAGGGTACACAGACCCGCACCTTGTCAGCGTCTGCATGAGGCTGCCCACACGCTACACACAGCCGGTCTTGTCCCAAAGGGAGCCCGGTAACATTATCCTGGGATGCCTCCATATGGTGATTATAGTGGCGCTATACGCCGATAGGGAATAACGCTATATAGCAACCCTGGATGCCCCAATAACCCGCTAGGGACATGGGAGTATAATTTTTACGAGGCCTACAAGTAATATACTAAAAACAGGGCCGGGAGAAGCCAAGAAGGGTTCGTCCCGCCTGAAAGACATAAGCAGACAAGACCTTAAGTACATCGTAACAAAAGTGAAGCAGATAAAGCCGCCCGCGAGGGCACTTACGGACCGCGGTAGGTAGGAGTCCGTCGCGCATAGGCCAACCAAGTCAGGAAAGATGGCGTCGGTATACCTCGAGGGGCGGGCCATGAATAGCGATGACGCGGAACGCGCCAAAGACGGGCCCCCCCCCGAGGAGCGCGAAGCCAAAAAGGCCAACAGCCAATGATGGCGCAGCTGCGCTTGAGGTAATGCCGCCGCCAAGCGCGGAACCAAGTCAGCGCACGGCGGCGGTAAATTTTAAAGCAATAAAGACCAGTCAGCGCGGCGGCTGACACAAGAAAAAGACATGTGAAAAGTGAAAGCACAGACTGCATAACATACATATCTACACACATACACCCCCCTCTTTTCCCCCGAAGACTACAATGAGGATGAGGGAGGACGGCGGCCACTTAAATAGGGCCCACCGATAGGCAGGGGCAAGGGGCAATAGTGCGGGAGGGGCATCCCATAGAGGCTCACCATAAGCCTGAACCACCTACCCTTTGGTGGGGGATTGCGGTGGAGCAGCGCTCCTAAGCACCAACGGCAGTGCTGCCTACCTTCACCCGACCAGCGCAGCCAAGGCTGGGAGGCATATTACTAGTGGAACGGGTGGGAATAGTCCTACAGGGCCGCAGGTTAATAACCCCGCTCACCTGCGAGTAGAGAGCCAATTTCTCGTCCTTTGCAGCCAGACTGCAGAGAAATTCTGGGGATTTGTGGGAGGTCCCTAGGTATTTGAGGGGCCGGGAGGAGCCGATTTTCGATGTCTCTGCAGTCCAGCGCCATCTGGCGGAGTATATCCCAACTGTAAGTATTAGATTTGGAGCAGGACGTACTGTATACTAAGAATATGAAAATTGTTGCTCTTCGAATCATCCTGGAAATTTTTTTTATTGCTGTCCCTTTCTGTAAGTTAGCAGGCGATCAAGTCATTGCATAAGTGTGGTAATGACATCATTGCCCCCCATGGGGGGGGGGCTATTTAGGGGATGCTAGTTAAAAATGTGGGTTTTGGTCTGCTTTAAAACAGACCAACATAAAAAACAGTACTAATATGCATCCCTCCCCAGGTCAATTTAGATTGCTGCACAAAAATGTACCTTTTTCTAACTCCTGCTGTAGTAAATTTTAGAAACTAAATGGCAGCTCATGCATTTGGAGGCGACCTGCAAACAGGAAGTGCTGCTGGGATTCCTGTAACTGTGCATTGTAAGTTATGTCATTTGGATCCAGCAGCAACATGGCTGAGAAGCTGAGTGAGGAAGCAACAAAATGGCCACTACTTTTTTTTTCCAACTGTGCCAGGCTGTTGGTCCGTGTTAAGATTGCCCGCCAAAAGCCTATTTGCAGAGTGTAAGGAACCACCATACCTGTTAAGAATGGCTTAGGCCCTTCTTACAGAGGGTAAAGAAACATCATACTAGGACCTGTTTACAGAGTGTGAGGAATCACATTTTATTATTTTCAGCCAAGGGCCATTTTACAGAGGGCAAAAGACCATCATACATGTTAAGATTGCTTGCAGAGTGCCTTGTTACAGAGGCAAGCAACCACCATACATGTTATAATTGCCTGCTAAGGGCCTTTTTACAGAGAGCACGAAACCACCATAGTTTTTAAGATTGGCCACCAAGGGCTTATTTGCAGAGGGCAAGGAACCATCATACATGTTAATATTGCCTGCCAAGGGCCTGTTTACAGAAACCAAGGAACCACCATAGATGTTAAGATTGCTCACCAAGGGTCTTGTTACAGAGGGCGGGGAACCAGCATACATTTTACAATTGCCTGCTACTTACAGAGGGCAAGGAATCACCATACTTGTTAAGATTGCCCCCAAGGGCCTTTTTACAAAGAGCAATGAACCATTATCCTGAACCAGGAGGCGGTGGTCCAAGTGGAGCAGGAGGCTGACATGGTGATGTAGAAGCAAGTGGAGGCAGCCAAAATAGTTTTTTTTTTGCCGAGGCCCCAAACATTGTAAGAATGGCTGGGGTGTGTCTGTTAAACTTGTTTACCCAACCAGTGGTACAGACAAGTCTTGTGGGATCCACAACTCTTTCATTTTAATGAATGTGTGCTTGTCCAGCTTGGCTGCGCCTGTGTGTGATAACCTCCCGCCATGCTAAATATGTTCCAACATGGCACGGCAGGCAGGCCATCACCTCCACGTCATAAAGGGCAAGCTCAGCACAGTGTCCAATTTGAAGGCCCAAAACTTAAATGGGGCAGATCCAACAAGCAGTACTTGGACACTTGTGAACACATACTCTACTTTCATGCTTTGAATCTGTGGATTAGTCTCCCACAGAAGCTTGCTACAACATTAACCACTGACAGCTTCAAAAAAGGATTAGATGCTAATTTAGAAGAAAATAAACAGTTACTATTACCTGTTATTCTGTGACACTCACCTGTAGAATTGTTTTCACTTCTACATCCACAGGTTAATTCCTGCCCGGAGGGCGTGGACTGCAAGATAAAAAGATGTGTCTCCTTCCGGCCTTGTTTACTTCCAGCTGCCCCATCACAAGTCAGTAATTGAAAAGCAGTAGAACAACTGACTGGGAGGCTAAGACATCTATGATCTGCCGAGACAAAAAAATGTTAATCCACACCATTCTTTGCTTATTTTCTTTCTCAATTTATACTTTTTTTTTATTTTTTATGCTGAAACTATTATACAGATCCATCCTCTTTATGATCTAAGGAGTAGAAACTGTAAACCAGAAGAAGGGAGGGTCTGACACCCTGGAATGAATGTAGAAGAGAAAACAATTATATAGGTGAGTGTCACAGAATTGTATTTTCTCTCCCAATCCATTCAAGGCTGCAAGCTTCAGTAACGAACGGGACCTCCAAAAGCAGTTCCCTATGTCTGGGCGGGATCCCGAAATGAAAAATAGTACCAGCAGCCAACAACTTAAGCCACTACTGTCTGTAGGACCTTCCTACCAAAAGCGGCATCCGCCGAGGCTCTAACATCTACCTTAAAAAACTTGGTAAATGTATGAACCTAAAACAAGTAGCGGCTTTACAACCTGTTCCACCGAGGCCAGGTGCTGAAAAGCCCAGGAAGTGAGATAGCGCAAGTGGAATGAGCTGTAACCTGAAAGGGAGGTTCCTTTTCTTTGGCAGCCTAGGCCCTGACTACCGCTTGTCTTATCCATCAACGTCCAAGGACCCTCGACTACAGTGAACTAGAAGTCTGACATGAGAAGGACTCTGTATCAGCAATATATAATTTCTTAAAGTTCCTACTATATCCAAGGAATGAAGGAGCCTTTCCTTGGGATTAGCTGGAGCCGGACATAAAGATGATAAAACCACCTCTTCATTAGGGTGAAAAGAAGGACGACCTTGGACAGAAAATCCGGCTTAAATCGGAAGGCAGTCTTATCCTTATATAACTCGAGATAAGGAGTTTTAACAGACGACGCTGCTAATTCAGAAACCTGTTGTACCGAAGTAATAGCTACTAAAAAAAGTGACCTTAAGAGTCAATGAGCTTAAAGAAGCATCCACCAAAGGCTCAAGGGAGCGCCCTGGAGGGCCGACATACTAAGTTCAAGCCTCAACTGGCAGAAAAGGCTTGCGCAGTGGGCGCACATGAATGACTCCTTGGCAAAAAAGTCTAATCCTATTCTCGGCAATGGGCTCCTGAAAAGGACACAGATAAGGCAGATACATGCACCCCTAGCATCCTAAATTGGAGTCCATTCTCTAGACCCCTCTGTAGAATTCAAGGAACATGGAGGCAGAAAACCTCCTACAAGAAAGTTCCTAGATTTCACACCAGGTGATGAAAAGCATGCCAAAGCCTGTAGTAAATCTTGAAGCAGTCTGCCTTTGGGCCTGGATTATGTTGTGAATAACCTTGGCCAATAAAACCCTCTCTGTTAAGATCGTGGTTTCTATAGCCAGGCCGCCAATCCAACATTTGTAAATTGGGAAACCAAAAAAGGCCCCTGTGTGAGAAGATCTGGATCATTGGGGAGCCGCCAATGCTCCCCTGACGATATCCTAGCTATAGGCTTGATTCAGAGACAGATACATCTGGACTCTCGCATGTGTCTGTGTATGTTTTTGTGTCTGTTTTTTGGTTTTCATGTTACTTTTTCCATGCGTATGTTCGTTCCCGCTAATGCGTATATGCGCTTTTGATGGACGGTTCTAAATCGGAACATTTGCATTAGTTCGGATCATTTTCAGATCTAAATCTAATAATTTGCGTTCATTCAGATAAGTTACGTTATTGGGATAGGCTTGCATCTGATTCTGAGACCTGATTGCCGAGGGACCACCACCCTATAAAATGGTTTCATTTACGATCCACTTACGGGACCATTTTTGCCTCGGATTGCTTGACCATGTATTGCGGCTTTGTTGAGGAGTATGAGCGCCTTCAGCTCCAAGGCATTGCATGTGTCAGCATGGGCGAGGCCAGATTGCACCTAAGACGCATGCATATCGCGCTTCCCTCCATAAGTTGCATAGTGAGCTGCGGCCATGGTTAGCCAGCACCACAAGGAAGGGGCAAGCAATTTCAGGTATGACCAAGATACTTGGCTGCCTGCAATTTTTGGTGAAAGGCTTGTTCCAGAGGCTGGGTGCCCTCTCCGTGGGGATGTCCCAGCCTACCCTGAGCCGCGCTATACAAGTTTTTGGATGGCATGGCTACCATTAGTCCAAAATATATTTCCTTTCCGGACAACATGGTAGCCTGGAACACTCTTAAGTTGGGTTTTTTTTAATATCGCCGACATGCCCAACATCATGGGTGCGATCGATTGCACCCACGTTGCATTGGTCCCTCCCGCAGCCGACGAGTACATCTATAGGTAAGTTAATTAGGTCATTTTGTTATATTGTTTTGTCAAACTGTATTTTAACTATCTATTAATCCCTCCTTCTAAAGTGTCCCTGTGAAACAGTTTACAATGTATACCTTCATCCCTCCTTCTAAAGTGTCCCTGTGAAATAGTTTACAACCTTCATCAATTTTTTTCATGTAGGCCTTATCAAACCATTTTAATGCTGACCTTAATTAGTCATTAGAATGTTAATCTTTCTTTTCTCCCACATACATATAATCTTGGTTATTTAAACTCCTTATGTACTTTGTTAATGTTATTTGGATTGTACAACATGTTTTTTTGAGGGTGTTAGGAGTTAGTGTTTGAGTAGTTTACCTTGGCTTGCTGCAATTTTTTTTTCATTTTTTTTTTAGGAACTGCAAGATGGGCCACTCACTGAATGTCCAAGCAGTGGTTGGCCTGGACATGCAATTCCTTAGTGTCCTCGCGGGGTATCCAGGCTCATCTCATGATGACCCCAACAAGGTCATCAACATCATCCTTGCATGCTGTGTGCTTCATAATTTTGCTATCATGCAACGTGTCCCCGGTATGTCGATCTGCCCCCTTCTCCACCCACCCAGGAGGCCGATGACCTTTACGAGGGCACACTTAGTGCCTCTGGCCAATCAGTGCGGGCACATTTGGTTTCAGGCTCTTTTTCATACCATTTGTTTTGTTTGTTTGTTTATGTTATTGTGTGTTTTGACAATGATTTGCCTCTGTGAAGGCATTTTTCTTTTTAACCCAAAAAATAGTAATGATTTAATTACTAAAAATTTGACACCTGATTTGTGCCTCATGCATTTTTTCTTCTCATGTTTGTCCTTAAAAAGCTTCATTAATATCCAAACAACCCAAACATTAATGCATCAACTTAGGCAAGGACAGCTAAAGTTACATTCAATACATTTTATTGAAATATGTAAATTTTTAGTTTAAGGGCACTCGCAGACTCAAAATGTACATACATTGTAAACCATAACTAGAAATTGGGGCAGACTCCTGGCCCCTAGCAATTGGCCACATCCAGGAGTTCTAAAGTAAGTGACTCCAGGCCGAAGTTTCCACGCCCACCAACATCAAGATCCATAGAGAGCCACAATTTCCAGGGGAATAGTCGGGCAGGAATACATAGGCCCACATACACACCCTCTCCTGCTCGGCCACATTTGCCACCGGCAGGGGTGGAAAGCAGCCAGACCTATGCCACATCCACTCCAGTAAGTTCGGTGGCCACCCAGCCAATGACCCCCAGTCCTAATGCCAGTCCAGTCCAATCTTTGCCATGGGCAAATGTAGTTGTTTCCCAGCCAAGAATGTCCCCCTATATTGCCAACAAACAGGATGAGCCAGCCAGCATTTGATTAGGCCGAAGCCTGCAGCGTGGGAGCTTGAGCGGCCGCTTCAGTGAGACTTAAGCTCAGCCATTGGCTAGTGGGGTATGTGAGCACTCTAATGAGCTATATGGGCGAATTCAAGAACAAACCAGCAAAGCCATAAACAAGCCAATCTTGGTGGTGCTCCCCAGACAGGTAAATAGAGTGGGGATGTAGAGGAAAGATGTGGAGCAGATACAGGTCAAATAGGTCTTAATATTGATGTTGCCCATAATAAGCTTGTGGTGGGCCTTGGAGGTGTCCCAACACCTGGGCATGTGTGGCTTTCATAATCTGCCACTGCTCCAGCATCTGTCTATTGCTTGTTCTAAATTCCTCGAGCATGGCAGTGAAGTTAATATTTAAGGCGGCCATTTGTCCTGCCATCTGTGTGGTTAAGTTGGCCATTTGTTCAGACATCTGGCTGTTGCTCATCCTAAATTCAGTCAGCATGTTGGTGAATGTATTATTGAAATTCTCAAATTGTGCAGTAATCTGCTGTGTTGTTCGTTGAGCCACCTGCCTAAAGTAATGGCTGTCATGGCGCCATGCTGACTCAAGGATCGGCACGCGCCTCCCCTGGGAAACTGGTCGACGTTGTTGACTACGTCTTCTAATTCCCCGGGTTTGAGTGCCTACAGATGCTGGACCTCTAGGGCGAGCAACTTTCCCAGATGTGCTCGGCAAAACCTCTGCAGCAGAGCTACCACTGGGGACTGTAGGCTCAGTCTCAGCCTGCTGGCCACGATGGGCTGGCAGCATGGGTCCAGCTTCACTCTGCTGCAGAGGATTTGGTGCAGTAGGATGCTGGGGCAGTGGCAGATTAGGTTCCAGGGGGGTAATTTCAGAAGGTCCAATCCGGCTGGCATCTTCCTCCTCCTCCATCTCCTGGATTACATCCATCAGTGTGGGAGTCTGTAGGGACATGTGAAAAAGTGTTCAGTTTGGGCCCTAAATATCTTTAGTATCAAAATTAGTCATGTGCATTCACATGCATCAGCAGTTTCATCAAAGTCCACTTAGCCTATATATCTGTTCCTGGGTCCTAGGCAGCAGGGAAGTAGACGGCGTGTTCAAACTGGAGAAGGCTTCCACACTTCCAGAGGCTGGATGCTGGGCTGGGTTTAAAAGTAAAAGGCACGTAAACACAAAAACATCCATTGATGAGCTGGATTAGTACATACTTTATAAAACACATGGCCAAGCAGGAATGCCAACTCCCCCAACGGTCCAAGTTGACCTTCACAATGAATGTCAGTATCTCATATGTATGCATCACCCTTTACATACAGATTGGTCACCTTAAATAATACAAACATGCATGTACTGCATGTTAGGAGGCTTTACAGATCTCAAATGGCGCATTAGGGGCCCACAGTCAGCTTGCAAATAGCATTTTGGTTCAGAGTATGCTGCTGTGCATTCTTACTATTTAGACCTTTCCCTGACCCCAGCTCAAGTTTGTCTGACCAAAGCACAGTTACAACCCCAGTGGTAGAAAGACAAATAAGTGTTGTCTATTATTGACTATATTCACATCACATGCAATGCTTTGGTAAGATAAAGAGTTTAATAGTAAGCAGAAATACTGTCAAAGGTCGTGTATGGCCTGCAAACCTTTTTAAGGACCATTAACTACTGCACCCTGGGAGCATGCCCATCATGAAGGCCATTCCTCAGACATTAAACACCCGCCTAAAACAGTAACCTCCCCTCAAAGCCACTCCCTAGGGGCATGTGTTCATATCTACCTGTGAGCCTCATTTCACATGTTTACAATAGTTCACATTCAAACAAACATTACTAACCTGCAGAAATGGTATGGATGTCCGTGTCCTGTCTGCCAGAGAGGCCCTCTAATGCGACGGGGTGTATTAATGCCAGGACCATTTCTTCAGCTCTGGTATATTGTAATTTGGTGGGGAAGCCTCCACCAGTTTGTAAGCTGAAAAATAGAGGTTAACAAATTTTGGCCATTGTGGTCAATACAACAAGCAGCAAAATGCACAACTCAAATATGTACCCTTGATTGCGCCGTTTATTCTGTTTCTTCCGTGCTGCATACTTCAGGTCAGATATTTTTCTCTGTATCTGCTCCACATCTTTCACCTCATCCCCCGCTGCATTGACCTGTCTGGTGAGCTCCTCCAAGATTTGTGTCTTTCTCATTTTGCTGGTTGAATTTGAATGTTGTCCATATAGCTCATCATAATGAAGTGTGAGGCCACTTGCCAATGCTAGGGTTTGTGCCTCCCCAAACCGGCCACTCAACTGGCCTGGCCGCAATGTTCGGCCTAATGCTTGGTCTTCTGGCTCATCTCTGTTTGGTGGCAATTCGGGGGACATTCTGGGCTGGCTCTGTGGTGATGAATCGTGCGTCACATGGCTTGAAAAAGACTGGACTGGATTCGCATTAGGACTGGGGGTCCTTGCCTGGGTGGCCACCGAACTTCCAGGCATGGATGTTGCATAGGTCTAGCTGGTTTCCACCTGTGCCATGGCAAATGGTGTCGAAGAGGAGAGGGTGTGCTTGTTGGGCTGGGGCTTCGGGCCCGCTGCCTCTTTGTGGGCTTGGAACTGGTGCTCCGTTTCTCATGGGATGTGTTTGCGCGGGGAGCAGGAGAGGATGTGCTTGTTGGGCTGGGGCTTTGGGCCCACTGCCTCTTTGTGGGCTTGGAACTGGTGCTCCGTTTAGCAAGGGATGTGGTAGGGCAGGGAGGAGGAGAGGGTGTTCTTGGTGGGCTCGGGCTTCTCACCCTCTGCTTCTTTGTGGCCTTGGATGTAGTCGTACCTTGCTGCTTGGCTGTGGGTGCCTTCTTGTTTGAGGTTCCTTCCTTGCTTTTGGTAGCTGTTTTGGATGTTCCGGGATTTGTGGGCAATGTCGCCTTGTGGTGGCCAATTTGGCTCCGCATTTCATTCACCTTGCTAGTCGTTTGGTGCGACCGAGTGGTTGCTCGGGAGGATGAAGTGCCCTCATGCCACTGTGGCCTTTTGGTCTTGGCCTCCTTTGCTGCTCTTTGCTTTGCGCTCGGTTTTTTGGGTGCCATGCTGACAATCTCAAAGAGAATGAGCTGTGTATCCATGACCCTTTAAATACTAATGACTGGGTATGATGCTTACGCGTTCGCGTACGGCCGTTCGTCCGGCTGTGCGGAACCCGGAAACCGCTGGGGCATTACTTATCTGCTGCGGACAAGAAACAAGATGGCGCCCACGATCTTCACCTGCCAACAACAAGAGCTGATTATGCTCGTAAGTGTATTGTAAGGACATTGATTTGCCATCTAAATGCATGCCTAGGCCTTAAGGAAGCGCAGGAAGAAACAGTTGCTTTTAAAAGTGATTAAAACTCCGTGCTAAACAGAAGTTAGTGCACACATGTGCGAACCAAGTCACTTGCATCTAGAAGGATAGTTTAAGGCTAGAAATGTGTTTGGGAATGTCATTTAGTCAACTGATCTAATTGTGACAGATATTTGTATGCAGTTAGATCTAACAACTATTTTGTTTTTTGTGTTTTTTAGACGATGCTTCAGCGCAGGTACGACTACCTGCCCAACGCATTCGAGAAGAGGAACGTGGCCCTGGAGACCGTGGCCCGGATCCAACAGGAGACGGACACCACCTTCACCTATACGCAGATCATGCAGCACTGGTCGGACCTGAAACGACTCCACATGCCCCGGGTGTGGCAATTTTTTGGTCTCCATTTCCCAAGTAAGTACATAGCGATTGCATGCTACATGTAACTAATACAGAAGGTAGGCCTTTATTTATTTTTTTTTTATATTTAGCCTCTCTTAATGTAACCCCACACACATTAAAAGCAAAGCTGATTCCCTTAATCTGTTCTAGATGAATATGTAGCGGGTGAAGGATCTGGAGCAGAGACATGCCCAGGAGGAACATGGAGAAGGTGGGTGATGTCACACAAGTGTCATTTGCATACTGTTGAATCAGACATTAGAAGTGAGCCTATTTTAAATGTCTCTACAGCCTCACATTCTCAGCAGTGGCAGGCCCCAGACCGTAAGGTGGTCCCCGAAGCAGAGGTCGCCCACCACCGAAGTAAGTTGTAATGTAAATAGTTTGAGAATGTTGACATCCAACCTACATCCATTGGCAATGTCCTTAGCATAATGACATATGGCCTCTTCCTTTAAGAATTGCCTTAGCATAATGACATATGGCCTCTTCCTTTAAGAATTGCCTTAGCATAATGACATATGGCCTCATGAGTTAGCTTGCAACCTAATAATCATTCCATCCACAGCTGTTAAACATGTATTTGCAGAACAATAATTTTCTTTTCTTTTTTTAACAGACACCACACGTGCCAGGTGTTTCAGGTGGTGGGCGAGATGCAGGAGCTGCACGATTCATTAGGGACCACAGATGAAGATTAATTATCTGGGGCCTGCCATTGCTTTGTATATAGTTTTAAATATTTTTCTGTTTTTATTATTATTTTATTTTATAATTAAAATTGATACTTTTTTACATAACAAAAAAAACATTTGTACTTGCACAGATTTTTATAAATTTTAGGTGTAGGCTGTAAGCTTTAGGTGTAGGAAATAGAACAATATACAGACAGTGAAGTGATTAAGGTAAGCTTTAGGTGCGGGAAATGGAAGAAGATTGAGGCCGCAAAGTGATTTAGGTAAGCTTTAGGTGCGGGAAATGGAAGAATGAGACCGCAATGTGATTTATGTAAGCTTTAGGTGTGGGAAATGGAAGAATATACAGACCGCAAAGTGATTTAGGTAAGCTTTTGGTGTGGGAAATGGAAGAAGAATGAGACCGCAAAGTGATTTAGGTAAGCATTAGGTGCGGGAAATGGAAGAAGATTGAGACCGTGAAGTGATTTAGGTAAGCTTTAGGTGAGGGAAATGGAAGAATATACAGACCGCGAAGTGATTAAGGTAAGATTTAGGTGCGGGAAATGGAAGAAGAATGAGACTGCATTGTGATTTAGGTAAGCAATGTTGCAGAAGTGAGTGAACAAAATATGTAGACGAGCACATTAATGAAAGTAACGATTTTTGTCTGGACGTTTATTTATAGAAAAAGGCATTCAGAATCTAACGGAAAACGTAAATGATTTGTTCGAGGCGATGTTGGAAAAAGGGCAAAACAGAAGCCTACTTGTTTCATGAGTAACCTAAACGGAAAACGAAAGCTGAAAAATTACATTCTCGTTGACATATGAGCGGACGAAGACTTTACTGAAGGCTTGCGATGTATGCTTAGAATCACTCGTACACTCATACGCAAGCGGGAAAAATTTAAAAAAAAAACAGATCGACACAAGTCTTTTTATGTCTCTCTGAATCAACCCTTATGTCTGAGTACCAGCTTCTCCTTGGCCAGCGAGGAGCCACTAGAATGGTGGACGAGCCACCTTCAACCATAGGAGTGGAAACAGAGGGAATGCATAAAGTAGGCTGGATACTGACCAGGAGGAGCCATTGCTTCCATTACTGTAGCTAGAGGGTCCCTGGATAGAGATACAAACCTCAGAAGCTTACGATTGTGTCAAGTAGCATTCCCCCTGGCACAGGACCTGCTTAAAAAGTCGGCCTGAGAGTTGTCCACTCCTGCAATGAATTGCTGAGAAGTAAGGACATTCTTCTAGGTCCAGAAAATGATTAAGCTCACAGCCTTGAGAGCTCTCTTGCGCCTGGTGCCCCCTGATAATTGATGTAGGCCACCACCATCAGATTGTCTGACAGAATTCTTACAGGATGCCCTCTCAGACTGGGAGACCAATGTAAGAGGACCAGGAGAATTGCACTTAATTCTGGGATGAATATGGGAAGCAAGTTTTCCCCGGGACTTCCCTGTCCCTGGATTGTCTGTTACCTCCAGACACCTCCCCAGGCCATTAAGGTGGCATCTGTGGTGAATATCCCCCAAGAAGGCGGAAGAAGAATCTTCCTACTGAAAAAATGTTGGGGATCCAGGCCACCACAGAAGGGATTGTTTGACTGAGTGTGACAAAAAAAGAAAAACCCAGAGATTCTGAGGACTGATCCCAGACTGATAGCAACTCCGTTTGCAGCGGCCTTTGTGCAAAGGGCACTGCTTTGAGGCAGGATACCATCAGACCTACTAGCAGCATCCCTTGACAGATTGTTGGCCGGAGGCCATGAGAGCCTGTATTTTGGTCTGAAGCAGGCATATCTTCTGCTCTGGAAAAAAATATTGGCCCGTGCCATGTCCAACGACATCTCCAGAAGAAGAAACTCACAGTTGATGAAATATGCAACCTGGATTATTTACTATCCAGCCGAACTTCTCTAGTGTTGACAACACTGTCTGTGTATCCTAATCGGCCTCCTGCTAGGACTGAGCCCTGATCAGTAAATCGTGTAGGAAAGGGATCATGTGTATCCACTGTGCCTTCAGAAAAGCCTTGAATCCTGCTAAAAACCTCGGTAAACACCCCTGGAGCTGAGCACAGGCCGGACAGCAGAGTCACAACTGAAAATGCAGGCCATCCTGCACAAAAAGCAGTTACTCCTGATGACCTGGAAAAAAGGGGATGTGGAGAAACACATCCTTTATGTCACGGACCGGGTGAGGCGAGCACAGGTGTGGATTCGCTGTGACTGTGATACTGATAGCGAGTGCCGTGTCAGGGGAGCGGAGTCTAAGAGGCCACCGGTATTCACTAGAGCCCACCACAAGGCAGGTTGGTCTTGTAGTGGCGAGTGACCCCCAGGTCGCTACCCCCCAACAGCGACTCAGTCACACAGTCAGCCGAGGTTCTGTGTGGTACAAGGAGGCAGGCAAAAGGCGTTGTCAAAGTTCAAGCAGAGGTCTGGGCTGGCAGCACAATCTCAAGGTCGAAGTAAGTAGCCAAAGTCGGGACGGGCAGCAAAGGTTCAGAGTCGAGGACAAGCAAAGGTCGGTACACGGGAGAGCAATACTGAAAACAACTGACTTTCTGTATACAAAGAAAGACCAAGATCCGGCACTGATGGAAAAGGAAGTGCCCCTTAAATAGGGGAAGTGGATGCAGGATTGGATGACCAGGCACCAATCAGTGGTGTACAGGCCCTTTAAATTTCAGGAATCCGGCGCACACGCCCTCTAGTGGACGGGGGTGTGCGCGCACCTGACCATGTGAGGAAGCAGCACGAGGAGGAGGAAAACGGCTGGGAGCAGCCATGGAGGTGAGGGAAGTGCTGCCAGATGGGCGACGGCTGGGAGCAGCCATGGAGGTGAGGGAAGTGCTGCGAGATGGGGGACGGCTGGGAGCAGTCATGGAGGTGAGGGAAGTGCTGCGAGATGGGCGCGCAGCGCTCACCCTAACAGTACCCCCCCTTGGGTCTCCCCCTCTTCTTGGGACCAAGAAAACCTGAGATGAGACTATGGTCCAGAATGTTCTCCTCGGGTTCCCAAGATCTTTCCTCAGGACCACAGCCTTCCCAATTGACCAAAAAATATCTTTTGCCTCTGGAGACCTTAGAGGCCAGGATCTCTTTCACCATGAAAACATCCGTGGTACCAGAAATTGGAGCGGGCTCCAGGATTTTCGGAGAAAAACGATTGCAAATTACTGGCTTCAAAAGAGAGACGTTTCAGGAATTTCAGGAATCCGGCGCACGCGCCCTCTAGTGGACGGGGGTGTGCGCGCACCTGACCATGTGAGGAAGCAGCATGAGGAGGAGGAAAACGGCTGGGAGCAGCCATGGAGGTGTGGGAAGTGCTGCCAGATGGGCGACGGCTGGGAGTAGCCATGGAGGTGAGGGAAGTGCTGCGAGATGGGGGACGGCTGGGAGCAGTCATGGAGGTGAGGGAAGTGCTGCGAGATGGGCGCGCAGCGCTCACCCTAACAGTACCCCCCCTTGGGTCTCCCCCTCTTCTTGGGACCAAGAAAACCTGAGATGAGACTATGGTCCAGAATGTTCTCCTCAGGTTCCCAAGATCTTTCCTCAGGACCACAGCCTTCCCAATTGACCAAAAAATATCTTTTGCCTCTGGAGACCTTAGAGGCCAGGATCTCTTTCACCATGAAAACGTCCGTGGTACCAGAAATTGGAGCGGGCTCCAGGATTTTCGGAGAAAAACGATTGCAAATTACTGGCTTCAAAAGAGAGACGTGGAATAGATACTGGAAGGTGAAGCTTATAGCAAACTGGATTGATCTGTTGCTTGATCTTATAAGGACCCAGGTAGCGGGGACCCAGTTTGTAGCTGGGAATTTGGAAGCGGATGTATTTCGCCAAAAGCCACACCTTATCTCCAGGAGAGTAAACAGGAGGAGCTCTTCTCTTTTCATCAGCGCTAATTCTCATACGAGCGGAAGCTTGAAAAAGAGCACGTTGAGTCTCTTGCCAGATGGTGGAAAAATCCTGTGTGAGTTCTTCCACGGCGGGTACTTCAGAAGACGTGGACAAGGGCAGTGGCGGAAGAGGATGACGACCGTACACCACAAAGAACGGGGATTTTCTCATAGATTCAGAGTCCTTAAAGTTATATGAGAACTCCACCCAGGGCAGAAGGTCGACCCAATCATCTTGTTGCGCGGAAACAAAATGGCGAAGATAATGGCCGAGGACTTGGTTTACTCTTTCCACTTGGCCATTTGACTGGGGATGATAAGCAGAGGAAAAGTCCAATTTAATCCTCATTTGTTTACAAAGAGCCCTCCAGAACTTAGAAACAAATTGCACTCCTCTGTCAGACACGATGTGTGCAAGGCAGCCCATGAAGTCGAAAGATATGCATAAGGAAGTGTTTTGCCAGCTGAGGAGCCGAAGGAAGGCCAGGCAAAGGTGTAAAATGCGCCATCTTAGAAAACCTATCCACTACTACCCAAATAATGGCGTTGCCATGCGAAGAAGGAAGGTCAGTAATAAAGTCCATAGCAATGTGTGACCATGGAGTATCTGGAATAGGTAGGGGAAGAAGTAAACCTGCAGGTCTTTGGCGAGGAGTCTTGTCACGTGCACAGATGGTACAAGCCTGAATGAATTCCGTCACGTCCTTCTCTAGAGAGGGCCACCAATAATATCTGGAAATAAGAGAATAAGATTTTCTGATACCAGCATGGCCAGCTACATGAGAAGAATGTCCCCATTTTAATATTCTGCAACGTTGGCGAGGAGGCACGAAGGTCTTTCCAGGTGGTGCCTGTACCAGGGTAGCGGGAGCAGAGTGGACAAGGCATTCAGGAGAGATAATATGCTGTGAAGTGGATTCAGACCCGGAGACATCTGAAGATCGAGAAAGAGCGTCCGCCCTGATGTTCTTGGCGGCTGAACGGAAGTGGATTTGAAAGTTGAAACGGGCGAAAAATAACGACCATTGGGCCTGTTGAGGGTTTAACCGCTGAGCAGTTTCTAAGTAAGACAGATTCTTGTGGTCGGTAAAGATGGTAACAAGATGGGCAGAACCTTCCAAGAGATGTCTCCACTCCTCCAATGCCAACTTGATGGCGAGTAATTCCCGATCTCCAATGGAGTAATTCCTCTCTGCCGGAGAAAATGTTTTCAAAAAGAAACCGCAGGTGAGAGTCCTGCCAGTAACGGATTTTTGAGTAAGCACGGCTCGGCTCCAGCTCCAATGGAGGAGGCATCTACCTCAAGGGCAAAGGGTCTAGCTGGATCTGGTCTTGAAATCCCTGGAGCAGAAGAGAAGGCATTTTTAAGAGTTTTAAAGGCCTCTTCAGCCTGTGGAGGCCACGACTTAGCATTGGCGTTCTTCTTCGTGAGAGCCACAATAGGCGCAACTATAGTCGAAAAGTGGGGAATAAACTGCCGATAATAATTAGCGAAGCCCAAAAAGAGTTGGATAGCCCGTAGGCCAGAAGGACGTGGCCAATCCAACACTGCCTTTAACTTGTTGGGGTCTCCATCTGGAGACCTCGACCTGAAACTATATACCCAAGAAATGGTAGAGTGGTCTGATCAAATATGCACTTCTCCAACTTGGCGTATAAGCGGTGTAGGTGGGGGCGAGACAGGACTTGCCGGACATGGTGGTGATGTTCTTCAGGATTAGAAGAGAAGATGAGTATATCATCCAGATACACTACCACGCAGGAGTAAAGCAAGTCCCGGAATATGTTGTTCACGTATTCCTGGAATATGGCGGGTGCATTGCAAAGTCCAATGGGCATCACTAAGTATTCAAAGTGGCCATCCCGAGTGTTAAAGGCGGTCTTCCACTCATCGCCCTCACATATACGGATCAGATTATCGGCCCCTCTCAGGTCGAGTTTATTGAAGATCCTGGCACCACGAAGTCGATCAAATAATTCAGAAATCAAAGGTAAAGGGTAATGATAATCTTGTTGAGGCCACGGTAGTCAATGGAAGGGCGAAGAGAGCCATCTTTCTTGGCCACAAAGAAGAAGCCTGCGCCTGCTGGAGAGGAAGACTTCCGTATGAAGCCTCTTTGGAGATTCTCCTGTATATACTCAGACATAGCCTGTGTCTCAGGAGCCGAGAGAGGATAGATTCTGCCACAAGGTGGAGTGGTACCCGGCAAGAGGTCGATAGGGAAATCATAGGGACGATGAAGTACCTCCGCTTGCTTTTTGCAGAAAACATCAGAGAGGGCCTGATAGATCGCAGGCAGGCGGGGAGGTGGAGCAGAGGCAGGAACAGACTTCAAACACCTCTTGAAGCAGCTTGCACCCCAACTCTTGATATCGCCAGTATTCCAGTCAAGAGTGGGGTTGTGACGTTGAAGCCAGGGTAGGCCGAGAAGAATCTGAAAGGTACAATGAGGGAGCACATAGAACTCAATATTCTCTTGGTGAAAAAGTCCAATCTTTAAATGGAGGGGTACCGTGCGATAACGCACAGTGCAATCAAGCCTGTCACCATTAACCGAAGCGATGAATAGAGGCTTTGCGAGGCGGTTCACAGGGATGTTATATTTATTAATCAAGGGGGCCTCGATAAAGTTTCCTGCAGAGCCTGAATCCAAAATGGCAGTCAGGTTCAAGGAGATGGTAGTTGCAACGGTGAGTTGCACAGGAACCGTAAGCCGTGGAGAGGTTGCACACACACCTAGGGACGCCTCTCCCACATTCACTAGGTGTGCCTGTTTCCCTGTCGTGGTGGGCGAATAGGACAGTCTCTCAGGAAGTGCTCCGAGCCAGCACAATACAAACAAAGATTCTCATTCCTCCTGCAAGTTCTCTCCAGCTGGGTTAAGCGGGATCGGTCCACCTGCATGGCCTCCTCACTGGAGAGCACATGTGCGGTCAAAGGATGTTGAAACACAGGAGCCAAACGGGATGCCCTCCTAGGGCGCTGAGAGTCTCTTTCCAGGCGGAGTTCCTCACGTCTTTCAGAAAACATCGATGCGTGTGGCCAAATGGATGATGGCAAATCACGTGCAGCTAGAGCATCTTTAATATTGCTAGACAGTCTCTTCTTGAAGGAGGCCCATAAGGCCTCATTATTCCAAGACAGTTTAGATGCCAGGGTACGGAACTGAATGGCGTATTCACCAATGGACAGGTTGCCCTGGACAAAGTTCAAAAGGTATAACACGTAGTTAGCCAGCTCACCAACCTTGTAAGCGCACGGACAAAGGAGATCCTGTATCAACTTCTCCAAAAATAAGCACAGTCCAAAGCAGATTAGTCCAGCGTATCCATAAATTCTATATGACCTTTATTGAAAACTCATTAAAATCCAGATCCATAAAATCGGGTGTGAATGGCCTGAAGCATGGAGGCAGGAAAACGTTACGCGTTTCAGGCCCGGGTAGGCCCTTTTAATGAGTTTTCAATAAAGGTCATATAGAATTTATGGATACGCTGGACTAATCTGCTTTGCAAAGTTCAAAAGGGCCATTTCTGCGGACGAGGCCCGGGCTGGTTCCTCAAAGACCTGGCGGAACTCGGATACAAAAGCGAGAATAGTGGAAGTGACTGGATCCTCGCGATCCCATAATGGGGTAGCCCAGGTCAGAGCCTTTCCTGAGAGCAGACTAATAACAAAGGCCACCTTAGCACGTTCAGTGGGGAATTGGTCCACCAACATTTCCAAATGCATAGAACACTGGGTAAGAAAGCCTCTGCATAACTTGGCATCCCCGGCAAGGAGAGACGGATTCTAGAAGTTGATGCTACTGGAGGCTGTGGCGGTAACACTGGAGCAGATGGTGTCAACTGCTGCTGCTGAAACGATAAGAGTTGCTGAACCATGGCGGAGAGCTGGTTAATTTGGCGAGACTGCATAGCCACTATTGCCGGTAGTTCAGTGGCATCAGGCAGTGGCACTTCAGCGGGATCCATGGCCGGATCTTACTGTCACAGACCGGGTGAGGCAAGCACAGGTGTGGATCTGCTGTGACTGTGATACTGATAGCGAGTGCCATGTCAGGAGAGAGTCTAAGAGACCACCGGTATTCACCAGAGCCCACCGCAAGGCAGATTGGTCTTGTAGCGGCGAGTGACCCCCAGGTCGCTACCCCCCAACAGCGACTCATACAGTCAGCCGAGGTTCTGTGTGGTACAAGGAGGCAGGCAAAAGGTGTTGTCAAAGTTCAAGCAGAGGTCTGGGCTGGCAGCACAATCTCGAGGTCGAAGTAAGTAGCCAAAGCCGGGACAGGTAGCAAAGGTTTAGAGTCGAGGACAAGCAAAGGTCTGTACACGGGAGAGCAATACTGAAAACAACTGACTTTCTGTATACAAAGGAAGACCAAGATCCGGCACTGATGGAAAAGGAAGTGCCCCTTAAATACGGGAAGTGGATGCAGGATTGGATGACCAGGCACCAATCAGTGGTGTACAGGCCCTTTAAATTTCAGGAATCCCGCGTGCGCGCCCTCTAGTGGACAGGGGCGTGCGCGCACCTGATCATGCGAGGAAGCAGCACGAGGAGGAGGAAGATGGCTAGGAGCAGCCATGGAGGTGAGGGAAGTGCTGCAAGATGGGCGACGGCTGGGAGCAGCCATGGAGGTGAGGGAAGTGCTGCAAGATGGGCGACGGCTGGGAGCAGCCATGGACTTTCACTTTTTTATTAGTATCTCATCACGTGGGCATCCGCATATGCATGTATACAGCAGGCATTATATAAATTGATCTAATGATTTAGACACATCATTATATTGGTGTCATGAAATTAGCCCTAATGCTCCTCCCCACTGTTGGTTTTTAATTATATGTTTTTTATAGAGTGTTTTGTCAAGATTTATGTTGTCTGTACATTTAAAGATCCATGTGAGCAATAAACTTCTAATTAATTTTATAAGGTGTGTGCAGCCTTATATTTGAGGACATAGGAGGGCTAGCCCTGTAGCCTTACCATTGGTGTTATCTAGGGAGCAGCCATGGAGGTAAGGGAAGTGCTGCGAGATGGGCGCGCAGCGCTCGCCCTAACACTTTATATCCACTGTGGATATCAAATCTCCCAGCTGAAGTGACCACTTTGGACCTTAAGGACTTGAAAGTGTCTCAACAGACAAACTTGTTGGGGGTCCTTCAGATCTAAAGCTAGGTGCACTTATCCGTCCCTCTTGGGGATGGTGAAAAAATTGGAGTAAAATCCCTGGTCCCTCTCTGCGGGAGGGGGGCTGATGGATAACCCCCAACTGAGACAAATGCAAAACAGCAGCTTTTAAGGCTTCTGCCTTTATTGGATTTCAGGATGCCCCTGACAAAGGAGAACTTTGTGGAGGTCTGGCTACAAACTCAATTTTGTATCCAGCTCTTGTATCCAGCTATCTGATACGTGGTGTCTCCAAACGACGCAAACAGCAGAAGCCGTCCCTCTACCCACAAGGATGGGACGTCAGCACATGTCTGAGAGGACTTAGCGGGGGGCTTTGACTTAGGTCTGCTCCAGAATTCCCTATGGGATCCTGAAGAAGCGGAACCTCAACTTCCCAAAAAGGCCAGGAACCCCTGAAAAAGGAGGTGGTCGACCTCTTCTGCAGAAGTTTAGAAACATCCTTTCGCCAAGACACTCCCGGAACAGATGGCCACCTAAAAAGGGGAGACCCGTCAAGGCCCTTTTAGAAGCAGCATCTGATGACCATTGCTTTCAGCCATAAAGAGCACCGTAATGCTACTAGCAAGGCAAAAGCCCTGGTGCCCAATCTAAGCAATCAACCTTAGCCGTAATGACATAACTGTTAATTTCCAAACAAGTCATGAATAATTGTATGCTCAAGTCACGGAAAAAGACTCGGGCCTAGTTTTAGCAACAAGCTGTTTTAACAAACCTCTCTTGCCAATAATGCTATAGAAATAGCACAGGCTGGCAGCAACAGCAAGCCTACCATAGAAAAGGCGGTATGCCAACTGACCCATGTGCCTTTCAGCAGGATCCATAATTAAATCAGAGAGGAGAATCCTCCTCAGAAGCTATTGATGCGTATAAATCCTCCTAGGAATTGGAGGAATTTGAATGCCTTCTTATCAACAATACCTTCTTATCTACAAGGTCTTCTTGAGCCCAACGGAGTAAGCTGCCTTTCAAGGTGAGCTAACCTCTGCACAATATTAGGCTGAATCTCACTCCCCACGCTAGCCTGGGCAGGCTGAGCAACCAATGAGCTCTAGACTCTGAGGGACCCTCATCAATAAATACTGATAGAATAGACCTTCTATTAATAGGGTCCCGCAGACCCCATAGGCAGGAGGCCAGGCAGTGGGACAGCGTCGGAACTTATGCAGTGTGGGCGCAAATCAGAACAGCCTCAAAGACCATCCTGGCCAGGATTCCCCAGAAGAAAACTGCTGGACGAGAGAGAAGCGCCGGCATAGGCCCGATGTGGCGACTAGTGACTAGGTTGCGGGGTCTGAGGCCGCAAACCCTGTGCTAGAGTAGAGCAAGCCGGAGATTAGCAGCCGTGGCCTCGGCCGGCGGTAGCAGCACCGGCCCAGGCCGGAGGTAACGGTGGCCCAAACTGGAGATAACTGAGGCCCCGGTCAGAGGTAAAAGTGGCCCCGGCAGGCGGTGGCCTCGGCCGGCGGAGAATCGACGGCGGCCTCGGCCTGCGAAGAAGCGGTGGCCTCATCAGGCCGCAACCCTGCTCTAAGTTCGCTGGCAACCCGGGAGCCTGCTAGCAGTGCGGCCGGCAGAGCAGTGGCGGCCCTGGACGGGGGTGGAGAAGCAAATAATAGCTGCCCAAGACAGCCAACATGGAGAGAAGCCATGCATGCAGCCCAGTTGCTTCTGACTCCGCCCCCAGCTAAGTTTACACCCCCCTAAAGTAAAAGGCACGAAATTAAAAATATAGAAAAGTAAAAAAACATGTGGGAAGGAAGGAGGGGGGAATATAAAAATATATCAAAATTCCTCAGCAGGTTCACTATACAAAAAACCTGCGGATGATTTGCTTTTAAGAAAGCCTGCAGCCCAGAGTGAATGCCACCCTGTAAAGCGTCCCAAGATGCCAGCGCTTTCCCTTACCACAAAGATCCCCTAAAATCAGCAAAGCTAGGGAGGCATAGAGGGTCAAGAGATTAGTGGGAATAAGGGTGAGCAAGACCCAGACAGGGTATAATCCTCTGCTGCATGCCAATATCCTAGAAAAAAAAAGGAGAAAGAAAATCCATTGGCCCCTTTGCTCGAGAGGTGGAAGGGGAAGAAGAGGTTGAGACTGAAACAGAAGAGGGGTCAGAAGGAGCCTCAGATCTTTCCTTGTTTTTCCAGGTGCGTACTCCATTGCAGCTTGTGCTTTCTAGACAGTTTCTCATCATGCAAGTGGTGCTCAGTTTAAGAAGATTTTGGCCTTGCTGTAGGCTTTGATAGCACAGTGTGCAAAACTTGTGTCTTGTCAGCACTTTGAGTGAAAGAATTCTACGCAATTGAGCTCCTTTGAGCTGACTTTGGTGTGCTCAGTCCCTTGACACGGTGAGCAGTAGCAGCTGATGTACTGACTAGGGGTCAGCTGCTGTACTTTTGTACCCTTCACCCTATTTTGCAGTGGGCTGGGGCTGCACATGTCGCTGGGATGGCCTTGCCTCCATGTGGGGTCTAGGACCTCATCTCCCACATCATCTTTTACCCACTCACTGCACTCCTTGTGTTTCTGCACCCTGCCCAAAGCCGCAGCAGTCAGAAACTGTGTTTCATCATCAGAAGTTGCTCCAGTGCTCTACTGACTATGTGCACTAGCCCTTCCACATCCTAATCCTCAAATGAAATAACTGGTTGGGCATCAATGCATTAAATTACTCTTACTTCTGGGGCAGGGCCATGTGAATGGCCCAGTGAAGTCATCATAAAGCAGAAGTGACTTCTGCGTGACTTGAGGCTCAGACTGCTTGGCTAATTTGCAAGGGGTTTAGGAAGAAGACAGATGCTCATGGGCCACATGTGTAGGCTCTGCACTTTCAGCAGAGGAGCGGGTGGAAAAAAAATCAAAGGAACTGGAGGCATCGCCAGCCATCCAATGTAAAACCGTCTCTATTTGGCCTCACTAGTCGTACTTGTTGTGATGATCAGCCAGTGACAACCAGACCTTTCAATTGGTTGCTTGATCACATCATTCAATTGCACCTCACCACAACTGTATCCGCGATAGTAAAATTACAATACAATTTGGCTGAACAAATCTGTGCCACATGGGACAGAGTGTTTTACCATGCATTAGATTAACAAGGCAATTGTACATTTAGTGCTAGAGCATCAGTTACGGTTTTACATGTAACCCTTTAAGTGCCAGCCTTCCTAGAATTTTTGTCACCCTTTGTTGCCAGACCACGTTTCACTATTTGGCGCTACATATGTTCAACCTTGATTTTTGAAGGAATTTCCAGGGATTTTCCAGGAAAATTATATACATATTTTTTGCAGCATAGTTTAGGCTTTAACATGAAATGTCTTGTTTGTAATTTTTCTACTGTTTTTTAAATATTTTTGCGTAAAAAAATAAATAAAATAAAATAATATTTTTTAGACAATTGTCTCCTTTATTTTAAATAAAACATTTGTTTTATTAATGAAAACCATACTGCACGTGATAGCCCTATTTCTCCCGATTACAACGGTACCACATATGTATCAGTAGCCCCCCCCATTCTTGCCCAGGAGACCCCTCAAACTGAAAAGAGCAAAGAAATTTACAAATAAACTAATATCCACACTATAAACATAAGGAGTTAATTTTTATTAAAAAATGACATAGGGGGACCCCATTTTTGGGGGGAATTTTAAGGGTTAAAAACCCTTAAAAATCCCAAAAAAATAAAAAGGGGGCCCCCCTACCCATCATAACCAGCCCGGGACCAGCTATGGGGGCTTGTAGAACAGGGTGCAGGGGCCAGCTCTGGTGGCCCCCCACCCTGCAGCCTACAAGCCCACATACCCTCTGTGGGCCTGGGCTCTTCTGCCCAACCTGGGCTTTGGGGAGGCAGGTAATTGGGGTGCCGGGGGTTAATGGCAAGTCACCCGCTGGCTGCAGGTGATTTGCCAGTCCCCAGCCTTGTGAATTGGTATAGGTGTCTCATGGATCTCTTACCAGTTCACAAAGGGTTAAGTGTAAAAAAAACACACTCATTCATTTTTTTTTTAATACTTACCTCCCATCCATCCCTGGGCACTGTGTCCCACGCTGATTAATCTGGCTTTTGCTCTCCTGCTGCTGCTGGAAGCCTTTTATAGCTAACCTTTAAAAATCCCCCCAAAAATGACATGGGGTCCCCCTTACCCATCATAACCAGCCCGGGACCAACCATGGGAGCTTGTAGAACAGGGTGCAGGGGCCAGCCCCGCCCCGCCAACAAGGGGCCCAGGAAGACCACAGAAGAGCCTGGGGGCGATCGGAGGCTCCCCCAGTGAAGAGGCGACCCCGCAGGAGGGATCGCGAACGCAGGTGAGTAAATGTCATTTTTTTTTTTTTTACAGTTTGTGCCAGCGGCCGAAGCGGGAGAGAGAAGAGCCCGGGGGGGGGGGGGATGGGAGAAGAGAAGACCCGGCCAAATCTAACGAGGGGTCAGGTGAGTTTTTAACTTTTATGTTTTTTTTACTGTGGGGGTTTAAAGTCAGCTACATGAGTCTCACGTAGCTGGCACTTAGCGGTAGGATAGGCGACTACGCGAGACTCACGTAGCTGGCACTAGAAGGGTTAAAGGGTAGTTCCAACAGTATTTTTTAAAGTTTCCATTAGTGTGTGCCAAAATGATGTTTTTAGTGTGCTAAGCTTATGTTACTTTTTATTTTCTATTTGTTTGCAACTCTTGTTATAAAAGAAAACTGTTTCCCAAGCAACAATGTGTTTACCTTAGCAATATACATCAATTGGTGCATTACATGTACAGATCAGGGACTTCCTCACTCTAGCTTGCTAATCATATGATTGGCTAAGACATGGGCAACATATTTAATCCATTCTGCTTTAATTTAACTTATTCAGATAGTCAATTTGTATTTCAGTAGCGAAAGGGTTACTGGCAGTCTTCCAACTTGAAAGCGTCATCACTACTGCTTGACTTAGCCAAAGCTGCTAACGTGTTCACATGTTACAGTGGAAGCATTCTGGAATATGTAGTCCATACCTTTTACTCAAGGGCAGAAAAAACTCCCATCTTAGGATCACAGACACACAGGAATATAAGAAACTTGGAAACCAAATGCTGATAAGTGAGTTTTCCGAGAACAATTATCATTAGAAACCTCTGAAAAGGTTATGTCTCTATATTGTAGGTATAGCTGAGCAAACCAACTTTTATAACTAGTCCACTGTGGTCCTGAATTTCCGGGGGGTTACCAATGATGAGATGCAGCTGGTTAATCAGCTTGTAGCACTCCACATGCCACCCCCTATGATGTCACCATATGCTGCCGGGATCCTGCCCACACAAACTCATTGCTTTCTGGTTGCTGACAGGCTCATCTGCAGGGGCTCAGTGAGTGAAAGGGAAAGCTGTCATTTGATTGCTAGAGACAGAGATAGTTAGTGCAGGAAGTAATCCAATATTTTTTTCCACAGATCACCAGCCTTTTCCAGGGGGGGGCACTTAAAATACATACAAAGACAACACCCTAAACACCAAATACAGGTACAGATGGGGGGGGGGGGGCAAGATATACAAATCTATTGGTTGTTCAGATAATCAATAAACTCTCCTTCCTACTTGTGTTTTGGATCACCCCTAAGTAATGCCCCTAGCCATAGAATTTCAATGGAATTCCAAAGTACACACAATCAAACCAAAAATTAAAAAACAAAATTAGTGCTCACAAAATAATATATTGTAATAAAAAGACCATTGTGAATCATGTGCAAATTGAATCCAGTATCAACAAATGAGGCAGAGTGAATGTTTTTTTTTAATGTTAACCCTTTGTGAACTGGTAAGGGATCCATGAGACCCCTATACCAGTTCACAAGGCTTGGGTGCTGGCAAGTCATCTTACGTCTTGTGGGTGACTTGCTGTTAACCCCCAGCCCACCTATTAGCCCACCCAAAGCCCGGGGGGGCAGAAAGGTCCGGGGCCAATTTAAGTTGTGCGGGCATGTAGCCGGCAGGGCGAGGGACCACCAAAGCTGGCCCCTGTTCCCTGCATAGCTGGTCCACGGGCTGGTTATACTGGGAAAGTGGACCCTACACCGTTTTCTTTTGGTTTAACCCTTTATAATGTGGACAGTAGTTGTATTTTATTTGTAGATGTTATAAAGTGTTCTCTTCAGTTTGGGGGGTCTCCTGGGCAAAAATAGGGGGCTACAGATACATATGTGGCTCCGTTGTAATTGTAAGAAATGGGGGTTTTGCATGCAATATGGTTTTCTTTAATAAAACAAATGTTTTATTTAAAATAAAGGAGACAATTTTCTAAAAAATAATTTTTCATTTTTTTGTTTTTTTCTTACTCAAAAATATTAAAAAAAACAGTAGAACAATTACAGACAAGACATTTCATGGTAAAGCCTAAACTCCACCTCAATAAAAATAAATATGTATAATTTACCAGAAAATTCCTGCAAAAATCACAGTTAAACATTGCTCAAAATGGTGAAAATGACCTGTAAACAGAGGGTGACATAATTTCAAGTAGGTTGACAATTAAAAAGGTTAAAAGTAGCTATGCATGTTGGGTATTGTTCTGTTCAGGGGACAAACCACGGGCCCGGAAGGGTCCCCAAACCACAGGGGACGCAGGGTGGATGTCTGACGCACGGACGATTTATTCACAATACATCGCTTATTTAAAGGTACAGTGCGGTTTTGACTTTAAAAGGGTTAATCACCAGTATTCCACTAATAATGAATGACATGACATGGGGCCAACTGTGATAATTGAATCCTCTTTTTAAACACAGAACTGGGGAACAGCTAGAAGGGGAAAACAATACCTATAAGTTTGCGGGGCCCATCAGGAAGAAACAGGTAATTCCATTATATATACATGACTTTTCTGGTAGAGATGCAAGCCTAGATATATACAGACCAATGACATACCTTGAGGGTAACCTAATATTCCTATCCATTAAAGGATGACAAAGCTCCTGATTTGCAGCATACGGGGTGTATGAACCAGATTTCTCTGAGGTATATAAAAAACAATAACCTGTGATATAACCTACACAAATATGAAACATAAAAAGATGAGGAAATCATAAAGAGCACCTGAACTTCCTTAAGAGGTACATAAGCACAAAGAAAGATATTGTGATGATACTGTAAAAACAAAATGACACTTGATAATACAAATGCTCTCATATAATGAGAATTTTGTTTCTTTTAAATAAGGGCACGGAGGAAGCCAAAGGCGAAACATGTCTGCCCAATCAGGAAGGAATTATGAATCCAACTGATTAACAAGCCAGTAGGGTGAAATGTATTTTATACACATCTGAAAAATTATGATCAGTGTATCATGTACATATCAATATGTCTGCACAATATGTGAACATGAATATGATGTAAATAATGAATTTGAGAGCTCAGAGAGTATGTAGTTGTAAACAGATGTATTTTAATGATTAAGGTATCAATAAATCAATTTTTAACATTATAAGGTGTGGTCGAGGTCAAAAGCGTATGTAGAATTTCTGGGGAGAGCCTGAACCCAGACTCAGCAGCGTGTTTAGAACGCTTGACCATGTACCAGCCGACATTTTCCCTACATATATGTGGGTCACACAGTCGGAGAACCTACAGTTAGGTTGCTCCACCTTCCAGAATCTTTCCGATTTAGCTTGTTTTTTCTTGTTTGTTTATCGATATTTTAGAAAAACTTGTTTTTTTATTCTGCTTGTTTTATGCACTTTTCTTTTTAGGAAAACCTGTGCAACCTAAGAATTCTTTGAAGGATTACTTACAGAAAGATGAGCCCAGTACAACAAGCTGGGTAAGCTTAAAAAGCTTAACGTGTACTTTCAGTACATATATGGTTTATGGGAGGTATTCCAAATAAAGGGTTGTTTTGGTAGAAAAAGGTGCACACTTTGTCTTCAGAGCTGAAATGTTCACGAAAATGTATCCTTATGCATATGCTTTACTTTGGAGTGTTTGGCAAGTCTTCCCTTATCAATACCTATGCATGTTGGGTATTTTTCTGTTCGGGGGACCTTGCTTTTTCAGATTCAACTTTTTTTTCTTGTTTTCTTGTTTGCATATAGTTCTTTTTTAGGAAAATGTGACTTTGATTCTGCTTTTTTATTCTTTTTTACAGAAGCTTTGTGCAATTAAAAGAATTGAGGGATTACTTCCAGAAAACGGTGCCCACATCAACAAGCCTGGTACACCTAGAAAGCTTGAGGTATGTACTTCCAGAGAATATATAGTTTGTGGGGTTATTTCAAATGTAAAGGGTTGTTTTTCTTGAAAAACTGCAAGGCGTGTTGTATTTTATCTGAAAAGCGCTGTTTCAGTTTGGGGGAGTTATTGACCGGAAAGGGTGTCTAACAATACATATTTGTAACTGGGAGAAACAGGGATTTCACACACAATATTTTATTGACAAAACACATTTTTTTTTTTTGCACATATTTTACCCAAAAATATTGAGAATACACTAAAACAAGGCCAAACAAGACATGTCACGTTAAAGCCCAGACTCTGCTGAATAAAACGATATATAATTCTCCTGGAAAATCCCTTCAAAAATCACAGTTGAATGATGTGTAGCGCAAAATGGTGAAACATTGTCTGGTAACAGAGGGTGACAGGTAGGCGGGCTCTTAAAAGATTAAAGAAAAAAAACTGTTTATGGAGCCTCCACCAGATTTTGTGACCGGGGCCTCCACCACACTTTATCCGCCCTGGTAGCGGATATAGGTTGAATGAAAAACTGGGACAACTCTTAGATTCTGTTTTGCAACTTCTTGTGTACCAATTCAAATTCAGGAGATGTTATCAATCTGCTTTCTCCCATTACCTGGCAAAAAGGATACCTTTTCATTACCTGTGATGTTGCCTCACTCTACTCTGCCATCCCACACAATCTAGCCATTCAGTCAGTATAATTTTATCTGCACAGGTACTCTGACTATGGGGATTAGGGATGAGCGAATCGATCCGGACGAACCCGGATTCGATCCGAATTTCATGAAAAATTCGAATCGGATCGAATCCGAATTTCCCCGCGATTCGATCGCTCGAAGTTTTCCTTTAACATCCATTCATTTACATTACAGGCATTCTAAGATGGCGGACGGGACATGTCCAGACATGTAAGCTGGGGCAGTGTATGCTGGGATAGTCACATGCAGCCTATCAGCAGCCAGCAAGCCCGGTGACGTCACAGCGCTATTTAAGTCGGCGGACATCTTGCTTTTCCTCATTTCTCTATTGCATTCGTGAGAGACAGGACGCTGCTGTAGGCAGGGAGAGACAGTTAGACAGACAGGGACAGACAGGGACAGGCTGGAGACAGGCAGGAGACAGGCAGGAGACAGACAGAAAGTCAGCGAAAAGCAGGGAAAGTTAGGAAAAATCGGAGGCAGTCACAGGGAGATTTTTTTTTTTTCATCCAGCCTGAGTGTTACTGGCTGGCTGACTGGCTTTGTTAGCGTTTTCAGGCTGCTTATAGACTAACTGTGCATATATACTGAACTGATCTCAAGTCTGCTGTGAGGCATCCCATTCTGTGACTACACCAGCCTCTATTTAATACCATAACCATTTGCACTTATTCTAATAGAAATTTGGCCTGATAAACACACTTGCTGTGCATAGTAGTACTGCTGCCAGGTGCTCTCTGGTTTTTGGGGCATCCCATTCTGTGACTACACCAGCCTCTATTTAATACCATAACCATTTGCACTTATTCTAATAGAAATTTGGCCTGATAAACACACTTGCTGTGCATAGTAGTACTGCTGCCAGGTGCTCTCTGGTTTTTGGGGCATCCCATTCTGTGACTACACCAGCCTCTATTTAATACCATAACCATTTGCACTTATTCTAATAGAAATTAGGCCTGATAAAGACACTTTTGCTGTGCATAGTAGTACTGCTGCCAGGTGCTCTCTGGTTTTTGGGGCATCCCATTCTGTGACTACACCAGGCTCTATTTAATACCATAACCATTTGCACTTATTCTAATAGAAATTTGGCCTGATAAACACACTTGCTGTGCATAGTAGTACTGCTGCCAGGTGCTCTCTGGTTTTTGGGGCATCCCATTCTGTGACTACACCAGCCTCTATTTAATACCATAACCATTTGCACTTATTCTAATAGAAATTTGGCCTGATAAACACACTTGCTGTGCATAGTAGTACTGCTGCCAGGTGCTCTCTGGTTTTTGGGGCATCCCATTCTGTGACTACACCAGCCTCTATTTAATACCATAACCATTTGCACTTATCCTTATAGAAATTTGGCCTGATAAACACACTTGCTGTGCATAGTAGTACTGCTGCCAGGTGCTCTCTGGTTTTTGGGGCATCCCATTCTGTGACTACACCAGCCTCTATTTAATACCATAACCATTTGCACTTATTCTAATAGAAATTTGGCCTGATAAAGACACATTTGCTGTGCATAGTAGTACTGCTGCCAGGTGCTCTCTGGTTTTTGGGGCATCCCATTCTGTGACTACACCAGCCTCTATTTAATACCATAACCATTTGCACTTATTCTAATAGAAATTTGGCCTGATAAAGACACTTTTGCTGTGCATAGTAGTACTGCTGCCAGGTGCTCTCTGGTTTTTGGGGCATCCCATTCTGTGACTACACCAGCCTCTATTTAATACCATAACCATTTGTACTTATTCTAATAGAAATTAGGCCTGATAAAGACACTTTTGCTGTGCATAGTAGTACTGCTGCCAGGTGCTCTCTGGTTTTTGGGGCATCCCATTCTGTGACTACACCAGCCTCTATTTAATACCATAACCATTTGCACTTATTCTAATAGAAATTAGGCCTGATAAAGACACTTTTGCTGTGCATAGTAGTACTGCTGCCAGGTGCTCTCTGGTTTTTGGGGCATCCCATTCTGTGACTACACCAGCCTCTATTTAATACCATAACCATTTGCACTTATTCTAATAGAAATTTGGCCTGATAAACACACTTGTTGTGCATAGTAGTACTGCTGCCAGGTGCTCTCTGGTTTTTGGGGCATCCCATTCTGTGACTACACCAGCCTCTATTTAATACCATAACCATTTGCACTTATTCTAATAGAAATTTGGCCTGATAAACACACTTTTGCTGTGCATAGTAGTACTGCTGCCAGGTGCTCTCTGGTTTTTGGGGCATCCCATTCTGTGACTACACCAGCCTCTATTTAATACCATAACCATTTGCACTTATTCTAATAGAAATTTGGCCTGATAAACACACTTGCTGTGCATAGTAGTACTGCTGCCAGGTGCTCTCTGGTTTTTGGGGCATCCCATTATGTGACTACACCAGCCTCTATTTAATACCATAACCATTTGCACTTATTCTAATAGAAATTTGGCCTGATAAAGACACTTTTGCTGTGCATAGTAGTACTGCTGCCAGGTGCTCTCTGGTTTTTGGGGCATCCCATTCTGTGACTACACCAGCCTCTATTTAATACCATAACCATTTGCACTTATTCTAATAGAAATTTGGCCTGATAAAGACACTTTTGCTGTGCATAGTAGTACTGCTGCCAGGTGCTCTCTGGTTTTTGGGGCATCCCATTCTGTGACTACACCAGCCTCTATTTAATACCATAACCATTTGCACTTATTCTAATAGAAATTAGGCCTGATAAAGACACTTTTGCTGTGCATAGTAGTACTGCTGCCAGGTGCTCTCTGGTTTTTGGGGCATCCCATTCTGTGACTACACCAGCCTCTATTTAATACCATAACCATTTGCACTTATTCTAATAGAAATTTGGCCTGATAAAGACACTTTTGCTGTGCATAGTAGTACTGCTGCCAGGTGCTCTCTGGTTTTTGGGGCATCCCATTCTGTGACTACACCAGCCTCTATTTAATACCATAACCATTTGTACTTATTCTAATAGAAATTAGGCCTGATAAAGACACTTTTGCTGTGCATAGTAGTACTGCTGCCAGGTGCTCTCTGGTTTTTGGGGCATCCCATTCTGTGACTACACCAGCCTCTATTTAATACCATAACCATTTGCACTTATTCTAATAGAAATTAGGCCTGATAAAGACACTTTTGCTGTGCATAGTAGTACTGCTGCCAGGTGCTCTCTGGTTTTTGGGGCATCCCATTCTGTGACTACACCAGCCTCTATTTAATACCATAACCATTTGCACTTATTCTAATAGAAATTTGGCCTGATAAACACACTTGTTGTGCATAGTAGTACTGCTGCCAGGTGCTCTCTGGTTTTTGGGGCATCCCATTCTGTGACTACACCAGCCTCTATTTAATACCATAACCATTTGCACTTATTCTAATAGAAATTAGGCCTGATAAAGACACATTTGCTGTGCATAGTAGTACTGCTGCCAGGTGCTCTCTGGTTTTTGGGGCATCCCATTCTGTGACTACACCAGCCTCTATTTAATACCATAACCATTTTCACTTATTCTAATAGAAATTAGGCCTGATAAAGACACTTTTGCTGTGCATAGTAGTACTGCTGCCAGGTGCTCTCTGGTTTTTGGGGCATCCCATTCTGTGACTACACCAGCCTCTATTTAATACCATAACCATTTGCACTTATTCTAATAGAAATTAGGCCTGATAAAGACACTTTTGCTGTGCATAGTAGTACTGCTGCCAGGTGCTCTCTGGTTTTTGGGGCATCCCATTCTGTGACTACACCAGCCTCTATTTAATACCATAACCATTTGCACTTATTCTAATAGAAATTAGGCCTGATAAAGACACTTTTGCTGTGCATAGTAGTTCTGCTGCCAGGTGCTCTCTGGTTTTTGGGGCATCCCATTCTGTGACTACACCAGCCTCTATTTAATACCATAACCATTTGCACTTATTCTAATAGAAATTAGGCCTGATAAAGACACTTTTGCTGTGCATAGAAGTACTGCTGCCAGGTGCTCTCTGGTTTTTGGGGCATCCCATTCTGTGACTACACCAGCCTCTATTTAATACCATAACCATTTGCACTTATTCTAATAGAAATTTGGCCTGATAAAGACACTTTTGCTGTGCATAGTAGTACTGCTGCCAGGTGCTCTCTGGTTTTTGGGGCACCCCATTCTGTGACTACACCAGCCTCTATTTAATACCATAACCATTTGCACCTATTCTAATAGAAATTTGGCCTGATAAAGACACTTTTGCTGTGCATAGTAGTACTGCTGCCAGGTGCTCTCTGGTTTTTGGGGCATCCCATTCTGTGACTACACCAGCCTCTATTTAATACCATAACCATTTGCACTTATTCTAATAGAAATTAGGCCTGATAAAGACACTTTTGCTGTGCATAGTAGTACTGCTGCCAGGTGCTCTCTGGTTTTTGGGGCATCCCATTCTGTGACTACACCAGCCTCTATTTAATACCATAACCATTTGCACTTATTCTAATAGAAATTAGGCCTGATAAAGACACTTTTGCTGTGCATAGTAGTACTGCTGCCAGGTGCTCTCTGGTTTTTGGGGCATCCCATTCTGTGACTACACCAGCCTCTATTTAATACCATAACCATTTGCACTTATTCTAATAGAAATTAGGCCTGATAAAGAAAGTTTTGCTGTGCATAGTAGTACTGCTGCCAGGTGCTCTCTGGTTTTTGGGGCATCCCATTCTGTGACTACACCAGCCTCTATTTAATACCATAACCATTTGCACTTATTCTAATAGAAATTTGGCCTGATAAACACACTTGCTGTGCATAGTAGTACTGCTGCCAGGTGCTCTCTGGTTTTTGGGGCATCCCATTCTGTGACTACTCCGGCCTCTATTTAATACCATAACCATTTGCACTTATTCTAATAGAAATTAGGCCTGATAAAGACACTTTTGCTGTGCATAGTAGTACTGCTGCCAGGTGCTCTCTGGTTTTTGGGGCATCCCATTCTGTGACTACACCAGCCTCTATTTAATACCATAACCATTTGCACTTATTCTAATAGAAATTTGGCCTGATAAAGACACTTTTGCTGTGCATAGTAGTACTGCTGCCAGGTGCTCTCTGGTTTTTGGGGTATCCCATTCTGTGACTACACCAGCCTCTATTTAATACCATAACCATTTGTACTTAATCTAATAGAAATTAGGCCTGATAAAGACACTTTTGCTGTGCATAGTAGTACTGCTGCCAGGTGCTCTCTGGTTTTTGGGGCATCCCATTCTGTGACTACACCAGCCTCTATTTAATACCATAACCATTTGCACTTATTCTAATAGAAATTAGGCCTGATAAAGACACTTTTGCTGTGCATAGTAGTACTGCTGCCAGGTGCTCTCTGGTTTTTGGGGCATCCCATTCTGTGACTACACCAGCCTCTATTTAATACCATAACCATTTGCACTTATTCTAATAGAAATTTGGCCTGATAAAGACACTTTTGCTGTGCATAGTAGTACTGCTGCCAGGTGCTCTCTGGTTTTTGGGGCATCCCATTCTGTGACTACACCAGCCTCTATTTAATACCATAACCATTTGTACTTATTTTAATAGAAATTAGGCCTGATAAAGACACTTTTGCTGTGCATAGTAGTACTGCTGCCAGGTGCTCTCTGGTTTTTGGGGCATCCCATTCTGTGACTACACCAGCCTCTATTTAATACCATAACCATTTGCACTTATTCTAATAGAAATTAGGCCTGATAAAGACACTTTTGCTGTGCATAGTAGTACTGCTGCCAGGTGCTCTCTGGTTTTTGGGGCATCCCATTCTGTGACTACACCAGTCTCTATTTAATACCATAACCATTTGCACTTATTCTAATAGAAATTTGGCCTGATAAACACACTTGTTGTGCATAGTAGTACTGCTGCCAGGTGCTCTCTGGTTTTTGGGGCATCCCATTCTGTGACTACACCAGCCTCTATTTAATACCATAACCATTTGCACTTATTCTAATAGAAATTTGGCCTGATAAACACACTTTTGCTGTGCATAGTAGTACTGCTGCCAGGTGCTCTCTGGTTTTTGGGGCATCCCATTCTGTGACTACACCAGCCTCTATTTAATACCATAACCATTTGCACTTATTCTAATAGAAATTAGGCCTGATAAAGACACTTTTGCTGTGCATAGTAGTACTGCTGCCAGGTGCTCTCTGGTTTTTTGGGGCATCCCATTCTGTGACTACACCAGGCTCTATTTAATACCATAACCATTTGCACTTATTCTAATAGAAATTAGGCCTGATAAACACACTTGCTGTGCATAGTAGTACTGCTGCCAGGTGCTCTCTGGTTTTTGGGGCATCCCATTCTTTGACTACACCAGCCTATATTTAATACCATAACCATTTGCACTTATTCTAATAGAAATTTGGCCTGATAAACACACTTGCTGTGCATAGTAGTACTGCTGCCAGGTGCTCTCTGGTTTTTGGGGCATCCTATTATGTGACTACACCAGCCTCTATTTAATACCATAACCATTTGCACTTATTCTAATAGAAATTTGGCCTGATAAAGACACTTTTGCTGTGCATAGTAGTACTGCTGCCAGGTGCTCTCTGGTTTTTGGGGCATCCCATTCTGTGACTACACCAGCCTCTATTTAATACCATAACCATTTGCACTTATTCTAATAGAAATTTGGCCTGATAAAGACACTTTTTTTGTGCATAGTAGTACTGCTGCCAGGTGCTCTCTGGTTTTTGGGGCATCCCATTCTGTGACTACACCAGCCTCTATTTAATACCATAACCATTTGCACTTATTCTAATAGAAATTAGGCCTGATAAAGACACTTTTGCTGTGCATAGTAGTACTGCTGCCAGGTGCTCTCTGGTTTTTGGGGCATCCCATTCTGTGACTACACCAGCCTCTATTTAATACCATAACCATTTGCACTTATTCTAATAGAAATTTGGCCTGATAAAGACACTTTTGCTGTGCATAGTAGTACTGCTGCCAGGTGCTCTCTGGTTTTTGGGGCATCCCATTCTGTGACTACACCAGCCTCTATTTAATACCATAACCATTTGTACTTATTCTAATAGAAATTAGGCCTGATAAAGACACTTTTGCTGTGCATAGTAGTACTGCTGCCAGGTGCTCTCTGGTTTTTGGGGCATCCCATTCTGTGACTACACCAGCCTCTATTTAATACCATAACCATTTGCACTTATTCTAATAGAAATTAGGCCTGATAAACACACTTTTGCTGTGCATAGTAGTACTGCTGCCAGGTGCTCTCTGGTTTTTGGGGCATCCCATTCTGTGACTACACCAGCCTCTATTTAATACCATAACCATTTGCACTTATTCTAATAGAAATTTGGCCTGATAAACACACTTGTGCATAGTAGTACTGCTGCCAGGGGCTCTCTGGTTTTTGGGGCATCCCATTCTGTGACTACACCAGCCTCTATTTAATACCATAACCATTTGCACTTATTCTAATAGAAATTAGGCCTGATAAAGACACTTTTGCTGTGCATAGTAGTACTGCTGCCAGGTGCTCTCTGGTTTTTGGGGCATCCCATTCTGTGACTACACCAGCCTCTATTTAATACCATAACCATTTGCACTTATTCTAATAGAAATTAGGCCTGATAAAGACACTTTTGCTGTGCATAGTAGTACTGCTGCCAGGTGCTCTCTGGTTTTTGGGGCATCCCATTCTGTGACTACACCAGCCTCTATTTAATACCATAACCATTTGCACTTATTCTAAAAGAAATTAGGCCTGATAAAGACACTTTTGCTGTGCATAGTAGTACTGCTGCCAGGTGCTCTCTGGTTTTTGGGGCATCCCATTCTGTGACTACACCAGCCTCTATTTAATACCATAACCATTTGCACTTATTCTAATAGAAATTAGGCCTGATAAAGACACTTTTGCTGTGCATAGTAGTTCTGCTGCCAGGTGCTCTCTGGTTTTTGGGGCATCCAATTCTGTGACTACACCAGCCTCTATTTAATACCATAACCATTTGCACTTATTCTAATAGAAATTAGGCCTGATAAAGACACTTTTGCTGTGCATAGAAGTACTGCTGCCAGGTGCTCTCTGGTTTTTGGGGCATCCCATTCTGTGACTACACCAGCCTCTATTTAATACCATAACCATTTTCACTTATTCTAAAAGAAATTTTGCCCGATAAAGACACTTTTGCTGTGCATAGTAGTTCTGCTGCCAGGTGCTCTCTGGTTTTTGGGGCACCCCATTCTGTGACTACACCAGCCTCTATTTAATACCATAACCATTTGCACTTATTCTAATAGAAATTAGGCCTGATAAAGACACTTTTGCTGTGCATAGAAGTACTGCTGCCAGGTGCTCTCTGGTTTTTGGGGCATCCCATTCTGTGACTACACCAGCCTCTATTTAATACCATAACCATTTTCACTTATTCTAAAAGAAATTTTGCCTGATAAAGACACTTTTGCTGTGCATAGTAGTTCTGCTGCCAGGTGCTCTCTGGTTTTTGGGGCACCCCATTCTGTGACTACACCAGCCTCTATTTAATACCATAACCATTTGCACTTATTCTAATAGAAATTTGGCCTGATAAAGACACTTTTGCTGTGCATAGTAGTACTGCTGCCAGGTGCTCTCTGGTTTTTGGGGCATCCCATTCTGTGACTACACCAGCCTCTATTTAATACCATAACCATTTGCACTTATTCTAATAGAAATTAGGCCTGATAAAGACACTTTTGCTGTGCATAGTAGTACTGCTGCCAGGTGCTCTCTGGTTTTTGGGGCATCCCATTCTGTGACTACACCAGCCTCTATTTAATACCATAACCATTTGCACTTATTCTAATAGAAATTAGGCCTGATAAAGACACTTTCGCTGTGCATAGTAGTACTGCTGCCAGGTGCTCTCTGGTTTTTGGGGCATCCCATTCTGTGACTACACCAGCCTCTATTTAATACCATAACCATTTGCACTTATTCTAATAGAAATTAGGCCTGATAAAGACACTTTTGCTGTGCATAGTAGTACTGCTGCCAGGTGCTCTCTGGTTTTTGGGGCATCCCATTCTGTGACTACACCAGCCTCTATTTAATACCATAACCATTTGCACTTATTCTAATAGAAATTAGGTCTGATAAAGAAAGTTTTGCTGTGCATAGTAGTACTGCTGCCAGGTGCTCTCTGGTTTTTGGGGCATCCCATTCTGTGACTACACCAGCCTCTATTTAATACCATAACCATTTGCACTTATTCTAATAGAAATTAGGCCTGATAAAGACACTTTTGCTGTGCATAGAAGTACTGCTGCCAGGTGCTCTCTGGTTTTTGGGGCATCCCATTCTGTGACTACACCAGCCTCTATTTAATACCATAACCATTTTCACTTATTCTAAAAGAAATTTTGCCCGATAAAGACACTTTTGCTGTGCATAGTAGTTCTGCTGCCAGGTGCTCTCTGGTTTTTGGGGCACCCCATTCTGTGACTACACCAGCCTCTATTTAATACCATAACCATTTGCACTTATTCTAATAGAAATTAGGCCTGATAAAGACACTTTTGCTGTGCATAGAAGTACGGCTGCCAGGTGCTCTCTGGTTTTTGGGGCATCCCATTCTGTGACTACACCAGCCTCTATTTAATACCATAACCATTTTCACTTATTCTAAAAGAAATTTTGCCTGATAAAGACACTTTTGCTGTGCATAGTAGTTCTGCTGCCAGGTGCTCTCTGGTTTTTGGGGCACCCCATTCTGTGACTACACCAGCCTCTATTTAATACCATAACCATTTGCACTTATTCTAATAGAAATTTGGCCTGATAAAGACACTTTTGCTGTGCATAGTAGTACTGCTGCCAGGTGCTCTCTGGTTTTTGGGGCATCCCATTCTGTGACTACACCAGCCTCTATTTAATACCATAACCATTTGCACTTATTCTAATAGAAATTAGGCCTGATAAAGACACTTTTGCTGTGCATAGTAGTACTGCTGCCAGGTGCTCTCTGGTTTTTGGGGCATCCCATTCTGTGACTACACCAGCCTCTATTTAATACCATAACCATTTGCACTTATTCTAATAGAAATTAGGCCTGATAAAGACACTTTCGCTGTGCATAGTAGTACTGCTGCCAGGTGCTCTCTGGTTTTTGGGGCATCCCATTCTGTGACTACACCAGCCTCTATTTAATACCATAACCATTTGCACTTATTCTAATAGAAATTAGGCCTGATAAAGACACTTTTGCTGTGCATAGTAGTACTGCTGCCAGGTGCTCTCTGGTTTTTGGGGCATCCCATTCTGTGACTACACCAGCCTCTATTTAATACCATAACCATTTGCACTTATTCTAATAGAAATTAGGTCTGATAAAGAAAGTTTTGCTGTGCATAGTAGTACTGCTGCCAGGTGCTCTCTGGTTTTTGGGGCATCCCATTCTGTGACTACACCAGCCTCTATTTAATACCATAACCATTTGCACTTATTCTAATAGAAATTTGGCCTGATAAACACACTTGCTGTGCATAGTAGTACTGCTGCCAGGTGCTCTCTGGTTTTTGGGGCATCCCATTCTGTGACTACACCAGCCTCTATTTAATACCATAACCATTTGCACTTATTCTAATAGAAATTAGGCCTGATAAAGACACTTTTGCTGTGCATAGTAGTACTGCTGCCAGGTGCTCTCTGGTTTTTGGGGCATCCCATTCTGTGACTACACCAGCCTCTATTTAATACCATAACTATTTGCACTTATTCTAATAGAAATTTGGCCTGATAAAGACACTTTTGCTGTGCATAGTAGTACTGCTGCCAGGTGCTCTCTGGTTTTTGGGGCATCCCATTCTGTGACTACACCAGCCTCTATTTAATACCATAACCATTTGTACTTAATCTAATAGAAATTAGGCCTGATAAAGACACTTTTGCTGTGCATAGTAGTACTGCTGCCAGGTGCTCTCTGGTTTTTGGGGCATCCCATTCTGTGACTACACCAGCCTCTATTTAATACCATAACCATTTGCACTTATTCTAATAGAAATTTGGCCTGATAAAGACACTTTTGCTGTGCATAGTAGTACTGCTGCCAGGTGCTCTCTAGTTTTTGGGGCATCCCATTCTGTGACTACACCAGCCTCTATTTAATACCATAACCATTTGCACTTATTCTAATAGAAATTTGGCCTGATAAACACACTTGCTGTGCATAGTAGTACTGCTGCCAGGTGCTCTCTGGTTTTTGGGGCATCCCATTCTGTGACTACACCAGCCTCTATTTAATACCATAACCATTTGCACTTATTCTAATAGAAATTAGGCCTGATAAAGACACTTTTGCTGTGCATAGTAGTACTGCTGCCAGGTGCTCTCTGGTTTTTGGGGCATCCCATTCTGTGACTACACCAGCCTCTATTTAATACCATAACCATTTGCACTTATTCTAATAGAAATTAGGCCTGATAAAGACACTTTTGCTGTGCATAGTATTACTGCTGCCAGGTGCTCTCTAGTTTTTGGGGCATCCCATTCTGTGACTACACCAGCCTCTATTTAATACCATAACCATTTGCACTTATTCTAATAGAAATTAGGCCTGATAAAGACACTTTTGCTGTGCATAGTAGTACTGCTGCCAGGTGCTCTCTGGTTTTTGGGGCATCCCATTCTATGACTACACCAGCCTCTATTTAATACCATAACCATTTGCACTTATTCTAATAGAAATTAGGCCTGATAAAGACACTTTTGCTGTGCATAGTAGTACTGCTGCCAGGTGCTCTCTGGTTTTTTGGGCATCCCATTCTGTGACTACACCAGCCTCTATTTAATAACATAACCATTTGCACTTATTTTAATAGAAATTTGGCCTGATAAAGACACTTTTGCTGTGCATAGTAATAAAGCTGCCAGGTGCTCTCTGGTTTTTGGGGCATCCCATTCTGTGACTACACCAGCCTCTATTTAATACCATAACCATTTGCACTTATTCTAATAGAAATTAGGCCTGATAAAGACACTTTTGCTGTTCATAGTAGTACTGCTGCCAGGTGCTATCTGGTTTTTGGGGCATCCCATTCTGTGACTACACCAGCCTCTATTTAATACCATAACCATTTGCACTTATTCTAATAGAAATTTGGCCTGATAAACACACTTGCTGTGCATAGTAGTACTGCTGCCAGGTGCTCTCTGGTTTTTGGGGCATCCCATTCTGTGACTACACCAGCCTCTATTTAATACCATAACCATTTGCACTTATTCTAATAGAAATTAGGCCTGATAAAGACACTTTTGCTGTGCATAGTAGTACTGCTGCCAGGTGCTCTCTGGTTTTTGGGGCATCCCATTCTGTGACTACACCAGCCTCTATTTAATACCATAACCATTTGCACTTATTCTAATAGAAATTAGGCCTGATAAAGACACTTTTGCTGTGCATAGTAGTACTGCTGCCAGGTGCTCTCTGGTTTTTGGGGCATCCCATTCTGTGACTACACCAGCCTCTATTTAATACCATAACCATTTGCACTTATTCTAATAGAAATTAGGCCTAATAAAGACTTTTGCTGTGCATAGTAGTACTGCTGCCAGGTGCTCTCTGGTTTTTTGGGCATCCCATTCTGTGACTACACCAGCCTCTATTTAATAACATAACCATTTGCACTTATTCTAATAGAAATTTGGCCTGAAAAACACACCTGCTGTGCATAGTAGTAAAGCTGCCAGGTGCTCTCTGGTTTTTGGGGCATCCCATTCTGTGACTACACCAGCCTCTATTTAATACCATAACCATTTGCACTTATTCTAATAGAAATTTGGCCTGATAAAGACACTTTTGCTGTGCATAGTAGTACTGCTGCCAGGTGCTCTCTGGTTTTTGGGGCATCCCATTCTGTGACTACACCAGCCTCTATATAATACCATAACCATTTGCACTTATTCTAATAGAAATTAGGCCTGATAAAGACACTTTTGCTGTGCATGGTATTAGTGCTGCCAGGTGCTCTCTGGTTTTGGGGCATCCCATTCTATGACTACACCAGCCTCTATTTAATACCATAACCATTTGCACTTATTCTAATAGAAATTAGGCCGAATAAAGACACTTTTGCTGTGCATAGTAGTACTGCTGCCAGGTGCTCTCTGGTTTTTTGGGCATCCCATTCTGTGACTACACCAGCCTCTATTTAATAACATAACCATTTGCATTTATTCTAATAGAAATTTGGCCTGAAAAACACACTTCCTGTGCATAGTAGTAAAGCTGCCAGGTGCTCTCTGGTTTTTGGGGCATCCCATTCTGTGACTACACCAGCCTCTATTTAATACCATAACCATTTGCACTTATTCTAATAGAAATTAGGCCTGATAAAGACACTTTTGCTGTGCATAGTAGTACTGCTGCCAGGTGCTCTCTGGTTTTTGGGGCATCCCATTCTGTGACTACACCAGCCTCTATTTAATACCATAACCATTTGCACTTATTCTAATAGAAATTAGGCCTGATAAAGACACTTTTGCTGTGCATAGTAGTACTGCTGCCAGGTGCTCTCTGGTTTTTGGGGCATCCCATTCTGTGACTACACCAGCCTCTATTTAATACCATAACCATTTGCACTTATTCTAATAGAAATTAGGCCTGATAAAGACACTTTTGCTGTGCATAGTAGTACTGCTGCCAGGTGCTCTCTGGCTTTTGGGGCATCCCATTCTGTGACTACACCAGCCTCTATTTAATACCATAACCATTTGTACTTATTTTAATAGAAATTAGGCCTGATAAAGACACTTTTGCTGTGCATAGTAGTACTGCTGCCAGGTGCTCTCTGGTTTTTGGGGCATCCCATTCTGTGACTACACCAGCCTCTATTTAATACCATAACCATTTGCACTTATTCTAATAGAAATTAGGCCTGATAAAGACACTTTTGCTGTGCATAGTAGTACTGCTGCCAGGTGCTCTCTGGTTTTTGGGGCATCCCATTCTGTGACTACACCAGTCTCTATTTAATACCATAACCATTTGCACTTATTCTAATAGAAATTTGGCCTGATAAACACACTTGTTGTGCATAGTAGTACTGCTGCCAGGTGCTCTCTGGTTTTTGGGGCATCCCATTCTGTGACTACACCAGCCTCTATTTAATACCATAACCATTTGCACTTATTCTAATAGAAATTTGGCCTGATAAACACACTTTTGCTGTGCATAGTAGTACTGCTGCCAGGTGCTCTCTGGTTTTTGGGGCATCCCATTCTGTGACTACACCAGCCTCTATTTAATACCATAACCATTTGCACTTATTCTAATAGAAATTAGGCCTGATAAAGACACTTTTGCTGTGCATAGTAGTACTGCTGCCAGGTGCTCTCTGGTTTTTTGGGGCATCCCATTCTGTGACTACACCAGGCTCTATTTAATACCATAACCATTTGCACTTATTCTAATAGAAATTAGGCCTGATAAACACACTTGCTGTGCATATTAGTACTGCTGCCAGGTGCTCTCTGGTTTTTGGGGCATCCCATTCTTTGACTACACCAGCCTATATTTAATACCATAACCATTTGCACTTATTCTAATAGAAATTTGGCCTGATAAACACACTTGCTGTGCATAGTAGTACTGCTGCCAGGTGCTCTCTGGTTTTTGGGGCATCCTATTATGTGACTACACCAGCCTCTATTTAATACCATAACCATTTGCACTTATTCTAATAGAAATTTGGCCTGATAAAGACACTTTTGCTGTGCATAGTAGTACTGCTGCCAGGTGCTCTCTGGTTTTTGGGGCATCCCATTCTGTGACTACACCAGCCTCTATTTAATACCATAACCATTTGCACTTATTCTAATAGAAATTTGGCCTGATAAAGACACTTTTTTTGTGCATAGTAGTACTGCTGCCAGGTGCTCTCTGGTTTTTGGGGCATCCCATTCTGTGACTACACCAGCCTCTATTTAATACCATAACCATTTGCACTTATTCTAATAGAAATTAGGCCTGATAAAGACACTTTTGCTGTGCATAGTAGTACTGCTGCCAGGTGCTCTCTGGTTTTTGGGGCATCCCATTCTGTGACTACACCAGCCTCTATTTAATACCATAACCATTTGCACTTATTCTAATAGAAATTTGGCCTGATAAAGACACTTTTGCTGTGCATAGTAGTACTGCTGCCAGGTGCTCTCTGGTTTTTGAGGCATCCCATTCTGTGACTACACCAGCCTCTATTTAATACCATAACCATTTGTACTTATTCTAATAGAAATTAGGCCTGATAAAGACACTTTTGCTGTGCATAGTAGTACTGCTGCCAGGTGCTCTCTGGTTTTTGGGGCATCCCATTCTGTGACTACACCAGCCTCTATTTAATACCATAACCATTTGCACTTATTCTAATAGAAATTAGGCCTGATAAACACACTTTTGCTGTGCATAGTAGTACTGCTGCCAGGTGCTCTCTGGTTTTTGGGGCATCCCATTCTGTGACTACACCAGCCTCTATTTAATACCATAACCATTTGCACTTATTCTAATAGAAATTTGGCCTGATAAACACACTTGTGCATAGTAGTACTGCTGCCAGGGGCTCTCTGGTTTTTGGGGCATCCCATTCTGTGACTACACCAGCCTCTATTTAATACCATAACCATTTGCACTTATTCTAATAGAAATTAGGCCTGATAAAGACACTTTTGCTGTGCATAGTAGTACTGCTGCCAGGTGCTCTCTGGTTTTTGGGGCATCCCATTCTGTGACTACACCAGCCTCTATTTAATACCATAACCATTTGCACTTATTCTAATAGAAATTAGGCCTGATAAAGACACTTTTGCTGTGCATAGTAGTACTGCTGCCAGGTGCTCTCTGGTTTTTGGGGCATCCCATTCTGTGACTACACCAGCCTCTATTTAATACCATAACCATTTGCACTTATTCTAAAAGAAATTAGGCCTGATAAAGACACTTTTGCTGTGCATAGTAGTACTGCTGCCAGGTGCTCTCTGGTTTTTGGGGCATCCCATTCTGTGACTACACCAGCCTCTATTTAATACCATAACCATTTGCACTTATTCTAATAGAAATTAGGCCTGATAAAGACACTTTTGCTGTGCATAGTAGTTCTGCTGCCAGGTGCTCTCTGGTTTTTGGGGCATCCCATTCTGTGACTACACCAGCCTCTATTTAATACCATAACCATTTGCACTTATTCTAATAGAAATTAGGCCTGATAAAGACACTTTTGCTGTGCATAGAAGTACTGCTGCCAGGTGCTCTCTGGTTTTTGGGGCATCCCATTCTGTGACTACACCAGCCTCTATTTAATACCATAACCATTTTCACTTATTCTAAAAGAAATTTTGCCTGATAAAGACACTTTTGCTGTGCATAGTAGTTCTGCTGCCAGGTGCTCTCTGGTTTTTGGGGCACCCCATTCTGTGACTACACCAGCCTCTATTTAATACCATAACCATTTGCACTTATTCTAATAGAAATTAGGCCTGATAAAGACACTTTTGCTGTGCATAGAAGTACTGCTGCCAGGTGCTCTCTGGTTTTTGGGGCATCCCATTCTGTGACTACACCAGCCTCTATTTAATACCATAACCATTTTCACTTATTCTAAAAGAAATTTTGCCTGATAAAGACACTTTTGCTGTGCATAGTAGTTCTGCTGCCAGGTGCTCTCTGGTTTTTGGGGCACCCCATTCTGTGACTACACCAGCCTCTATTTAATACCATAACCATTTGCACTTATTCTAATAGAAATTAGGCCTGATAAAGACACTTTTGCTGTGCATAGTAGTACTGCTGCCAGGTGCTCTCTGGTTTTTGGGGCATCCCATTCTGTGACTACACCAGCCTCTATTTAATACCATAACCATTTGCACTTATTCTAATAGAAATTAGGCCTGATAAAGACACTTTTGCTGTGCATAGTAGTACTGCTGCCAGGTGCTCTCTGGTTTTTGGGGCATCCCATTCTGTGACTACACCAGCCTCTATTTAATACCATAACCATTTGCACTTATTCTAATAGAAATTAGGCCTGATAAAGACACTTTCGCTGTGCATAGTAGTACTGCTGCCAGGTGCTCTCTGGTTTTTGGGGCATCCCATTCTGTGACTACACCAGCCTCTATTTAATACCATAACCATTTGCACTTATTCTAATAGAAATTAGGCCTGATAAAGACACTTTTGCTGTGCATAGTAGTACTGCTGCCAGGTGCTCTCTGGTTTTTGGGGCATCCCATTCTGTGACTACACCAGCCTCTATTTAATACCATAACCATTTGCACTTATTCTAATAGAAATTAGGTCTGATAAAGAAAGTTTTGCTGTGCATAGTAGTACTGCTGCCAGGTGCTCTCTGGTTTTTGGGGCATCCCATTCTGTGACTACACCAGCCTCTATTTAATACCATAACCATTTGCACTTATTCTAATAGAAATTTGGCCTGATAAACACACTTGCTGTGCATAGTAGTACTGCTGCCAGGTGCTCTCTGGTTTTTGGGGCATCCCATTCTGTGACTACACCAGCCTCTATTTAATACCATAACCATTTGCACTTATTCTAATAGAAATTAGGCCTGATAAAGACACTTTTGCTGTGCATAGTAGTACTGCTGCCAGGTGCTCTCTGGTTTTTGGGGCATCCCATTCTGTGACTACACCAGCCTCTATTTAATACCATAACTATTTGCACTTATTCTAATAGAAATTTGGCCTGATAAAGACACTTTTGCTGTGCATAGTAGTACTGCTGCCAGGTGCTCTCTGGTTTTTGGGGCATCCCATTCTGTGACTACACCAGCCTCTATTTAATACCATAACCATTTGTACTTAATCTAATAGAAATTAGGCCTGATAAAGACACTTTTGCTGTGCATAGTAGTACTGCTGCCAGGTGCTCTCTGGTTTTTGGGGCATCCCATTCTGTGACTACACCAGCCTCTATTTAATACCATAACCATTTGCACTTATTCTAATAGAAATTTGGCCTGATAAAGACACTTTTGCTGTGCATAGTAGTACTGCTGCCAGGTGCTCTCTAGTTTTTGGGGCATCCCATTCTGTGACTACACCAGCCTCTATTTAATACCATAACCATTTGCACTTATTCTAATAGAAATTTGGCCTGATAAACACACTTGCTGTGCATAGTAGTACTGCTGCCAGGTGCTCTCTGGTTTTTGGGGCATCCCATTCTGTGACTACACCAGCCTCTATTTAATACCATAACCATTTGCACTTATTCTAATAGAAATTAGGCCTGATAAAGACACTTTTGCTGTGCATAGTAGTACTGCTGCCAGGTGCTCTCTGGTTTTTGGGGCATCCCATTCTGTGACTACACCAGCCTCTATTTAATACCATAACCATTTGCACTTATTCTAATAGAAATTAGGCCTGATAAAGACACTTTTGCTGTGCATAGTATTACTGCTGCCAGGTGCTCTCTAGTTTTTGGGGCATCCCATTCTGTGACTACACCAGCCTCTATTTAATACCATAACCATTTGCACTTATTCTAATAGAAATTAGGCCTGATAAAGACACTTTTGCTGTGCATAGTAGTACTGCTGCCAGGTGCTCTCTGGTTTTTGGGGCATCCCATTCTATGACTACACCAGCCTCTATTTAATACCATAACCATTTGCACTTATTCTAATAGAAATTAGGCCTGATAAAGACACTTTTGCTGTGCACAGTAGTACTGCTGCCAGGTGCTCTCTGGTTTTTTGGGCATCCCATTCTGTGACTACACCAGCCTCTATTTAATAACATAACCATTTGCACTTATTTTAATAGAAATTTGGCCTGATAAAGACACTTTTGCTGTGCATAGTAATAAAGCTGCCAGGTGCTCTCTGGTTTTTGGGGCATCCCATTCTGTGACTACACCAGCCTCTATTTAATACCATAACCATTTGCACTTATTCTAATAGAAATTAGGCCTGATAAAGACACTTTTGCTGTGCATAGTAGTACTGCTGCCAGGTGCTCTCTGGTTTTTGGGGCATCCCATTCTGTGACTACACCAGCCTCTATTTAATACCATAACTATTTGCACTTATTCTAATAGAAATTTGGCCTGATAAAGACACTTTTGCTGTGCATAGTAGTACTGCTGCCAGGTGCTCTCTGGTTTTTGGGGCATCCCATTCTGTGACTACACCAGCCTCTATTTAATACCATAACCATTTGTACTTAATCTAATAGAAATTAGGCCTGATAAAGACACTTTTGCTGTGCATAGTAGTACTGCTGCCAGGTGCTCTCTGGTTTTTGGGGCATCCCATTCTGTGACTACACCAGCCTCTATTTAATACCATAACCATTTGCACTTATTCTAATAGAAATTTGGCCTGATAAAGACACTTTTGCTGTGCATAGTAGTACTGCTGCCAGGTGCTCTCTAGTTTTTGGGGCATCCCATTCTGTGACTACACCAGCCTCTATTTAATACCATAACCATTTGCACTTATTCTAATAGAAATTTGGCCTGATAAACACACTTGCTGTGCATAGTAGTACTGCTGCCAGGTGCTCTCTGGTTTTTGGGGCATCCCATTCTGTGACTACACCAGCCTCTATTTAATACCATAACCATTTGCACTTATTCTAATAGAAATTAGGCCTGATAAAGACACTTTTGCTGTGCATAGTAGTACTGCTGCCAGGTGCTCTCTGGTTTTTGGGGCATCCCATTCTGTGACTACACCAGCCTCTATTTAATACCATAACCATTTGCACTTATTCTAATAGAAATTAGGCCTGATAAAGACACTTTTGCTGTGCATAGTATTACTGCTGCCAGGTGCTCTCTAGTTTTTGGGGCATCCCATTCTGTGACTACACCAGCCTCTATTTAATACCATAACCATTTGCACTTATTCTAATAGAAATTAGGCCTGATAAAGACACTTTTGCTGTGCATAGTAGTACTGCTGCCAGGTGCTCTCTGGTTTTTGGGGCATCCCATTCTATGACTACACCAGCCTCTATTTAATACCATAACCATTTGCACTTATTCTAATAGAAATTAGGCCTGATAAAGACACTTTTGCTGTGCACAGTAGTACTGCTGCCAGGTGCTCTCTGGTTTTTTGGGCATCCCATTCTGTGACTACACCAGCCTCTATTTAATAACATAACCATTTGCACTTATTTTAATAGAAATTTGGCCTGATAAAGACACTTTTGCTGTGCATAGTAATAAAGCTGCCAGGTGCTCTCTGGTTTTTGGGGCATCCCATTCTGTGACTACACCAGCCTCTATTTAATACCATAACCATTTGCACTTATTCTAATAGAAATTAGGCCTGATAAAGACACTTTTGCTGTTCATAGTAGTACTGCTGCCAGGTGCTATCTGGTTTTTGGGGCATCCCATTCTGTGACTACACCAGCCTCTATTTAATACCATAACCATTTGCACTTATTCTAATAGAAATTTGGCCTGATAAACACACTTGCTGTGCATAGTAGTACTGCTGCCAGGTGCTCTCTGGTTTTTGGGGCATCCCATTCTGTGACTACACCAGCCTCTATTTAATACCATAACCATTTGCACTTATTCTAATAGAAATTAGGCCTGATAAAGACACTTTTGCTGTGCATAGTAGTACTGCTGCCAGGTGCTCTCTGGTTTTTGGGGCATCCCATTCTGTGACTACACCAGCCTCTATTTAATACCATAACCATTTGCACTTATTCTAATAGAAATTAGGCCTGATAAAGACACTTTTGCTGTGCATAGTAGTACTGCTGCCAGGTGCTCTCTGGTTTTTGGGGCATCCCATTCTGTGACTACACCAGCCTCTATTTAATACCATAACCATTTGCACTTATTCTAATAGAAATTAGGCCTAATAAAGACTTTTGCTGTGCATAGTAGTACTGCTGCCAGGTGCTCTCTGGTTTTTTGGGCATCCCATTCTGTGACTACACCAGCCTCTATTTAATAACATAACCATTTGCACTTATTCTAATAGAAATTTGGCCTGAAAAACACACCTGCTGTGCATAGTAGTAAAGCTGCCAGGTGCTCTCTGGTTTTTGGGGCATCCCATTCTGTGACTACACCAGCCTCTATTTAATACCATAACCATTTGCACTTATTCTAATAGAAATTTGGCCTGATAAAGACACTTTTGCTGTGCATAGTAGTACTGCTGCCAGGTGCTCTCTGGTTTTTGGGGCATCCCATTCTGTGACTACACCAGCCTCTATATAATACCATAACCATTTGCACTTATTCTAATAGAAATTAGGCCTGATAAAGACACTTTTGCTGTGCATGGTATTAGTGCTGCCAGGTGCTCTCTGGTTTTTGGGGCATCCCATTCTATGACTACACCAGCCTCTATTTAATACCATAACCATTTGCACTTATTCTAATAGAAATTAGGCCGAATAAAGACACTTTTGCTGTGCATAGTAGTACTGCTGCCAGGTGCTCTCTGGTTTTTTGGGCATCCCATTCTGTGACTACACCAGCCTCTATTTAATAACATAACCATTTGCATTTATTCTAATAGAAATTTGGCCTGAAAAACACACTTGCTGTGCATAGTAGTAAAGCTGCCAGGTGCTCTCTGGTTTTTGGGGCATCCCATTCTGTGACTACACCAGCCTCTATTTAATACCATAACCATTTGCACTTATTCTAATAGAAATTAGGCCTGATAAAGACACTTTTGCTGTGCATAGTAGTACTGCTGCCAGGTGCTCTCTGGTTTTTGGGGCATCCCATTCTGTGACTACACCAGCCTCTATTTAATACCATAACCATTTGCACTTATTCTAATAGAAATTAGGCCTGATAAAGACACTTTTGCTGTGCATAGTAGTACTGCTGCCAGGTGCTCTCTGGTTTTTGGGGCATCCCATTCTGTGACTACACCAGCCTCTATTTAATACCATAACCATTTGCACTTATTCTAATAGAAATTAGGCCTGATAAAGACACTTTTGCTGTGCATAGTAGTACTGCTGCCAGGTGCTCTCTGGTTTTAGGGGCATCCCATTCTGTGACTACACCAGCCTCTATTTAATACCATAACCATTTGCACTTATTCTAATAGAAATTAGGCCTGATAAAGACACTTTTGCTGTGCATAGTAGTACTGCTGCCAGGTGCTCTCTGGCTTTTGGGGCATCCCATTCTGTGACTACACCAGCCTCTATTTAATACCATAACCATTTGCACTTATTCTAATAGAAATTTGGCCTGATAAAGACATCTTTGCTGTGCATAGTAGTACTGCTGCCAGGTGCTCTCTGGTTTTTGGGGCATCCCATTCTGTGACTACACCAGCCTCTATTTAATACCATAACCATTTGCACTTATTCTAATAGAAATTTGGCCTGATAAACACACTTTTGCTGTGCATAGTAGTACTGCTGCTAGGTGCTCTCTGGTTTTTGGGGCATCCCATTCTGTGACTACACCAGCCTCTATTTAATACCATAACCATTTGCACTTATTCTAATAGAAATTAGGCCTGATAAAGACACTTTTGCTGTTCATAGTAGTACTGCTGCCAGGTGCTCTCTGGTTTTTGGGGCATCCCATTCTGTGACTACACCAGCCTCTATTTAATACCATAACCATTTGCACTTATTCTAATAGAAATTTGGCCTGATAAACACACTTGCTGTGCATAGTAGTACTGCTGCCAGGTGCTCTCTGGTTTTTGGGGCATCCCATTCTGTGACTACACCAGCCTCTATTTAATACCATAACCATTTGCACTTATTCTAATAGAAATTAGGCCTGATAAAGACACTTTTGCTGTGCATAGTAGTACTGCTGCCAGGTGCTCTCTGGTTTTTGGGGCATCCCATTCTGTGACTACACCAGCCTCTATTTAATACCATAACCATTTGCACTTATTCTAATAGAAATTAGGCCTGATAAAGACACTTTTGCTGTGCATAGTAGTACTGCTGCCAGGTGCTCTCTGGTTTTTGGGGCATCCCATTCTGTGACTACACCAGCCTCTATTTAATACCATAACCATTTGCACTTATTCTAATAGAAATTAGGCCTAATAAAGACTTTTGCTGTGCATAGTAGTACTGCTGCCAGGTGCTCTCTGGTTTTTTGGGCATCCCATTCTGTGACTACACCAGCCTCTATTTAATAACATAACCATTTGCACTTATTCTAATAGAAATTTGGCCTGAAAAACACACCTGCTGTGCATAGTAGTAAAGCTGCCAGGTGCTCTCTGGTTTTTGGGGCATCCCATTCTGTGACTACACCAGCCTCTATTTAATACCATAACCATTTTCACTTATTCTAATAGAAATTTGGCCTGATAAAGACACTTTTGCTGTGCATAGTAGTACTGCTGCCAGGTGCTCTCTGGTTTTTGGGGCATCCCATTCTGTGACTACACCAGCCTCTATATAATACCATAACCATTTGCACTTATTCTAATAGAAATTAGGCCTGATAAAGACACTTTTGCTGTGCATGGTATTAGTGCTGCCAGGTGCTCTCTGGTTTTTGGGGCATCCCATTCTATGACTACACCAGCCTCTATTTAATACCATAACCATTTGCACTTATTCTAATAGAAATTAGGCCTAATAAAGACACTTTTGCTGTGCATAGTAGTACTGCTGCCAGGTGCTCTCTGGTTTTTTGGGCATCCCATTCTGTGACTACACCAGCCTCTATTTAATAACATAACCATTTGCATTTATTCTAATAGAAATTTGGCCTGAAAAACACACTTGCTGTGCATAGTAGTAAAGCTGCCAGGTGCTCTCTGGTTTTTGGGGCATCCCATTCTGTGACTACACCAGCCTCTATTTAATACCATAACCATTTGCACTTATTCTAATAGAAATTAGGCCTGATAAAGACACTTTTGCTGTGCATAGTAGTACTGCTGCCAGGTGCTCTCTGGTTTTTGGGGCATCCCATTCTGTGACTACACCAGCCTCTATTTAATACCATAACCATTTGCACTTATTCTAATAGAAATTAGGCCTGATAAAGACACTTTTGCTGTGCATAGTAGTACTGCTGCCAGGTGCTCTCTGGTTTTTGGGGCATCCCATTCTGTGACTACACCAGCCTCTATTTAATACCATAACCATTTGCACTTATTCTAATAGAAATTAGGCCTGATAAAGACACTTTTGCTGTGCATAGTAGTACTGCTGCCAGGTGCTCTCTGGTTTTAGGGGCATCCCATTCTGTGACTACACCAGCCTCTATTTAATACCATAACCATTTGCACTTATTCTAATAGAAATTAGGCCTGATAAAGACACTTTTGCTGTGCATAGTAGTACTGCTGCCAGGTGCTCTCTGGTTTTTGGGGCATCCCATTCTGTGACTACACCAGCCTCTATTTAATACCATAACCATTTGCACTTATTCTAATAGAAATTTGGCCTGATAAACACACTTTTGCTGTGCATAGTAGTACTGCTGCTAGGTGCTCTCTGGTTTTTGGGGCATCCCATTCTGTGACTACACCAGCCTCTATTTAATACCTTAACCATTTGCACTTATTCTAATAGAAATTTGGCCTGATAAACACACTTGCTGTGCATAGTAGTACTGCTGCCAGGTGCTCTCTGGTTTTTGGGGCATCCCATTCTGTGACTACACCAGCCTCTATTTAATACCATAACCATTTGCACTTATTCTAATAAAAATTTGGCCTGATAAAGACATCTTTGCTGTGCATAGTTGTACTGCTGCCAGGTGCTCTCTGGTTTTTGGGGCATCCCATTCTGTGACTACACCAGCCTCTATTTAATACCATAACCATTTGCACTTATTCTAATAGAAATTAGGCCTGATAAAGACACTTTTGCTGTGCATAGTAGTACTGCTGCCAGGTGCTCTCTGGTTTTTGGGGCATCCCGTTCTGTGACTACACCAGCCTCTATTTAATACCATAACCATTTGCACTTATTCTAATAGAAATTTGGCCTGATAAACACACTTGCTGTGCATAGTAGTACTGCTGCCAGGTGCTCTCTGGTTTTTGGGGCATCCCATTCTGTGACTACACCAGCCTCTATTTAATACCATAACCATTTGCACTTATTCTAATAGAAATTAGGCCTGATAAAGACACTTTTGCTGTGCATAGTAGTACTGCTGCCAGGTGCTCTCTGGTTTTTGGGGCATCCCATTCTGTGACTACACCAGCCTCTATTTAATATCATAACCATTTGCACTTATTCTAATAGAAATTTGGCCTGATAAACACACTTGCTGTGCATAGTAGTACTGCTGCCAGGTGCTCTCTAGTTTTTGGGGTATCCCATTCTGTGACTACACCAGCCTCTATTTAATACCATAACCATTTGCACTTATTCTAATAGAAATTTGGCCTGATAAACACACTTGCTGTGCATAGTAGTACTGCTGCCAGGTGCTCTCTGGTTTTTGGGGCATCCCATTCTGTGACTACACCAGCCTCTATTTAATACCATAACCATTTGCACTTATTCTAATAGAAATTTGGCCTGATAAACACACTTGCTGTGCATAGTTCTACTGCTGCCAGGTGCTCTCTGGTTTTTGGGGCATCCCATTCTGTGACTACACCAGCCTCTATTTAATACCATAACCATTTGCACTTATTCTAATAGAAATTTGGCCTGATAAACACACTTGCTGTGCATAGTAGTACTGCTGCCAGGTGCTCTATGGTTTTTGGGGCATCCCATTCTGTGACTACACCAGCCTCTATTTAATACCATAACCATTTGCACTTATTCTAATAGAAATTTGGCCTGATAAACACACTTGCTGTGCATAGTAGTACTGCTGCCAGGTGCTCTCTGGTTTTTGGGGCATCCCATTCTGTGACTACACCAGCCTCTATTTAATACCATAACCATTTGCACTTATTCTAATAGAAATTTGGCCTGATAAACACACTTGCTGTGCATAGTAGTACTGCTGCCAGGTGCTCTCTGGTTTTTGGGGCATCCCATTCTGTGACTACACCAGCCTCTATTTAATACTATAACCCTTTGCACTTATTCTAATAGAAATTTGGCCTGATAAAGACACTTTTGCTGTGCATAGTAGTACTGCTGCCAGGTGTTACTGCTCACTTTTGGTGTGCATTATATTCTGTTTCATATAGACCCACCGCTGCCTGGGGGTTCTTAAAATATCACCTACTACCACGCCAGTTAGACTATGTCGGGCCGACAAGTGCCTGGAAGTGAAAAGAGGAGTGGCAGAGGCCAAGATTCCGCAGGCAGAGGTCGCAGCAGACTGGGGGCCAGTAGCAGCAGGAGTCACGCTGAGAGACCTAATCTGCCAGTATCTGCTAGCGGTCGGGTCTCCACCAGTAACGCATCTGCCGTGGTAGATTGGTTGACGCGCTCATCAACAACATCATCACAACTTACGTCTGAGACCCCCAGTCTAGGGTCGGTAGGTTCCTCTAACACAACCCTGAGTTGGCATGCCCCGAGAGCATTCCCTGTCCTCCCATTGCCTCTGTCCTACGCCGTTCCCTCCCCCAGCGACGTATCCTATGCTTTGGGTTCAGCTCCACTCTTTAGTGAGGAGGACGATCAGATAGAGGACAGTCAGCAGCTACTGCCCAGCCAAGAAATGGAGGTGGCTTCTTTAGCTAGGCAGACAAATAGTGATGTGGACAGTGTCGTGGGTGCTGCAAGCGTTCCATCTCCTGCGCCAGACACTGTTGACAAATCCACGAACATCAGTGACGTACAGCCACAACTCGGTGATAATGATGATGACGATGAAGCCGATCGCACTTGGGAGCCGGGTGATGAAGGGGCTTCATCGTCATCATCAGGAGAAGAGGGGCGCAGGTTGCCCCGGAGTCAGCAGCTCAGGCAGCAAGGTGTTAGCAGCATGGTTGGCAGGCAGCATGGGGGCACAATTGTAAAGCCTGGAGCCAAACGGGGCAGGGGCCGGGGTAGAGCACCTGCTGCGCGGCAGGCTACCTTATCGGGAGGTAGTGGGGCAGGGGTTCCTGGAGTTGGCAACAGCAGCAGCGAATCAGTGAGGCCTGTTGGTGGGAAAAGTAGCTACTCTGCAGTTTTTCCTGAAGCATCCGCATGAGGTTAACATGGCCACATGCAAGATATGTAGGCAGAAGGTGAAGCATGGCCAGGGTCCAAATGTTGGCACTACGGCCCTGCGTCAACATATGCAGCGTCACCATAAAGAGGCCTGGGAGAACCTAGGCTCCGGAGAGGTGGGCCAGACTGCTTCCTCACCGAGTGGCACGCCGCTCCCAATTTCGGCCAGCCAAGGCTCCAGCACCTCAGCCGAAGGCAGCTGTGCGTCATACCCATCCTCTGTCGCTCCTGCTCCTCCTCCTCCTCCTCCAAGTCATGCATCCCGCCAGCAATCCATCAGCGAAGCCATGTCCAAGAGACAGCAGTATGCGCCCACTCATCCTACGGCGCAGAAGCTGAATGTGCTCCTGTCCAAGTTGCTGGTGCTGCAGTCTCTCCCTTTTCAAGTGGTGGAATCTGCACCTTTCAGAGAACTGATGGCTTGTGCCGAGCCGAGGTGGAGAGTCCCAAGCCGTCATTTCTTTGCCAAGAAGGCAGTACCAGCGCTGCACACTTTTGTTGAACAGAAGGTGGGCCAGTCCTTGAGCCTGTCGGTGTGTAGTAAAGTGCATGGCAGCGCCGACATCTGGAGCTGTAACTACGGTCAGGGACAGTACATGTCGTTTACGGCCCACTGGGTGAATGTGGTCCCTTTGCAGCAGCAACAGCAACTTGGACAGGTCACGCCGCTTCGGCCTCCGCGCTCCCTGCCCGTTGGGCCTGTGACACCGTGCGACTCGGCCTCCTCATCCTCCGCCATCTCCTCACCCTCCACTATAGGCTCAAGTCTCAGTGCCCCTCCAGTCTACCATGTGTGCAGTGTCACGCAGTGCTTCACATGGTCTGTCTTGGCGAACGGAGTCACACAGGGGAGGAACTGCTTAAATGTATTCATCAGGAAATCCAAACATGGCTTACTCCAAGAAAACTTAAAATGGGAATCATGGTTACCGACAATGGGAAGAACATTTTGTCTGCGCTGCGCCAAGGAAGCCTGACCCATGCTCCCTGCATGGCTCACGTCTTCAATCTGGTTGTCAAGCGGTTTCTGAAGTGTTCCCCCCATCTGCAAGACATCCTAACAACTTCAAGGAAACTTTGCATGCACTTCAGCCACTCATACACCGCCAAACACACCCTTCTTGAGCTACAGCGTCAGAATGGTATCCCCCAACATAGTCTGATTTGCGATGTTTCCACCCGTTGGAATTCCACCCTTCACATGTTGGACCGATTATATGAACAGAGAAAAGCCATCACGGATTTCCTGATGATCCAAGCAGATAGGGGGACTCCCCTGTGTAACTTCAACGTCAACCAGTGGCAGCTCATACGTGACACCTGCCGTTTGCTCAGGCCCTTTGAGGAAGCCACTTTATTTGTCAGTCGGCAGGATTACGGGATGAGCGATGTGATTCCACTGCTTCATGTACTACAGCACATGTTGGAAACCATGGCTGGTCAGGGCACTGGAGACATGGCGTTTACATCTTACGGCCACATGAACCCCGTTGGAGCTGAACTGGAGGAAGAGGAGGAAGAGGAGGAGGAGGAGGATTTGCCCAGCGAAACACAGTTTAGGCTTGGCGAAATGGCTGGTTTATCTAGTCAGCGGACAGGAGAGGAGGAGCAGGAGCAGCCAGAGGAGCTAGAGGTTTTTGAGGAAGGCGAGACAGAGGACCCGGGCACATCGTGGCAGTATGCAGTGGAGATGGAGACAGGTAGTCCATCCCTTGCGCAAATGGCAGGAAGCATGCTCACATGCTTGTGTAGTGACCCCAGAATTGTTTCCATCTGTTGGCGGGATGACTTCTGGCTGTCCACCTTATTGGACCCTCGCTTCCGGCACAAAATGGGGGCATTTTTTAAACCCACCGAGAGGGAGGATAAACTGAACTACTACAAAGACATTCTACGTAGGCAGTTGGCCGATGCCTATCCGATGCCTATCTGCGCCATGGTCCATACTCTCACAGGTCTGACTCGAGGGGACCTCTGCGCTCACCTTCCACTGCCATGGCCGCTGGGGGGGTTGGCAGGAGCAGCAGCAGCAGATCCATCAGCAGCAGCCTCAGTCTTCAGTCGCTAATGAGAAGCTTTCTACACCCGCATAGTGAGTGAAAGTCATGAGCAGCAGGAAGACCTGGAGCAGGACCTGAACCAGCAGGTCATGTCATACTTTGACATGACCATGCCAACACACCTTGAGGATTCGCTGGACTTCTGGGCAGCCAAACTTGATTTGTGGCCGTAACTAGCAGAGTTTGCCCTGGAAAAGCTGTCCTGCCCGGCAAGTAGCGTGCCATCTGAGCGGGTGTTTAGTGCGGCGGGGGCCATAGTTACGGCGAGGAGAACTCGTCTGTCAACTAAAAATGTGGAGAGACTTACCTTTGTCAAAATGAATCAGGGATGGATCAGCCAGGATTTCCACCCACCAATGCCTGATGCATGCGACTAGATTCAGCATGGTGCCACGTTTTACACTTTCAAAATGGTGCAAAACATATTTATGTCTTTAGGCCAATTTTTGGGCTCCTGCTGATGCCAACTCCAGGGTGTGAATCATCCAATTTTTGGGCTCCTGAAGCCAACCCCAGGGTCTCTTTAAAGTAATATTTGGGCTCCTGCTGCTGCTGCTGCCAACTCCAGGGTGTGATTCATCCAATTTTTGGGCTCCTGAAACCAACTCCATTGTCTCTTTAAAGTAATGTTTTGGCTCCTGCTGCTGCTGCTGCCAACTCCAGGGTGTGATTCATCCAATTTTTGGGCTCCTGAAGCCAACCCCAGTGTCTCTTTAAAGTAATGTTTGGGCTCCTGTTGCTGCTGCTGCTGCTGCCAACTCCTGCCAACTCCAGGGTGTGAATCATCCAATTTTTGGGCTCCTGAAGCCAACCCCAGTGTCTCTTTAAAGTAATGTTTGGGCTCCTGCTGCTGCTGCCAACTCCAGGGTGTGATTCATCCAATCTTTGGGCTCCTGCTGCCAACCCCAGTGTCACTTTAAAGTAATGTTTGGGCTCCTGCTGCTGCTGCCAACTCCAGGGTGTGAATCATCCAATTTTTGGGCTCCTGAAGCCAACCCCAGGGTCTCTTTAAAGTAATATTTGGGCTCCTGCTGCTGCTGCTGCCAACTCCAGGGTGTTATTCATCCAATTTTTGGGCTCCTGAAGCCAACCCCAGGGTCTCTTTAAAGTAATGTTTGGGCTCCTGCTGCTGCTGCTGCTGCCAACTCCAGAGTGTGATTCATCCATTTTTTGGGCTCCTGAAGCCAACCCCAGGGTCTCTTTAAAGTAATATTTGGGCTCCTGCTGCTGCTGCTGCCAACTCCAGGGTGTGAATCATCCAATTTTTGGGCTCCTGAAGCCAACCCCAGGGTCTCTTTAAAGTAATATTTGGGCCCCTGCTGCTGCTGCCAACTCCAGGGTGTGAATCATCCAATTTTTGGGCTCCTGAAGCCAACCCCAGTGTCTCTTTAAAGTAATGTTTGGGCTGCTGCTGCTGCCAACTCCAGGGTTTGATTCATCCAATTTTTGGGCTCCTGAAGCCAACCCCAGTGTCTCTTTAAAGTAATATTTGGGCTCCTGCTGCTGCTGCTGCCAACTCCAGGGTGTGATTCATCCAATTTTTGGGCTCCTGAAGCCAACCCCAGGGTCTCTTTAAAGTAATAGTTGGGCTCCTGCTGCTGCTGCGGCCAACTCCAGGGTGTGAATCATCCAATTTTTGGGCTCCTGAAGCCAACCCCAGTGTCTCTTTAAAGTAATGTTTGGGCTGCTGCTGCTGCCAACTCCAGGGTGTGATTCATCCAATTTTTGGGCTCCTGAAGCCAACTCCAGTGTCTCTTTAAAGTAATATTTGGGCTCCTGCTGCTGCTGCTGCCAACTCCAGGATGTGATTCATCCAATTTTTGGGCTCCTGAAGCCAACCCCAGTGTCTCTTTAAAGTAATGTTTGGGCTGCTGCTGCCAACTCCAGGGTGTGATTCATCCAATTTTTGGGCTCCTGCCAACTCCAGTGTCTCTTTAAAGCAATGTTTGGGCTCCTGCCCCTCATAGTGATGCCACTTCAACTCTCTGCAATTGTGCCGCTCTGCGATTCTATTAGCGATGCCTCTGATCTGCATGTGATATTTATTCAAAGTATTATTTAACTAACCCAGCACGCATCCTATGCGTGTTACAGCAAGGCAGAATGGTTTACAACCCTATTGAGGCTCTAGGAGGCTCAGAAATAGCCGTTTTTAATAGCGATTCGTCGCGAATAAATTCGGGTCGAAACGATTTTTGTCGGAAAATTCGACGAATCAGTCGAATCGAATTTTTCAAAAGTTCGCTCATCTCTAATGGGGATGATATTAAAATCTTTGTTGGCCTCATGGTTGAGTACCTGTAAATGCACAATTATTTGGGGTTTGGTGGGGATTTCTATTCCTAGAGGCACGTGGCATCCATGGGTGCCCCTTTATTGCCCTCTTGCTACTCTATATATAGGTTGGTGGGAGGGCACCCGCATCTTTGGGGATGGGAATCCCTACAGGGAGACATTTTGGATTTTTAAGTTTAGCACTAGAGCCCAGATGGGTTTGAATAGTAGGTGGGATGTATGGTTCGATAATGTGGGTGCTTAGGAATAAGAGCCTATCTTGTATGTTTCTGCCACCCTGTACACACAGCTTGCCCATATTAAAAATATAGTTTTCTGGTGTCACATATATAAATAGAGAGCATATATATTCATTTTAGTTATGCTTTAATTACTTGGGTAGAATCAAATTTCTCTAACCTCTTTTGGCGTCTGAGAGAGAACCACACCTAAAGATGGTGTCAGGGAAGAACACTACACCCAAAGATGGTGACAGGAGAGCACCTTATCCTGATATGGTGTATCTAACAGCTTACTGCGCCTGTGTGGAATTTGCTACATAGATGAGGACTAATTAATCCTTGTGCACTGGTAGTGACATTGCCTTTTATAGAAATAATATATCATTTTGTAACTTTTAATAAGAACTATTGCAACCACGCTAGTCATTTTCTACGTAAGCCTCTATTTTTTCTATGTTGTATAATTAAAGCTGACACATGGGGAGGAGTTAGTAGCTCTTCTTCAGAGTGTGGGGTTAGCGTCAGTTCTGCATGTTGACTCTTCATTCGGTCTTTGCAATAACTAATTAGGAACTGGCCGAGATGAGAGATCTCTGGGATGGCACACAGCGTCTACATCAATAGATGTAACAGCCTTATAATATTAATAAAGTATATTCATTTTGATTAAGGTATTGTATGTGTTGTTTTAAATGTTCTTTCTAACAGTTGCATGCCACACAGAAGCGTGGGAAGATTAGCAATTGTGTTTCCTCATTTCCATACTAAAACGCTCAGGGTGACTTTCAATGCTGATGCTGTGGGGGTCAGTAGTTGGGTGTCTGATGCACCATTTGTCCTGGTAGTCTCCACTTTCTTTTGAGTGAGGCAGATGGATTGCATTGGGTTGCTGGTCGCATGTGAAAGGTTTTAAAAGTCAAACCACAGAATCACTTGACCTTATACTGAAGTCAGGGTATTGAACTGGGCTGACTTACTTACCCATCTAACTTCCTAAGTACCTACCTACCTCCCTCCCTCCCTCTCACGGTTTCTGGGATAGCAAGTTTTTTATTCAAGACATCATCTAAAAAACATTTTAAACAAAAACCCCTGTTTACAAACAGGGTTTTCTCAAAAGGCACTCACATTGCTAAACCATAAGGGGTCTGGCTGAAAGTGGCAGACCTAACCAGTCCAAGGGGGAAAAGCAATGCCAGAAGGGCTGGTGGTGTTGCCAGCAGTGGTCATGGCAACAGGGTGAGCTCCCTTTATCATCCAGTGGCCATGTGTTGACTAACCAACCAGCAGTCTTGGACTGGTAGACACAGGCCTCTGATTTCACAGTCTACAGAAGCCAATCACACAGCCAGGCATCGGGTGATTTCTCAGACACCACCATTCCATGGCAAGGGCAGCCATATTTCTCTGGGCTTTCTCCAGTCCTTGCCCCCTACTCTCCACCTGCACCACCATCTGCCCAAGAGCGAATTTTAGGTTTGTATGCAGACTCTGAACCATTCTGTTCAGTGACGATGAAGAGCGCAGCATTGATCCGGAAGAGACTTCTAGGCCTCAAAGCACTTCTCCCAAGTCTGGGAGGGGCAAATTCAGATAGAGCTAGGGGAACAGTGTGTCAGGCAGTTGAGGGAGACAGTAGTAGCAGTGAAACCTGCATAGATGATCATGTCACAGACCGCACATGGTAGGCGGGTCACAGGCCTTTAGAACTCAGACTGCTGATGCCCTGCTACCCACCTCCACTGACTGTCAGAGGCTTTAGGCATTTAGAGAGACTGCTAATTACCCTCTCAGAGAGACTGCTGATGCTGTTACCCTGGAGAGTAGAAGGAACACTGCTTCTATGGAGGTCAGAACCCCTTCAGAGCGGCCATCCATCTGTATGCATGCTATATAGATGACCTCCTGTTTATATGGAGGGGGGTTCCGTTAAGGAGTGGAATGAGTTGGTGCTATTGGTTGTTGATAACAAAAAGAAATTAGATTTTGTTCTGGAGAGATTATTAATGTTAGGATCAATTTTCTGGATTTAGAGTTGAACGGGAGCATTCTAAATAGAACATAAAATCGGTCCCTGGGAATACAGTTTTACATGCGACCAGTGCCCGCCCCCACATAGTTGCCGGCCCTGTAGCCTGACTGAAAAGACTTCCTGTACCAGACCATAACCCAAAGGTTGGGGTTCTTATAAAAGGCACCTGCTCATAGGATGCCCCTAAGATTTGGAGAAGTTAAATAAGAAAAAAAATATTCTGAACCAAATGTTGTGCTAAAACACCGTCCCACCAAGAACCAAATAATAGTCAAGGTGCCGAATCCTCCCCAGTCAGGGTGGCATTCCTCCCTCCCATTCCCCATGGCCAGTGTGTGATTCCTATCCCATTTCCCATGGGCAGTGTGGTATTCCCCCCTATATTCCCCATGGGCAGTGACACATTTCCCACTCCCATTCCCCATAGACAGTGTGGTATTCTCTCCTCCCTTTTCCCATAGACAGTGGGGCATTCCCCCATCCCATTTCCCATATGCAGTGTAGCATTCCTCCCTCCCATTCCCCATAGGCAAAAGAAAAAAGTCAACTTACATATTCTGTGCTCCCGCGCTGCTGGCTGGACCATCACAGCCATGGGAGGAGCGGTGAGTGGGCAGACAGGGTAACTGATCTATGCCTGTTGTCCCCACCTTCCCACTGCTTCTTGTCCATCGTGTGCACACAGCAAACATCCAGCTCCATGCAGCAGATGGGAGAGGCCTTTGGCATGTGGAAAGCAGGCCACACCCACCCGCTGCACGAAACCATGTGTTTGCTGTGTGCTCATGTCAGAGAAGCAGCAGTGACTGGGACAGCTCCTCCATTTTCCGACCTCCCAAGCCTGTGCAAAAAATGTCAAATGGTGGGGGCCCAGGGGCACACACATCCTGCACCCTGCCTACAATCCAGCCCTGATTTTCATATTCACTGACAGTGAGCATCAAAGCTATAATACATGCTACATTGCTTGCTTTTACCACTTGCACTACAAAGAACAACATTCTAAAAGGATATTATTACAAAGAGAAAACAAATCACTGAGACACAAATAAGAAATTGAGACAGTAAAAAAGTAAAGAGGTACTGATATATAGAGCCTTACCCAGACAACTTCCTTAATCATGGTAGCAATCTTCATCAGGAGTTTAGGAAAGTGTCCAGGATCTAAAGCCCGAGTTGAATGCTCGATGCAGAGACTGAAAAGGTATGCAGGAGACAATTTGAATTCATTGTTTGTGTTGCCAGTTTCCTCAATAATCTCTTTTAGTAGAACATCCTCTTCTTGAGAGCGGTACCGAAGCACCAGATCCTTGCTCTCTATGTAAGCCTGGACAGCCTCTTGTTGCTCCTGCATTGACCTCCCACACATCTGACATGAAAAGGCCCCACTCAACCCTGGAGATGACCAAGAGTGGGGAAGCCAGGCAGGTCTAGTCGGTGGTACTCTAGGGTCTTTAAACATAAAAAGAAAGTGTTCCCCAAGACCCAGTAAATCCCCAGTGTGGAGCTCAGCTTCTCTCTGGAGCACTCCTCCATTATGGGTAACTAGAGCGCCTCGATAAGGTCTTACACGGACTAAATTTTTTTGAGTAGAGGAATCCAACCGCCATACACAGCAGTGACGAGGAAGTATATCTGGAGCTGACAAAAAAGTATCCACGTAAGGTCCGTTGTCTCTTGAAGATTTTTCTGTTTTTCCGAATAGATGTTTTTTCCGAATCATTGCATAAATCACAAATTCCTGCTCCAAAGACACAAAAGGGTACATTTTTACAACAGCAAAATCCTTGATTTTAATTAACTAACTCAAAGAAATGTATTTTTTAATTTAAACTGTAGAATGTATAAAAGCACAAACGGTGGCACATTGGCTAAATTGCTAACAATATTGTTTTAGGGCATTGTATTTGGACTTTAAATATTCCCTGCATGTTCATAAAAAGGCATATGCAATCCACAAGTACTGGACATCTGTGAAGATTGCACAGCTGAGTAAATATTTACATATGTGTTAAAATAAGTAGCTTAACAATTAAAATCAATGAACTCCACCCCATGCAGCAATAGGATATAAATATAGAAACAATTTAAGATATTTTCCCTATAATAAAATAATTGCCCAAATATCAAATCCCAGAAAAATACAGGTTTAAAAAAACCCAAATTAATATACTGTACAATTATGTGCTGTTATTAAGCCGGACTAACAGCCTGGCACTTGAAAAGAAAGGTAGCGGCCACTTTGGAGCTTCTCAGCCATGCTGCTGCCTGGATTCAACTGACATAACTAACAATGCACAATAACAGAAAGCCCACAGCACTTCATGTTTGCAGGTGGTCTCTATTTGCATGACCTGCCATTTTGTTTCTACGATTTACTACAGCAGGAGTTAGAAAAATGTAAATTCATTTTTATGTTGTTGAATTGCTTCCAATAACCTAGAACCAGGACAACCTCTCCCCACAAAGATTTTTCTTACACCCACAAATAAAAGTGGCAGTAAAGGCACAGGAATGGCAAACGCTAGTTCTTCAAAGCTCTGTTGCCAGGATAACTCAATCCAGACAATTGTTTCTGCCCCAAAGGGTTATTCAAAATGCCATTTTCTCTGCTGAAGCCATCCCGACTTTTGTAACACCTGTAAACCTCTCAGATTTCTTCATCAAAGTCTTATGTAAGTCTTAAGTAATAGATATCCTACTGACTTTTATTAGTTCGCCATTACATAGATTACATCTAAAGAACTGAAATACCTCCTGCAGCAAAGTTTTGTTTAAATCTCACATTGGAACTAAAAAAAAGGGGTGCTAATAGTTTTGCATCAAACAACTGCAAGTCAACATTCTCCCCAGTTAGTTGCATGCAGGGCACAACACTCAGAGAGGGGTAAAAGAAAATATTGCACCCTTCCCCTCGCCCCGCAGGTTGAGCCTGTACTGCCCGTAACAAACATTTGAGGAACAAGTACATGTTTTTGCAGTATTATTCCAAAACAGCGCATTACAACTCACCAAATACAGTATAAGTGTATAGCCGGAGTTCACCTGCACTGCTCATAGACTTGTATTGAAATGCAAGCAGGACTAGATTGTGCTGGTCATGGATGGTCATTTCCTGCATTTAGGCTGCAGCAGAGCTTTGAATTCCTTTCCCCCAGCAATGTGAAATCCCCACCTTGAGAGTCAACCCCACAGTGCTTTAGCAGGCTTCAACTGGCTGCCATCATTAATATTTTAAAGAGTCAATTGGAGGGGTTGGCCTAACTCTTTAAGGGGCATCCCAAAATAGTATGCCCCGTTGTGTGAAACCCCTGAATCACCCAATCCGCTCACCTGGCGCATCTCTGCGCCATGGCCGCATCATCAGCACACCTTTAGATGGGGCTTATACCTTTCTGAAGGGCCAGTGTGGTCATACCCTCAGCTAAAGGCGAGCGGAAAAGTGGCCAGTTGCACGGCAAAGGAAATCTGAATGGAGAGAGAACTGCTAATTGCCTGACAGGCCTGCATATGCTTAATGGGAACAAGAAAAAGGTGCATTAAGCAGCAATTCTGGGAGGGGGGGTACATACAGCAGGTAATCTCATGTCTGGTTAGTAATGGTCATGAACAAATTGATGCTCCCCCCCCCCCCCCCCGGTGAAGTCCAATAAAAATTGATTAAACAAAATAAAACTCACTCGGTACTGTATTTTGGGCCCGTGTTTCTTTAGCTCCTGACTGTCAAACTTCTCCCTCCCTCCATTCTGACCCAATTTTTTTGCCCCACACTTTTTTATTTTTTCCATTACTTATCTCTTTTACGTCCCAATTCTTTTGTATTATTTTTAGTCCTTCTAGTAGTAGGATTCTATATGTGACATATAGACTGTTATTAGTGTAATTTCATTTTTTATTTGCTGAGTCATATGAATTTTTCCATCTTTTTAAGTCAGTAGGTTAATGTTCTGCCCATCTATTTATTATACTTTTCTTCATTGTCCATATGATTAGTAACAAAACAAAAACTCAAAATACTGTGCTAAAAGGTTCTTAATATTACATATAGATGATAATTATAGATTTAAGAATGTTCAATGTGCTGGAACCTAAATTCCAAAATGTTTCCAACTAAAGTAATACAGATCAACAGATGCACAGAGCAATCAGAGGGATAAACTTCTTATCACTTGGTAAAAATTGTCCCCCGTGGTGTACAAAATCGAAGAACATGCCCTCCACTAGCTTAAACACCCTTACCTGAGATTTGGGGTATTCAGGCCAATCACAATAATTCCATAGCACCACAGTGGGTTAAAATAACTTCCAATCCCCACTTTAAACAGACTTTCCTTTCATAAGTTGTATAAGTAATCCATTAGAACATTTAAGTAACAGATTAAAACTCCACAGAATTCCTCCAAATAGGACATGTAAACAAGCATAAAACAAATCTAGCGCAATAACATGTACACCATGGGGAAGCTTTTTTACCAAGTGGTAAGAATTTTCTCACTCTGGTTGCTCTGTGCATCTGTTAGCCTGTTTTCATATTATTAGTAACGTTATGGTAATGCATCTGTCTATGATAAGACATCTTTAGAGCTTAAGGAATGCAGTTCTGTTCCCAAATCTTGTTCTTGCCTGCATTGTTCCATTTGATTATACATTACAGGTGGCCCACTATAATATCGTTTTTAAGGTTTGGGATATAAGGCTCAATTCAAGACACGTTCGTCTGCACTTTCGTAGCTGTCTGTGTATGTTTTTGTGTGTGTTTGTCATTTGTTTTGTTTTTTTATTAGCATTTTTCATTTGTACGTTCGTTCGAGCTCATGCGTATATGTGCTTTCGATTAGCGAAAGTAAATCGGATCATTTGCGTTAGTTCGGATCATTTTCCCATCTAAATTTGATATTTTGCGTTCGTTCAGATAACTTACGTTATTGTTATGGGCTTGCATCTCATTCAGAGAGCTGATTGCCGAGGGACCACCACCCTATAAAACCGTTTCATTTGTGATCCCCTTACGGGACCATTTTGACCTCGGATACCCTTGCTATCAACATGTTTTGTGCGTTTGTAGAGGAACATCACCAACTCCAGCTAATGGGAATTGAATGTATCAGCAGGGCCGAGGCCAGATTGCACCGGCGACGCATGCATATCGATGGCATGCATGACGTTGAGCTGTTCGAGCTGACCAGACTTAATCGCGCTTCCCTCCATAAATTGTATAGTGAACTGCGGCCATGGTTAGCCCGCACCACAAGGAAGAGGCAAGCAATTTCAGGTATGACCAAGATGCTTGGCTGCCTGCAATTTTTGGCGAACGGCTCGTTCCAGAGGCTGGGTGCCCTCTCCGTGGGGATCTCCCAACCTACGCTGAGCCGCACACTATCTAAGTTTTTGGAAGGCACGGCTATCATTAGTCAGAAATATATTTATTTTCCTGACGACATGGTAGCCAGGAACGCACTTAAGCTGGCATTTTATAATATCGCCGACATGCCCAACGTCATGGGTGCCATTGATTGCACCCACGTTGCATTGGTCCCTCCGGCAGCCGACGAGTACATCTATAGGCAAGTTCAATCGGTCATTTTTTTATATACTTTACATAAATTTCATTTTAACTAGCTAATAATCCCTCCTTGTAAAATGTCCCTGTGAAATAGCTTACACTGTATATCTATTCATCCCTCCTCGTAAAATGTCCCTGTGAAATAGCTTACACTGTATATCTCTTAATCCCTCCTTGTAAAATACCCCTGTGAAATAGCTTACACTGTATATCTATTAATCCCTCCTTGTAAATTGTTCATGTGATACATTTGGTCGTCTTTAGCTTCATCAATGTTTGTCATGTCGGCCAAAGCCAAACATTTTCATGTTGACCTTAATTAGTCATTTGCAAGGTAATCTTTAGTTGATCCAACATACATATCTTTTTTTGGGCTAAAAAATACTTAGGTACTTAGTTAGTTTTATTTGTATTGCCCAACATGTTAGGAGTTAGTGTCTGAGTAGTTTACCTAGCCTTGCTAATTTTTGTTGTTTTTCTTTTTTCCCAGGAACCACAAAATGGGACACTCACTGAATGTCTAAGCAGTGGTGGCCCCGGACATGCGGTTCCTTAGCGTCCTTGCCTGGTTTCCAGGCTCATCCCATGACGCCTACATATTGCCGCGATCTCGATTTTACTGTTGGTTTGAGTCTGGAGAATTCTCCGGTGGATGTCTCCTTGGTAAGTTGACGCAAATAACGTCATTCATTTTTCAATGTATGCCTATGAATATAGTTGATGACCCATGTCTAAACCTATGGCTGTTTTTACCCCTTGATGACATGTTAAACCGGACCTTAACCATGATCTTTAGCAAAGCACAAACCCTTAAAAAATGATTTCCCACCATTTCAAAATAATATATTTCTACTTTCTAGTAAATTACTTATTCTTCTTCCCCATACTCGGCTGCAATTCTGTTCTTGACTTTATGATAGGGTCTGCGCCATCTTTGCTCAGAAGCATGACACTTACTGAGTAGAGAAGAGCGGGATAAAGTGCAGGGGGTGGGTTATATCTGTGCTTGGCTCAGACAAAGCAGATCTGGGGTCCTAAAAAGGTAAGACATCCAAGAATGCTGAGCAGCACAGTCCTAACCCAATTCCTGTTTGCAGTCTGCCTGGTTTGCCCTCATCCGCCATCTTGGATGTTTAAAGGGTCAGAACATGCAGTAGATGGTATTAGGCTGTTTTTTAGCAGAGCAATCTGTAGGTACAGGGTGTGTCTAAAATATAAGATAGGCTCTTAGTCAGGGGGAACGACCGCTTTTGGCAAAATTTTTAGTTGTAATGCGCAATTTATGTTAGTATTTTCTTATTCTTTCACGGGATTCCGGCTATCCGCTACTTCCCTGGCTGATGACGCCCGTCCTTCGGCCAAAGAATGCAGCACAGGACGCCTACAATCGGGCCCACCGGAAGACCTGGGCTGTTGTGGAGAGGGCCTTTGGCCTGTTAAAAACACGCTTCCGGTGTTTGGACCATACCGGGGGGGGCACTCCAGTATGACCCCAACAAGGTCATAGACATCATACTGGCCTGCTGTGTCCTACATAACTTTGCCATCATGCAGCCTGTCCCCCGGTATGTGGATCTGCCCCCTCTCCACCCAGCCAGGACCCAGAAGACCACTACCGTGGCACACCTAGTGCCTCTGGCCAAGCTGTTTGGGCCAATTTGATTAATTAACACATTTCGCCTAATTTGTTTGTCCCTTGTTTGTTTGTTGCATGTAATTATTATTCTATACTATAATTTTGCTTTGTGAATGCATTATTTTTTTTTTTTTGTATCAACTAGTAATGAGTTAATTACTAAAATATTAACACATGAACTGAGACTCATGCATTTTTTTGGGCCCTGTTTGTTTAGAAAAACCTTCAGTAATCTAAAAATAACCAAAACATTAATGCATCAACTGAGAGGATGATTCATTAATAGCGGCAGGTAGCGACAGATGAGCGTCTGAAGTTCGGCGCTATGAGTGTCCGCTAGTGGCCGCCACGAACGGCTGTGAGTCGCTATTGCAGGCCTCCTCAGTCGCTATCTGCCGTTCTTGGGAAGAATGCATACATTGGTGAATGTGATGTTTCAGATCTGCTTTATAGGCGCTGGTATTTTTTTTTACACGGTATTCAAGACAGCGCCTGAGCGTTTGTTTGCTGTTGGATTGAAATCAATGTTAGAACATTCTGTAGTAAACATATTGCACCATGTTTATTTTGTTAAATGTTGTTATTTATTTATTTTTTTTGTTTAGATGTAAATGAGTACAATTATTGTTTTGTTCTCTTCATGGTGCCTAAAAAAGAAACAAAAGTGTAGTTAGTATTTAGTAATAATTTTTGTTTGTAGCATTTAATTGCAAACCAAGGTCTCTTATTATTATTTGGGTCAACTTGCAGACCAAACCTTATTATTTTTTTTTAAAAAAGGGCCCTGTAGTCCAGTACTTGTAGTATAGTTAAGGTGAGCTAGCTTACCGAAAAAAACTAGGTAATCATGCTTTCCCGTTGCTCGAAGCCAGTCTGGGTGTCCTCTGTACTTTCAGCGGGCATATTGGGGATTTCTGGCACCAGTGCTGTTTCTTCAGGGGGTTGTATTCTGTGGCATATGCAAATATTGTGTAGGACACAGCATGCGAGGATGATTTTTGAGACCTTTTGTGGACTGTACAACATTTCTCCTCCTGGGAGTGCCAAACAGAGAAAGCGCGCTTTCAGCAGTCCGATGGTTCTTTCCACAATGCATCTGGTTTGCGATGTGCTGCATTGTAACGTAGTTGGGCAGAGGTCTGTGGGTTTCTGACCGGAGTAATTAACCACGTTTTCTGCCCATATCCCTTGTCCGCTGTGGAATAAACACATTGAGAGAGACAGCAATTAGTAATAGTCAATGTTATTTTTCTTAAGATTTTAAATTTAGCTTACTAGGCCACATATTTGAATCAAAATAATTTGACATGGTTATTTAGTTACCCAGTAGCCAGCCAGGTGGCATTTCATTGTGCTCAAACTTCCGGCACAGGATTGATTGCTGGAGCACGTAAGAATCATGGCATGAGCCGGAGAAGCCAGATCTCACGGCCCTCAGCTTCATGTCATGGTCACATACTACCATGACATTCATAGAATGGAATTGTTTGCAATTTCGGTAATGCAGCTCCTGTGCACGGGGAGGGCGGAAAGGGATATGTGTACTATCCACGCACCCTAGCACATTCGGAATCCCTCCCATGCGGTAGAACGCACACTTTATTTGGGCAACCTCATCCTCAGGAAATTTGATATAAACAGGGATAAGGTCACAAATAGCCAGTACTACCTGGTAAAATATTTGGCTCATTGTAGCCTGGCTGATCTCGCTGAGGAGGGCAGAGGTTGCCTTGAAATTCCCTCGTGCCACAATATTAAGCATGGCACATAGGCGAACTATGCCTGGAATGGATTGGGTGCGTGGATGGATCGATTTTGCTCTTAATCTGATTATATAGGGACTGTAGTGCTGCACGATTCAGACGAAATCCGCTTCTGATCTGCTTGTCACTTAAATCCCACACTGAAAGACGGATGCCAAAGGATCGGGGTGCCCTAAGCCTCACAGCACCCTCCTCCCTGGCCTCCTGTTCTTCCAGTAGTCTCCCACAACCATACATCCAGAACCCAAACATCACCCTCACATCCATCTCACAATCACTGGCCATAGCTACAAAATAATGCAAACCAAAAAAATCAAACCAACACACCACAGACACAAGCACACTCCTCACACAATCACACCAATGCAGCTCAACACAAAATCAGATGTATAGTGGTACAAACCAGCAGACTGCTGAAAGTCTGCTTAATAAGTTAGGCTCCAGCCAAGAGGGGATTTGCTGCACAACCCACAAAAGGCCCCAAAACTTGCTGTATGCTACACAATATTTGCATATGCCAACAAAACAAATCTCCCAAAGAAACAGCACTGATGACAGAAATCACCCAACAAGCCACACAAAGTAAGGCAAAAACCCAGCCAGACACTTTTTGCAAGCAAGGGAGAAAAGGAAAACACCACAGCCTTTGCCACAGTGTAACATTACAAGAAGGTTGTAAAATAAAGCTACTTATACTTAACTTTGGGAAATGACTGGTCTGCTTTGCCGCCTCTTGCGTTGCTTAGCTATTTCCGGTCTGCAATTAGCTTCCCCAGGTGTGCTTAAACGGCTTGCGCACGCGTACGCTAAACATACTAGCGTACTTAAGCAGATACTTGCGAGCTTTAGCGGATATGGTTGATCATTCAGTTTTTGTCCAATTAAACTTATGCTGCTCTTAATTCAAATAGCCGTTTTAGAGCCACATTTAACATGTGTTTAAGAGACCTGAGTACATTGTTTTCTTATGTTGTGTTGGTTGGTTAATGAGCTCTCTAATTATTTAATTGTCTTCCACACATGGTTGCCAGAAACATCAGTCATTGCAGTGAAGATGTCGCTACAAACACCTGGCCACTATGTGTGAAGCAATTAAGTGGACCTGTTTGTGATTGGTTCTTAGAGCACATAAAACCTGGCACACCCAAGCAGCAGTTGTTGCTATTCTGTAGTCTGCATGCGTGCTTGGGTGTTGTATAGTGGTGTGTGTGCAGCTACAGGATGGAGCCAAATTCTGGGCATCTGCCGGCCACAGCTGGACCAAGTAGGACTGTGTTGGGTGCTGTGCGCAGACCTTCCCTAAGGAAAAGGGCACAGGCCGAAGGTGAGACAGCACCCAAGGCCAAGCGTCCATTTGCCAAGAGGGAGCCAGAATTTAATTTGGCGGATAACAATAATCTTGTGCGTCTGACACTGGCTAAATGGGAGTTATTAATTGGCTCCCAAAGTCAGTGTTTTGGCAAGCAAGAAAGGAGCAAATTGTGGGATGCCATTGGTGAGGAGCTTACTAGCAGTGCTCAATACCCACGTAGTGGCACATCCTGCAAGAAACGCTTCTATACTGAAAAGGGCCCTTATGCAAAAGATGAAGAATGATCTACTTGTAGAGAGTGGGACCAAACAGGGTCCAAAGAGTAACTACAGGCCATATGAGGAGATGCTGAAGTGCAAGTTTCCTCTCATTCGGCTGCAGGGTGTTGATGCTGGGGATGACACCACAGGTTGGGCTGAAGGTACATGGTTTGGGCATTTTTCTATCTTGTTGTTTTAATGTATGTTATTATAATTTTTATTTTTGGGTAAACTAACAGTAGGACATGTGAAGTAGCACATTATACCTCATTAATGTGTGACTTTCCTGTCTCTTGCTTTATGCATAGGTGCACATGGTGAGGCCCAGGATTCTGCTGAGGAGGACACACCAAATCTGGCCCTTCCCCCACCCTCAAGCATAACCCAGTCTGACATTGAAGGTATTTTTTAATAATTTTGGCCGCACATTGCCAATGCCTAAATCCTTACTTTGATGTGTCATAGTTGCCCTGACATTTGCACCAGCATCTCCTCAGGAGTCAACCTACTCTTTGGATGCCGGTAAGTGCATGTGTCAACCTTGCTTTTGCTACTTTCAGACAAGTGCATGTCTTTCATTCATCTATTTTCATTGTAGGCCAAGTCCCTGCTTCATCTTTGGACACCACTTCCTGTGTTGCAGGTCGACAGGACCCTGTTGGTGTGTATTTCAAAACACACTGTATCCTTTATGCTGTTTGAGTAACAATGTGTATATTTTGTTAGTCTAAAATTCTACATGATTTAAATTCTGACTACAAGAAGGATATTTATAGTGGATTGCGCATCAGCACGATCAGGAATTAAATTGTTGTAATGAGTTCCATGCATTATTTTTTGAATTTTAAATAGAAATACAAACATTCACTATACTATTGTTGGTAATATTGATATACATTGTGTATTTTAGTTGACCGGAATACAGGAAGTGGCCGTCCGGAAAGGGCCCTTCACCGTGAGGCTGCTAGAGATGAGGGTAAGTTTGGTTTGGTTTATTCTCTAGTAAGGATGTTGGATAACCTGTTTTTTGGATTTATTAGTCCAACTTGTTATTAAACATGTTTTTTTAGGGCAAAGCTCGAGTGAGGGTCTAAGTCGGGACATCTGTGAGATGGCGGGTATGTGTAATTTGAGCAATGTGTGTATGTTATTGTTTGGCACAATGATTTCATCCTCTTCGTTAGAGATGAGCGAACTTTTGAAAAATTCGATTCGACTGATTCGCCGAATTTTCCGACAAAAATCGTTTCGACCCGAATAAATTCGCGAAGAATCGCTATTAAAAACGGCTATTTCTGAGCCTCCTAGAGCCTCAATAGGGTTGTAAACCATTCTGCCTTGCTGTAACACGCACAGGATGCGTGCTGGGTTAGTTAAATAATACTTTGAATAAATATCACATGCAGATCAGAGGCATCGCTAATAGAATCGCAGAGCGGTACAATTGCAGAGAGTTGAAGTGGCATCACTATGAGGGGCAGAAGGAGCCCAAATATACACTGGAGTTGGCCTCAGGAGCCCAAAAATTGGATGAATCACACCCTGGAGTTGGCAGGAGTTGACAGTAGCAGCAGCAGGAGCCCAAATATACACTGGAGTTGGCTTCAGGAGCCCAAAAATTGGATGAATCACACCCTGGAGTTGGCAGAAGTTGGCAGCAGCAGCAGCAGGAGCCCAAATATACACTGGAGTTGGCTTCAGGAGCCCAAAAATTGGATGAATCACACCCTGGAGTTGGCAGAAGTTGGCAGCAGCAGCAGGAGCCCAAATATACACTGGAGTTGGCCTCAGGAGCCCAAAAATTGGATGAATCACACCCTGGAGTTGGCAGGAGTTGACAGTAGCAGCAGCAGGAGCCCAAATATACACTGGAGTTGGCTTCAGTAGCCCAAAAATTGGATGAATCACACCCTGGAGTTGGCAGAAGTTGGCAGCAGCAGCAGCAGGAGCCCAAATATACACTGGAGTTGGCCTCAGGAGCCCAAAAATTGGATGAATCACACCCTGGATTTGGCAGGAGTTGACAGTAGCAGCAGCAGGAGCCCAAATATACACTGGAGTTGGCTTCAGGAGCCCAAAAATTGGATGAATCACACCCTGGAGTTGGCAGAAGTTGGCAGCAGCAGCAGCAGGAGCCCAAATATACACTGGAGTTGGCTTCAGGAGCCCAAAAATTGGATGAATCACACCCTGGAGTTGGCAGGAGTTGACAGTAGCAGCAGCAGGAGCCCAAATATACACTGGAGTTGGCTTCAGGAGCCCAAAAATTGGATGAATCACACCCTGGAGTTGGCAGGAGTTGACAGTAGCAGCAGCAGCAGGAGCCCAAATATACACTGGAGTTGGCTTCAGTTGCCCAAAAATTGGATGAATCACACCCTGGAGTTGGCAGAAGTTGGCAGCAGCAGCAGCAGGAGCCCAAATATACACTGGAGTTGGCTTCAGGAGCCCAAAAATTGGATGAATCACACCCTGGAGTTGGCAGGAGTTGACAGTAGCAGCAGCAGGAGCCCAAATATACACTGGAGTTGGCCTCAGGAGCCCAAAAATTGGATGAATCACACCCTGGAGTTGGCAGGAGTTGACAGTAGCAGCAGCAGGAGCCCAAATATACACTGGAGTTGGCCTCAGGAGCCCAAAAATTGGATGAATCACACCCTGGAGTTGGCAGGAGTTGACAGTAGCAGCAGCAGGAGCCCAAATATACACTGGAGTTGGCTTCAGGAGCCCAAAAATTGGATGAATCACACCCTGGAGTTGGCAGGAGTTGACAGTAGCAGCAGCAGGAGCCCAAATATACACTGGAGTTGGCTTCAGGAGCCCAAAAATTGGATGAATCACACCCTGGAGTTGGCAGAAGTTGGCAGTAGCAGCAGCAGGAGCCCAAATATACACTGGAGTTGGCTTCAGGAGCCCAAAAATTGGATGAATCACACCCTGGAGTTGGCAGGAGTTGACAGTAGCAGCAGCAGGAGCCCAAATATACACTGGAGTTGGCTTCAGGAGCCCAAAAATTGGATGAATCACACCCTGGAGTTGGCAGGAGTTGACAGTAGCAGCAGCAGGAGCCCAAATATACACTGGAGTTGGCTTCAGGAGCCCAAAAATTGGATGAATCACACCCTGGAGTTGGCAGGAGTTGACAGTAGCAGCAGCAGCAGGAGCCCAAATATACACTGGAGTTGGCCTCAGGAGCCCAAAAATTGTATGAATCACACCCTGGAGTTGGCAGAAGTTGGCAGCAGCAGCAGCAGGAGCCCAAATATACACTGGAGTTGGCCTCAGGAGCCCAAAAATTGGATGAATCACACCCTGGAGTTGGCAGAAGTTGGCAGCAGCAGCAGCAGGAGCCCAAATATACACTGGAGTTGGCCTCAGGAGCCCAAAAATTGGATGAATCACACCCTGGAGTTGGCAGGAGTTGACAGTAGCAGCAGCAGGAGCCCAAATATACACTGGAGTTGGCTTCAGGAGCCCAAAAATTGGATGAATCACACCCTGGAGTTGGCAGGAGTTGACAGTAGCAGCAGCAGGAGCCCAAATATACACTGGAGTTGGCCTCAGGAGCCCAAAAATTGGATGAATCACACCCTGGAGTTGGCAGGAGTTGACAGCAGCAGCAGGAGCCCAAATATACACTGGAGTTGGCCTCAGGAGCCCAAAAATTGGATGAATCACACCCTGGAGTTGGCAGAAGTTGGCAGCAGCAGCAGCAGGAGCCCAAATATACACTGGAGTTGGCCTCAGGAGCCCAAAAATTGGATGAATCACACCCTGGAGTTGGCAGGAGTTGACAGTAGCAGCAGCAGGAGCCCAAATATACACTGGAGTTGGCCTCAGGAGCCCAAAAATTGGATGAATCACACCCTGGAGTTGGCAGGAGTTGACAGCAGCAGCAGCAGGAGCCCAAATATACACTGGAGTTGGCTTCAGGAGCCCAAAAATTGGATGAATCACACCCTGGAGTTGGCAGAAGTTGGCAGCAGCAGCAGCAGGAGCCCAAATATACACTGGAGTTGGCCTCAGGAGCCCAAAAATTGGATGAATCACACCCTGGAGTTGGCAGGAGTTGACAGTAGCAGCAGCAGGAGCCCAAATATACACTGGAGTTGGCTTCAGGAGCCCAAAAATTGGATGAATCACACCCTGGAGTTGGCAGGAGTTGACAGTAGCAGCAGCAGCAGGAGCCCAAATATACACTGGAGTTGGCCTCAGGAGCCCAAAAATTGGATGAATCACACCCTGGAGTTGGCAGGAGTTGACAGTAGCAGCAGCAGGAGCCCAAATATACACTGGAGTTGGCTTCAGTAGCCCAAAAATTGGATGAATCACACCCTGGAGTTGGCAGAAGTTGGCAGCAGCAGCAGCAGCAGGAGCCCAAATATACACTGGAGTTGGCCTCAGGAGCCCAAAAATTGGATGAATCACACCCTGGAGTTGGCAGAAGTTGGCAGCAGCAGGAGCCCAAATATACACTGGAGTTGGCCTCAGGAGCCCAAAAATTGGATGAATCACACCCTGGAGTTGGCAGGAGTTGACAGCAGCAGCAGCAGGAGCCCAAATATACACTGGAGTTGGCTTCAGGAGCCCAAAAATTGGATGAATCACACCCTGGAGTTGGCAGAAGTTGGCAGCAGCAGCAGCAGGAGCCCAAATATACACTGGAGTTGGCCTCAGGAGCCCAAAAATTGGATGAATCACACCCTGGAGTTGGCAGGAGTTGACAGTAGCAGCAGCAGGAGCCCAAATATACACTGGAGTTGGCTTCAGGAGCCCAAAAATTGGATGAATCACACCCTGGAGTTGGCAGGAGTTGACAGTAGCAGCAGCAGCAGGAGCCCAAATATACACTGGAGTTGGCCTCAGGAGCCCAAAAATTGGATGAATCACACCCTGGAGTTGGCAGGAGTTGACAGTAGCAGCAGCAGGAGCCCAAATATACACTGGAGTTGGCTTCAGTAGCCCAAAAATTGGATGAATCACACCCTGGAGTTGGCAGAAGTTGGCAGCAGCAGCAGCAGCAGGAGCCCAAATATACACTGGAGTTGGCCTCAGGAGCCCAAAAATTGGATGAATCACACCCTGGAGTTGGCAGGAGTTGACAGTAGCAGCAGCAGGAGCCCAAATATACACTGGAGTTGGCTTCAGGAGCCCAAAAATTGGACGAATCACACCCTGGAGTTGGCAGAAGTTGGCAGCAGCAGCAGCAGGAGCCCAAATATACACTGGAGTTGGCCTCAGGAGCCCAAAAATTGGATGAATCACACCCTGGAGTTGGCAGAAGTTGGCAGCAGCAGCAGCAGGAGCCCAAATACACACTGGAGTTGGCCTCAGGAGCCCAAAAATTGGATGAATCACACCCTGGAGTTGGCAGAAGTTGGCAGCAGCAGCAGCAGGAGCCCAAATATACACTGGAGTTGGCCTCAGGAGCCCAACAATTGGATGAATCACACCCTGGAGTTGGCAGGAGTTGACAGCAGCAGCAGCAGGAGCCCAAATATACACTGGAGTTGGCTTCAGGAGCCCAAAAATTGGATGAATCACACCCTGGAGTTGGCAGAAGTTGGCAGCAGCAGCAGCAGGAGCCCAAATATACACTGGAGTTGGCCTCAGGAGCCCAAAAATTGGATGAATCACACCCTGGAGTTGGCAGAAGTTGGCAGCAGCAGCAGCAGGAGCCCAAATATACACTGGAGTTGGCCTCAGGAGCCCAAAAATTGGATGAATCACACCCTGGAGTTGGCAGGAGTTGACAGTAGCAGCAGCAGGAGCCCAAATATACACTGGAGTTGGCTTCAGGAGCCCAAAAATTGGATGAATCACACCCTGGAGTTGGCAGAAGTTGGCAGCAGCAGCAGCAGGAGCCCAAATATACACTGGAGTTGGCTTCAGGAGCCCAAAAATTGGATGAATCACACCCTGGAGTTGGCAGGAGTTGACAGTAGCAGCAGCAGGAGCCCAAAAAATGGCCTAAAGACATAAATATGTTTTGCACCATTTGGAAAGTGTAAAACGTGGCACCATGCTGAATCTAGTCGCATGCATCAGGCATTGGTGGGTGGAAATCCTGGCTGATCCATCCCTGATTCATTTTGACAACGGTGAGTCTCTCCACATTTTTAGTTGACAGACGAGTTCTCCTCGCCGTAACTATGGCCCCCGCCGCACTAAACACCCGCTCAGATGGCACGCTACTTGCCGGGCAGGACAGCTTTTCCAGGGCAAACTCTGCTAGTTGCGGCCACAAATCAAGTTTGGCTGCCCAGAAGTCCAGCGGATCCTCAAGGTGTGTTGGCATGGTCATGTCAAAGTATGACATGACCTGCTGGTTCAGGTCCTGCTCCAGGTCTTCCTGCTGCTCATGAGTAGCCTCACTATGCGGGTGTAGAAAGCTACTCATTAGCGACTGAAGACTGAGGCTGCTGCTGCTGATGGAGCTGCTGCTGCTGCTCCTGCCAACCCCCCCAGCGGCCATGGCAGTGGAAGGTGAGCGCAGAGGTCCCCTCGAGTCAGACCTGCGAGAGTATGGACCATGGCGCAGATAGGCATCGGCCAACTGCCTACGTAGAATGTCTTTGTAGTAGTTGAGTTTGTTCTCCCTCTCGGTGGGTTTAAAAAATGCCCCCATTTTGTGCCGGAAGCGAGGGTCCAATAAGGTGGACAGCCAGAAGTCATCCCGCCGACAGATGGAAACAATTCTGGGGTCACTACGCAAGCACGTGAGCATGCTTCGTGCCATTTGCGCAAGTGACTCGGATGGACTACCTGTCTCCATCTCCACTGCATACTGCCACGGTGTGCCCGGGTCCTCTGTCTCGCCTTCCTCAAAAACCTCTAGCTCCTCTGGCTGCTCCTGCTCCTCCTCTCCTGTCAGCTGACTAGATAAACCAGCCATTTCGCCAAGCCTAAACTGTGTTTCGCTGGGCAACTCCTCCTCCTCCTCTTCCTCCTCCTCCAGTTCAGCTCCAGCGGGGTTCATGTGGCCGTAAGATGTAAACGCCATGTCTCCAGTGCCCTGACCAGCCATGGTTTCCAACATGTGCTGTAGTACATGAAGCAGTGGAATCACGTCGTTCATCCCGTAATCCTGCCGACTGACAAATAAAGTGGCATCCTCAAAGGGCCTGAGCAAACGGCAGGTGTCACGTATGAGCTGCCACTGGTTGACATTGAAGTTACACAGGGGAGTCCCCCTATCTGCTTGGATCATCAGGAAATCCGTGATGGCTTTTCTCTGTTCATATAATCGGTCCAACATGTGAAGGGTGGAATTCCAACGGGTGGAAACATCGCAAATCAGACTATGTTGGGGGATACCATTCTGACGCTGTAGCTCAAGAAGGGTGTGTTTGGCGGTGTAGGAGTGGCTGAAGTGCATGCAAAGTTTCCTTGAAGTTGTTAGGATGCCTTGCAGATGGGGGGAACACTTCAGAAACCGCTTGACAACCAGATTGAAGACGTGAGCCATGCAGGGGGCATGGGTCAGGCTTCCTTGGCGCAGCGCAGACAAAATGTTCTTCCCATTGTCGGTAACCATGATTCCCATTTTAAGTTTTCTCAGAGTAAGCCATGTTTGGATTTCCTGATGAATACATTTAAGCAGTTCCTCCCCTGTGTGACTCCGTTCGCCAAGACAAACCATGTGAAGCACTGCGTGACACCTCCGTGCCCTGCACACATGGTAGACTGGAGGGGCACTGAGACTTGAGCCTACAGTGGAGGGTGAGGAGATGGCGGAGGATGAGGAGGCCGAGTCGCACGGTGTCACAGGCCCAATGGGCAGAGAGCGCGGAGGCCGAAGCGGCGTGACCTGTCCAAGTTGCTGCTGCAAAGGGACCACATTCACCCAGTGGGCCGTAAACGACATGTACTGCCCCTGACCGTAGTTACAGCTCCAGATGTCGGCGCTGCCATGTATTTTGCTACACACCGACAGGCTCAAGGACTGGCCCACCTTCTGTTCAACAAAAGTGTGCAGCGCTGGTACTGCCTTCTTGGCAAAGAAATGACGGCTTGGGACTCTCCACCTCGGCTCGGCACAAGCCATCAGTTCTCTGAAAGGTGCAGATTCCACCACCTGAAAAGGGAGCGACTGCAGCACCAGCAACTTGGACAGGAGCACATTCAGCTTCTGCGCCGTAGGATGAGTGGGCGCATACTGCTGTCTCTTGGACATGGCTTCGCTGATGGATTGCTGGCGGGATGCATGACTTGGAGGAGGTGGAGGAGGAGCAGGAGCGACAGAGGATGGGTATGACGCACAGCTGCCTTCGGCTGAGGTGCTGGAGCCTTGGCTGGCAGAAATTGGGAGCTCACTTGGTGAGGAAGCAGACTGGACCACCCCTTGGGAGCCTCGGTTCTCCCAGGTCGTTTTATGGTGACGCATCATATGTTGACGCAGGGCCGTGGTGCCAACATTTGGACCCTGGCCACGCTTCACCTTTTGCCTACATATCTTGCATGTGGCCATGTTACCCTCCTGCGGATGCCTCAGGAAAAACTGCCACACTGCCGAGTAGCTACTTTTCCCACCCCCTGGCCTCACTGATTCACTGCTGCTGTTGCCAACTCCAGGAACCCCTGCTCCACTACCTCCCGATAAGGTAGACTGCCGCACAGCAGGTGCTCTACCCCGGCCCCGGCCCCGGCCGGCTCCAGCCTTTGGAATTGTGCCCCCATGCTGACTGCTACCACCTTGCTGCCTCAGCTGCTGACTCCGGGGCAACCTGCGCCCCTCTTCTCCTGATGATGACGATGAAGCCCCTTCATCACCCGGCTCCCAAGTGCGATCGGCTTCATCGTCATCATCATCATCATCACCGAGTTGTGGCTGTACGTCACTGATGTTCGTGGATTCGTTAACAGTGTCTGGCGCAGGAGCTGGAACGCTCGCAGCACCCACGACACTGTCCACATCACTATTTGTCTGCCTAGCTAAAGAAGCCACCTCCATTTCTTGGCTGGGCAGTAGCTGCTGACTGTCCTCCTGTATCTGATCGTCCTCCTCACTAAAGAGTGGAGCTGAACCCAAAGCATAGGATACGTCGCTGGGGGAGGGAACGGCGTAGGACAGAGGCAATGGGAGGACAGGGACTGCTCTCGGGGCATGCCAACTCAGGGTTGTGTCAGAGGAACCTACCGACCCTAGACTGGGGGTCTCAGATGTAAGTTGTGATGATGTTGTTGATGAGCGCGTCAGACAATCTACCACGGCAGATGCGTTACTGGTGGAGACCCGACCGCTAGCAGATACTGGCAGATTAGGTCTCTCAGCGTGACTCCTGCTGCTACTGGCCCCCAGTCTGATGCGAGCTCTGCCTGCGGAATCTTGGCCTCTGCCACTCCTCTTTTCACTTCCAGGCACTTGTCTGCCCGACATAGTCTAACTGGCGTGGTAGTAGGTGATATTTAAAAAAACCCCGGGCAGCGGTGGGTCTATATGAAACAGAATATAATGCACACCAAAAGTGAGCAGTAACACTCAGCCTCCAACAGGCCTGCTTAGTGTAAATAAGAGAGCTGCTTAGTGTAAATAAAGAGGGGTATGCTATGTTACAGAATGGGATGCCTCAACAGAAGTGCACCTGGCAGGCAGCAGTAAGCCTATGCCCAGCAAAAGTGTCTTATAATATAAATATAATAAGAGCAAATGCTTATATGGTCTTAAACAGAGGCTGCTGTAGTCACAGAATGGGATGCCCTGGGCAGGAATGGACCTGGCAGGGTCCAGTAGTGCTTTGCCCAGCAGAAGTGTCTTTATCAGGCTAATTTCAAATATGATAAGAGCAAATGCTTATATGGTCTTAAACAGAGGCTGCTTTAGTCACAGAATGGGATGCCCTGGGCAGGAATGGACCTGGCAGGGTCCAGTAGTGCTTTGCCCAGCAAAAGTGTCTTTATCAGGCCTAATTTCAAATATGATAAGAGCAAATGCTTATATGGTCTTAAACAGAGGCTGCTGTAGTCACAGAATGGGATGCCCTGGGCAGGAATGGACCTGGCAGGGTCCAGTAGTGCTTTGCCCAGCAAAAGTGTCTTTATCAGGCTAATTTCAAATATGATAAGAGCAAATGCTTATATGGTCTTAAACAGAGGCTGCTGTAGTCACAGAATGGGATGCCCTGGGCAGGAATGGACCTGGCAGGGTCCAGTAGTGCTTTGCCCAGCAAAAGTGTCTTTATCAGGCTAATTTCAAATATGATAAGAGCAAATGCTTATATGGTCTTAAACAGAGGCTGCTTTAGTCACAGAATGGGATGCCCTGGGCAGGAATGGACCTGGCAGGGTCCAGTAGTGCTTTGCCCAGCAAAAGTGTCTTTATCAGGCCTAATTTCAAATATGATAAGAGCAAATGCTTATATGGTCTTAAACAGAGGCTGCTTTAGTCACAGAATGGGATGCCCTGGGCAGGAATCGACCTGGCAGGGTCCAGTAGTGCTTTGCCCAGCAAAAGTGTCTTTATCAGGCCTAATTTCAAATATGATAAGAGCAAATGCTTATATGGTCTTAAACAGAGGCTGCTTTAGTCACAGAATGGGATGCCCTGGGCAGGAATGGACCTGGCAGGGTACAGTAGTGCTTTGCCCAGCAAAAGTGTCTTTATCAGGCTAATTTCAAATATGATAAGAGCAAATGCTTATATGGTCTTAAACAGAGGCTGCTTTAGTCACAGAATGGGATGCCCTGGGCAGGAATGGACCTGGCAGGGTACAGTAGTGCTTTGCCCAGCAAAAGTGTCTTTATCAGGCTAATTTCAAATATGATAAGAGCAAATGCTTATATGGTCTTAAACAGAGGCTGCTTTAGTCACAGAATGGGATGCCCTGGGCAGGAATGGACCTGGCAGGGTACAGTAGTGCTTTGCCCAGCAAAAGTGTCTTTATCAGGCCTAATTTCAAATATGATAAGAGCAAATGCTTATATGGTCTTAAACAGAGGCTGCTTTAGTCACAGAATGGGATGCCCTGGGCAGGAATGGACCTGGCAGGGTACAGTAGTGCTTTGCCCAGCAAAAGTGTCTTTATCAGGCCTAATTTCAAATATGATAAGAGCAAATGCTTATATGGTCTTAAACAGAGGCTGCTTTAGTCACAGAATGGGATGCCCTGGGCAGGAATGGACCTGGCAGGGTACAGTAGTGCTTTGCCCAGCAAAAGTGTCTTTATCAGGCTAATTTCAAATATGATAAGAGCAAATGCTTATATGGTCTTAAACAGAGGCTGCTTTAGTCACAGAATGGGATGCCCTGGGCAGGAATGGACCTGGCACGGTCCAGTAGTGCTTTGCCCAGCAAAAGTGTCTTTATCAGGCTAATTTCAAATATGATAAGAGCAAATGCTTATATGGTCTTAAACAGAGGCTGCTTTAGTCACAGAATGGGATGCCCTGGGCAGGAATGGACCTGGCAGGGTCCAGTAGTGCTTTGCCCAGCAAAAGTGTCTTTATCAGGCCTAATTTCAAATATGATAAGAGCAAATGCTTATATGGTCTTAAACAGAGGCTGCTTTAGTCACAGAATGGGATGCCCTGGGCAGGAATCGACCTGGCAGGGTCCAGTAGTGCTTTGCCCAGCAAAAGTGTCTTTATCAGGCCTAATTTCAAATATGATAAGAGCAAATGCTTATATGGTCTTAAACAGAGGCTGCTTTAGTCACAGAATGGGATGCCCTGGGCAGGAATGGACCTGGCAGGGTACAGTAGTGCTTTGCCCAGCAAAAGTGTCTTTATCAGGCTAATTTCAAATATGATAAGAGCAAATGCTTATATGGTCTTAAACAGAGGCTGCTGTAGTCACAGAATGGGATGCCCTGGGCAGGAATGGACCTGGCAGGGTCCAGTAGTGCTTTGCCCAGCAAAAGTGTCTTTATCAGGCTAATTTCAAATATGATAAGAGCAAATGCTTATATGGTCTTAAACAGAGGCTGCTGTAGTCACAGAATGGGATGCCCTGGGCAGGAATGGACCTGGCAGGGTCCAGTAGTGCTTTGCCCAGCAAAAGTGTCTTTATCAGGCTAATTTCAAATATGATAAGAGCAAATGCTTATATGGTCTTAAACAGAGGCTGCTTTAGTCACAGAATGGGATGCCCTGGGCAGGAATGGACCTGGCAGGGTCCAGTAGTGCTTTGCCCAGCAAAAGTGTCTTTATCAGGCCTAATTTCAAATATGATAAGAGCAAATGCTTATATGGTCTTAAACAGAGGCTGCTTTAGTCACAGAATGGGATGCCCTGGGCAGGAATCGACCTGGCAGGGTCCAGTAGTGCTTTGCCCAGCAAAAGTGTCTTTATCAGGCCTAATTTCAAATATGATAAGAGCAAATGCTTATATGGTCTTAAACAGAGGCTGCTTTAGTCACAGAATGGGATGCCCTGGGCAGGAATGGACCTGGCAGGGTACAGTAGTGCTTTGCCCAGCAAAAGTGTCTTTATCAGGCTAATTTCAAATATGATAAGAGCAAATGCTTATATGGTCTTAAACAGAGGCTGCTTTAGTCACAGAATGGGATGCCCTGGGCAGGAATGGACCTGGCAGGGTACAGTAGTGCTTTGCCCAGCAAAAGTGTCTTTATCAGGCTAATTTCAAATATGATAAGAGCAAATGCTTATATGGTCTTAAACAGAGGCTGCTTTAGTCACAGAATGGGATGCCCTGGGCAGGAATGGACCTGGCAGGGTACAGTAGTGCTTTGCCCAGCAAAAGTGTCTTTATCAGGCCTAATTTCAAATATGATAAGAGCAAATGCTTATATGGTCTTAAACAGAGGCTGCTTTAGTCACAGAATGGGATGCCCTGGGCAGGAATGGACCTGGCAGGGTCCAGTAGTGCTTTGCCCAGCAAAAGTGTCTTTATCAGGCCTAATTTCAAATATGATAAGAGCAAATGCTTATATGGTCTTAAACAGAGGCTGCTTTAGTCACAGAATGGGATGCCCTGGGCAGGAATCGACCTGGCAGGGTCCAGTAGTGCTTTGCCCAGCAAAAGTGTCTTTATCAGGCCTAATTTCAAATATGATAAGAGCAAATGCTTATATGGTCTTAAACAGAGGCTGCTTTAGTCACAGAATGGGATGCCCTGGGCAGGAATGGACCTGGCAGGGTACAGTAGTGCTTTGCCCAGCAAAAGTGTCTTTATCAGGCTAATTTCAAATATGATAAGAGCAAATGCTTATATGGTCTTAAACAGAGGCTGCTTTAGTCACAGAATGGGATGCCCTGGGCAGGAATGGACCTGGCAGGGTCCAGTAGTGCTTTGCCCAGCAAAAGTGTCTTTATCAGGCTAATTTCAAATATGATAAGAGCAAATGCTTATATGGTCTTAAACAGAGGCTGCTTTAGTCACAGAATGGGATGCCCTGGGCAGGAATGGACCTGGCAGGGTACAGTAGTGCTTTGCCCAGCAAAAGTGTCTTTATCAGGCCTAATTTCAAATATGATAAGAGCAAATGCTTATATGGTCTTAAACAGAGGCTGCTTTAGTCACAGAATGGGATGCCCTGGGCAGGAATCGACCTGGCAGGGTCCAGTAGTGCTTTGCCCAGCAAAAGTGTCTTTATCAGGCCTAATTTCAAATATGATAAGAGCAAATGCTTATATGGTCTTAAACAGAGGCTGCTTTAGTCACAGAATGGGATGCCCTGGGCAGGAATGGACCTGGCAGGGTACAGTAGTGCTTTGCCCAGCAAAAGTGTCTTTATCAGGCTAATTTCAAATATGATAAGAGCAAATGCTTATATGGTCTTAAACAGAGGCTGCTGTAGTCACAGAATGGGATGCCCTGGGCAGGAATGGACCTGGCAGGGTCCAGTAGTGCTTTGCCCAGCAAAAGTGTCTTTATCAGGCTAATTTCAAATATGATAAGAGCAAATGCTTATATGGTCTTAAACAGAGGCTGCTTTAGTCACAGAATGGGATGCCCCAACAGGAATCGACCTGGCAGGGTCCAGTAGTGCTTTGCCCAGCAAAAGTGTCTTTATCAGGCCTAATTTCAAATATGATAAGAGCAAATGCTTATATGGTCTTAAACAGAGGCTGCTTTAGTCACAGAATGGGATGCCCTGGGCAGGAATGGACCTGGCAGGGTACAGTAGTGCTTTGCCCAGCAAAAGTGTCTTTATCAGGCTAATTTCAAATATGATAAGAGCAAATGCTTATATGGTCTTAAACAGAGGCTGCTTTAGTCACAGAATGGGATGCCCTGGGCAGGAATGGACCTGGCAGGGTACAGTAGTGCTTTGCCCAGCAAAAGTGTCTTTATCAGGCTAATTTCAAATATGATAAGAGCAAATGCTTATATGGTCTTAAACAGAGGCTGCTTTAGTCACAGAATGGGATGCCTCACAGCAGACTTAAGATCAGTTCAGTATATATGCACAGTTAGTTACTATAAGCAGCCTGAAAACGCTAACAAAGGCTGGATGAAAAAAAAAAATCTCCCTGTCACAGCCTCCGTTTTTCCTACCTTTCCCTGGCTTTCTGTCTGTCTCCTGTCTGTCTCCTGCCTGTCTCCTGCCTGTCTCCAGCCTGTCCCTGTCTGTCCCTGCCTGTCTAAGTGCCTCAGCTACACAGCGTTCTGTCTGTCACGAATGCAATAGAGAAATGAGGAAAAGCAAGATGGCCGCCGTTAAATACCGCTGTGTGACGTCACCGGGCTTGCTGGCTGCTGATAGGCTGCATGTGACTGCCCCAGCTTGCACTGGCGCGGGATAGATGTCCAGACATGTCCCGTCCGCCATCTTAGAATGCCTGTAAATGTAAATGAATGGATGTTAAAGGAAAACTTCGAGTGATCGAATCGCGGGGAAATTCGGATTCGATCCGAATCGAATTTTTCCTGAAATTCGGATCGAATCCGGGTTCGTCCGGATCGATTCGCTCATCCCTACTCTTCGTCTTAAATACATCTTCGGAATATGTTGTTCAATTACACATTTTTGCTATTGTGCAATCCGGCACTTTGGAGAGGTATGGCCTCGATAGTGTATCCAAAAAATAGTCCCACAATCTCAAATGACCTACTAACATGACTTTCCTGTTTAGCATATGCCAGCTTGCCCCATCTCTCAGATGTTGATTTGCCCCTTTCTGGCAGCCAGACACCGGAACTAGTTTGGCCGGAGCACACTGAGGTACCATGGCTGATTTGCTTGAACAGTAACCACATTGACATGTTTGGGGGTACAACAGGATCCACCATGTAACATACAACATATATGTGATTTAGCAGGAGTCCGTCACGGAAACCCAGGCTGTGCACTCTGCCCAAGTGCCATGTGGCCAGGCTACAGAGGATGAACCAACGGTACATTATAATGGAACCCTTTTTTAAAATGTTTGGGAGGGGATTACCTTCATTGTTCCAGCTTCACTACAATCTTGTTTTTTGTGTTTTAGGCTGATCATCCTCCAACTGGAGCAAGTGCACCCACAAGTGCAGATTTTTACCAGCTAGGGGTCCGGAGGCTGGAGGGCTACAGTCAACAACAGCCGCGTGCTGGAACTGATGAGCGCATTGCGGTGTTGGCAAATCAGTCGCTGGTGGATCGGCAACAAATTCTGGACCTGCAGCAACAACTGCGTGAAGTGCGCAATCAACACCACTCTGAGATTCTTCATGCAACACAAGAAATGACAAATGCAATACAACAAATGTCAAATGCAATACAACAATCTGGACAGCGCCAGGACCAAACTTTGTTGTTGATACATCAGCTAATACAACAGCAGTCTATTTTTTTTACTGCACTGTTGTCCCCCAACACCACCCCTAGCAATGAGTCTCAACCTCCCAGGCCACCCAGGGAATAATTGTGGCACTTATTCTAACATTCAAATGCATTAATTTTAAGGAATTTTTGTTTGTTGAATAAATGTTGGAACAAAACCTCCTATTAGTGTTTTTGAAAAGACATACCTACTAACACAGTCAGGGATAAGTCTCTATATCTAGATATGTACATGTAGGCAGAATTTTCTGACACACATTGTTTGCCATACATTACTATGGTTAACACATTAAATGCCTAACAAATGTACTAACTAATGGGTTGCTAGACACTTAAACTATGCTTTAAAAGGCACAACACACTGAAAGTAGAAAATTAAAAAACATTTATTGCCTTCAAAGGCGGCCAACATGGCCAACATTAATCCGCACAGCGGAACAAACCATACCCCCCACCCTAACGCTGTTTCTTCTTGCCCAGCAGCATAAGGCGCGTTCGACGGACTTACTGCCACAGTCTGTGATGCTCTGTTACACAAGCTGTATAGAGTACAAAAAAACTATAGAAAAATAGAATGGGATAGAAACATACACAGATGTAGGAATCTTATGTAATTTGCTCTAATTATGGGACCAACACATTAACATTGGTGCAAACTGGGCCCTTATGTGTTACCATTATATGAGTACTAGTGCCTGCCTTACATGTGCATTCATGAGCCAAACCATACATTTAGTAGGAACCGTTTGGAAGAAATGAAGGGATAAGTTACATTGTGGTCATTGATTGGGTTATTTACATCCAAACATCATGTCCAAAGTCCTACAGATTAAACTACTTGTGAAAATCATATTAGAGTTCATAACCTTAGATTGAAAATATTTTGGTTTAAAGCAAACATTTAACCAATACGTCTAAAAACCAAAAATGTGAGCCAACAATCAAGCATGCAGACATGCATTTCTGATTGTGGGTCTAGCAAATGTCACCTAGATGTGTGCTTAGTAAACACATAGGGACATTGTCAATTATGATAGATTTTAGGCTAAGACATAGGTGTCCTAAGTATTTTTGGATATGAAGTTGATTTACTCACCATCGCAGCTGTGGCCCATGCTGCTGGACGTCCCTGGAGCTGGGGTGGGGAGTATGGTCACAGGGTCCGTCTGCGTGGAAACATCTGTCATGAGAAACCAAAAACAAAATTAGTTTGCCAATTATACATTAAGATTAGACATCCATCTGTTTAGGGAGTCTGGAAAAGAATGCTAGCATGGTTACACACATGTTGTCATACATTAACATATTTACTGGTCCGTGAGGTCATGGGAATTATTTATGTGTGCAACATGGACACATCAATATAATGTGCCACTAATATTTACAGTGCAATGCTAAGGCAGTAATTTAAGTTGAGGGTAGAATATTAATTGTAGAGTGCAACATGTGTTAGCAGGAACAACTTACAAAACTAACCCATTTGCTAGCCACCATCATGGTGTACGCAGTAACATTGGGGTGGTTTGCAGTTGGATTGGACTGGAGTGGGGTTCCTGATGTTTTTGAAAATTACACTACAATCTTGTACTATGGACCAGTAAACATGTGTATGTTTTTTGAAATGTCATTACATATGCCATGTGAGGGATATCAACAAACACTTACCACGACTATGCCCGCGGGCAAGGGCTGGCGCATAGCTGCTGGAGGTGGTGGCTCTATGATGCCCTAAAATGCAGATAACAAGGGCACAGGATTAGTGCTAATTCACCAGGCCCACCTGTAACAGACAAACAAGAATTAGAAATGCACTCACCAGGGGATGAATTGCCGCTGGTATTCCAGGGAGGACTCTGAGGAGGAGGCGTGGAGCCTCGACTCCTCACAATCGGCCCAGAAGATCCCAAACCACATGGGCCACCCTCCTCCCTCTCACTCCCAGATCCTCGGGGGAGTGTGGGTGAGTCCAACTCAACCTCCCCACTTGGACTCCCCACTTGAGAGTGGCCCACGGGGTTTGTGGACTCAACTGAGTCCAATTGTGAGGAGCTGAGGCTCAAGACTGGCCGCCCCCCAGCAGCACACTCCTCTGGGGCATCATCCCCTTCCTCCCCTGGGTCCTCAAGATAAACCCTTCCCACGTTTTCCCAGGGGAGGACGCTTATCTGTGTAAAAGTGGGGAAAAAAGGACAGTTTTAAAAACTAAAAAAAAAAATGATCTCCTTTCTAAAACTACACTAGTGGAATTATTTACATGTTGTGAGCTGACACTTACCTGAAGCGTAGGCATCATAGAGCCTATACACGCCCTCTGGGTCCCCGCGCTTGAAGTCCGACCATTTTTGTATGATGGAGCGGACGGTCAACTGGGTTTGGAAGCGCCGGGACACAGTCGCCTTAACCTCCAGCGCTATGCGCCTCTTTGCACCGCGGGCATAGTCGTATTCCCGAAGCAAAAAATCCTAAAAAAAAACACCAAACATCAATACATATATATATAGAGAATAATAACCCAAACTAGCAAGCTATATGGTTGCACAACAGAAATGGAACATATACTTACTTTGACCACCTGGCCGTTCACCCGCGTATCCACGCGTTTGCGCCGCATTTTTTGGGGTGTGGGGGGAGCAGAGGATGTTGAGGGGCCACGGCAGACAGGGGGAGGAGGGGGGGAGGGGTTGGGGAGGAAGAATCAGAGGAGTAGCTAGGGAGGCGGATGGCTGGGCATCTGGGCCGCATGTTCAGTCCTCAGAGGTGGAAATCGGAAGTTGCAAAACGAAAGTAAAATGTTTTAAAAAATATAAAAACCGCATCGCTACAATACGCTAAGATGCGCTTACAAAATCGCTAGGATACGCAACATTAAAATAGCGTATAGTGACGAGTCGCTGCGCCCGTGTCTGCTGCGTATTCATCAACAGCGGCTGGGGGCGTAACAAGTGACATTGTGACAAAAAAAAAAAAAACACATGTATACTCGGCATAGCGACTGGGCCTCGCCGCCACACCACAGATTCAACAAAAAAAAAATAGCAGAGAGCCTGGCCGCTGGTTTAAGCTCACTGCGGCATAGAGCGCCTGTAACGGTTTAAACAAAATGATTATTTGGGTAGTTTGACACCTTCGAAAACGCTAACAATAACCGAAATGACATTGGGAGAAAAAAAAAATAACCCGGTTTAAAGAGAAGAAAAGGTTCGAAATGTATTGGAGAGCGCCAGGTAGCGAGAGGTCATACCTGGCGCTGTGCAAGGCTGAACGCTGGCGCTGTTCGCTGAGGCTGTGATGAATGATGAATCAGACGCAACATGGCGCTATCCCAGTCGCTAAACAGATTCTGCTTGATAAATGTGGAATTGCGGGCCGTGTCCGGCGTTCAGCAGTCGCTATCTGTCGCTACCTCTCATTAACCAGGCGCTACCTGACGCTATCCTTTCATAAATAAGGGCCTGAGTCAACAACAGCTAAAGTCACATTCAATAAAATTTATTGAAATTTGAGTTGAAGGGCACTCGCAGACTTCATGTACATACATAGTAAAACCAAAATATACATTGGTGCTGAATCAGGGCACTTAGCAATTGGCCACATCCAGGAGTTTTTAAGTAATGCACTCCAGGCCGAAGTTTAAATAACAAATAAAATAAATAGACATAGGGAGCAAGCATTTGCATGTCAATTTTTGGCCAGTAATACATAGGGCCACATACACATCCTCTCCTGCTTGGCCACATTTGCCACAGGCACAGGTGGAAAGCAGCCATACCTATGCCACATCCACGCCTGTAAGTCAGTGGCCCACCCAAACAATAACCCCCAGTCCAAATCCAAGTCCAGTCCAATTTTTGCCAGGGTTCAAGGTAGTAGTTTGCTAGCCCAGAATATCCCCCAATCATGCCTACAAACAGGATGAGCCAGACACAATTTCATTAGGCCAGCATGGCAGCTTGAGCGGCAGGTTCAGTGAGGCTTTAGCTCAGGCATTGGCTAGTGGGGTATCTCAGCACTCTACTGAGCTATATGGTTGAAAATCCAAATCATACAAGCCAAGCCATAAAAAAGGCAATCTTGGTAGCGCTCACCAGACAGGTCAATACAGTGGGGATGTAGAGGAAAGATGTGGAGCAGATCCAGGGCAAATAGCTGTCAAAATGGGTGTTTCCCATAAAACCCTGATGGTGGGCCTTGGGGATGGCCCATCACCTGGGCATGTGTGGCATTCAGAATCTGCCACTGTTACAACATGAGTCTATTGCTATTTCTTTTATTATTTAAGCTGGCCATGTGACTATTGCTCGTCCTAAATTCTGTCAGCATGAAGGTGACTGTATTATTTAATGTATCTAATTGTGCAGAAAGCTGCTCTGTGGTTCTTTGAGCCACCTGGGGAAATAAATGCCTCTCATGGTGCCACGCTGACTCCAGGATCGGCACGCGCCTCCCCTGGGAAACTGGGCGACATTGCTGACTACGCCTCCCAATTCCCCGGGTTTGTGTGCTTGCAGATGCTGGACCTCTAGGGCGAGCAAGAGTCACAGATGTGCTCGGCAAATCCTCTGCAGCAGAGCAACCACTGGGGACTGTAGGCTCAGTCTCTGCATGCTGCCCATGATGGGCTGGCAGCATGCGGCCAGCTTCACTCTGCTGCAGAGGATTTGTTGCAGTAGCATGTTGGGACCATGGTAGATTCTGTTCCAGGGGGGTCATTTGTGAAGGTCCCATCAGGGTGCCATCCTCCTCCATCTCCTGGATTTCCTCCATCAGTGTGTGGGTCTGTTGGGACATGTGCAAAAAAAGGTTCAGTTTGGTCCCTAAATATATTAGTTATGCTAATTAGTCATGTTCATTCACATGCATCAGCAGATTCAGCAAAATACACTTCCGTATATATCTGCTCCTGGCTCCTAGGCAGCACGGAAGTTGACAGCGTGGTCAAACTGGATGAGGCTTCCACACTTGCTGAGGGTTGATGCTGGACTGTATTGTAAATAAAAAGGCACGTAAACACCCAAATATCCATTGATGATCTGTATTACTACATATGCTTCAATAAAACACGTGGGCAAGCAGGAATGGCCACTCCCCCAATGGTCCAAGGTGACCTTCACTATGAATGTCATTATCTGTTATATGTATGACTGACCCTGTACATACACATTGGTCACCTTAAGTAATACAACCATGCATGTACTGCATGTTATGAGGCTTCACACATCCCTAAAGGGCCATTAGGGACCCACACTCAGCTTGCAAATAGCATTTGGCTTAAGAGTATGCTGGTGGGCATTCTTCCTATGTAGACCTTTCCCTGACCCCAGATCAAGTATTTGAGACCAAAGCACAGCTAAAACCCAAGTGGCCTAAAGACAAAGAAGGAAGTGTTGGATATGATTAAGTAGAATCACATAACAGGCAGTGCTTTGCTAATATTAAGACTTTAATAGTGACCATAAATACTCTCCAAGGTCATGTATGGGCTGGCAAATTTGAAAATGAACATTTCGCAGATATTACACACCCTGCTAAAACTGTAACCTCCCCTACAAGCCACTCCCTAGGGGCATGTGTTCATATATGCCTGTGAGCCTCATTTTACACGTTTAAAAAATTTTACATACACACTAACATTACTAACCTGCAGGAATAGTAGGGATGTCCGTGTCCCATCACCCCGAGTGGCCCTCTAATGCCACGGGATGTATCAGCCCCAGCACCATCTCCTCATCTCGGGAAAACTGTAATTTTGTAGGGAAGCCTCCGCCAGTTTGTAAGCTGAAATATATAGGTTTGCAAATTTAGGAAATTGTTGACAATACAAGAAGCAGCCAAATGCACAACTCAAATATGTACCTGTAATTGCGCCGTTTATTTTCTTTCTTCCATGCTGCATACTTCAGGTCAGAATTTGCGCTGGATCTGCTCCACATCTTTAAGCTCCTCCCCCTCTGCATTGACCTGTCTGGTGAGCTCCTCCAAGATTTCATTTTTTCGCAATTTGTTTGTAGATTTGGATTTTCGCCCATATAGCTCGTCATAATGTAGGGTCAGCCCACTTACCAATGGCAACGTTTGGGCCTCACCAAACCAGCCACTCAACTGTCCTCGCCGCAATGTCCAGCCTATTGCTTGATGTTCGGCTCATCTCTGGATGTAGGCAATTCGGGGGACATTCTGGGCTGGCTCTGTTGTGTTGAAATGTTGGACAGGTGGCTGTATAAAGAATGGACTGGACTTGGAAATGGACTTGGGGTCCTTGCCTGGGTGGCCACTGAACTTGCAGGCGTCGATGTGGCATATGGATAGTTGCTTGCCACCTGTGCCGGTGGCAAATGTGGCAGAGGAGGAGAGGGTGTGTTTGAGGGTGTGATGCTTCTGGCCCTGTGCCTCTTTGTGCCCTTGCCACTTGTGGTTCCATGCCCCTGGGAGGTACTTGCATGTGTCCCTGGAGATGCTGAGCTGGCTGTGCTTGACCTTCTGTGCCTGTGGGCCTTGCTCTTTCCATGGCCATGGGTGTGTTTCCCACGTGGCTCTGGAGATGCTGAGCTGGGTGGGCTGGGGCTTCTGGGCCTGTGGCTCTTGGTGGTTCCATGGCAGCGTTTCCCACGTGGCTCAGGAGATGCTGATCTGGGTGGGCTGGGGCTTCTGGGCCTGTGGCTTTTACTGGCCTTGCCAGTGGAGCGTTCTTTCAGAACGGATGTGGTAGGCCGGGGAGGAGGGGATGGTGTTTTTTGGGGGCTGGGGCTTCTCACCCTCTTAGTGGCCTTTTTTGCGGGCGTACCTGCCTGCTTGGTTGTGGTCTTCTTCTTTGCCGCTGCCTCCTTTGCTTTGCTGGTTGTTTTTGGCTTAGCGGACTTGGTGGGTATTGTCGCCTTGGCCTGGCCACTGTGGCTGCGCATTTCCCGCACCTTCAGCGTTGGTATTTGTGACCGAGGGGTCGGCTGTGAAGAAGCCTCTTCAGGCCGCTGTGGCATTTTGCTGCTGCCCTCCTTGCCTGGTTTGGCCTTCCCGACGGGTTTTTTGGCTGGCATGTTGAGACTCTAAAAGAGAATGAGCTGTGTGTCCAGGACCCTTTAAATACTAATGCCTGGGTATGATGCTTACGCATTCGCGTACGCGTGCATACGACCGTTCGTCCGGTCGTGCGGAACCCGGAAACCGCTGGGGCATTACTTATCTGCTGCAGACAAGAAAAGCTGATTATGCTTGTAAGTGTTTTGTAATGACTTTGATTTGCCGTCTGAATGCATGCCTAGGCCTTAAGGAAGCGCAGGAAGAAACAGTTATGTGTAAAAGTGTGTAAAACTCTGTGCCAAACAGAAGTTAGTGCGAACCAACTCACTAACATCTAGAAGGATAGTTTGAGGCTAGAAATGTGTCTGGGAATGTCATTTAGTCAACTGATCTAATTGTGGCAGATATCTGTTTGCAGTTTGATCTAAAAACTATGTTTATTTCGTGTTTTCTAGACGATGCTTCAGCGCAGGTATGACTACCTGCCCAACTCTTTTGAGAAGAGGACCGTCGCCCTGGAGATCGTTTCCAGGATCAGCACGAGACGGACACCACCTTCACCCACACGCAGATCATGCAGCATTGGTCGGACCTGAAACGGCTCCACATGCCCCGGGTGCGGCGATTCTTCAGGCTCCATTTCCTAAGTAAGTACATGCAATTGCATGCTAGATGTAACTAATACAGAAGGTAGGCCTTTATTTATAAATGCTATTCTTTTCTAGTGCTGGAAATGGAGTACCGAATCCGACGCACCCAGAGGCGCACAGGCCGACCAATGGTGCATGATTCTGAGCACCAAGTAAAGGTGGTGGATCTCCAGGGTGACGGTCCTACCCCGTGGGGTGTCACAGCTTGGGCAGGGAGTCGTACCAAGCGATGGAGCCCTTAGCCTCGGGTATGTGACTCTCAATGTAACCGTAAACACATACATGCTATTTAAACAAAAGCTGATTCCCTTAATCTCTTTTTCTAGATGATTCGTTAGCGGGTGAAGGATCTGGAGCAGGGACTGCAGCAGATCATGCCCAGGAGGCATATGAAGAAGGTGAGTGATGTCACACACACATTCAAATTGTCATTTGCTTACTGTTGACTCAGACATTAGAAGTGACCCTATTTGACATGTCTTTACAGCCTCAACTTCCCAGCAGTGGCAGGTCCCAGAACCCAGGGTGGTCCCCGACGCAGACGTCGGCCACCAACGAAGTAAGTTGTAATGTCATTCTTTTGAGTATGTGGTAATTGACATGATCACCAAGATACCTAAAGCCATAGTCAATGGCATTAGCATAATGACATATGCCCTCTTCCTTAGATTAATTACTTAGCATAATGACATATGCCCACTTCCTTAGATTAATTACGTAGCATAATGACATATGCCCACTTCCTTAGATTAATTACGTAGCATAATGACATATGCTCACTTCCTTAGATTAATTACTTAGCATAATGACATATGCCCACTTCCTTAGATTAATTACTTAGCATAATGACATATGCCCACTTCCTTAGATTAATTGCTTAGCATAATGACATATGGTGTCATGAGTTAGCTTGCCACCTAAAAAACATTCCATCCACAGGTGAGAAACATGTATTTGCCAACAAATAATGTTTGTTTCTTTTTTATATAGGGACCACATGTGCCAGAGTGGCAGCAATGAGTGAAAGGTCCTTCAGTTGGTGGCCGGCATGCAGGAGCTGCGTGACTTGTTGGGGACCACAGAAGAAGACTAATGTTCTTGGTCCTGCCATTGCTTTGTATATAGTTTAACATTTTTATATTTTTAAAAATTTTAAAATTTTTAACATTTTATATTTTCTAAAAATAAAAAGTTTATACGTTTTTATGGAAACATTAAATAAAAAAAACATACAAAAATGGCATTTTGGAATGAAACAAAAAAAAAACTGTTTCAGTGTCATTTTATTTTCAAAATACATTAACACAAAACGATTGGGCCAAGAAATATTCAGAGATGAAGATTCACATGACCGCAAAGTGATTTGGGTAAGTTTTAGGGGTCAGAAATGGAAGAAGAACCTAACCGCGAAGTGATTTGGGTAAGTTTTAGGGGTGAGAAATGGAAGAAAAACCTAACCGCGGAGTGATTTGGGTAAGTTTTAGGGGTGAGAAATGGAAGAAGAACCTAACCGCAAATTGATTTGGGTAAGTTTTAGGGGTGAGAAATGGAAGAAGAATGAAAGCGCGAAGTGATTAAGGTAAGTTTTAGGGGTGAGAAACTGAAGAACCTAAATGCAAAGTGATATAGGTACGTTTTAACACTGGAGGTAGTATAGCTTACACTCTAGTTTAACTTAGAAAGGGTTAAGTTACATAAGATAAATCAGTTAGTTCACTGGAAGTGCAGAGGAAGAACGTGGGTTTAACCCTTTAAATGCCAGCCACGTAAAATTTACGTGGTTGCCTCTCCGTCACTTAAGTGCCAGCCACGTAAATTTCACGTGCCTGGCATTTACCCCTAACAGTTAAAAAATAGAAAAAAAAAAACACTTACCTCCAGTATCCCCGTGAAGCCTGGGGTCCCCTCTTCCTGCGGGGGGCATCCGATCGCCCCCCCGTCGTCCTCCGTCTTCAGGAGGGGGCCCGAAACCAGCCGCCCCCCCCGTTTCCAGCCCTGACATCGCCGCTGTAAAAAAAAAAACAAAAAACAAACTGTCATTTACTCACCTCCGCGCCCGAGCCTTCTATCGGGTCTCCTCTTCACCAGGGGGGGGTCCGATCCCCCCCCCTGGGCTGCGCAGTCTTCAGGTGAGGACCCTCTTCCGGGTCCTCACCTCTTGTAATGGCGGTGATGGCCGCCGCCGCTTAGCCCCGCCCATTGTGGGAGGAGCGGGCTGACGTCATCCCGCTCCTCCTATACCCCCTCCGAGCTCCGGCATCTGTCAGATGCCGGTGGTGATCGGAGCAGGGTGGGTGTCAGGTGAGGAGGCTCCGATCGGAGCCCCCTCACCTGTCACCCGCCCTGCGCCGATCACCACCGGCATCTGTCAGTGAGATGATCGGCGCGGGACAGCGGCGAGGGACGTCGGATCGGAGGTGAGTACAGTGTAAAATAAAATAATAAAGATTTTTTTTCTTATGTGTCTGTGTCATTTTTTACTTTTAACCCCTTGTGAACTGGTAAGGGGTCCATGACCCCTATACCAGTTGACAAGGCTGGGGGGATGGCAAGTCACCTGCGCTAGCGGGTGGCTTGCCATTAACCCCCGGCACCCCCATTACCTGCCTCCCCAAATGCCAGGGGGGGGGCAGAAGAGCCCGGGCCCACATAGGCTATGTGGGCTCATGGGCTGCAGGGTGGGGGGGCCACAAAAGCTGGCCCCCCCACTCTGTGCCTACAAGCCCCCATAGCTGGTCCCGGGCTGGTTACTTTGGGTAAGGGGGACCCCACGTCAATTTTTTTTTTTATTTTTAAGGGTTTTTAACCCTTAACAATCAAAAAAAAAATGGGGTCTCCCTCCCCTGGAAGGGGGGACCCTATGTCATTTTTTTTCTCGATTTAACCCTTTGTAGTGTGGATGGTATTTGTATTTTATTTGTGAATGTTATAAAATACTTGTTTCAGTTAGAGGGGTCTCCTGGGCAGGAACAGGGGGCTACCGATAAATATGTGGTACCGTTCTAATCGGTAGAAATGGGGCTTTCACATGCAATATGATTTTCCTTAATAAAATACATTGTTTATTTAAAATAAAGGAGTCAATTTTCTAAAAAAATTTTTTATTTATTTATTTATTTATTTTACTTAATAATATTGTAAAAAAAAAAAAAAAAATTACAAACAAGACATTTCATGTTAAAGCCTAAACTCTGCTGCAAAAAAATATATATATAATTTTCCTGAAAGTTCCAGCAAAAATGGCGCAAAACATGACGCAAAATGGGGAAAAATGGCCTGTCAACAGAGGGTGACAAAATCTCAAGTAGGCTGGCAATTAAAAGGGTTAATAGTACCTATGCATGTTGGGTATTGTTCTGTTCGGGGGACCTTGCGCTTTCAGACTTAGCTTGTTTTTTCTGGTTTGCATATTTATATTTTAGGAAAAGGTGTTTTTTATTCAGCTTTTTTATAAATTTTTTAGGGAAACCCTGCGCAAACAAAGAATTTTTTGAGGTAATAATTCCAGAAAGATGAGCCCACTAGAACAAGCTGGGTATCCTTAGAAAGCTTAACGTGTGTACTTTCAGGGAATATATGGTTTATGGGGGATATTCCAAATGTCATGGGTTGGTTTGGTTGAAAAATTGCAAGGTGCGCACTTTGTCTGCAGAGCTGAAATTTTCAAGTAAAATTACCGTTACGCACATGCTTTACTTTGGGGTGTTTGGCAACTCTTCCCTTGACAGTAGCTATGCATGTTGGGTATTGTTCTGTTCGGGGGATGTTGCGTTTTCAGATTAAACTTGTTTTTTCTTGTTTGTATATAGTTTTTTTTAGAAAAATGTGGCTTTGATTTTGCTTTTTTATCCTTTTTTTAGGGAAACTCTTTGCAACCAAAGAATCCATTGAGGGATTACTTCCAGAAAACTATGGCCACATCAACAAGCCTGGTACGCCTAGAAAGCCTGAGGTGTGTACTTCCAGAGAATATATAGTTTGTTGGGGGTATTTCAAATGTAAAGAGTTGTTTTTCTGGAAAAACTGCAAGGTGCGCATATTGCGTAGCATAGTTGTATTTTATCTGAAAATCCCCTAAAGCGCTGTTTCAGTTTGGGGGAGTCTCCTGGGCAGGAAAGGGTGTCTACCAATACATATGTGGTACCGCTGTAACCGGGAGAAATTGGGATTTCACACGCAATAAGATTTCATTGACAAACTTACATTTTTTATTACAAAAAAAACTACAATATGTAAAATTTTTTTTTTTTTTGCACATATTTCACCCAAATATATTGAGAATACACCTAAAAAATTACAAACAAGACATTTCATGTTAAAGCCCAGACTCTGCTGAAAAAAACAATATATCATTATTCATCATTCATGGGGAGCGCAAAATAGTGCAAAATGGTCTGGCAACAGAGTGTGACAAAAACTCCAGGTAGGCTGGCACTTAAAGGGTTAATGTATCAATTTAGGAACCCAGATCCTGTAAACATCCTGGCACCTGTGCTGAGGGTTGATGGATGGATACATTGGTCTGACTCACCAGTTAGGTTTAGGAGGAACTCTAAACTTCAGCTTAGTAGTGGAAGAAAAGGTTAGGACTCCGGTTAGTGAAGAGAACACATTATTGTAGTAACTGGAGTGAGACAAGACACGTGCAGGTGGAGAGGAGACAGTAGCCAGATGGAGGCTACTCCAGCCAAAGCCTTATTCTACCTTGCTTGAGGGGAACAAGAAGTGAGAGCTACACCCTGGTTTTTGAGGAGGAAGTAAAGACCCCAATTTGCAGCCTTATTTCTACTAAAGGGGAACTGACATTGTATGCCATTGATGGAAGCGATGACAACTTTGGATTGTATCTGTGACTACTAAAGTGTGCCAGTAAGCTACTAATAAAGTTAGTAACTACTTGTTTAGGAGACCTTCTTCGAGGATTGTATGTGTGTCCTTGCCAGTGCCCCAGCCTGTCAACATCTCCATTCCACATGGCAAACACGAGGCCCACAGAGCTCAGCATTCCGAACACGCTCCCCGTATGCCCAAGTGTTAACCCCTTGGGCCACATGTGCTACATTTTATTGTAAAATTTGGCAAATTCCTCTGATATTTCCTTCATTTTATATTTACTCTGTCTACAATAATCTCTTAAACGAAGTTGATTTCATGTCTGTCGTTTAACTATGTCGCTAGTTCTCTTCCTCCTTTACCCAGTTTTAGTTTTTGTTCTTGGTATTTCCTTAGTTTATGAGCTGAGGTTTAATTTATTGTATTTTAATCTTGCTTTTGTTATTTAGTGTATTGTGAGAAGTTTGAGTATGCACAGCTATTATGAAGATCTGCCGCACATAAAAAATAATTCTCAAAATATCAAAAAATACATTTATTGAGTCATTCTTAAAAAATCACAGACAATATATAAGACTCATTAAAAACATATACACATATAAGACGCTGGGGAGGTATTTCCTGTCAATGGCTCTAGTTCAATCCCAATATTATATTCATTAAATATATAATCCAATATAACCTGCTAAGAGAATATATAACGTTGGAAAGTTGTGCAAAAAGAGTGATGAAAGACTATGGATACATCTATAAAAGTGTCTAGAGTAAACATTTTTACTTAAAGTGCATAAGTGCAATACATTACCATTAAAAAAGTTCTCCAAAAAATGAATACAAGTGTTTAGTATAAAAAGAGGTGTATGAGGAATACCAGCAGTGTATCAACCATTAAATACTTGTATCATGCAGATAATAAGCATTAAATTACATCACCAATAAACAGAGCCCAGGTCCTCCTACAGCAGCCCGCCACTGACGCGTTGGGTGGCCAAGTACCACTTCGCTAGGGTGAATGAGTCATTCCTGGAAAGCGGACCGGACACTTTTGTTAATTTTAAAATACGTTTCTTGCAGGAAAGCTATATTGTCTTAGGTCCTTGGGTACTTGGTTTCTTTTGCTTGCGGAATTTGCCCCTCGAATGTTATAAGTGACTATAGCTAAATGCTTATTATGTTTCAGCTTGCTTTGTTTTTTTTGTTAATGTTTTTTGTCCGTTTATTTGTGAGTAATTTTTGTTGTTTAAGGTATTTTTTGGAGATAAGCTCATATCTACTTCTATCTGCTCTCCCCCTTACCCCCCTTGGTCCATATAGAACATCAGCAGAAAATGTGTGCTTCCTGCCCATAATGTGCTAGGCACATCCTGGACAGATGGGGCTGCCCACTCAGCCGGGACCACCACTTGACTGCTGGAGCTGCCGCCCACTGAAGCACTGAAAAAATTACAAACAAGACATTTCATGTTAAAGCCCAAACTCCACTAAAAAGCAATATTATTTCCTGGGAAATCCCTAGATTTTCCTTTAAAAATAACAGTTAAACATGTATAGCGCAAATTGGTGAAAATGTCCTGGCAACGGAGGGTGACCACAGGTAGGCTGGCACTGAAAGAGATAAAAGTATTTTTTTTTTGTTCGTTCCAAAAATAAGTCCTTAAGGTGATGAGCTTATCTAGTTTTTTCTAATGTTACAGTAGCAAATGTGTGTTTTATGGAAGCAGTTTTCATTATCTGCAATTGGTTGCTATTGGCTTAACATTAAAGTCATCAATATGTAGTTGAAGAGATAAGATTTAGCTTTGATCATGGACATCCAATAAGCTGAGAGCCTGTTGACAGTGGAACTTGCAGACCTCAGCAAGTCAGCTGTAGTAGGTAAAAGCTTCACCTGCTTTCTTAGTTCAGTCTTCTGTATCCAGTGGTGGATCAAATAGTCCTTCAGAGCTAAACAACCCCATTGACTGGAAAGAAGGAGTTTATCTATAATGTAGCATGGACACAGCTGGCCAGGATCTGTAGGGGAAAGCCATTGAAGTGAGGCCCCATCTGATTCCTCATAACAGGGGATGAGAAAGTGAGCTGAGCTGTTTCTGCCACCAGCTCTGAAACCAAGGCCATGCTCCTGTGGCTGGGCTATGCTCCAGCAGTCCAGCCCACCTGCCCATCTCGACAAAACCCTGCTGATCCTCCTAATCCTCCCCTAAGCATTCTAAATGTGCTGAGTCTGGTGCGACCCGACAGTAGCCTGAAAGCAGCAGACGGCATGACTGAGCCTCTCCGTGCTTCTGACCAGCAGGTGGACCCTTGAGCTGCTCCAACCGCCACTGCTAATAGCCGACAGCTGACACTACGAGAAAACACCAACCACAAAACCCCACGCAGAACAGAACTGGCCACTGCCATCTTCAAAGCAGCTTGGCACCCGACGATTCAACTTCTCGGCTCACCTATCATCCATTAGCTACAATGTTCTCAGCGCCTGCCGACCGTTGCCTGAGAGAAGCAGCCTGATGGAACACAGCCATATCGGGGATCAGGTTTTCCTTTTTCTTTCCCTACCTTACCCACCTTAATTTAACCCGTAGCAGCGGACGTCAGTATTATGGCTGTGGACACTGGTGCATAGCAGCTGAGGTATCCCAGCCAGCAACCACTACATTATTGTACATCTATGCACATATATGCATCTGAATAGCTACTTTTGTTCAGTATTTTTAGACAGTAGCAGGCATGGTCATAGCACAGCATCCAGCTGGGAGGGTACAGCGCCAGTGTTTTTGGAGGCTGATGTCTTAGCCGAGCTGGCACATCTAAAGTTAAGTAAGGCGATGGGTCCAGATGGGAACTTAGATTTGTAATTGCAGCCCCTCTGACTGATTTACTTTCATCAAGTTCTACCAAGTGTGTAAGGGTAGGGAAAGTTATTTTTTTATTTTACTTTTTTTTGACTGATAACTGCTAACAGTAACTGTTATTTTCTTCTAAAAAAGCATCTAATCCTTTTTTGAAGATGTCAGCGGTTGATGCTGTAACAAGCTTTTGTGGGAAGCTATTCCACAGATTTATAGTTCTTATGGTAAAACAAAATTGTCGCCTCCAGAGACTGAATTTCTTTTTTTCCAGCTGAAGGGCGTGCCTCCCTTGTCTTTAGAGAGTATTTTACCTGAAAAAGGGTTCCCCCATATTTTTTGTGTAGCCCATTTATATCTTTAATTATATCCCCTCTCAGTCCTCTCCTCTCAAGACTAAACAGATTTAATTCTTGTAATCTTTCTTTCTATGAATGGGTGCCCAGAACTGGACAGCATATTCCAGGTGAGGGCTCACCAGTGCCTTGTAAAGAGGCAAAGTTACATCCCTAGCTTGTGATTCCATGTCTCTTTTAATGTATGGTAATATCTTGGTAGCCTTGGAAGCAGCTGCTTGACATTACATGCTGTTATTAATCCTGTGGTCTACCAGTACCCCCAGATCCTTCTCAACAAGTGACTCTCCCAGTTTTACTCCCCCCAGGATATAGTTGGCCTTCAGTTTATTAGACCCCAAGTGCATGACTTTACATTTCTCCACATTGAACTGAAGTGTCAAAGTCATCCTGAAGCTTGTGAACATCTTCAATAGACTGCATTGTGCTACATATAGTTGTGTCATCTGCAAAAATAGATACAGTGCTTTTAAGTCCATCTTCTATGTCGTTTATTAACAAGTTGAATAAAAGTGGGCCCAACACTGAATCCTGGGGTACCGGTAACCATTCAGAGTAGGTATTATTAACCACAAATCTCTGCACACAATACTTCAACTTTCAATCCAGTTACAAACTGTATTTTCTAATCCTAAAGATCTGAATTTCCCCAATAAGCGTCTATAGGGGACAGTGTAAAATGCTTTTGCAAAATTCAGGTAAATTACATCTACAGCCGCCCCTCTGTCCAGGCTTCTACTCACCTCCTCATAGAAGCCAATCAAGTTAGTCTGGCAGCTTTTGCCCTTAGTCAAACCAAAACTTATAATATTATGCATAGTTCCAATTTTTTGTGTGTAGTCCCTTAAAAAACCCTCAAGCAATTTTCCCAAAATTTATGTTAAACTTACAGGTCTGTAACTGACCGAAGTAGACCTAGAGCCCTTTTTAAAAATGGGGACTACATTGGCCTTGCACCAATCTTTTGGCTCTATGCCAGTTAGTGAGTCTTTAAAGATCAAGAACAGGGGTGATGAGATAACTGAACTGAGTTCTTTAAGAACTCTTGGGTGACGTCCATCTGGTCCTGCAGTTATTCACATACAAATTATTTAGTTTTTCTTAGATCATATCCACGTTTATTTTGTTAATTATTATTCTTGGGCTATTGCTATCAGTGCTATCTCCTGTGTTGGCTCCTTGCTTCTGACTGACTCATGACTCATTCACCCTGACGAAGTGGCACTTGGCCACGCAACGCGTCAGTGGTGGGCTGCTGTAGGAGGACCTGGGCTCTGTTTATTGGAGATGTAATTTAATGCTTATTATCTGCATGATACGAGTATTTAATGGTTGATACGCTGCTGGTATTCCTCATACACCTCTTTTTATACTAAACACTTGTATTCATTTTTTGGAGAACTTTTTTAATGGTAATATATTGCACTTTAAGTAAAAATGTTTACTCTAGACACTGAGGAACTTTTATAGATGTATCCATAGTCTTTCATCACTCTTTATGCACAACTTTCCAACGTTATATATACCCTTAGCAGGTTATATTGGATTATATATTTAATGAATATGATATTGGGATTGAACTAGACCCATTGACAGGAAATACCTCCCCAGCGTCTTATATGTGTATATGTTTTTTAATGAGCCTTATATGTTGTCTGTGATTTTTTAAGAATGACTCAATAAATGTATTTTTTGGTATTTTGAGAATAATTTAGTGTATTGCATCTGTTTTTTGCTGTACTTGTGTTAAGGAGAGCATTATTGATCTTATTTAGGTCTTCTCCCCATATGAGGGTTCCTTTATTTCTTCTATTTGTTTTATCATTTTTTTAGTTAAGGCACCTTGATGCCTATTTGGGCCATAGAAGTTAATTAGTGTACATATTTCTCTGTTTAGTAGACTGATCTATATTAATACATGAGCCTCATTGTCTTTGTATTCAGAAAAAGTTTTGGTCACTATGTTTTTGTTCATAGAAATTCCACACCCCTTGAACATACATAATAGAGGAAGAGGATGCAACTGCTACCAGGCCCATGAGGGAAGGGGGCCATTGTAAGCTGCCTTTCCCTGCCCTGCAGCACCTATGGCAAAAACAGTGGACTGGGTCCACAGCAGTGTCAAAACAAAGAGAAACTAGCTCACCCAGCACCACACGAGAGCACGGACTTGAAGATCTCTTGGTATGATCTTTAGCTCAGTTCAAACAGTAGAATGTCCAGCTTGTGTGTAGGATAAAACGTAACCTTGAATCCAATACGTTTAAAAAAAACAGTAGTAAGTCCACAAATCAATAAGCTCCATAAGATAGCCAATAGTAAAATCCGGTGACAATCAGGCAGACCAGCATGTAGTCCTCTCCTGCATGGACCTGTGATGCATTTCGGGGTAGGCACAGCCCTTACTCATACCCAGCAGTGTGCAGAGTTGGCTGTCAACAAGGACCACTATAGCTTCTGCAGGGCATAACAAAGATGGCAGAGCTTTGTCGACCACCCTCCTGGCACTCATGGTATAGGTCCTTCAGGGAAACAAGCTCCCCAGACATTAAACCTGTATTGTGCATGAGTGGGTAACCCATGCTCTCCTGCCATAGAGCAGTGGCATTCCATATTACCTATTGCTTCTTTCATAGAAAAATGAAAAACACAGTATTTGCTATCATCTTAAGGGGCCCACCGGGATTCCCTGATAACCTGGTGGGCCAGATGGAGCCTGGTTTCTGGCTGATTGATCTACTATGAAACCTATGTACATCTCTGTCACACCTCTTACTATAGTAATTGGAAATAATGGTCCTGAATTCCTGGAAAGTGGACCGGACACTTTTGTAAATTTTAAAATAAGTTTCTTGCAGGAAAGCTATATTGTCTCAGGTCCTTGGTTACTTGGTTTCTTTTGCTTGCGGAATTCGCCCCTCGAATGTTATAAGTGACTATAGCTAAATGCTTATTATCTTTCAGCTTGCTTTGTTTTTTTTTGTTAATGTTTTTTTGTCCGTTTATTTGTGAGTAATTTTTGTTGTTTAAGGTATTTTTTGGATTTAAGCTCATATCTACTTCTATCTGCTCTCCTCCTTATCCCCCTTTGGCCCATATAGAACATCAGCAGAAAATGTGTGCTTCCTGCCCATAATGTGCTAGGCACATCCTGGACAAATGGGGCTGCCCACTCAGCCGGAACCAATACTTGACTGCTGGAGCTGCCGCCCACTGAAGCACTGAAAAAAATTACAAACAAGACATTTCATGTTAAAGCCCAAACTCCACTAAAAACAATATATTACTTCCTGGGAAATCCCAAGATTTTCCTTTAAAAATAACAGTTAAACATGTATAGCGCAAAATGGTGAAAATGTCCTGGCAACGGAGGGTGACCACAGGTAGGCTGGCACTGAAAGAGATAAGAGTATTTTTTTAAGTCCTTAAGGTGATGAGCTTATCTAGTTTTTTCTAATGTTACAGTAGCAAATGTGTGTTTTATGGAAGCAGTTTTCACTATCTGCAATTGGTTGCTATTGGCTTAATATTAAAGTCATCAATATGTAGTTGAAGAGATAAGATTTAGCTTTGATCATGGTCATCCAATAAGCTGAGAGCCTGTTGACAGTGGAACTCGCAGACCTCAGCAAGTCAGCTGTAGTAGGTAAAAGCTTCACCTGCTTTCTTAGTTCGGATTCTTCTGTATCCAGTGGTGGATCAAATAGTCCTTCAGAGCCAAACAAACCCATTGATTGGAAGGAAGGAGTTTATCCATAATGTAGCATGGACACAGCTGGCCAGGATCTGTAGGGGAAAGCCATTGAAGTGAGGCCCCATCTGATTCCTCATAACAGGGGATGAGAATGTGAGCTGAGCTGTTTCTGCCACCAGCTCTGGATCCGAGGCCATGCTCCTGTGGCTGGGCTACGCTCCAGCAGTCCAGCCCACCTGCCCATCTCGACAAAACCCCACTGATCCTCCTAATCCTCCCCTAAGCATTCTAAATGTGCTGAGTCTGGCGTGACCCGACACTAGCCTGGAAGCAGCAGATGGCATGACTGAGCCTCTCCGTGCTTCTGACCAGCAGGTGGACCCTTGAGCTGCTCCAGCTGCCACTGCTAATAGCCGACAGCCAAAATCCCACGCAGAACAGAACTGGCCACTGCCATCTTCAACGCAGCTTGGCACCCGACGATTCAACTTCTCGGCTCACCTATCATCCATTAGCTACAATGTTCTCAGCGCCTGCCGAACGTTGCCTGAGAGAACCAGCCTGATGGAACACAGCCATATCGGGAATGTGGACACTGGTGCATAGCAGCTCAGGTATCCCAGCCAGCAACCACTACATTATTGTACATCTATGCACATATATGCATCTGAATAGCTACTTTTGTTCAGTATTTTCAGATAGTAGCAGGCATGGCCATAGCACAGCATCCAGCTGGGAGGGTACAGCGCCAGTGTTTTTGGAGGCTGATGTCTTAGCCAAGCTGGCACATCTAAAGGTAAGTAAGGCGATGGGTCCAGATGGAATCAACCCCAGAGTTCTAAGGGAACTTAGATTTGTAATTGCAGCCCCTCTGACTGATTTACTTTCATTCCCTTTCAACTGGTGAGGTTCCAGATTATTGGAGAATGGCCAATGTTGTACCAATTCATAAAAAGGGGAGTAGAGAAGAAGCCAGTAATTACAGGCCAGTTAGTTTAACATCTATAGTGGTCAAATTAATGGAAACAGATAATGTCCCATCTAAAAATTAATGACCTGCTGGACCCAAAACAGCACGGCTTTACTGAGGGCCGATCATGTCAGACCAATCTTATTGATTTATTTGACAATGTCACTAAAGTGTTAGATGAAGGTGGTGCTGTAGATACTGCAAAGCCTTTGACACTGTACCACATAAAGAGCTCATAGACAAGTTATTGAAGGTAGGACTCAATCCCTGGATAGTTCAGTGGATTTCCAGTAGGCTGAAGGATCGCAATCTGAACAAAGGCGAGTTACAAGTGGTGTGCCGCAAGGCTCTGTCCTGGGCCCCATTCTTTTTAATATATTTGTAAGTGACATAGGAGAAGGCTTAGTAGGAAAAGTTTGCCTGTTTGCTGATGATACAAAGGTTAGTAATAGGGTGGATATTCCTGGGGGTGTCTGCAACATGGAAAATTATTTAGCTTTACTGAATAGATGGTCAAAACTGTGGAAACTAGAGTTTAATGTCTCTAAATGTAAAATCATGCACTTGGGTAGAAGGAATCCCTGCTCTGAGTACCGTATGGGCAGCACTGTGTTAGCCAGGACCTCGGAGGAGAGAGACTTAGGGGTACTGATTACTGATAGCTGCAAGATGAGTGGACAGTGTAGCCAGGCAGTGGGAAAAGCAAGCAGGATGCTCGGCTGCATAGCTCGGGGCATCACCAGTAGGAAGAGGGAGGTTGTGATATCGCTGTATAGAGCCCTGGTGAGGCCACAGCTAGAATATTGTGTGCAGTTCTGGAGAGCTTACCTGCAAAAAGACATTAGTCAAATAGAACGGGTCCAAAGGTGAGAGAGACTTAAAGAACTGAATTTGTACAGTCTGGAGGAAAGAAGGGAGGGAGGGGACATGATTGAGACTTTTAAATATGTGAAAGGATTCAATAAGGTTCAGGAGGAAAGCGTTTTTAAAAAGAAACTTGATAGAACAAGGGGGCACAATCTGAAACTGGTCGGGGGGGAAGATCAGGAGCAATGTTAGAAAATATTATTTTACAGAAAGAGTAATAGATGCTTGGAACAAACTTCCAGCAGAAAAAAAATCAACAGTCACTGAATTTAAACATGCCTGGGATAAGCACACATCTATCCTAAGATAAAGAGAACATACAGTATATACATAAGGGCAGACTAGATGGACCGTATGGTCTCCTTCTGCCGTCAACTCTATGTTTCTATGTAACACAATATGCTAGCGACAAGGGCTAAAACCACAAATGCTGGGCAGCTCCAAGACTAAAAATCTTTAAAAACAGACTAAATTACATTTATATAAAATGGAGCTGCAGTAGCTACCATGAGCACATTACTGTGCTCTTGCACTACACAACACTTCAGTGGCAGAGGCTAAACAGCAAACATTGGGCGGTCTTTGTACTAATGGTCTAAAAAAGCTTCCTGCAAAAGACAAAATAGTCAAAATAGCATCTATATACCAAAGAGCTGAAATATCTAGTGCGCAGCACACTCTCTGCTCGACACTCTGCTACAAATATTAGATATAGGCACTCATCAAGATCTCATTTACAAGGCACATGAACGAATAACACAATCAGACAAAGCACTAAATAGCGGACAAATACAAATACATACTTAGAGCAGCCCAAAGTATCAAAATCCGGAAAGGCAAAAAAAGAATTAAATGATATTGCAGATCTAGCTAGGTCAGACAGGCAGCAGCAACAAAATGTTCACAAGATTTTAGATTTTTTGATACTACAGACAAAACAGGAAATGAGAATAGACAGATGCCACCGGCAAGGAAGAATTAGAACAACAGCAGCGGGACAAGGAAAGGAAATACTACATAAAGGCTGTGTCACGCTCGGGTAACTCCAGTCCTCCTGGTAAGCCCTCAACCCCCAATCTACACAGCCAGCTTCACCTGTAGGAGCCCCCGCTTGCTGGGACGCAGTACACGCCTACCCGGGATCGGTTGCCCCCAGGACTTCAATGGCTCAAAGGATGAGGGCTTACTGGGTGGAGGTCTGGAGAACCAATAGCGAGGAGCGAGAACAGAGTGGGTCCCAGTGATGATGCAGGAAAAGCTAGGAAGTCAAAGACAGGCCAGAGTTCAAACCGGAGGAGCAGAGATCGTGACAGTACAGTAGGATAAGGCAGCTCGAGGTCAGGGTACGAAGCAGGGGTCGGCAACGAAGATCAGGCAGAGAATGGTCGGTTCAGGCAGGGGTTGACAACGGAGATCAGACAGAGAATGGTCAGTTCAGGCAGGGGTCGGCAACGGAGATCAGACAGAGAATGGTCGGTTCAGGCAGGGGTTGACAACGGAGATCAGACAGAGAATGGTCGGTTCAGGCAGGGGTTGGCAACGGAGATTAGACAGAGAATGGTCGTTCAGGCAGGGGTCGGCAACGGAGATCAATCAGAGAGTAATTCAAAAGGCAAACTAGGTACAAGGCGCTATCACAGGCACTGAGTAACTGACGGGATGAAGGCTTTATAGGAACCAGATATGATTGGAGATGTGGGAAGTGGGTGCGTGATTGGTGCTGCTAGGACTCAACAAGCAATTGGATCATTGACCAGAACAGGGCGTATAGCCCAACAGCTCCTGTGGGCTCATTGGCCCTGTTCCTGCAAGGGGCGAACTTCCCCCACCTGGGTTCATTGTCCCTTTAACTTTTCCTCTGGCGACCGCGCCAAGAGCAGCGCCGCCGGAGGGCATAAAGAGAATGTGCTTGCACGCGCGTGCGAGCACGTGTACAGCTGCCAGAGGGGGGCGCGCTTGCAGCAGTGCGAGCAGCCGCCCGGCGTGGCCGACGAACGAGTGGGGCGGCGGAGACACCGCTGGAACGTGGCGCAGGTAAGCTAGTAGTGACACTACCCCCCCTTACCAGGTTTCCCTGGATTGTCACGATGGAATTTCTTAATTAAAGTTTTAGCATGCACATCCCTTGCCGCAACCCAGCATCTCTCCTCTGGACCAAAACCTACCCAGTCAATTAAATATTGCAGTGAATTACGAACCCTACGGGAGTCTAGAATCTTGTTTACCTCGTACTCGGGTTCATTATTAACTAAAATTGGTGACGAGGATGGAACTTGCGTATTCCTAGCCGATTTTAGCAGTGACACATGAAAAGAGTTTGGGATTTTCATGGTTTGCGGCAGTCGGACTTTAACCCTTTCAGTGCAAAGCACGTAGATTCTACGTGCTCGCTTCCACTCCACTTAAGTGCCAAGCACGTAGAATCTACTTGCTTGACTTTCCCCCCTGCTAGTAAAAAAAATAAAAGTCAAAAATACTCACCTGACCCCTCGTTGGATCCGGCCGGGTCTCCCCTTTAATTTGGTGCCATCTGATCCCCTGTAGCCCCCCCCCCGCTTCGGCAGCAGCAGCTGCTAACTGTAAAAATAAATAAATAAATAAAAATGACATTTACCTACTTGAGGCCGCGCTGTCTCTCGATGGGTGTCCTCTTCACTGGGGGAGCCTCCGATCGCCCCCCCCAGCCTCTTCGGTGGCGAGGAGAGGGCAGAAATTGCCCTCCCCCCACTTCCTGGAATGGGTCTGCTAGCCCCGACCCCTGGGGGCGGGGCCGGGTGACATCGTTGTGATGTCACCAGCAGCCCTCTTAATGCCGGCACCGTGAGACAAACAATCAGTCTGCTCGTGTGTGGAGGAGGGCAGCTGGGGAGGAGGAGAGGGCTGAGATCACCCCCCCTCCCCAGGCTCTCTCCTTCAAACACACGAGCAGACTGACAGCTGTCATCAGAGATCGCCGGGGGACACAGGAGAGGTGAGTAAAGTAAAAAAAAAAATAAAGATCTTTTTTTTCTTATGTGTCTGTCTTTTTATTTAACATTTAACCCCTTGTGTGAACTGGTAAGGGGTCCATGAGACCCCTTATACCAGTTCACAAGGCTGGGGGATGGCAAGTCACCCGCTTGCCGCAGCGGGTGACTTGCTATTAACCCCCGGCACCCCCATTACCTGCCTCCCCAAAGCCCGGGGGGGGGGGGCAGAAGAGCCCGGGCCCACATAGGCTATGTGGGCTCGTAGGCTGCAGGGTGGGGGGGCCACAAAAGCTGGCCCCCCCACTCTGTGCCTACAAGCCCCCATAGCTGGTCCTGGGCTGGTAATGCTGGGTAAGGGGGACCCCATTTCATTTTTTGGGGGGATTTTTAAGGGTTTTTAACCTTTAAAATTCCAAAAAAATGGGGTCCCCCCCCTGGGAGGGGGGACCCTATGTCATTTTTTTTTTAAATTAACCCCTTATGTTCTGTCGCCCAGCAGCTATAAAAGGCTTCCAGCTGCAGCAGGAGAGCAGGAAGCCAGATTGATCAGCGTGGGACACAGGGATGGATGGGAAGTAAGTATTAAAAAGTAAAAAAAAAATAATAAAATATTTTTTCTTATGTGTCAGTGTCTTTTTTTTACACTTAACCCCTTGTGAACTGGTAAGGGGTCCATGAGACCCTTATACCAGTTCACAAGGCTGGGGTCTGGCAAGTCACCTGCCGCTAGCAGGTGACTTGCCGTTAACCCCCGCACCCCCAATTACCTGCCTCCCCAAAGCCCAGGGGGGGGGGCAGAAGAGCCCGGGCCCACACAGGCTATGTGGGCTCGTAGGCTGCAGGGTGGGGGGCCACAAAAGCTGGCCCCTCCACTCTGTTCCTACAAGCCCCCATAGCTGGTGCCGGGCTGGTAATGCTGGGTAAGGGGGACCCCATTTAAATTCTTTTGGGATTTTTAAGGGTTTTTAACCCTTAAAATTCCCCAAAAAATGGGGTCCCCCCCGGGAGGGGGGACCTTATGTCATTTTTTTTTTAATTAACCCCTTATGTTTATAGTGTGGATAGTAGTAGTATTTTATTTGTAAATGTTATAAAGTGCTATTTTCAGTTTGGGGGGTCTCCTGGGCAAGAATGGGGGGGCCGATACATATGTGGTACCGTTGTAATCGGGAGAAATTGGGCTTTCACACGCAATATGTTTTACTCTAATAAAGTAAATGTTTTATTTAAAATAAAGGAGACAATTGTCTAAAAAATATTTATTTATTTATTTTTACACAAAAATATTTAAAAAAACAGTAGAAAAATTACAAACAAGACATTTCATGTTCAAGCCTAAACTCTGCTGCAAAATATATATCTATAATTTTCCTGAAAATTCCGGCAAAAATCACGGTTAAACATGCCACAGAATGGGGAAAAATGACCTGTCAACAGAGGGTGACAAAACTTCAAGTAGGTTGGCAATTAAAAGGGTTAATAGTACCTATGCATGTTGGGTATTGTTCTGCTCGGGGGACCTTGCTCTTTCAGATTTAGCTTGTTTTTTCTTGTTTGCATATTTATATTTTAGGAAAACATGTTATTTATTCAGTTTTTTTATTCATTTTTTTAGGGAAACCCTGTGCAACCTAAGAATTCTTTGAGGGATTACTTCCAGAAAGGTGAGCCTACTACAACAAGCTGGGTACTCTTAGAAAGCTTAACATGTGTACTTTCAGGGAATGTATGGTTTATAGGGAATATTCCAAATGTAAAGGGTTGTTTTGGTTGTAAAATTGCAAGGTGCGCATTTTGTCTGCACAGCTGACATTTTCAAGTAAAATTACTGTTATGCGCATGCTTTACTTTGGGTTGTTTGCCAACTCTTCCCTTGACAGTACCTATGCATGTTGGGTATCGTTCTGTTCGGGGCATGTTGCTTTTTGAGATTTTACTTGTTTTTTCTTGTTTGCATATAGTTTTTTTTTAGGAAAATGTGGCTTGATTCTTCCTCTGTGATTGGGAGAAATTAGGGTTTCGCACACAATAAAATTTTATTGACAAACTTATATTTTTTATTACAAAAAAACACTACAAATTGCAAAAAATAGATAATTTTTGCACATATTTCACCAAAAAGTTTTGAGAATACACCTAAAAAATGACAAACAAGATATTTCATGTTGAAGCCCAGACTCTCTTGAAAAAAACAATATATAATTTTCCTGGGAAATCCCTAGAAATATTTTCAAAAATCACAGTTGAACATGTGTAGCGCAAAATAGTGAAACATGGTCTGGCGACGGAGGGCGACAAAAGCTGCAGGTAGGCTGGCACTTAAAGGGTTAAAGGTCACATTTCTTAATTTTTGAGTAATAGAAAAGGGACCAATACATTTGGGCCCTAGCTTACTGGAAGGCTGTCAGAGTGAAATATTCCTAGTTGAAACCCAGACCAGGTCCCCAACCTGGAAAGAGGGTTCACGAGACCTACGGCGGTCGGCAAACTTTTTGTATTTTAACACCGTCTCCTTCAAATTTCCCCGGACACGGGTCCAAATGTTCTTTCTTTCCTGGAGCCACTCCTCCAATCCCAGTAAATCGGAGGGGGACCCCGAGAGAGAAGAATTTCTGGGATTTTTCCCCAAGTTGCAGAAGAACAGGGACATCTTGGTACTCTCGCTTGGTGCGATGTTATACGCAAATTCAGCAAAATCGATGAATTCTGATCATTGCTTTTGAGCATCAAAAAATAACACCGCAAATACTGTTTAAGGCTTTGATTAATTCTCTCAGTTTGACCATTCGATTGTGAATGGTATGCCGACGACAAAGACACCTTAATCCCCAACAGCGAGCAAAAATCCCTCCAAAAGCGCGAAGTGAACTGTACACCTCGATCTGAGACAATATTAAACGGTATACCATGGAGGTGAAAAATATGAGTAATAAACAGACGCGAGAGCTTAGGAGCCGACGGGAGTTTGGGCAATGGAATAAAATGCGCCATTTTGCTAAAACGGTCAACGACCACCCAGACTACAGTGTTCCCACGTGATGGCAGCAAATCAACAATAAAGTCCATGGAGATATGAGTCCAGGGTTCTTCAGGAATCTCCAGTGGAACTAAATAGCCACTGGGAGCCTTGTGAGACCCCTTACTTTGCGCACATACAGCACATGCCCCGACAAAGGAGGTAATGTCGCGCCGCATAGTGGGCCACCATACATGGCTCCTGGCTAAGGCTAACGTTTTTCGATTTCCCAGGTGCCCAGCGGTTTTAACATCGTGGAATTCGCAAATAACATCAGTTCACAAGTGTGGCGGTACAAATTGACATCCTGATGGAACATCTACAGGAGATTCATTCTGGAATGGCACCAAAGCGTTAGATAAATCGGGGAGTAATGCTCCAATCACACAACTAGAGGGCAAAATGGGTTCATTCACATCACTCCTATCCTTGCATTCTCCGAACATGCGAGACAGGGCGTCTGCTTTAGTATTTTTAACTCCTGGCTTAAACGTGATGATGAAGTTAAAACGAGAGAAAAATAATGCCCAGCGCACTTGGCGAGAGTTTAATCTTTTAGCAGAACTAATGTATTCAAGGTTTTTGTGATCGGTATAGACCGTGACCAGGTGCAGTGAACCCTCCAGCCAGTGACGCCATTCGTCAAAGGCCAACTTGACCGCCAACAATTCCCTAATCCCCACATCATAATTTTGCTCGGCGGAGCTAAACTTCCGCGAGAAATAGGCGCAAGGGTGTAGGCGCTCAGGAAGTCCGGAGTATTGCGATAAAATTGCCCCCACGCCTACCTCGGAGGCATCTACTTCGACGACAAAGGGTTTATTAACATTGGGATGGACTAAAATGGGCACTGAGGTGAAAGCCTGTTTCAATGCCCGAAAGGCCTCTATGGCAGAAGGGGACTACTTTTCTATGAAGGCGCCCTTACGGGGGAGGTTAGTAAGGGGTGTTACTATATGGGAAAAACCTTTGATAAGATAGAAGTTGGCAAAACCTAAAAAATGCTGTAACTCTTAAGGTTTTGGGTTGTTCCCAATCCAAAACGGCCGAAATTTTTAAAGAATACATCTGCAGACCTTGATTAGAAATTAGGAACGGTTGTGAGTTGTGACCTTGAACATACACTTAGAAATCTTGGCATACAGATTATTCTCTTTCAATTTTTGTAGAACTAATTTTACGTGATGTCTGTGCTCAGACAATGAACTAGAGAAGATAAGGATATCATCTAAGTAGATGACCACGAATTTCCCCAAATAATCCCGGAAAACATAATTTACAAAGTCCTGGAAGACGGCTGGAGCATTACATAGGCCAAAGGGCATGACCAAGTATTCATAGTGGCCGTCTTTCACGTTAAATGCCGTCTTCCATTCATCTCCCTGACGAATTCGAATCAGGTTGTAGGCCCCTTTCAAATCAAGTTTAGAGAAGATTTGGGCACCAACGACCTGATTAAATAAGTCCTCAATCAAAGGTAAGGGATACCGTTTCTTTATGGTAATTTTGTTCAGTCCCCTGTAATCTATACAAGGCCTCAACCCGCCATCTTTTTTCTCGAAAAAAAGAATCCAGCCCCCGCAGGCGAAGTAGAGGGGCGGATAAACCCTTTACTCAAGTTCTCAGAGATATACTCCCTCATTGCTTGCTCCTCAGGTCGGGTAAGATTGTGGATCTTACCTCTAGGTCGCATAGTTCCAGGGAGCAAGTCGATGGGGCAATCGTAAGGTCGGTGTGGGGGGAGAGTATCGGACGAGCGTTCAGAAAACACGTCGGCCCAATTAGCATAAGGTTGAGGTAACCCTTGGGGTAACACTTGAGTAGTTCTGAGTAGTTCTGTAGTGGAAAAACAGTGATTCATACAGAAGGAACTCCATTTAACTAATTCTCCTGTCTTCCAATCAAAGGAGGGATTATGGAGTTCCAACCAAGGATATCCCAAAACTACCGGAGTATCTGGGCAATCAAAAACAAAAAATTCAATGGGCTCTGAATGGGAAGACCCAGCAACTAATTTGAGAGGTGGAGTCTTAACATCGACCGGACCCCCTGGGATGGGCTTCCCATTAATGGCCAGGACATGGAGGGATTTATCGAGGGGCACAGGCGGGATCCCCAGGGTGGAGATTACAGTTCTGTCCAGGAAGTTGCCTGCAGCTCCACTATCGATGAAGGCTGGGACTGATATTCTGGAAGAACCCCATGAAATGCTTACAGGGATTTCCATTTAATTCAATTGAGAGTGACAGACTGGCCCACCTAGATCAGTACTCTCCACCTGATCTAGGCGTGGAAGTTTCCCGCCGGGTTACCCTTATTAGGACAGGACCTGGCAACATGTCCTGGGTTCCCACAATACAGGCACAACCCCAAAGAGCGTCTACGCTGCTTCTCATCTTGGGAAAGGTGAATTCTCCCAACTTGCATGGGTTCCTCCTGGGGGGAAGAAGGTCCATTTTCCCTAGGAGAAGATTGTGGGTTAGGGAAGGGTCTGATTGACGTGGGAGCCTTAGCCCTCTCTCTAAGGTGGCGGTCTATCTTAATAGTGACCTGCATTTACTGGTCTAGATCTGGAGGCAGAGAAAATTCACTAATGCATCTTTGATGCTCTCAGACAGACCCATTCTATATTGGCTACATAAGGCAGGATCATTCCATCTGGATTCTACAGCCCAACGGCGGAACTCAGAGCTATTGTTTGTCAGGGTCAGCATATAACACACTCATAGCCGAGAAGAAGGCCGTAACCGACTGAAGAGCGGCATCATTGGGGAACAAGCCGGCAGAAGAGGAGGGGGGCGCGCTCGCAGCAGTGCGAGCAGCCGCCCGGCGTGGGTGACGAACGAGCGGGGCGGTGGAGACACCACTGGAACGTGGCACAGGTAAGCTAGTAGTGACAGACTGTCAGGTCATGGTAAATGGAATGAGTATAAGCAATTTTCAAGATTATTCACTGCGAACCTTAAATAGAAGATATCAAATCAATCCCCTATTCTCAGTATTAAGACAAACAAATCTTTGGCATATAAGAGAACTAATCCCCCACTTAAACATTGAGGTACCACTGATTCATGTATGGGAAAATGCAGCAGGTACCAATGATGATCTACTGCAACAGAACTTATAATAACAATATATATAATATAAACAAATAAATGAATTAATTTATAAAAAAAAACACAGGTGGAAATAAATAAATTAAAACAAAACAAAAATGAGAATATAATTCATTAATAATTTGAGCACTGGCCAGGTGGTGATGATGGAGGGAGTTTAGGCTGACCTAAAAACAATGTCTAACCAGAATGCAAGAAATCTATTTCTTTCAGATGCCTAAACTACTGTAGATGACCCTGTATCACCAATGTAGGTACATAAAGGATGGAGACTACTTGGGTCTGCCGGAAGCCCTCCAGAACTGCAAAAAATAAACTAGGGGTGTGCAACGTTTAAGGATGGCCCTATTTTTTGGGCCAATGTCTGGATATTGCTAACTCCTCTATAGCAACTACCAACTTGAAAGTGTACAGACTAGAGCAACCATTGATTTCTCAGTTGGGGGGTGACAGGGTCTCAGCTTAGACCCTGGGGTCTTGGTCCTTCAATTCCCAAGGACCTGAAGGGTTTTCAGTCTCCTATTATAAAACATTTTTCTCAAAGTTGCTGACTTTCTTTTTCAAAGCCTTCCGTTCCATACCTGATGCCACCCACTTAGCCAAAAAATCCTCAAAGCTCCATCCTCGTTGAATTTCAATAAATCTTATCTCAATGTCCGACCCTGTTACAAAAGATAAAAGACCTAAAGAGTTGGAACAGCAGGGCCTTTCCTGGTTTGGCAGGATAAATATTCTAAAAATGAAGGTTCCTTCCATTTACAAACCATTCGCAAGACTTTTTTGGGGGGTCTTTCTGCTGAAGGTTTGAAGTTTTGTTACTTTGTTTGGAGGGGAAAATCAAGAAATAAACAGACACTTTGTCACTACCTAAACTAGTCAGAGGCGTTGGTCTCCCAGATCCAATTAACTAACATAAGGTCATTCACTTCTCTAGCATATTGATTGGTTCAGGAATGGGAAGTATGAAATATGGGTTGGGCTTCTTGCCTTTCTAAAATTAAATAAATGGGACTTGGAAACCTCCTTTTCTGATGCTCACGCTGACTCTCCTTCACATGAAATGTGCCAGCTCTGTTAGAGATTCAGTGAAGTGGAAGAAATGCTTCTACACAATTTATGGTCTTGCCTTCGACTACAGGACTTTTGGTTGAAGGTCACTGTGGCCATAGAAAGGGTGACAAGTATCTGATGGCAAATCCGGCAGCCTGTCTAATTAAATCTTCAACCCCTGTCCAGGAAAAAAATATAAAGACTTCTTGACGATTCATCTGATGGATGCCCATCCCTCCCTCCTTATTCCTTTCTATTTCTTTTCTTTTTTTTTTTTATGGTTGAAAAAAAAGACATATGCCCATCAAGTTCTACCAAGTGTGTAAGGGTAGGGAAAGTTATTTTTTTATTTTACTTTTTTTTGACTGATAACTTCTAACAGTAACTGTTAATGTTATTTTCTTCTAAAAAGCATCTAATCCTTTTTTGAAGATGTCAGCGGTTGATGCTGTAACAAGCTTCTGTGGGAGGCTATTCCACAGATTTATAGTTCTTATGGTAAAACAAAATTGTCGCCTCCAGAGACTGAATTTCTTTTTTTCCAGCTGAAGGGAGTGCCCCCTTGTCTTTAGAGAGGATTTTACCTGAAAAAGTGTTCCTCCATATTTTTTGTGTTGGCCATTTATATCTTTAATTATATCCGATCTCAGTCCTCTCCTCTCAAGACTAAACAGATTTAATTCTCGTAATCTTTCTTCATAACTAAGGTCCTTTATTCCCCTTATTAGTTTGTTGGCTCTTCTCTGCACCCTTTCCATAGTCAGAGCATCCTTTCTATGAATTGGTGCCCAGAACTGGACAGCATATTCCAGGTGAGGGCTCACCAGTGCCTTGTAAAGAGGCAAAGTTACATCCCTATCTTGTGATTCCATGTCTCTTTTAATGTATGATAATATCTTGGTAGCCTTGGACAACATTGCATGCTGTTATTAATCCTGTGGTCTACCAGTACCCCTAGATCCTTCTCAACAAGTGACTCTCCCAGTTTTACTCCCCCCAGGATATAGGTGGCCTTCAGTTTATTAGACCCCAAGTGCACGACTTTACATTTTTCCACATTGAACTTCAAGTGTCAACGTCATTCTGAAGCTTATGAACATCTCCAATAGACTGCATTGTGCTACATATAGTTGTGTCATCTGCAAAAATAGATACAGTGCTTTTAAGTCCATCTTCTACCGTATGTCGTTTATTAACAAGTTGAATAAAAGTGGGCCCAACGCTGAACCCTGGGATACCGGTAACCATTCAGAGTAGGTATTATTAACCACAAATCTCTGCACACAATACTTCAGCCAATTTTCAATCCAGTTACAAACTGTATTTTCTAATCCTGAAGATCTAAATTTCCCCAATAAGTGTCTATATGGGACAGTGTAAAATGCTTTCGCAAAATTCAGAAAAATTACATCTACAGCCGCCCCTCTGTCCAGGCTTCTACTCACCTCCTCATAGAAGCCAATCAAGTTAGTCTGGCAGCTTTTGCCCTTAGTCAAACCATGCTGGTTGTCACTTATAATATTATGCATAGTTACAAATTTGTGTGTGTAGCCCCTTCAAAAACCCTCAAGCAATTTTCCCAAAATGGATGTTAAACTTACAGGTCTGTAACTGACCGAAGTAGACCTAGAGCCCTTTTTAAAAATGGGGACTACATTGGCCTTGCACCAATCTTTTGGCTCTATGCCAGTTAGTGAGTCTTTAAAGATCAAGAACAGGGGTGATGAGATAACTGAACTGAGTTCTTTAAGAACTCTTGGGTGACGTCCATCTGGTCCTACAGTTACTCATATATAAATTATTTAGTTTTTCTTAGATCATATTCACGTTTATTTTGTTAATTATTATACTTGGGCTATTGCTATCAGTGCTTTCTCCTGTGTTGGCTCCTTGCTTCTCTCTTGTGTACACAAAGCTAAAGAATGCATTTAACAGTTCCGCCTTCTCTTCATCCCCAGTGACCATTTACCCATCATCATTAATTAGGGCACCTACCTGTTCTGAATTAGTTTTCTTTGAATTTATATATTTAAACAACGTTTAGGGTTTATTTTGCTTTCTTTGGCCACATGTAGTTCATTTTGTGTTTTTACCAACTTTATTTCCTTCTTACACTTTTTATTTACAAATTTATACATTTCAATTGTTACAGCTGAGAGTTCAGCCTTGTAATGTTTAAATGCCCTCTTCTTGTTATTTATTGCCCGGTTAACCGCTGGTGTCAGCCAAGAGGGGTATAATGTTAGCCGCTTATATTTGTTACCCAAAGGAATTCATTTTGCAATGTTGGTACTCACAATTGATCGACGGATGCTCCCAGTCAATAAGGTCTATGCACAGCCTCTTTTACCTGAACTTTCACATGAAAAAGCCGGTGAATTTGATTCAGAGCCCAGATTTAGCATGTGAGAGCGGGCTTTACAACGGGAAATTCCCGACGGCACTTTCAGGCACTATGGTCTTGATTCACAGCCGCGTTTTCCTTCACTTTCACATGTGTATGTGTATTTTTTGTGAGTTTTTACAGTCAGGACTTTCGTGACTTTTTTCATGCGTATGCTCGTTTACGTTAAGTATATTCGATGATCGTATTTTTTGCGTAAATAGTTCGCTTTCTCTGGAATGTTACGTTATTAGTATGGGCTTGCGCATGATTCCGAGCCTTGATTGTTGATTCGAACACGGCCAATAAAACAAGGACGTTTACGCCCAACTTACAGGGTGTATTTCCTGGTGAAAGTTTGCTGTCGTTGTGTGAGTTGCAGTGTGATAGAGGCGGATTACGTGGAGGAATATGAGTGTCTGCAGCTACGCGGCATTCTATGCATCTTTAAGTCAGATTTCAGGTTGCATCGCGCACGTTTGGATATTGCTCGCAAACATGACGTTGAGCTATTCGAGCTCACGCGACTGAACCGTGTTTCCCGCGAGAAACTGAATAGTGAGCTGTGGCCATGGTTGGTCCCCACCACAAGGAAGGGGCATGCAATTGCAGGCATGACCAAATTGGTTGGCTGCCTTCAATTTCTAGCGAACGGCTCCTTCCAGAGGCTGGGTGCCCTCTTCATGGGCAGGTCCCAGACTACGCTGAGCCGCACACAAAACAAGTTTCTTGATGGCATGGCTACCATGTTTAAAAAATACATTTGTTTCCCTGATAACGTAGTAGCCTGGAATGCGTTGAAGTTGGGCTTTTATGATATAGCCGATATGCCTAACGTCGTGGGCGCGATCGACTGCACGCACGTAGCGCTTGCGCCTTCAGCTGCGGATGAACATCTATACAGGTATGTGGTTTTTCTGCCCATCCTTCCTTATATGTAACATAATGTAGCCTTGCATTGTATATTTTAATGTAGACCTAAATCTAAATTTAAAGCTACTTTTTATTTTTACTGTTATATATGAGGTTTTTCCACCCAATATTAACTAATAAAGACCCCTTAACAATTATAATTTAAAATGCACAATATTGTATTTTTTTATTTTAATTTTGCAATTACAGGAAGCGAAAGATGTTTCATTCAATCAACGTGCAGTGTGTTGTTGGTTCCGACCTTTGCTTTCTCAGCGTCATGGCTGGTTTTCCTGGTTCTACCCACGATGCCTATATTCTTAGGAATTCCAGTCTCTATGGGCGTTTTGAGTCTGGCAACTTGTCTGGTGGTTGGCTACTGGGAAAGTCTTTATTATTAGCTTACTTGGGTTTTCAATGTGTAACTAGTATAAATTTAGGAGTCCCCTGCCTCAACATATGACGGGCTTCCCCTCTGATAAAATGATATACAATGTAATTATGATATTGAGATTAATTTTTTATTTTTTTTTTTTTTTTTTGTTAAAGGTGATTCGGGCTAATGACCCCCATCCTGCGCCCTCAGATGCAGCCACCAGAAGTATATAATCGGGCCCATCGGAAGACCCGGGCTGTAGTTGAAAGAGCATTTGGCGCGCTGAAGAGTTGTTTCTGCTGTCTTGATAATACAGGGGGAGCGCTGCAGTACGAGCCTGCCAAAGTTATAAAAATCATAGTTGCTTGCCTGCATGATTCTACTTAATTTTGTCATCATGCAGAAGGAGCCCCAATATCTTGATGTTTCTACCTCTCCAGCACTTCTGGACATACCAGAAGAGTTGTATGTTGGCACCCAGAGTTCCTCTGGTCAGTCTGTCAGGGAGCACCTGATTTCCAGTCATTTCAGTTAAGCTTTATGTCATGTGTTTGATAGCAATCTGTGTTTTTTTGTGTTAGTTATTTTTTTGCGGCCAAATTAAAATTACACAGACTTTGTTTATGACAAATCATGACAAATCATTTAAGATATTTTTATTTATTTTTATTGTTGAAAGAAAAGCTTGATCATTTTAAAATAATAGTTAGTTGTAATTGGATATGATTGTCACTCATGATCAATTGCCCTTACATAGCAAATCAAAAATTAACCAAGCAATTTAATGGTATGGTGGCTGGCCAAAGTATGGTTGTTGTGCAGCCTGTTGAATGGCTACCATCTGGGCAAGGGTAGAATTCAGCATCTGCCACTGCTCCTCCCTTTGTCTATTGCTGGCCCGCATTTCCTCCAGCAGGGATTGCAGAGTATTATTAACTTGGGTCATGTGTGTAGCCATATTTTGTAGAAACCTTTCGTTGTTTTGCCAGAAGGTGCGGCTATCACTTCTCCAAGCTGCACACGCCTCACCAGGGTAAGACGTTGCTGAGTCCATCGTCCTCTTACCCAGGTTTGGACACGTGCAGCTGCTGGTGGGCCAGGGCTAGTGACATTTCCAGATGGTGATGCCAAATCCTCTGCAGTGGAGCTCGGCCATGTAACTGTTTGTTGGTTAGGCAGCTGCTGGCCATGCTGTGATCGAGCTGTGCCAGCAGAGGGCGTGATTGAGTCTGCTGCAGAAGATTTGTGGGAGGCTGGATCTGGTGCAGTGGCAGCTGCTGTTGCTGTGTTTCCTGTTGGGGTGGCAGTGGCATGTTGGCATCCTCCTCAAGGTCATGGATGTCTGCCATAATGGGTGGTGTCTGTAGGGACAGAAATTAAAATATTTAGCTAGTATTTCACAAGTTCCCAGTGGGAATTCGTCATCTTGCTTCACATGCATTACCAGTTAGGGAACATTACACTTGCCAGATGTAATTGTTCAGTAATAGGACTCCTTGCTAAAGGCTGCCGCAAAGAACCGGCACCCGAACCTCCAACTGTTGGTTGTTGTTGGGCAATCTCTGGAACTGTTTGTTGTGCTTAAATTACATGGTAACCTAAGGTTAACACACACACATACCTTGTGTTCTGAAACAATTTAAATACACGTTTGGGCCCCAAAAATATCATCCATTAGTTGTAATACTAACCTAATGGCACAATAATAATGTCAGAGTCCATCCTCCCTGCCACGCCCTGAAGTGTTGTTGGGTGCATTAAACACCAGTTCCTCTGCAGCAGTGAATAGGGGTTTGCTGGGTATCCACCTCCTGTTTGCAACCTTAAACAATATAAAAAAGATAAAAATTAGAAGGTCATGCACCACATCAACCTGGCCAACCCAAACAACCATCTTTACCCAAGTAACTTGCGCTTATTAATCTTCTGACGAACGGCATACTTCAAGTCAGAAAATTTTCTTTGCAGTTGCTCTAAATCTTTACGCTCCGTTCCAGAGCAATTCACCTGCCTGGTGATCTCCTCCCAAATTTCCATTTTTCTGCTCTTGCTGGTTGCTTTGGATCTGCTCCCATATAATTAATGGAAATGGTCGGAGACACCAGTAGCCAAAGCCATACATTGGGGCTCACTAAACCGCCCTCTCAAACTGCCACGGCGCAGGTTTCTGCCAACTGATGACCTGTCTGCCTCATCCTGGGTAGTTGCCAAAATAGGTGACATTTGAGGCTGACTAGCGGATGAGGATGAATTAGACCTTTCACTGGCAAATGAGTGGGCAGGACTTGCTTAGGGGCTGGGTGTGTTTGCTGACACAGGAAAATTCAGCCGCTGAGGCACACGGTGACACAGTGCTCTCTACATTTGATTCTAGCAAGTTGCCTCGAACAGGAGAGGGTGTTTTTGGGGGGCTATGGTGTGTTGGCCTTCTCTGCCCCTTGGCCTTACTACACTTGCTCGCTTTAGATGTTTGAGTAAGGGGAGCATTGTGGCTGGAGGAGGATCCCATAGGCTTCCGGGTTGGGGCAATTTTTGCTTGAGCTGCAGTCTGCCTCAAAGTATTTTCTTTTTGCCTTTTAGAAGCCCTGGTAGCCTCAACATTCTGAGATGGCTGAGAATTGCCTCTTCCACCACTATTTTTAGAAGTGGCTTGGCTGGACCTGGTAGCTGGCCTCCCACTGTGTTGCCTGGAAGTTGAAGGCACAGGCTCTTGCTGGCGTATGCCGCGGCGATCCTGCGATCCATGCTGTTTTTGGCTCTTTTGGGGTTGTCTCTTCCCTGTCATATTGATGTGTTAACAGACACATAACTGTATTGGTGGCTACCCTTTAAGTAGTTATCACTGTCTATGACGTCAGTGCGTACGGCCGCGCACGCCCCGGAAACCGCTGGGGTGCGCCATATAACCAAAGAGAAACACCCAAAGGTGGCCCCCACGCTCTTCACCCGCCAGCAGCTGGAGACCATTATGCGCGTGAGTGTTATTTGCAGGGGTTTATTTGCACGGCAAATGCATGCATAGGCGTTTAGGCATCATGGCCCAAACAAGTGGACCAAAAATGTAGAATTAAACGCAGCTACAAGCAAATGTTTGTGCGCACATCTCTACTGCTGCAGCTCATAGGCTGGTGGGCGAAATTGAGGAGCTGGCAGCTTCAATGGGTACGATGAGTAGAAATCTGGGAGCCTGCAACTTATTTTGTAAATAGTTTTTTTTACAAGTTTTATGACAAAAAAATGTATGAACAAACTATTAAAACATATTTTAATAACAATAAAATATTTTCAAAAATGTTAATGCATTTTTTACAATGTTTATGATGTCTATCATTTATTGTTAATTACAATCGAATTAATAAGTTTACAAATCCACTTATGCACATAAATCCAAGAGAAGCCACAAGGAATTGAGTTGGAGTTGGAAGCAGGAGCCCAAAAATTGGATGAAACACACCCTGGAGTTGCAAGCAGCAGCAGCAGCCCAAATATTGCTTGAAAGAGACACTGGAGTTGGCTGCAGGAGCCCAAAAATTGAATGAATCACACCCTGGAGTAGCAAGCAGCAGCAGCAGCAGGAGCCCAAACATAGCTTTAAAGAGACACTGGATTTGGCTGCAGGAGCCCAAAAATTGGATGAATCACACCCTGGAGTTGCAAGCTGCAGCAGCAGCCCGAACATAGCTTGAAAGAGACACTGGAGTTGGCAGCAGGAGCCCAAAAATTGGATGAATCACACCCTGGAGTTGCAAGCAGCAGCAGCAGGAGCAAAAACATTGCTTAAAAGAGACACTGGAGTTGGCTGCAGTAGCCCAAAAATTGGATGAATCACACCCTGGAGTTGCAAGCAGCAGCAGCAGCAGCCCAAACATAGCTTGAAAGAGACACTGGAGTTGGCAGCAGGAGCCCAAAAATTGGATGAAACACACCCTGAAGTTGCAAGCAGCAGCAACAGCAGGAGCCCAAGCATAGCTTGAAAGAGACACTCGAGTTGGCAGCAGGAGCCCAAAAATTGGATGAATCACACCCTGGAGTTGCAAGCAGCAGCAGGAGCACAAACATTGCATTAAAGAGACACTGGAGATGGCTGCAGGAGCCCAAAAATTGGATGAATCACACCCTGGAGTTGCAAGCAGCAGCAGGAGCCCAAACATACCTTGAAAGAGACACTGGAGTTGGCAGCAGGAGCCCAAAAATTGGCTGAATCACACCTTGGAGTTGCAAGCAGAAGCAGCAGCAGGAGCCCAAACATAGTTTGAAAGAGACACAGGAGTTGGCAGCAGGAGACCAAAAATTGGATGAATCACACCCTGGAGTGGCAAGCAGCAGCAGCAGGAGCACAAACATTGCTTTGAAGAGACACTGGAGTTGGCAGCAGGAGCCCAAAAATTGAATGAATCACACCCTGGAGTTGCAAGCAGCAGCAGCAGGAGCCCAAACATAGCTTTAAAGAGACACTGGATTTGGCTGCAGGAGCCCAAAAATTGGATGAATCACACCCTGGAGTTGCAAGCAGCAGCAGCCGAAACATAGCTTGAAAGAGACACTGGAGTTGGCAGCAGGAGCCCATAATTTGGATGAATCACACCCTGGAGTTGCAAGCAGCAGCAGCAGGAGCACAAACATTGCTTGAAAGAGACACTGGAGTTGGCTGCAGGAGCCCAAAAATTGGGTGAATCACACCTTGGAGTTGCAAGCAGCAGCAGCAGCAGTAGCCCAAACATAGCTTGAAAGAGACACTGGAGTTGGCAGCAGGAGCCCAAAAATTGGATGAAACACACCCTGGGGTTGCAAACAGCAGCAGCAGGAGCCCAAACATAGCTTGAAAGAGACACTGGAGTTGGCAGCAGGGGCCCAAAAATTGGATGAATCACACCCTGGAGTTGGCCCCATCATCAATCTACTCTAATGCATCAGGCATTGGTGGGTAGAAATCTTGGCTGATCCATGCCCGATTCATTTCCACGCAGGCCAGTCTCTCAAAAAAAAAATGGAGAGTGACAGATTAGTAACATATTAGTAACATAGTAACATATTCGTAACATAGTAACATATAAGGCCTCATTTCATCAAGCAGAGATCTCTGCAGAATAGGGGTGAGTGGCAGCAGGAGTCTCAGTGAGAGGCCTGATCTCCCGGGATCAGCTAGCGGTCGTGTCTTGAACAGCAACCCATCTGCCGTCACCCATTTGCATCACAAGTGACATCTGACACCCCCAGTCAACTGTCTGTTGTATGTTATGCTTTGGGTTCAGCTCCACTATTCAGTGAGGACGATCTGATAATCAGAAAAATCAGCAGCTACTGGCCAGCCAAGAAGTGGAGGAGACACTTGCTGCTTCTTCCACTAGGCGGACAAGTAGTGATAAGGAGAGTGTCGTGGGAGGAGGTGTTGCAAGCGTTTTGGCTCCTTAAGCAGACACTGTTGAGGAACCTGAGGAGGACATCAGGGAGTTTTGAGGGCACTTTTAAAGGCTTGGAGTGATGGAGAGTGACAGATTTAGTGGCCAACATGGTGGCAGAAGGGGAAAGTATGGAGGCAAATGTGCTCGGGTAGACCACTCGCGCGGCAGGCTATCTTCCCAGGAGGTAATGGAAGAGGGTCCCTGGAGTTGGCGGCGGTGGCGGCAGCAGCATCAGTGAATTAGTGCGGAATGTTTGTAGGACAAATCAGCTACAAGCCCATGTTGCAGTTTTTCATCAAGCATCCACAGGAGGTTAACATGGCTATGTGAAATATGTGTAGGCAGAAACGTGAAGTGTGGCCAGGGTCCCAATGTTGGACCCACAGCCCTGTGTCAACATTTGCAGCATCACCATAAAGCGGCCTGGGAGAGTTGGCTCCAAAGTGGTGGTCCAGCCTGCTGCATTACCCAATGGCACACCGCTCTCTGTTCAAGCCAGCCAAGGCTCCACCACCTCCTGTGTGTCATACCCATCCTCTGTCGCTCCAGATGCTCCTCCTCCTCTTAATCCGAGTCAGCCATTCCGCCAGCAATCCATTGCCAAGCCATGTCCAAGAGACAACAGTATGTGCCCACTCATCCAACGTGCAGAAGCTAAATGTGCTCCTGTATAAGTTGCTGGTGCTGCAGTCCCTCCCTTTTGAGTTGGTGGACCTTTCAGAGAACTGATGGCTTGTGCCGACCCGAGATGGAGAGTCCCATGCTGTCATTTCTTTGCGAAGAACACTACAATTTTGTTGAACAGAAGGTGGGGCAGACCTTTAGCCTGTTAGTGTGTACCAAAGTGCACAGCATTACCTACGTCTGGAGCTGTAACTATGGTCAGGGACAATAAATATCCTTTTGGGACCACTGGGTGATTATGGTTCCTGCACAACCACAAAAGCAACTTGGACAGGTCCCTCCGCTGTGGCCTCCACGCTCCTAGGCCTTTGTGCCTGTGACAGTGCACTTGCACTTAGCAATGGTGTCACAGAGAAAAGTGGCAAATTGTCAATTACATATTAATAGTTAACATTTATCTTATTTGAACATATTTATAATAATAACATATAATAACATATAACATAGCAACAATAACATATAACATAATAACAGTAACATATAAAATGTATCAACATTTTTTTTTTTTGGTTAATTTTGTATTTTTTTTTTTTTTTTATATTTTGTATTGTGTTTTTTTAATATTTTGTATTTTTTAGAAATATATATATATATATATATATATATATATATATATATATATATATATTTTTTTTTTTTTTTTTTTCCATTGCCTTTTAATATTTTGTTAATTTTTGTACAAATTTATTTTTTTAGTTTTTTTTCTAAATATTTATTTTTTCTCTGCTTTTTAAATTTTTTATTTTTTTTTCCCAGCGCCCTTCCAGCCTACCATGTGTGCAGGACACGGCGGTTTCACGCTGTTCTTCACATGTTTTGCCTTGAGCAACAGAGTCACACATGGGAGGAACTTCTAAAAATGAAAACTCAATACATGAAATCATGGCTTACTCCACAAAAACTGCAAATGGGACCCATGGTGACTGGCACTGGGAACAACGTCTTGTCTGCACTGCGACAAGGAAGCCTGAGCCATGTGTCCTGCCATGGCACACGTGTTCAATCTAGTTGTCAAGCGTTTTCTGAAGTCTTCCCCCCATCTGAAAGACATCCTAACAACGGGAAGGAAACTTTGCATGCACTTCAGGCACTCCTACACCGCCAAGCACACCCTTCTTGAGCTTCAGCGTCAGAACGGTATCCCCCAACATAGTCTGATTTGTGATGTTTCCACCCATTGGAATTCCACCCTCCATATGCAGGATCGACTATAGGAACAGAGAAAAGCCATCACGGATTTCTTGATGATCCAAACGGATAGGGGGACTCCCCTGTGTAGCTTCAATGTAAACCAGTGGCAGCTCATACGTGACACCTGCCGTTTGCTCAGGCCCTTTGAGGAAGCTACTTTATTAGTCAGTCACCAGGACTATGAGATGAACGATGAGATTCCACTGCTTCATGTACTACAACACATGTTGGAAACCATGGCTGGTCAGGGCACTAGAGACATGGCGCATACATTTCACAGCCACATGAAGCCTGTGGGGGCTGAAGTGGAGGAGGAGGAGGGGGTGGGGCACAGCAAAGCACAGTTTAGGTTTGACAAAGGGACCATTTTATCTAGTCATCTGACAGGAGAGGAGGAGCAGGAGCAGCCAGAGGAGCTAGAGGGTTGTGAGGAAGGCGAGACAGAGGACCCAGACACACTGTGGCAGTTTACAGTGGAGATGGAGACATGTAGTCCCTCCGAGTCACTTGCACAAATGGCACGATGCATGCTCACGTGCATGCGGGATGACTTCTGGCTCTCCACCTTATTCGACCCTCGCTTCTGGCACAAAATGGGGGCATTTTTTACACCCACTGAGAGGGAGGACGAACTGACCTACTACAGAGACATCCTACGTAGTCAGTTTGGCGATGTCTATCTGCGCCATGGTCCATACTCTCGCAGGTCTGACTCCGGGGGACCTCTGCGCTCACCTTCCACTGCCATGGCTGCCGGAGGGGGTGGCAGCAGCAGCTCCATCAGCAGCATCCTCAGTCTTCAGTCGCTAATGAGCAGCTTTCTACACCCGCATAGTGAGTCTACTCATGAGCAGCAGGAAGACCTTCAGCAGGACCTGAACCAGCAGGTCATGTAATACCTTGAGGATCCGCTGGATTCTGGGAAGCCAAACTTGACTTGTGGCCGCAACTAGCAGAGTTTGCCCTGGGAAAGCTGTCCTGCCCGGCCAGTAGTTGATTTAGATGGCAACTGGGCTGCTCTATATTATGCTGCAAAATGGCAAATTTACCTCACAATATAAGCTATTGCCCCTCAGAATTACACAGGGCCTGCTCTATATAATGCTGCAAAATGGCAAATTTACCTCACTATATAAGCTAATGCCCCTCAGATTTACACAGGGGCTGCTCTATATTATGCTGCAAAATGGCAAATTTACCTCACAATATAAGCTATTGCCCCTCAGATTTACACAGGGCCTGCTCTATATTATGCTGCAAAATGGCAAATTTACCTTACAGTATAAGCTATTGCCCCTCAGATTTACACAGGGCTTGCTCTATATAATGCTGCAAAATGGCAAATTTACCTCACAGTATAAGCTATTGCCCCTCAGATTTACACAGGGGTTGCTCTATATTATGCTGCAAAATGGCAAATTTACTTCACAGTATAAGCTATTGCCCCTCAGATTTACACAGGGGCTGCTCTATATAATGCTGCAAAATGGCAAATTTACCTCACAGTATAAGCTATTGCCCCTCAGATTTACACAGGGGGTGCTCTATATTATGCTGCAAAATGGCAAATTTACCTCACAGTATAAGCTATTGCCCCTCAGATTTACACAGGGCCTGCTCTATATATTGCTGCAAAATGGCAAATTTACCTCACTATATAAGCTAATGCCCCTCAGATTTACACAGGGCCTGCTCTATATTATGCTGCAAAATGGCAAATTTACCTCACTATATAAGCTAATGCCCCTCAGATTTACAAAGGGGCTGCTCTATATTATGCTGCAAAATGGCAAATTTACCTCACAGTATAAGCTATTGCCCCTCAGATTGTCACAGGAGCTGCTCTATATAATGCTACAAAACCAAGAGCGGATTTAACTCACACAATATAACCTATTTCTCAGGTTTATATAGGGACTGCTCTATGTAATGATGCAAAACCATGAATTTACCTACAATATAAACTATTGCTGCTCCATATAATGGTGCAAAACAGGTCAAATGTATTGTCCAATATAAACTATTGCTGCTCTGATTTACGCAGGAGGGCCACTCTAAAGAATGGTGCAACATGGCGAATTTAGCTCACACTATAACATAGATTGCAAAATTTTCAGACAGGGCCTGCTCTATAAAATGGCAATTTTACCTCACAGTATAAACTATTGCTCCTCAGATTTACACAGGGATTTAGGTTGATATATATAATAGTGCAAAACAGCGAATTTACCTCACAATACTGTATAAACTATTGCTCCTCAGATTTACACAGTGGGCTTCTCTATATAATGGTGCAAAATGGCGAATTTACCTCACTATATAATCTATTACAGCTCTATATTAAAAAAAAATAAATAAATAAATAAAAAAAGGGCCTGTAGAAGCTTATTTAGTATAACAGATAGGGTGACATGTGCTGGTTTGGGATGCCCATGTGGGATAGTGTTTTGACAGCAGGACAAAAACCAATTCAGAATGCAATAGCTTAATAAAACTGAGGCTGAACAAGCTTATTTAGTATAAAAGATAGGGTGACGTGCTGGTTTGGGATGCCCATGTGGGCTGGTGTTTTGACTGCAGGACAAAAACCAATTCAAAATGCAATACTTTGATTCAGCTGAGGAAGGATCAACAAGCGTATTTAGTATAACAGATAGGATGCCTAATGCAGGTTTGGGATGCCCTGCGGCCTGGTTTTTTTTTGTTAAAGGCAGACCAAAAACCAATTCAAAATGCAATACTTTGATTCAGCTGAGGAAGGATCAACAAGCGTATTTAGTATAACAGATAGGCTACTAAGTGCAGGTTTGGGATACCCAGGTGGGCTGGTGTTTTTTTGGTTAAAGGCAGACCAAAAAATATTTAAACTTATCCAGTTATATATTATGATAAATGCTTGTGTGTAACAGATAGGGTTAAATTAGCCACTGCATAGATGGCATGCAGAGTGGCAAGGCAGATTTACAGCACAAAGAACTGAAATTGAATTGAAAACTGATCTGGCTAATGAAAAAAAAAAATTTTTCACTGTCACTTCTAAGCTGTCCCTGGCTGGATGGTTCCGGTTTTTCCCTATCTTTTCCTATCTTTCCCTGGCTCTGTCTACCTCTCTGTCTGCCTCTCTGACTCTCCCTACCTATCCCTAACTCTCTGTCCCTGTCTCTAACTAGCTGTGCTCTGGCCGCAATGCAAGGCTGAAATGCGCACAAGCAAGATGGCCGCCGCTTTATATAGCACGGTGACGTCACCGGGCTTCCTGGCTGCTGATAGGCTGCATGTGACTTACCCATGATACCTTGCCCCAGGGGGTATGTCTGGACATGTTCACCCACCATTTTAGAATGCCTGTAATTGAAATAAATGGAGTTTAAAGGAAAACTTTGATCGATCGAATCGCGGGGAAATTCGGATTCGTTCGTTTCGTTTCCATGAAATTCGGAACGATTCTGGGTTCGTCCAGATCGATTCGCTCATCCCTAATTGTGACATTAACACTTTAATGCCAGACTTGTAATGACAATTCTGCATAAAAATATAAAAAATCAAAAAAGTTTTCAAAATGACTTTTTCTAGGGCAGGAGAGGTGACACAATTATTTGAGAGAAAAAAAAATAAAACCCTGTTTAAACAGAAGAGAAGGAACGTCCAATAAAATGTATGGGAGAGCGACAGGTAGCGACAGGTAATACCTGGCCTTCTGGAAGCTAGATCGCCGATGCTATATGCTGAGCTGCCTGTAATGATGGATCAGACTCTATATGGCGCTGTTAGAGGCACTCACCTGATTTGCTTTCTTAAATGTGGTTTCTCATACAGTGCCCGGCTACCTGCCTCTACGAAGTACGACCTGGCGCTATCCCTTCTTAAATAACCCCATCATATCCATGTGGGCATCCCAAATATTCTACTAGGAAGGAGTAGAGAAGAATGTATGGCATAAAGTGGTTAATGTATGCTTTAGGATTATTTAAAAAAATGCATTAAAGTGGTTAATGCATGCTTAAAGAAAAAAATGCATTAAAGTGGTTAAGGTATGCTTTAAGAATAATAAAAATGCAATAAAGTGGTTAAGGTATGCTTTAAAAATAATAAAAAATGCATTAAAGTGGTTAAGGTATGCTTTAAGAAAAAGAAGAATGGATGGCAAGCATGGCATGCTAAGTACTTTGTAGCAGTAGAGAGTTGGCACAGCAATAAGTAAGTAATGGGCTAGCAGGGCCAGGGTATGGGGAAGAAATAGGCTTGCATATGTGTAGAATCCACCAAAAGTGTATATGTATAAATCTCACAGAAAAGAAGTTCACAGAATTTAGGGGCTACATGAAGGTAAAGATGTGAATTTTCCGAGGGAAACTAGAGTGATCTCACCTGACATTCACACATCTCACCTGACATACACTCAAAATACTAATAAAGTGATATAACAACAGTGGAACTATTGGTATACAGGCCCGCGCTAGCAATTTCCCAAATAAAAAATCAATGAATACATGTGATAAATAATGCTCAACGTGAAATGTCCTCAACCCCAAAAAGAACACAAATAAAATGTTAATATAAACACAGAGCAAGCTAGATTGAATAAAACAAAACAAAAGTCCCAATTTTTAATCCTTCAAAGGTGCTATAGTGCTCAATATAACTATGTCCCACGGTGCATGCACTCCACGCAAAATTGTGCAAAGGAATCCTCCACCAATCGTGCAAACTCTTACCAACTTTAAGTAGGCAATGCGCTTAAAATTGACTTTACACGGCGTTGTTGCCAATTCTGATGTAATCCACTTTTAAATAAACGCTTATCCAGCAATGCTTCCACACTTCAACCCTCCAGCGTTTACAGATGTCACAAAGGTACTATTTCCATACAGCCCTCCGCTGTGCAATCTCTCTTTTCCAGGCAAATCTCAGGGGGTGACATACATGGAGAAGCAGAAAGCCCAAAATAGTGTAATATTGCAAAAACTATAACTTTAATAAAAAGATCCAAATCCACTCACAAGACAGGTAAAATAATCAGCATTGAGATACAGTTGTAATCTCACCGATCCTGGAATCAGACAATCCCCATTTGGTCCAATAAAAGGGCGATCCCATAAAAGTAAATAAAATGTCCAAAGGATTTCTTTAAAAACTCCAAAAAGCTCTGAAGAATCTACAGCTCGCCACCGCCGACGTGTTTCGTCGCCGCAAAGTGTGAAGTGTTGAAGTGTGGAAGCATTGCTGGATAAGCGTTTATTTAAAAGTGGATTACATCAGAATTGGCAACAACGCCGTGTAAAGTCAATTTTAAGCGCATTGCCTACTTAAAGTTGGTAAGAGTTTGCACGATTGGTGGAGGATTCCTTTGCACAATTTTGCGTGGAGTGCATGCACCGTGGGACATAGTTATATTGAGCACTATAGCACCTTTGAAGGATTAAAAATTGGGACTTTTGTTTTGTTTTATTCAATCTAGCTTGCTCTGTGTTTATATTAACATACACTCAAAATACGTCGATAAACGCTCTAAAAATGCAACCCGTGAGAATTTCACATCAACGTCCACGAGAGTGTCGTATGTGAAATTGGCTTTGAGAGAGATTCTCAATGGCTCTCACATCATCAGGAACAATACGAAATGCTCCTGAATCATGTGAACGCTCCAACACTGAACAAAAGCCATGTGTAATGTTCACACGGAGAGATAAAACGGGAAGGAATAAAGAAGGCTCTGCATTGACCTTACTGTCCTGGAATGCAGGTCTGAGCCTGGGGAAGTTGGCCTTCCTAAAATTCAGTGTTTTTGCCCTCCCAGACAGAAAATCTGTTAGTTTATGATAAATACTACTATATTCTGGTCATTGTTACCAAGATTTTTACGGACTGTTACTGTGCCTATCAGGTCATCGTTATTTGATATTACCAGATCTAAAAGAGCATCACCCCAATAGGTGCCTCTACAAACTGATTTGTATAGTTATCTTGTAGCAAGCTGAGGAATGCTCTACCCCTTGAAGCAGAAGCAGAACTGTGTCTCCAGTCAATTCCTAGGTAGTTGAAGTCCCCCATATCCACCACTGTACCAGCCTGTGATGCCCACTCTGTTTATGCAGCTGACCCTCTATTTCCTCAGTTATGTTTGGGGGCTATACATTACACCAATTTTTTTTTACATTTTAACATTGTTTACATGGCCCCACACTTCTATCCACAAGGATTCTACATCCCCACAATCTTCTGCTTTACTTGGTTTACATAGAGACACACATCGCCCCCTTTCCTTTTTGCTCTGTCTTTCAGAAGAAGAGCAAAACCTTGAAGATTGACAGTCCAGTCATGTGTGGAATTCAGCCATGTCTCATCACATCAATATTTTCTTCAGTACCAGAGCCTCAAGCCACTTTACTTTTCAGACTTCTGGCATTTGTGAACATACACTTTAAGTTCCTATCTAGTTTGACACATTAGTATTAGCTTCTGCAGTAATGCATCCGCCTAATTTTTCACTGCTGGTTTGCAACACATGGATCTCCTTATCCATCACAACAGTCCTTCCCCTTTCTAATTCTCCAGCCACCAGCATTTGCTGTTCCCTAAGTATCCTGTCGTCCACTTTGTTTTCTCTATTGCCCTCCCCCCCTCTTCTCTAGTTTAAATAACCCTCCGCCCTCTCTAGTTTCCTCCTACCCAGCACTGTAGCCCCCCTTCCCTTCAATTTCAATTATCTGTAGAATTCAGTTTGTACCCCAATGAAGTCAGCCCAGTGCTCTAGGAACCCAAACCCTACTGCCCTGCACCAGGACCTGAGCCATGCGTTAACTCTTTAAAGTGGTCCCTCACTCTGAATAAGATCCTATTTTGTTTCCCACACCCTGTACATACAGATTGCCCTCATTATAAATCATCCTACCTGCATCCACTGCATGTTATGAGCCTTTAAACATCCAAGATGGCGGCTCATGGAACATCAGGCAGCCTGCAAACAGAAAGTGCCTTCTGACTGTGCTGCTTTGCATCCTGGGATTGCTGAACTTTTTCTGACCCCAGCTCTGCTCTGTCTGAGCAAAGCACAGCTATAACCCACCCCCCTGTACTTTTGACCCCTCTCCTCTTTTCAGTATGTGATGCTTCTGAGTCAAGATAGCGGCGCCCGTATCCTAAAGTCCTGAACAGAGTTGCAGCCCAGTGGGGGAAAGAATAATAAGTAAGCAACAAAAAACGTAAAAAATATTAATTTTTAATGCCTGGGAATCATTTTATAAGGGTTTGGGCATTTCAATAAATCATGGTGAAGGTCCGGTTTAAACTCCCACATTTGTTCATGTGTAGCGCATGGCACAGGCAGTATTCCAGAGAATACAACCTTTGAGGTCCTTCCCTTCAACTTGGTACCTAATACCTTAAATGTATTCTTAAGGATCCTTCATCTCCCATTAATTCTATCATTGGTTCTCATGTGGACCATGACAGCTGGGTCATCCCCAGCCCCTCACAGTAATTTATCCACCCTTTCCACCACATGCTGAACCCTGGCACAAGGCAGACAGCAAACTATTTGGTTGAGGTAGTCTTGGTGACAAATTATTTTATCAGTCTGTCTGATAATAGAATCTCCAATCACCACTAATTGTCTAGTCCTACCTACAGTCCAAGGCACTCACTCACTACGGAGAGCAGTATCCAGCTAGGGTTGCCATTTCTGAGACTAACATTCTTGCATCATTACCCAACTTGGCAATTTTGCTAGGGTGCTCGGACACAGGTATGGTCTTTTCTTTGCACCCTTTCTACTCCCTCTCTCTACATTTACCCAGCTACCTATCTGCCCCGCCTGATCCATTACTCCACCCTCTGTTTCTACCCCATGTAATGCTCTTTTCCATATTGTCAATCTCCCTTAGTGTTGCCTTTTGCTTCTCCAGATCTCTAACCCGGGCTTCCAAGGTTGCAATATACTTACATTTACCACAGCGGTATTTACCCTGGAACTGCTGCACCTGAAGTGTATACATATGACAAACAGTGCATTGAAGTAGACCTCCAATTTTGCTAGCCATTATCCCAGTTACAAAAACAGCAGTAAAAACTATTTTAGTGCTCACAGCTGCAGCAACTTTGGCATTTAACTTATTCTAGCACATAGGCAATAATAAACACTTGAACACTTGAAGTCCCCCAAATCTAAAGTCCCTTAATGAAAAGCCCCCTCACTTATAATACAACATCACTTGAAAATACAACCAGAACTCGCAAAAGCTCCTGAACTTGTTTCAATCTTATTTATAGCAAAGTAATACTTCCCTTCACCAGTGTCAGTCTCTGACTGATTCTGTTATTCTTGTTATTTGTGTGGCATGTTGGAAGTAATGAGGACCTTACATCATAATAGTGCCATGTGATGTCATACAGAAAAAAAGCAGTTCCTATGGAGGTCTAAAGCACTGGGTATTGCACATATGGGAATCATTCCCTTAAAAAGTAGTGAGAAAACAGCAGAGAGCATGGATGGGTGCCAAGATCACACAGGAGATGTACCCATGTGGCTGGAGACCTTTGGAGATGTCATGTAGACCTGCTGTACCCATGACTAGATATACCTGCTTCTAATAAAGTGGAACCTTTTTAAGACCTTAAAGCAGACCAATAGTCAAAAATTAATTAAATCAGACCAGCACAAAAAAACAGTGCTCATATGCACCCCTCTCCAGGGCAGTTTAGATTGCTGCACATAAAAATTAATTTACCTTTTTCTAATCCCTGCTGGGGTAAATTTTACAAGATACAACAAGATGGCCACTCATGGGCTTGCAGGCCACCTGCAAACAGTAAGTCATGCTGGGCTTCCTGTTACTGTGCATTCCAGTTATGTCAGTTGGTAGAGGAAGCTCCAAAATGGCTGCTACCTTTCTTTTCCAACTGTGCCAGGCTGTTGGTGTGGTTTAAGTGGATTCCTTGTGCCCTTTTCCCTGGCCTAGAACAACCCTATGCCACACATGTGTCTCATAAACCGATTTTGCGCAGAGGAGACCCACTCCTTGAAAATCACCACTTTATAGGCAGGTCAGGTGGGTAACATTTGTCTTTTACAGTCTCTCTCCAAATAAAATGTAAGGTGTGTTTAGCTTTGGATGTAGGCCAGACTGCTTACCAAGTTCCATGTAGGAAACTTGGACCTAGACTGAGAATTGTCTACAGTATATCTGGCAAAGAGGTTATTGTGGAGGGGACAGGAAAATCTGTAGCTGTAAGCAGCACCTGACTGGAGCCAAAAATCAGTCTAATAATTTACTGGCTTGGCAGCCCATGAACATCCCTTGACATCCCCGCTCAGCTCACTTCCAGTGCTGCTCAATGAATGCAAGGTAGGATGTAGCCAAATTTTTGTATTGTAAGTCCAAATAATGTAGAAGTGGTGGGTATGCCCTTTTCAGGCATAATACTGAGACTATAACTCCGGGGAAGAACATGGACTGGAGTTTTTGGCTGGGGGTGGAAGAATGTAGCCTCGTAGAGGGGTAGGGGCAGGGGTAATACTGGGGAGGCGGGGCGTGGATGGCAGTGTAAGAAACAGCAGCCCAACTAGCGTCAAATCAGTGCAGCCCACCAGGAAATCTCCCAGGTTTCCATGTGGCCTACCCATCCATGCATTTAATTTAAACACACACGATCTGCAGAAAAAGTCAAGGGCCCTCTAAAACAGTAAAGTTAAAAACACTACATCTCCCCCCATCCCCTCCTCAAGGCATTACATTATCCCTTTCATTACCTCAGAAGCGTATACAAGCTCTTTTTCTATCCATATCCCCACCCACCAGCACAAAAACAAAGTTATTCCTTACTTTCCCTACATATCTAAAACATGCACACAGAAAAATGATCTCCTATCCTCTCTTCTTTCTTGTCACCTGTAGCACAGCCACTCCTTTGGTGGACTCAAAAGCCACATCTTGTGCCTTACCAAACACAAACAGTTGTGTAAAAGATGAAGAAAAAGCATCCTGCAGTGACAAAATAGGTAAAAATAGGTCATTGCCCAACTAGTATCCCTGCATACACAAACATGGGAGTGAAGTGTGATGTGCTGGTAGGACCATGAAAGAAAGTCCTTTTCTTAACATGTAGACCATGTGAGAATGGTCTTACAGTGTTACCAGCAATGCAGTAAAGCTGGCACTGAAGAAATTTGAACTGTTAAAAGACAAGTCAGATTCCTGGAAAAATTATGCCCGGAGGCAGATACTGTATACTTGGATTCCGCAGAAATTGCACTGGTGATTGAATTGAAAAACCCCATCTACTGAAAGGGAAATGGGGAGCGTCCTAATCTTCCTAACCAAGTATCAGACTTTCAATTAGAACTTCTCCAAGATTTCAGGCCCCTGTAGGATTTCTTGGTAGGAACCTCAAGCCCAGTGACATCAGAAGAGAAGAAGGTGAACAAAAGCAGAACCAGATCCAAAAGAAAGAATCTCAGCTTCTGCTCAACATATCAACTGAACTTTCCATCACCAAGAAGTGCTAGACAAGCTAGTTGACTGTTTAGTCTAAGCACCATAGGGTATCCTGATTTCAACATTCCATTTACACTCCATTTTGATGCATATCATGTAGTACTAGAAGCAGTCCTGTGCAGCAAGCCAAGAGTCTTTGGTTATTGCTCAAGAACACTTACAGCAGCCGAGAAGAAATACCCATTTACATTCTGGGAAGTTAGAGTTCCTAGCCAGTAAGTGGACCAAATGTGTATGGTTCAGAAACTACTACAGTCCAAAATGTGTGGTCTGCACAGATAACCCCCTCACTTAAACCCTTAGAAAACTTGGTGCAACTGGTAAGAGATGGGTGTCTGAACTAGCTGACTTCAACTTTGGCATCAAGTATCACCCAGGGCAATCCAATGAAGATGTTTTATCAGGAATCCCCTTGGTCCCAGAGGAATGTATGCAACAGTACTATGAATAAGTTAATATGAAAGCTATGGTGAGCACTGTGCAAGCAGTGCATCCTGAACAAAATTCTACCTTCTCTATCCATTAACATCCAAGACTCAAACTGGAGACCTAAAAAAAGTCATTGGAAGAGTGTTCCAGTATATCAACCAAGACAGACTGCAAGCCAGAAAAAGAGAAAAGCAAAGTCACCAGCCACAAACATCTTGGTAAGGGAATGGCTTAAGTTATACCTCAGTCCAGAAGGCATTCTGCAATGCAAGAGAGGACCTAACTCACAATTTGGTGATCACAAAGGTGTTTAGAGAAATTGGAATTATGAGTGAAGAGAACAGTGCACTTCATTTTTTTATGCTTCTTCTGGCGATACATTAAAGCAGAAAGACATTGAGCACCACGTTACCAGAGAGAGACGTTATTTGAAAGACATGTCCCAACAAGAACACCTATAGAGAACATTACAACCTGTTCAAGATGGTGTCCATAGTTTTTCCACACCTTTGCAAGTGTAAAGGAACCTCAAGTCTATGCCACTACAAACAAATCTGGCAAAAAGGCGAAGAAAAGATCTTTAATGACTTTAGTTTGGATTTTCGACTAAATTGTACGATGACCAAGGAGGAGAGTTTAAAAATCAACTCTTTGCTAAGCTTGGAAAGTACTGTGCAATTCAAAGATCCCACACAATGCCTTTTCTCCCGGAAGGCCATTTGGTAGATGGGCAGGCTGATTCATCATTAGCGGCAGGTAGCGACAGATGAGCGTCTGTAGCAGGCATTTTCAGAGCGCCCGCTAGTAGTCGCAATGCTCGGCCGTGAGTCGCTACTTTACAGCGCTGTTCAGTAATGTTGAATACATTGTGAGGAGTCGCTACTTGACCAGTACAGCGCTGTATGGGAGCGCATGTTAGCGACTGCTCATAGCGACCGACTCACACCATATTCAGAAAAAAACAGCTTCACAAATCTCGTGCGCTGAAAAATAGTTGTTTGAAGCCCAGAGCGCAGGAGGCGGTGTGTTTAAAGGCTGTTTTCAAGCATCTATCAACTAGTAACAAAGGAAAAACATATGGAATAACATTGTAACATGAACACCTGTAATGTCATTTTTGAGGAAATATTTAAAAAAGGAAAAAATTATGAAAAAAATGCTTTTTCAATGCCAGAAGAGGTCAAATAATTTTTTGTGATTTTTTTGAAAAAAAAAAAACCTGTTTAAAGAGAAGAAAAGGATCGTCCATTGAAATGTATGGGAGAGCGACAGGTAGCGAGAGGTCATACCTGGCGCTGTGCAAGGCTGAACGCTGGCGCTGTTCGCTGAGGCTGTGAAAATGATGAATCAGACGCTACATGGCGCTATTCCTGTCGCTAAACAGATTCTGCTTGATAAATGTGTAATTGCGTGCCGTGTCCGGCGTTGACCAGTCGCTATCTGTCGCTACCTCTCATTAACCAGGCACTACCTGATGCTATCCCTTCTTAAATAAGGCCCTTAGTGTGATACTCCAATGTCAGAGACTGGCAAGACATATTCTGAATATGTATGTGGAATAAAAGCACGTATGACTGAGGCATACAACATTGCCTTAAAAATAGTCACTGAAACACAGTGCAAGAGTAAAGGATTCTATGACAGAAAAGGTATGATTTACTATGTTCGCGAGTATACCTTAGTTCACAGTACAATTATCGCATCTCTCACCCACAGTCTGGCAGCAAGCAAAGCATCTTCTCTCAACTCCGTCCCTTGGTTGAACTTGATGGACATGTCTTTCTTGAACCATATTAGCTATGTAACCAAGTAATCAAGCAGCTTGTACCTGACCTTGTACAGGCATAAATCACAGATAGGGTGTGAAAGGCAGAATATAACTATGCTATTATGACAGTACTTTTAGAAAATTACAGTTAATATATACCTGGAACACCATTACCATTAATGAAAAGAACTATACCTGCTATAACCAGGCCCATAAAGTATTTTCTAGAATAGACTAGAATGGACTAGAGAGTCCAAAAGTGCAAAATAGGGAGAATGACCTGTAGTGACCATGCCCCAGTGATCTTAACCATTTGATGGGGAAAAATAAATCAAATAAATAACCACTGGTCTTTAGACATTGAGATTAGAGATGAGCGAATCGATCCGGACGAACCCGGATTCGTTCCGAATTTCATGAAAAATTCGATTCTGAACGAATCCGAATTTCCCCGCGATTCGATCGATCGAAGTTTTCCTTTAAACTCCATTCATTTCAATGACAGGCATTCTAAGATGGTGGACGGCACATGTCCAGACATGTACCCTGGGGCAATGTATGATGGGACACTCACATGTAGCCTATCAGCAGCCAGGAAGCTCGTGACGTCACAGCACTATATAAAGCGGCGGCCATCTTGCTTGTGCGCATTTCAGCGGTCTATTGCGGCCAGAGCACAGCTCCTTACAGACAGGGACAGAGTTAGAGATAGGTAGGGAGAGAAGACAGGGACCCACAGAGTTCCAGGGAGAGCCAGGGAGAGCCAGGGAAAGATAGGGAAAGATAGTTAAAAATCGGAGGCAGGGACAGCAGAGCATGGGACAGGGAAAGAAAGCTTTTTTTAATTTTCATTTCAATTCATTTGCCAGATCAGCTTTAAATTCCTGGCCACTGTGCATACCATGTTGGCAGTGGCACATTTAACATTTATTATATCTCGATTAGTTTAATTTTTTTTGTCTGCTGTACAAACCCCAGCCCACATGGGCATTCCATTTCAGCAGGTGACCCTATCTTTTAAACCAAATCCCACACCTGCACCGAGCACCCCGTCTGTTATACTAAATAAGCGTGTTTAATTAATTTTAGTTATTTAAAAGTTATTTAATTTTGCATTGCTTTCTGTCTGCGGACATTAAACCTGTGCCTGGGGTATCCCAAAATTGCAACGAGCACCCCATCTGTTATACTAAATAAGCGTGCTTCAGCCTCAGCTGTACTAAGTAGTTTAATTTTGCATTGCTTTCTGTCTGCTGACATTAAACCTGTGCCTGGGGTATCCCAAAATTGCAATGAGCACCACGTCTGTTATACTAAATAAGCGTGCTTCAGCCTCAGCTGTACTAAGTAGTTTAATTTTGCATTGCTTTCTGTCTGCTGACATTAAACCTGTGCCTGGGGTATCCCAAAATTGCAACGAGCACCCCGTCTGTTATACTAAATAAGCGTGCTTCAGCCTCAGCTGTACTAAGTTCTTTAATTTTGCATTGCTTTCTGCCTGCTGACATTAAACCTGTGCCTGGGGTATCCCAAAATTGCACCGAGCACCCCGTCTGTTATACTAAATAAGCGTGCTTCAGCCTGAGCTGTACTAAGTGGTTTAATTTTGCATTGCTTTCTGTCTGCTGACATTAAACCTGTGTCTGGAGTATCCCAAAATTGCAACGAGCACCCCGTCTGTTATACTAAATAAGCGTGCTTCAGCCTCAGCTGTACTAAGTAGTTTAATTTTGCATTGCTTTCTGTCTGCTGACATTAAACCTGTGCCTGGGGTATCCCAAAATTGCAACGACCACCACGTCTGTTATACTAAATAAGTGTGCTTCAGCCTCAGCTGTACTAAGTAGTTTAATTTTGCATTGCTTTCTGTCTGCTGACATTAAACCTGTGCCTGGGGTATCCCAAAATTGCACCGAGCACCCCATCTGTTATACTAAATAAGCGTGCTTCAGCCTGAGCTCTACTAAGTAGTTTAATTTTGCATTGCTTTCTGTCTGCTGACATTAAACCTGTGCCTGGGGTATCCCAAAATTGCAACGAGCACCCGTCTGTTATACTAAATAAGCGTGCTTCAGCCTCAGCTGTACTAAGTAGTTTAATTTTGCATTGCTTTCTGTCTGCTGACATTAAACCTGTGCCTGAGGTATCCCAAAATTGCAACGAGCACCCCGTCTGTTATACTAAATAAGCGTGTTTCAGCCTGAGCTGTACTAAGTTCTTTAATTTTGCATTGCTTTCTGTCTGCTGACATTAAAACTGTGCCTGGGGTATCCCAAAATTGCAACGAGCACCCCGCCTGTTATACTAAATAAGCGTGTTTCAGCCTGAGCTGTACTAAGTTTTTTAATTTTGCATTGCTTTCTGATTGTAATATGTGATATTTTTTGATTGTAACATTATACATGTTTTTAGAATCATTTTGTAATATGTATACATTAATATCAGACCTGTTAGATCAATTCTGCACAAATTTTTTTTTTAATTTTTTTTTACTTAAAAATAAATCCTAACATTGCAGAAGTGGTCTCCGAATTTTTGACATTAAAAAAAAAAAAAAAAAAAAGTAATACCAATTAATTATGATTAATTATAGATTGCTCCATTGAAATGCATTGGACATCGCCAGGGAGCGACAGCTCATACCTGGCGCTGTGAAGGAATTTGCAGCGGCGCTGTTCGGTCCAGGCGGCTTCATGATGAATGCCGCGCTAGCCGTCGCTCTCGCCGGCGCTAGCCTCATTTTGCTTGATAAATGCGTCATTGTGACCGCCGCCGGGCATACTTGAGTCGGTAGTCGCTGATAGCTGGCGGTACCTGGCGCTCGTCAGACACTACCTGGCGCTAGCCCGTGATAAATAAGGCCCTTATTAGAGCTCAGGCTGAAGCACGCTTATTTAGTATAACAGATGGGGTGCTCAGTGCAATTTTGGGATACCCCAGGCACAGGTTTAATGTCAGCAGACAGAAAGCAATGCAAAATTAAACTACTTAGTACAGCTGAGGCTGAAGCACGCTTATTTAGTATAACAGACGGGGTGCTCGTTACAATTTTGGGATACCCCAGGCACAGGTTTAATGTCAGCAGACAGAAAGCAATGCAAAATTAAAAAACTTAGTACAGCTCAGGCTGAAACACGCTTATTTAGTATAACAGACGGGGTGCTCGTTGCAATTTTGGGATACCCCAGGCACAGTTTTAATGTCAGCAGACAGAAAGCAATGCAAAATTAAAGAACTTAGTACAGCTCAGGCTGAAACACGCTTATTTAGTATAACAGACGGGGTGCTCGTTGCAATTTTGGGATACCCCAAGCACAGGTTTAATGTCAGCAGACAGAAAGCAATGCAAAATTAAACTACTTAGTACAGCTCAGGCTGAAGCACGCTTATTTAGTATAACAGACGGGGTGCTCGTTGCAATTTTGGGATACCCCAGGCACAGGTTTAATGTCAGCAGACAGAAAGCAATGCAAAATTAAACTACTTAGTACAGCTGAGGCTGAAGCACGCTTATTTAGTATAACAGACGTGGTGCTCGTTGCAATTTTGGGATACCCCAGGCACAGGTTTAATGTCAGCAGACAGAAAGCAATGCAAAATTAAACTACTTAGTACAGCTCAGGCTGAAGCACGCTTATTTAGTATAACAGACGGGGTGCTCGTTGCAATTTTGGGATACCCCAGGCACAGGCTTAATGTCAGCAGACAGAAAGCAATGCAAAATTAAACTACTTAGTACAGCTGAGGCTGAAGCATGCATATTTAGTATAACAGACGGGGTGCTCGTTGCAATTTTGGGATACCCCAGGCACAGGTTTAATGTCAGCAGACAGAAAGCAATGCAAAATTAAACTACTTAGTACAGCTGAGGCTGAAGCACGCTTATTTAGTATAACAGACAGGGTGCTCGTTGCAATTTTGGGATACCCCAGGCACAGGTTTAATGTCAGCAGACAGAAAGCAATGCAAAATTAAACTACTTAGTACAGCTCAGGCTGAAGCACGCTTATTTAGTATAACAGATGGGGTGCTCGGTGCAATTTTGGGATACCCCAGGCACAGGTATAATGTCAGCAGACAGAAAGCAATGCAAAATTAAACTACTTAGTACAGCTCAGGCTGAAGCACGCTTATTTAGTATAACAGACGGGGTGCTCGTTGCAATTTTGGGATACCCCAGGCACAGGTTTAATGTCAGCAGACAGAAAGCAATGCAAAATTAAACTACTTAGTACAGCTGAGGCTGAAGCACGCAAAATTGCAACGAGCACCCCGTCTGTTATACTAAATAAGCGTGCTTCAGCCTCAGCTGTACTAAGTAGTTTAATTTTGCATTGCTTTCTGTCTGCTGACATTAAACCTGTGCCTGGGGTATCCCAAAATTGCAACGAGCACCCCATCTGTTATACATGCTGACATTAAACCTGTGCCTGGGGTATCCCAAAATTGCAACGAGCACCCCGTCTGTTATACTAAATAAGCGTGCTTCAGCCTGAGCTGTACTAAGTTTGGGCTGCTGCTGCAGCTGCTTGCATCTCCAGGGAGTGATTCATCCAATTTTTGGGCTCCTGCTGCCAACTCCAGTGTGTCTTTCAAGCTATGTTTGGGCTCCTGCTGCTTGCAACTCCAGGGTGTGATTCATCCAATTTTTGGGCTCCTGAAGCCAACTCCAGTGTGTCTTTCAAGCTATGTTTGGGCTGCTGGTGCTGGCAACTCCAGGGTGTGATTCATCCGATTTTTGGGCTCCTGCTGCCAACTCCAGTGTCTGTTTCAGCCAATGTTTGGGCTCCTGCTGCTGCTTGCAACTCCAGGGTGTGATTCATCCAATTTTTGGGCTCCTGAAGCCAACTCCAGTGTCTCTTTCAAGCTATGTTTGGGCTGCTGCTGCTGCTGCTTGCAACTCCAGGGTGTGATTCATCCAATTTTTGGTCTCCTGAAGCCAACTCCAGTGTCTCTTTCAGCCAATGTTGGGCTCCTGCTGCTGCTGCTTGCAACTCCGGTGCGTGATTCAGCCAATTTTTGGGCTCCTGCTGCCAACTCCAGTGTCTCTTTCAAGCTATGTTTGGGCTGCTGCTGCTGCTGCTGCTTGCAACTCCAGGGTGTGATTCATCCAATTTTTGGGCTCCTGCTGCCAACTCCAGTGTTTCTTTCAAACTATGTTTGGGCTGCTGCTGCTGCTTGCAACTCCAGGGTGTGATTCATCCAATTTTTGGGCTCCTGCTGCCAACTCCAGTGTCTCTTTCAAGCTATGTTTGGGCTCCTGCTGCTGCTGCTGCTTGCAACTCCAGGGTGTCATTCAGCCAATTTTTGGGCTCCTGCTGCTCCTGCTGCCAACTCCAATGTCTCTTTGAGCCAAATCCAATGTTTGGGCTCCTGCTGCTGCCAGCTCCAGGGTGTGTTTTTCAGGCAATATAGGGGCCCCTCATAGTGATGCCACCTCAAATCTCTGTAAATGTGCCGCTCTGCGATTCTAATAGCGATGCCTCTGATCTGCATGTCCTAATTATTTACAGTATTATTTCAGTAACCCAGCACGCATCCTATGCGTGTTACAGCAAGGCAGAATGGTTTACAACCCTATTGAGGCTCTAGGAAGCTCAGAAATAGCCATTTTTAATAGCGATTCGTCGCGAATAAATTCGGGTCAAAACGATTTTTGTCGGAAAATTCGGCGAATCAGTCTTTGTCAGCGTTATAATGCGCATGCGCTGGTTATATATCCCCAGAAGACCGCAGTGGCTAATGCGCGGATGCCAGTTGTTTAAAGATAAAAGAAATGGCAGCGAGATCAGCGCAGAAGTTATACTGCGCATGCGCCGGTAGTGTGGCCACAAACACAGCAAACACTACTGCGCATGTGCCCGCTCCTTCGCACTTAGAAGACAGGCAACAGATACTAAGCATATGCTGCCTGTATCACCCTGGCAGCGGGATCAGCGCAGAAACTATACAGCGCCATTAGCATAACCACAAAGACACAGGCGATACTGCGCATGTGCCCGCTCTTTCACACTTGAAGAACAGGCAAAAATACTATAAAATAATTTTTATAATGGGCCGACAGGCTATGTCGTTCGTATCCCCTTTTAATATTATAAACATGTTCCCTAATACGGATCTTAAGGAGACGAGTGGTCCTTCCTATATATATGAGATTGCAAGGGCACAAGAACCTAAACCCGCCTTCTATTTTAATAATATGTGGTTGTCATAATTAGAACAATAGCAGACCCCTATCATTTGGACGCCCTTTGCTGCTCGTCTGTGCAGATTGATACAGGCGACACATGCGCAGTATTGTTGCCTGTTCTTCAAGTGTGAAAGAGCGGGCACATGCGCAGTATCGCCTGTGTCTTTGTGGTTATGCTAATGGCGCATGCGCAGTATAGTTTCTGCGCTGATCCCGCTGCCAGGGTGATACAGGCAGCATATGCTTAGTATCTGTTGCCTGTCTTCTAAGTGCGAAGGAGCGGGCACATGCGCAGTAGTGTTTGCTGTGTTTGTGGCACACTACCGGCGCATGCGCAGTATAACTTCTGCGCTGATCTCGCTGCCGATTCTTTTATCTTTAAACAACCGGCATCCGCGCATTAGCCACTGCGGTCTTCTGGGGATATATAACCGGCGCATGCGCATTATAATGCTGGCACTTGGCCATCAAATAGCCGGCGCTTGCGTAATAGAACTGGTGCGCATGGACCGGAAGCACTTAGTTTACCTCCGGGTGGCCGGAACTTGTGCTATTTAAACATTTTGCTTGGAATTTGCTGCAAACCTGGTTAAAGCCCCATTCGGGGGTGAAACGCGTTGGTGAGCAGCAGCAGGATTGAGGATCTTTTCATCCTTTCCAGTGGACTTGGATACCAGGCGGTGAGAGTCGCTGACAACTCTGACATGTGGATATGTTTTATTGATTTTAATAGAAATGTGAGTGCAATACCGTTTTAGAATAAATAGCTTTTATATTAGCAGTGTTGCACTATATTTTTCTTCTTTCATCCCCCTTATATATTTGGATTTTGAGCCTTGGTGATTACCAGTGTGGAAATTGGATGCTTAACCTTAAAGAGTGAGCCCTGTATTAGTCCCATACATCTTCCTGTGATCTGGTGTGGGATCTATCGATTTGGGTGGATTTAAGATCATGGAAAGCTTTTCAAACCTTTACATCTGGTAAGCCTTCTGCACATTTGGTGGCGGATTTACACTGAAGTTGATGAAAATCACCGGGTGTTCCTAATTTGTTGAAGATTATTATCAGGACTTTGGAAAGACTGTTCATCTAGCTCTGTGCTTTTCTTGCTTTATTTGTTGTACTATTCTATCTGGGTTGGAGGACTCCAGTCTTTGCACCTTGGAGCTCAAATAGTTTAAAGTGGACCAACACCCAGGATTTTGACTATCCTGGGTGTAGGTCCACTTAGGTGGGGCACCCCGATTGGGGGTGCCCCGCTGTCTGAAACCCCACCGATCGCCGCAAAAACTCACCTCTCCCCGCTCCCACGTGACCTCGTCCGGCCAATGACAGCGCTCAGAGCAGCTCTGGTATGCGCGTCCAAAGCCGCTTGGACGCGCATACCAGAGCGCTGTCATTGGCTGCGTCTCTCGCTTCCCTCTAACAGGGAGCGCGCCTGCGGCGGCCATTCACAAAACGTCCGTCGCGGGAGCGCGCCCTGCTAGAGGGAAGCGAGAGACGCGGACGCGTCTCGCGCATGCGCCTTTGGATCGCCGGTAAGGTGAGGATTGTGGGCCTCCTGGGGGGTTCCTCCCTGTGGGACATCCCGATTTCGGATGCCCCGCGGGGAGGGATCTGATCGGTCCGGGAATCTTATAGATTTCCGGGCCGATCCCCCCTGGGTGTTGGTCCACTTTAAGACAGCGCGGTATTTTATATCACTTTCTGACACACCCTGTAGTTGGCAGCAGCAGCAGGAACCCAGAAATTGGCTGGAAGGCACCTTGAAGTTGGCAGCAGCATAAGCAGGAGCCCAAACATTGCTTGAAAGACACCCTGGAGTTTGCAGCAGCAGGAGGCCAAAAATTGGCTGAAAGGCACACCCTGAAGTTGGCATCAGCAGGAGGCCAACAAGTGGCTGGAAGGCACACCCTGAAGTTGGCATCAGCAGGAGCCCAAAAATTGGCCTAAAGACATAAATATGTTTTGCACCATTTGGAAAGTGTAAAACGTGGCACCATGCTGATCTAGTTGCATGCATCAGCCATTGGTGGGTGGAAATCCTGGCTGATCCATCCCTGATTCATTTTGACAAAGGTGAGTCTCTCCACATTTTTAGTTGACAGATGAGTTCTCCTCGCCGTAACTATGGCCCCCGCCGCACTAAACACCCGCTCAAATGGCACGCTACTTGCCGGGCAGGACAGCTTTTCCAGGGCAAACTCTGCTAGTTGCGGCCACAAGCCAAGTTTGGCTGCCCAGAAGTCCAGCGGATCCTCAAGGTGTGTTGGCATGGTCATGTCAAGGTATGACATGACCTGCTGGTTGAGGTCCTGTTTCAGGTCTTCCTGCTGCTCGTGAGTAGCCTCACTATACGGGTGTAGAAAGCTACTCATTAGCGACTGAAGACTGAGGCTGATGCTGATGGAGCTGCTGCTGTTGCCAACCCCCCCGGCAAGCATGGCAGTGGAAGGTGAGTGCAGAGGTCCCCCGAGTCAGACTTGCAAGAGTATGGACCATGGCGCAGATAAGCATCGGCCAACTGACTACGTAGAATGTCTTTGTAGTAGTTCAGTTTGTCCTCCCTCTCGGCGGGTTTAAAAAATGCCCCCATTTTGTGCCGGAAGCGAGGGTCCAATAAGGTGGACAGCCAGAAGTCATCCCGCCGACAAATGGAAACAATTCTGGGGTCACTAAGCAAGCACGTGAACATGCTTCCTGCCATTTGCACAAGTGACTCGGAGGGACTACCTGTCTCCATCTCCACTGCATACTGCCACGGTGTGTCCGGGTCCTCTGTCTCGCCTTCCTCACAACCCTCTAGCTCCTCTGGCTGCTCCTGCTCCTCCTCTCCTGTCAGCTGACTAGATAAACCAGCCATTTCTCCAAGCCTAAACTGTGCACTGTGCCACTCCTCCTCTTCTTGCTCCTCCTCCTCCAGTTCAGCTCCAACAGGGTTCATGTGGCCGTAAGATGTAGACGGCATGTCTCCAGTGCCCTGACCAGCCATGGTTTCCAGCATGTGCTGTAGTACATGAAGCAGTGGAATCACGTCGTTCATCCCGTAATCCTGGCGACTCACAAAGTGGCTTCCTCAAAGGGCCTGAGCAAACGACAGGTGTCACGTATGAGCTGCCACTGGTTGACATTGAAGTTACACAGGGTAGTCCCCCTATCCGCTTGGATCATCAAGAAATCCATGATGGCTTTTCTCTGTTCGTATAGTCTGTCTTAAATATGCAGGGTGGAATTCCAACGGGTGGAAACATCGCAAATCAGACTATGTTGGGGGCTACCGTTCTGACGATGTAGCTCAAGAAGGGTGTGCTTGGCAGTGTATGAGTGGCTGAAGTGCATGCAAAGTTTCCTTGAAGTTGTTAGGATGTCTTGCAGATGGGGGGAAGACCCAAAACCACTTCACAACCAGATTCAAGACGTGAGCCATGCAGGGCGCATGGGTCAGCCTTCCTTGTCGCAGCGCAGACAAAATGTTCTTCCCACTGTCGGTAACCATGGTTCCCATTTTCAGTTTTCTTGGAATAAGCCATGTTTGGATTTCTTGATGAATAATTTTAAGCAGTTCCTCCCCTGTGTGACTCCGTTCGCCAAGAAAAACCACGTGAATCACAGCGTGACACCTCCGTGCCCTGCACATATGGTAGACTGGAGGGGCACTGAGACTTGAGCCTACAGTGGAGGGTGAGGAGAAGGTGGAGGATGAGGAGGCTGAGTCGCATGGTGTCACAGGCACAACGGCCAGGGAGCGCGGAGGTCAAAGCGGCGTGACCTGTCCAAGTTGCTGCTGCTGCAAAGGGACCACATTCACCCAGTGGGCCGTAAACGACATGTACTCTCCCTGACCGTAGTTACAGCTCCAGACGTCGGCGCTGCCATGCACTTTGCTACACACCGACAGGCTCAAGGACTGGCCCACCTTCTGTTCAACAAAATTGTGCAGCGCTGGTACCGCCTTCTTGGCAAAGAAGTGACGGCTTAGCACTCTCCACCTCGGCTCGGCACAAGCCATCAGTTCTCTGAAAGGTGCCCACCACCTGAAAAGGGAGTGACTGCAGCACCAGCAACTTGGACAGGAGCACATTCAGCTTCTGCGCCGTAGGATGAGTGGGTGCATACTGCTGTCTCTTGGACATGGCTTCGCTGATGGATTGCTGGTGGGATGCATGAGTTGGAGGAGGAGGAGCAGGAGCATCAGGAAGAGCAACAGAGGATAGGTATGATGCACAGCCGCCTTCAGCTGAGGTGCCGGAGCCTTGGCTGGCAGAAATTGGGAGCGGCGTGCCACTCGGTGAGGAAGCAGCCTGGACCACCTCTTCGGAGCCTCGGTTCACCCAGGCCGCTTCATGGTGACGCATCATATGTTGACGCAGGGCCGTGGTGCCAACATTTGGACCCTGGCCACGCTTCACCTTCTGCCTACATATCTTGCATGTGGCCATGTTACCCTCCTGCGGATGCTTCAGGAAAAACTGCCACACTGCCGAGTAGCTACTTTTCCCACCAACAGCCCGCACTGATTCACTGCTACTGTTGCCAACTCCAGGAACCCCTGCTCCACTACCTCCCAATAAGGTAGCCTGCCGCGCAGCAAGTGCTCTACCCCGGCCCCATTTGGCTCCAGGCTTTACAATTGTGCCCCCATGCTGACTGCCAACCATGCTGCTAACACCTTGCTGCCTCAGCCAGCTGCTGACTCTTCTCATGATGATGATGATGATGATGATGATGATGATGATGATGATGATGAAGCCCCTTCTGCACCCGGCTCCCAAGTGCGATCGGCTTCATCATCATTATCATCTTCGAGTTGTGGCTGCACATCACTGATGTTTGCGGTTTCCTCAACAGTGTCGGGTGCAGGAGCTGGAACGCTCGCAACACCCACGCCACTCTCCACATCACTATTTGTCTGCCTAGTGAAAGAAGCCACCTCCATTTCTTGGCTGGGCAGTAGCTGCTGACTGTCCTCTATCTGATCGTCCTCCTCACTAAAGAGTGGAGCTGAACCCAAAGCATAGGATACGTCGCTGGGGGGGAACGGCGTGGGAGGATAGGGACTGCTCTCGGTCTATGCCAACTCAGGGTTGTGTCAGAGGAACCTACCGACCTTAGACTGGGGGTGTCAGATGTAACTTGTGATGATGTGGATGACCGCGTTAACCAATCTACCATGGCAGATGCGTTACTGGTGGAGACACGACCGCTTGCAGATACTGGCAGATCAGGTCTCTCACTGTGACTCCTGCTGCCACTCGCCCCTAGTCTGCTGCGACCTCTGCCGAATCTTTGCCTCTGCCACTCCTCTTTGAACATCCTGGGACTTGTCTGGCTGACATTTTTATGTATTTGAAATGTGCAATAGGTACGTTAAAAAAATTGTTTACTTTAAAAGAAGAAGCTAAATAAAGTGAGGAACTGCTTCTCTGCACCGGATACTATGAAAATTGGCAATATGGGATACCCTGCGGCCTAGTGTTTTGGCAGCAGGACAAAAAAACAATTCAAAATGCAATACTTTGATTAAGCTGAGGATCAACAAGCTTATTTAGTATAACAGATAGACTGTTAGGTGCAGGTTTGGGATACCCTGCGGCCAAATGTTTTGGCTGCAGGACAAAAACCAATTCAAAATGCAATAGTCTGATTAAGCTGAGGATCAACAAGCGTATTTAGTATAACAGATAGACTGCTAAGTGCAGGTTTGGGATACCCTGCGGCCTAGTGTTTTGGCAGCAGGACAAAAACCAATTCAAAATGCAATAGTTTGATTAAGCTGAGGAGCAACAAGCGAATTTTGTATAATAGATAGGGTGCTACATGCAGGTTTGGGATACCCTGCGGCCTAGTGTTTTGGCAGCAGGACAAAAAACCAATTCAAAATGCAATAGTTTGATTAAGCTGAAGAGCAACAAGCGTATTTAGTATAATAGATAGGGTGCTACGTGCAGGTTTGGGATGCCCATGTGGGCTGGTGTATTTAAAGCAAGACAAAACCAATTCAAAATGCAATAGTTTGATTAAGCTGAGGAGCAACAAGCGTATTTTGTATAACAGATAGGCTGCTAAGTGCAGGTTTGGGATACCCTGCGGCCTAGTGTTTTGGCAGCAGGACAAAAACCAATTCAAAATGCAATAGTTTGATTAAGCTGAGGATCAACAAGCATATTTAGTATAACAGATAGACTGCTAAGTGCAGGTTTGGGATGCCCATGTGGGCTGGTGTATTTAAAGCAGGACAAAACCAATTCAAAATGCAATAGTTTGATTAAGCTGAGGATCAACAAGCGTATTTAGTATAATAGATAGGGTGCTAAGTGCAGGTTTGGGATACCCTGCGGCCTAGTGTTTTGGCAGCAGGACAAAAACCAATTCAAAATGCAATAGTTTGATTAAGCTGAGGATGAACAAACATATTTAGTATAACAGATAGGTTGCTAAGTGCAGGTTTGGGATGCCCATGTGGGCTGGTGTATTTAAAGCAGGACAAAAAACAATTCAAAATGCAATAGTTTGATTAAGCTGAGGATGAACAAACAAATTTAGTATAACAGATAGGGTGCTACGTGCAGGTTTGGGATACCCTGCGGCCTAGTGTTTTGGCAGCAGGCAAAAACCAATTCAAAATGCAATAGTTTGATTAAGCTGAGGATGAACAAACGTATTTAGTATAACAGATAGGGTGCTAAGTGCAGGTTTGGGATGCCCATGTGGGCTGGTGTATTTAACCCTTTAAGTGCCAGCCTACCTGGAGTTTTTGTCACACTCTGTTGCCAGACCATTTTGCACTATTTTGCGCTCCCCATGTTCAAATGTGATTTTTGAAGGGATTTCCAGGGATTTCCCAGGAAAATGAGTCTAAGCTTTAACATGAAATGTCTTGTTTGTAATTTTTAGGTGTATTCTCAATATTTTTTGGCGAAATATGTGCAAAAAAATAAAAAAAATCTATTTTTTACAATTTGTAGTGTTTTTTTGTAATAAAAAAAGTTTTTCAATAAAATCTTATTGCGTGTGAAACCCCAATTTCTCCCGGTTACAGCGGTACCACATATATATAGGTATACACCCTTTCCTGCCCAGGAGACTCCCCCAAACTGAAACAGAGCTTTGGGGGATTTTCAGAAAAAAATACAACTGTGATATGCGCTATGCGCACCTTGCAGTTTTTCCAGAAAAACAACCCTTTACATTTGAAATACCCACCACAAACTATATATTCTCTGGAAGTACACACCTCAGGCTTTCTATTTGTACCAGGCTTGTTGATGTGGCCGCAGTTTTCTGGAAGTAATCCCTCAATGTATTCTTTGGTTGCAAAGAGTTTCCCTAAAAAAAGGATAAAAAATCAGAATCAAAGCCACATTTTCCTAAAAAAAACACGTATAATCTGAAAAAGCAACATCCCCCGAACAGAACGATACCCAACATGCATAGCTACTGTCAAGGGAAGAGTTGCCATACACCCCAAAGTAAAGCATGAGCATAACGGTAATTTTTCTTGAAAATTTCAGCTCTGCAGACAAATTGCTCACCTTGCGATTTTTCAACCAAAACAACCCTTTACATTTGGAATATCCCCCATAAACCATATATTACCTAAAAGTACACATGTTACGCTTTCTAAGCTCACCCAGCTTGTTGTAGTGGGCTCATCTTTCTGGAATTGATCCCTCAAAGAATTCTTTGGTTGCACAGGGTTTCCCTAAAAAATGTATAAAAAAGCTGAATAAAAAACACCTTTTCCTAAAATATAAATATGCCAACAAGAAAAAACAAGCTCAGTCTGAAAGCGCAAGGTCCCCCGAACAGAACAATACCCAACATGCAGAGGTACTATTAACCCTTTTAATTGCCTGCCTACTTGAGATTTTGTCACCCTCTGTTGACAGGTCATTTTTCCCCATTTTGCATGGCGCAAAATGTTTTGCGACATTTTTGCTGGAATTTTCAGGAAAATTATATATATATATTTTGCAGCAGAGTTTAGGCTTTAACATGAAATGTCTTGTTTGTAAATTTTATTTATTATTAATTTTATTTATTATTAAGTAAAAAAAAAAAAATATATATATTTTTTTTTTTTTAGAAAATTGCCTCCTTTATTTTAAATAAAAAATGTATTTTATTAGGGAAAACCATATTGCATGTGAAAGCCCTTTTTCTGCCAATTAGAACGGTACCACATATTTATCGGTAGCCCCCTGTTCCTGCCCAGGAGACCCCCCTAACTGAAACAAGTAATTTTTAACATTTACAAATAAAATACAACTACCATCCACACTACAAAGGGTTAAATCGAGAAAAAAAATGACATAGGGTCCCCCCTCCTGGGGGGGGGGGCATTTTTTGGGGGGGATTTTAAAGGGTTAAAAACCCTTAAAATCCCCCCAAAAATGACATGGGTCCCCCCTTACCTAAAGTAACCAGCCCGGGACCAGCTATGCAGGGTTGTAGGAACAGGGCGCAGGGGCCAGCTTTTGTGGCCCCTGGCCCTGCAGGCTACAAGCCCGCATAGCCCGTGGCCACGGGCTCTTCTGCCCCCCCGGCCTTTGGGGAGGCAGGTAATGGGGGTGCCAGGGGTTAATGGCAAGTCACCGGCTAGCGCAGGTGACTTGCCACCCCCCCCAGCCTTGTGAACTGGTATAGGGGTCATGGACCCCTTACCAGTTCACAAGGGGTTAAATGTAAAAAAACACAGACACACAAAGAGAAAAAATATTTTATTTATTTATTTTTTTTAATACTTACCTCCCATCCATACTGGATCACTCTGTCCCTCGGCGATCACTGGCTTCTGCTCACTTGCTAGAAGCCTTTTATAGCTGCTGGATGACAGAACACAAAAGGGTTAATTAAAAAAAAAAAGGCACAGGTGACTTGCCAGACCCAGAGCCTTGTGAGCTCGTATAAGGGGTCTCATGGACCCCTTACCAGCTCACAAAGGGTTAACTGGTAAAAAAAAAAAAAACAACACACTTTAAGAAAAAGTATTTTATTAAAAAAAAAAAAATTTTACTGTACTTACCTCCGATTGCAAGCTCTTGTCCCTCGCTGCTCTGATGACAGATGCCGGTGATCGGCATCCAGAGAAGGGGGAGGCAGGAGATCAGAGGATCTCCTGCCACCTCCTTCCAGGGCACTGATCACCGGCATCTGACAGCTGAGAAGGCTGGAGCCGGTGATCGGGCCGGGATTACATCATTAGCCCTGCCCCCAAGGCCGCCATCGAGGAGGAGAGAGCCTCCCGGGCTCTCTCCTGAAGATCGGTAAGTCCTGGGGGGGACAAAGAACTGAAATTGAATTGAAAACTGACCTGGATAATGAAAAAAAAAATTTCACTACCACTTCTATGCTGTTCTATGATCGTTACGGTTTTTCCCTATCTTTCACTATCTTTCCCTGGCTCTGTCTACCTCTCTGTCTGCCTCTCTGACTCTCCCTACCTATCTCTAACTCTCTGTCCCTGTCTGTAACCAGCTGTGCTCTGGCCGCAATAGAATGCTGAAATGCGCACAAGGAAGATGGCCGCCGGTTTATATAGCACTGTGACGTCACGGGGCTTCCTGGCTGCTGATAGGCTGCATGTGACTTTCCCATGATACCTGGCCCCAGGGGACATGTCCGGACATGTGCTTCTACCATTTTAGAATGCCTGTAATTGAAATAAATGGAGTTTAAAGGAAAACTTTGATCGATCGAATCACGGGTAAATTCGGATTCGTTCAGAATCGAATTTTCATGAAATTCGTAACAAATCCGGGTTCGTCCGGATCGATTCGCTCATCCCTAATTGAAGCATAAGGAGGCCATATATTGCCTGAAAGACACACCCTGGAGATGGCAGCAGTGTGAGTATCCCATATATTGCCTGAAAGACACCTTGGAGCTGGCAGCAGCATGAAGAGCCCATATAATGCCTGAAAAACACATCCTGGAGTTGGCAGCAGCATAAGGAGACCATATATTGCCTGGAAGACACCCTGGAGTTGGCAGCAGCATTAGGAGCCCATATATCGCCTGAAAGATACACTGGAGTTGGCTGAAGCATGAGGAGATCATATATTAACTGAAAGACACAATGGAGTTGACAGTAACATGAGGAGATATATTGCCTGAAAGATATAGCCTGGAGTTGGCAGATGAATGAGAAGACCATATATTGCCTGAAACATACACCCTGGAGTTGGCAGAAGCATGAAGAGCCCATATATTGCCTGAAACACACACCCTGGAATTGTCAGCAGCATGAAAGGGTGCAGAGGAGACCCACCAAACTAATAAAGGGAATGAAAGATCTTAGTTATGAGGAAAGATTACGAGAATTAAATCTGTTTAGTCTTGAGAGGAGGCGATTGAGGGGGGACATGATTAACTTGTATAAATATATAAATGGCCCATACAAAAAATATGGGGGAACACTATTTCATGTAAAATCCTCTCTAAAGACCTTGACACTGCCTTCGATTGGAAAAAAAGAAATTTAGTCTCCGGAGGCGACAATCGTTTTTTACCATAAGAACTATAAATCTATGGAATAGCCTCCCACAGAAGCTTGTTACGGCATCAACCGCTGACAGCTTCAAAAAAGAATTAGATGCTTATTTAGAAAAAAAAACATTAACAGTTACTATTAGCTGCTATCAGTAAAAAAATAAAACAAAATAAATAAATAAATAGCTTCCCCTATAAAATAAAAAATAACTTCCCCTACCCCAACACCCTTGGTTGAACTTGATGGACATATGTCTTTTTTCAACCGTATTAACTATGTAAATATATGTAACTATGAAGAGACCATATAGTGACTGAAAGACACCCTGAAATTGGCAGCAGCATGAGGAGAACATATAAAAAATGTGGGTACATATATGTTATCCTAAGAATAGTATTAAAAGTTACATTTTAGGTAATGCATTACCTCAATACCTATTTGAGGTCTGATGTGGAGGAATGTCTTTAACTGGGGAACAGTGCCCTAAATCTGTTTTGCATTATCCATACTTGTTAAGTGTTGGTGTGGCACCATGATCAATCTACTCTGATGCATCAGACATTGGCGGGTGGAAATACTGGCTGATCCATGCCTGTGTCATCTTCACAAAGGTGAGTTTCTACAGAGGACAGGTGAGTTCTCCTTGGGTTTACCATGGACCCCGCTGCATAAACACCCAATCTGATGGCACATTACTGGCCAGGCAGGACAGCTTTCCCAGGGCATACTCTGCTAGTTGGGGCCACAAATTGATTGATTTTGGCTGCCCAGAAGTCCAGTGGATCCTCAAGATGTGTTGTCATAATTATGTCATGGTATGCCACCACCTGCTGGTTCAGGTCCTGCTCCAGGTCTACCTGCTGCTCATGAGTAGCCTCACTATGCGGGTGAAGAAAGCTACTCATCAGCGACTGTAGACTCAGGCTGCTGCTGATAGAGCTGGTATTGCTCCTGCCACCTCACCCCTCCCCAGCAGCCATGGCAGTGGAAGGTGAGCGCAGAGCCCCCCCCCCCCCGAGTCAGACCAGTGAGAGGATGGATGATGATGCAGCTAGGCATCGGCCAACTGACTATGCAAGATGTCTCTGTAGTAGGTCAGTTTGTCCTCCCTCTCAGTGAGTGTAAAAAAGGCCCCCATTCTGTGCCGTTAGTGAGGGTCCAAATAGGTGGAGAGCCAGAAGTCATCCCACTACCGAATGGTGACAATTCGGCTGTCACTACGCAAGCATGTGAGCGTGCATTGTGCCATTTGTGCAAGTGACTCGGAGGGACAACCTGCCTCCATCTCCACTGCATACTTCCACAGTGTGTCTGGATCCTCTGTCTCACCTTCCTCACAACCCTTTAGCTCTTGTGGATGCTCCTGCTCTTCCTCTCCTGTCAGATGACTAGAAAAAATGTCCATTTCATGAAACCAAAACTGTGCTTCACTGTGCCCCTCCCCCTCCTCCTTCTCTAGTTCAGCCCCCACAGGGTTCATGTGGTCATGAGACGTAGGCGCCCTGACCAGCCATGGTTTCCAACACATGTTGTAGTAGATGAAGCAGTGGAATGACATTGTTCATCTCGTAATCCTGGCATCGGGGATGGCTTTTCCCTGTACATATAGTCAGTCCAACATATGGAGGGTAGAATTCTAACAGGTGGAAACGTTGGGGGATACTGTTCTGATACTGCAGCTCAAAGAGGATGTGCTTTGCGGTGTAGGAGGGGCTGAAGTGCATGCAATGTTTCCTTCCCATTGTTAGGATGTCTTGTAGATGGGGGGGGAAGACTTCAAAAAACACTTGACAACTAGATTGAACACGTGTGCCATACAGGGCGCATGTCTCAGGCTTCCTTGTCTCAGTGCAAACAATATGTTTTGTAGATGGGGGGGAAGACTTCAGAAAACACTTGACAACTAGACTGAACACGTGTGCCATACAGGGCGCATGTCTCAGGCTTCCTTGTCTCAGTGCAAACAAGATTTTCCTCCCATTGTCTGTCCCCATGGTTCCCATTTGCAGTTTGCATGGAGTAAGCCATGATTTGATTTCTTGATTAATTAATTTTAGCAGTTCCCCCCTGTGTGACCCCATTCGCCAAGGCCTTCTTCACAAAGAAATGACGGTTTGGGACTCTCCACCTCGGCTTGGCACAAGCATCAGTTCTCTGAAAGAAGAGTCCACCACCTGAAAAGGGAGGGACTGCAGCACCAGCAACTTGGACAGAAGCACATTTAGCTTCTGCACAGTTGGATGAGTGGGCGTATACCGTTGTCTCTTGGCCATGGCTTCGCTGATGGATTGCTGGCGGAATGACTGACTTGTAGTAGGAGGAGCAAATTCATCAGGAGTGACAGAAGATGGGTATGACACACAGCTCCCTTCGGCTGAGGAGGTGGAGCCTTGGCTGGGAGAGGCGTGCTACTGGGTGATGCAGCATGCTGGATCACCACTTCCAAGCTTCGGTTCTACCAGGCCGCTTTATGGTGATGCTGCATATGTTGACGCAGGACTGTGGTGCCATCATTGGCCCTGGCCACGCTTCACCTTCTGCCTATACATCTTGCATGTGGCCATGTTTGATGAAAAACTGCAACACCACGGAGTAGCTGATTTTCCCACCGACAGTCCACACTAATTCACTGCTACTGCCATCGACTCTAGGAACCCCTGTTCCACTACCTCCCAGGAAGGTAGCCTTCCACGCAGCAGGTGGTCTACCCCAGCCCCTGGCACGTTTGCCTCCAGACTTTCTAATTCTGCCACCATGCTAACTGCCAACTATGCTACCAACTTGCTGCCTCAGCTGCTGACTCACGGACAACCTGCAACCCTATTCCCCTGATGATGATGAAGCCCCTTCTGCACCCAGCTCCCAAATGCTATCGACTTTGTCATCGACGAGTATTGTCTGCACGTCACTGATGTCCTCCTCAGGTTCCTCAACGGTGTCTGTTGTAGGAGCTGCAACGCTCACAACACCACCTCCCACACCACTCTCTTCATCAATACTTGGCCACCTAGTGAAGGAAGCGGTGGATGTCTCCTCCCCTCCCCCCAGCAGTAGCTGCTGACAATTCTCTATCAGATCGTCCTCACTGAATAGTGGAGCTGAACCCAAAGCATAAGATACGTCACTGATGGAGGGAACAGCATAGGACAGAGGCAATGGGAGAACAGGGACTGCTCCTGGGCCATGCCAACTGAGGGTTGTGTCCGAGGAACCTACCGACTGTTGACTGGGGGTGTCAGATGTCACTTGTTAACCAATTGACGACGGCAGATGCGTTGCTGGTCGAGACACGCCCACTCACAATAGCAAGAGCTCTATTTTTTGGGCAGGTGTGTGACTCTGTGTGGCCTTTAACACTAACTAGGCTTTCAAGACCTGGGCATAAAACAACATGCAAAAACTCTCAGATGCCTTTAAATGGGATACCCCTGTTGAGGGCCAGTTAAATGCGCTACATCAAGCTTTAAAGGTGGATATTTTTGGCTAGTTGTGTGGCTCTTAACACTAACTTGGCTTTCAAGACATGGGCATAAAACCAAATGCAAAACACTGTAGACATTGTACACAGTCACTCAGTCTCTTTCTCCCCCTCTCTCTTTCTCACCCAGTCTCTTTCTTTTCCTGTCTTTTTCTCCCCCTGTCTCTTTCTCTCTTGCTTTCTCTCCCTGTCTCTTTTTCTCTATGTCCCGTTCTCGCTGTAATACACCACTGAAATGAGCGCCTGCAAAATGGCCACCACTTATATAGGGCTGTGACATCACCGGGGGGGGGGCTGGCTGCTGAAAGGATGCATGTGATGCCTTCCCAGGATTCTTTGCCCCATGGGACATGTCCTGACATGTGGATCCACCATTTTAGATGTCCTGGACTGCACTAAATGGAGTTTAAGGAAGTGATTCGCACAATCGAATCTCGGCGATATTCAGATTCTTTGAGAGTCTTCAGATTCGATTCTCTAATCCCTAATCGTGAGCAGGTGGAAGAGAGTTAGCAACATATCTAAATGATAGACGGCAGCTAACTTCATTGAAGAGATACTACTTGACGATGGTGAAAGGAAATATAAAATGGAAGATACACTGAAAGAATATGTAACATTCTATAACGAAATATACATTGATAAAAAAAAAAAGTCGAGACCGCACAATATATCTCCAGGAAACTAAACACATAAAAAATAAACAAAGATTTAGCTGGACAAACCCTTCACATTAAAATAATTATCTGAGGTAATTTAAAACTAAAAGAAAAAAAATGCTGAATATTACAAGACTTTTGGACCACAGCTATTACAGCTATTTTGCTTATATAATATTGACCAGTTACACCCTCCATGTCCTACACTGAATACAACAAATATAAATGTCATACCAAAACTGTGGAATGACAGCAAACAATGTAATACTCCCCTATCTCTTTAATCAATGTCGACCTGAAAATCTATGCTTCTATAATATCAAAAAGTGATGCCAGATATTATATCAACTTTTCAGGCAGGATTTATCCCAAAAAGAGGGATAAACCAAAACATCTGCTTGGCGGTTACTGCAATCAACTTTATTAAGCAAATTCAAACCAACGTTTTTATGTTAGCGTTGGATGCCCAGAAAGCCTTTGACCGGGTCTCCTGGTCCTTTTTGGAAGCGACACTACAGCAAAAGGTTTTGGCCAAGTAATAATAAATAAAATATTGGCTCTATATACTAACCAAAGAGATAAACTAGAGATAAATAGAGCCCTATCTGAGCCCTTTGAACTAGCCAACGGAAAACAACAAGGCTGCCCATTATCGTCTCTACTCTTTTACTTGCACTTAGACAATTAAGGCAGATAGAAAACAACAAAAACCTAAAGGAATTAAAATAGGACCTACCCAAATTAAACAACTGGCATACGCCAACAATATTCTGCTACTGCTAAGAGAACCAATATTAAGCACACTTACTAGAATGGATCTCCTCAAACTTCACTCTAATGTTAAATTAAACATAGACAAATCCATAATACTTCCCTTCGGATTAGACAATACAGAAATGAAAATAGTTAAGGACAAATATGGATTTCCCATAAGCTCATCATATGTAAGATACCTAGGTATTAACCTAACTGCAGACCTGTACAAACTCTTCTCAGCCGATTTCCCACCACTATTACAAACCCTGAAAGAAATCTACCACCAAATATATTGGCCTGTATCACATTGGTTAAAATTTACTTTTTACCACAACTCATCTTTAAAATCTTAAATACATACTTCTGGATGAAGTTTGGGTAAGGACAGAACTGTATCCATTAGACACTAAAGACATCCTAACACTAGACCCTCAATCACTTTATTCTATCAAGCAATCATCAAAACACCCGATCGATACCTCAGTAATAGAATCCTTGAGAAATCTAATGGGGAAATCAGAATACTTCCCACACCTAGACATAATGAAACCCATTGACAACTGTAACACTAGTAAATGAGCGTCAAACGACTTAGGAATGAAAAAATATCCTTACCTTAGGGTATACCATCTATGGAAAGCCATCCAAGACAGTGCAACTACAACTAAGCTAGAACAAATGAAATATGAAGGCAGATGAAATATCTGCAAGCACAGTATCTTCTCAAAAACCTTAACTTACCCCAGGCATCCTTCACCGCAATGAAAATACAACAAATATTTTTATAATAGGACCAAAGATCAAGACCACTCTCTTGCTACTATTCCCCTTTGAACCATTCCAACAATGTGCAGGATAAACGATATATAAATAATTGGGAAAATGACTTACGTGTAGAGATTGGGCGAACGGAAAAGGGAAATATTTTCAGAACTATTAATAACATGCAATCCCCAGCACTTAAAATATTCAGCTTAAAATATTTGTCTAGACATTAGTACACCTCAGACTGCAATCAAAGCAAAGGTGCAAAGAATCCCAGGTAACAGTCAAATATATATAGATAAGTAAAACCTCTCTGGAATATCACCAAACAAATCATACAAAGAGTAAAAATAGTAGTTATAACCATCACCATTAAGGAGACCCTTCTTATCCCTTCATACCCCGAACAACTCAAATCAAACATTAACACTAGGGATGAGCGAATCGATCCGGACAAACCCGGATTCGATCCGAATTTCATGAAAAATTTGATTCGGATCGAATCCGAATTTCCCCGCGATTCGATCGCTCGAAGTTTTCCTTTAACATCCATTCATTTACATACAGGCATTCTAAGATGGCGGACGGGACATGTCTGGACATCTATCCCGCGCCAGTGCAAGCTGGGGCAGTCACATGCAGCCTATCAGCAGCCAGCAAGCCCGGTGACGTCACAGCGCTATTTAAGTCGGCCATCTTGCTTTTCCTTCCTCATTTCTCTATTGCATTCGTGAGAGACAGAACGCTGTAGTGAGGGAGAGAGGCAGTTAGACAGGCAGGGACAGACAGGGACAGGCTGGAGACAGGCAGGAGACAGGCAGGAGACAGACAGAAAGTCAGCGAAAAACAGGGAAAGTTAGGAAAAATCGGAGGCGGTCACAGGGAGATTTTTTTTTTTTTCATCCAGCCTGAGTGTTTGTTACTGGCTGGCTGACAGGCTTTGTTAGCGTTTTCAGGCTGCTTATACTAACTAACTGTGCATATATACTGAACTGATCTTAAGTCTGCTGTGAGGCATCCCATTCTGTGACTACACCAGCCTCTATTTAAGACCATATAACCATTTGCACTTATTCTAATTGAAATTAGGCCTGATAAAGACACTTTTGCTGTGCATAGCACTACTGGACCCTGCCAGGTGCACTTCTTTTTTGGGGCATCCCATTCTGTGACTACACCAGCCTCTATTTAAGACCATATAACCATTTGCACTTTTTGTAATTGAAATTAGGCCTGATAAAGACACTTTTGCTGTGCATAGCACTACTGGACCCTGCCAGGTGCACTCCTTTTTGGGGCATCCCATTCTGTGACTACAGCAGCCTCCATTTAAGACCATATAACCATTTGCACTTATTCTAATTGAAATTAGGCCTGATAAACACACTTTTGCTGTGCATAGCACTACTGGACCCTGCCAGGTGCACTTCTTTTTTGGGGCATCCCATTCTGTGACTACACCAGCCTCTATTTAAGACCATATAACCCTTTGCACCTATTATAATTGAAATTAGGCCTGATAAAGACACTTTTGCTGTGCATAGCACTACTGGTCCCTGCCAGGTGCACTCCTTTTTGGGGCATCCCATTCTGTGACTACACCAGCCTCTATTTAAGACCATATAACCATTTGCACTTTTTGTAATTGAAATTAGGCCTGATAAAGACACTTTTGCTGTGCATAGCACTACTGGACCCTGCCAGGTGCACTTCTTTTTTGGGGCATCCCATTCTGTGACTACACCAGCCTCTATTTAAGACCATATAACCATTTGCACTTATTCTAAATGAAATTAGGCCTGATAAAGACACTTTTGCTGTGCATAATCTTACTGCTGCCTGCCAGGTGCACTCCTGTTGGGGCATCCCATTCTGTGACTACACCAGCCTCTATTTAAGACCATATAACCATTTGCACCTATTCTAATTGAAATTAGGCTTGAAAAAAACAATTTTGCTGTGCATATTCTTACTGCTGCCTGCCAGGTGCACTCCTTTTTGGGGCATCCCATTCTGTGACTACACCAGCCTCTATTTAAGACCATATAACCATTTGCACTTTTTGTAATTGAAATTAGGTCTGATAAAGACACTTTTGCTGTGCATAGCACTACTGGACCCTGCCAGGTGCACTCCTTTTTGGGGCATCCCATTCTGTGACTACACCAGCCTCTATTTAAGACCATATAACCATTTGCACTTATTCTAATTGAAATTAGGCCTGATAAAGACACTTTTGCTGTGCATAGCACTACTGGACCCTGCCAGGTGCACTTCTTTTTTGGGGCATCCCATTCTGTGACTACACCAGCCTCTTTTGAAGACCATATAACCATTTGCACCTATTATAATTGAAATTAGGCCTGATAAAGACACTTTTGCTGTGCATAGCACTACTGGTCCCTGCCAGGTGCACTCCTTTTTGGGGCATCCCATTCTGTGACTACAGCAGCCTCTATTTAAGACCATATAACCATTTGCACTTATTCTAATTGAAATTAGGCCTGATAAAGACACTTTTGCTGTGCATAGCACTACTGGACCCTGCCAGGTGCACTTCTTTTTGGGGGCATCCCATTCTGTGACTACACCAGCCTCTATTTAAGACCATATAACCATTTGCACCTATTATAATTGAAATTAGGCCTGATAAAGACACTTTTGCTGTGCATAGCACTACTGGTCCCTGCCAGGTGCACTCCTTTTTGGGGCATCCCATTCTGTGACTACACCAGCCTCTATTTAAGACCATATAACCATTTGCACTTTTTGTAATTGAAATTAGGCCTGATAAAGACACTTTTGCTGTGCATAGCACTACTGGACCCTGCCAGGTGCACTTCTTTTTGGGGGCATCCCATTCTGTGACTACACCAGCCTCTATTTAAGACCATATAACCATTTGCACCTATTATAATTGAAATTAGGCCTGATAAAGACACTTTTGCTGTGCATCGCACTACTGGTCCCTGCCAGGTGCACTCCTTTTTGGGGCATCCCATTCTGTGACTACACCAGCCTCTATTTAAGACCATATAACCATTTGCACTTTTTGTAATTGAAATTAAGCCTGATAAAGACACTTTTGCTGTGCATAGCACTACTGGACCCTGCCAGGTGCACTTCTTTTTTGGGGCATCCCATTCTGTGACTACACCAGCCTCTATTTAAGACCATATAACCATTTGCACTTATTCTATTTGAAATTAGGCCTGATAAAGACACTTTTGCTGTTCATATTCTTACTGCTGCCTGCCAGGTGCTCTCTGGTTTTTGGGGCATCCCATTCTGTGACTACACCAGCCTCTATTTAAGACCATATAACCATTTGCACCTATTTTAATTGAAATTAGGCCTGATAAAGACACTTTTGCTGTGCATATTCTTACTGCTGCCTGCCAGGTGCACTCATTTTTGGGGCATCCCATTCTGTGACTACACCAGCCTCTATTTAAGACCATATAACCATTTGCACTTATTCTAATTGAAATTAGGCCTGATAAAGGCACTTTTGCTGTGCATAGCACTACTGGACCCTGCCAGGTGCACTCCTTTTTGGGGCATCCCATTCTGTGACTACACCAGCCTCTATTTAAGACCATATAACCATTTGCACTTTTTGTAATTGAAATTAGGCCTGATAAAGACACTTTTGCTGTGCATATTCTTACTGCTGCCTGCCAGGTGCACTTCTTTTTTGGGGCATCCCATTCTGTGACTACACCAGCCTCTATTTAAGACCATATAACCATTTGCACTCTTTGAAATTGAAATTAGGCCTGATAAAGACACTTTTGCTGTGCATAGCACTACTGGACCCTGCCAGGTGCACTTCTTTTTTGGGGCATCCCATTCTGTGACTACACCAGCCTCTATTTAAGACCATATAACCATTTGCACTTTTTGTAATTGAAATTAGGCCTGATAAAGACACTTTTGCTATGCATATTCTTACTGCTGCCTGCCAGGTGCACTCCTTTTTGGGGCATCCCATTCTGTAACATACCATTAGCCTCTGCATTTACTGTAAGCTGCACAGTTATTTAAAGAAATTTGGCCTGTATGAGCCTGCTAACACACTGCTGCTGTGTGCATATATACTAATCTCAAGTCAGCTTTGGGGCATCGCATTCTGTAACATACCATTAGCCTCTGCATTTACTGTAAGCTGCACAGTTATTTAAAGAAATTTGGCCTGTATGAGCCTGCTAACACACTGCTGCTGTGTGCATATATACTGATCTCAAGTCTGCTTGGGGCATCCCATTCTGTAACATACCATTAGCCTCTGCATTTACTGTAAGCTGCACAGTTATTTAAAGAAATTTGGCCTGTATGAGCCTGCTAACACACTGCTGCTGTGTGCATATATACTGATCTCAAGTCAGCTTTGGGGCATCCCATTCTGTAACATACCATTATCCTCTGTATTTACTCTAAGCTGCACAGTTATTTAAAGAAATTTGGCCTGTATGAGCCTGCTAACACACTGCTGCTGTGTGCATATATACTGATCTCAAGTCAGCTTTGGGGCATCCCATTCTGTAACATACCATTAGCCTCTGTATTTACTCTAAGCTGCACAGTTATTTAAAGAAATTTGGCCTGTATGAGCCTGCTAACACACTGCTGCTGTGTGCATATATACTGATCTCAAGTCTGCTTGGGGCATCCCATTCTGTAACATACCATTAGCCTCTGCATTTACTGTAAGCTGCACAGTTATTTAAAGAAATTTGGCCTGTATGAGCCTGCTAACACACTGCTGCTGTGTGCATATATACTGATCTCAAGTCAGCTTTGGGGCATCCCATTCTGTAACATACCATTAGCCTCTGCATTTACTGTAAGCTGCCCAGTTATTTAAAGAAATTTGGCCTGTATGAGCCTGCTAACACACTGCTGCTGTGTGCATATATACTGATCTCAAGTCAGCTTTGGGGCATCCCATTCTGTAACATACCATTAGCCTCTGTATTTACTCTAAGCTGCACAGTTATTTAAAGAAATTTGGCCTGTATGAGCCTGCTAACACACTGCTGCTGTGTGCATATATACTGATCTCAAGTCTGCTTGGGGCATCCCATTCTGTAACATACCATTAGCCTCTGCATTTACTGTAAGCTGCACAGTTATTTAAAGAAATTTGGCCTGTATGAGCCTGCTAACACACTGCTGCTGTGTGCATATATACTGATCTCAAGTCAGCTTGGGGCATCCCATTCTGTAACATACCATTAGCCTCTGCATTTACTGTAAGCTGCACAGTTATTTAAAGAAATTTGGCCTGTATGAGCCTGCTAACACACTGCTGCTGTGTGCATATATACTGATCTCAAGTCAGCTTGGGGCATCCCATTCTGTAACATAACATAACCTACCTACCATACTAAGCAGCTCTCTTATTTAAACTAAGCAGGCCTCTTATTTACACTAAGCAGCTCTCTTATTTAAACTAAGCATGCCTCTTATTTACACTAAGCAGCTCTCTTATTTAAGCTAAGCAGCTCTCTTATTTAAACTAAGCAGGCCTCTTGGAGGCTGATTGTCCACTTTTGGGTGTGCATTTATATTCGGTTTCATATACAGTGGGGTATCCCAATTTGTAAGATAACCTACCCCAACCATGTAAACTAAATAGGCCTGTTGCAGCCTGAGTTTCTCTGCTTGCGTATGGCCTGCATTTCAATCTGTCTCTTTCAATGACACTGCTGCCTGGGGTATCCCAATTTGTAAGATAACCTACCCCAACCATGTAAACTAAAGGTTACGTCCTTCCAGAAGGAAAACTTATGCCGAACACTATTTTTGTTAGGGTCATTGACCTTTGGATTAATCGGCATGAAATTAAGGTTTTTTTTTCAAAGTATGGCGCTGTAAAGAAGGTCAAAATTATGTCTCATACTTGGATTATTGTTACTTTTTGTTCAGCTTGAAATATAACAGGCCACACGGGCATCCCAAGGCACATGCTATTTTAACCCTATCTGTTATACAACATAAGCGTTGATCAGCATCAGCTGCTTTATTAAGCTACTTCAGTTTGCACTTGTTTTTGACTGCTTTTAATGAACCAGGCCGCAGGGCACCCCAAAACTGCACCTTGCACCCTATCTGGTATACAACATAAGCATTGATCAGCATCAGCTTCATTAAGCTACTTCAGTTTGCACTTCCTTTTTGACTGCTTTCATTTAACCAGGCCGCAGGGCACCCCAAAGCTGCACCTTGCACCCTACCTGTTTATACTAAATAAGCATCTACAGCCTCAGCTTTATTAAGTTATTGCATTTTGATTTTTGGTCTGCTTTAAATACACCAGGCTGCAGGGCATCCCAAACCTGCATGTTGCACCCCATCTGTTATACTAAATAAGAGTTGATCAGCATCAGCTTTATTAAGCTATTGCATTTTGCATTGGTTTTTGTACTGCTGCCAAAACACTAGCCCATATGGGCATCCCAAACCAGCACATGTCACCCTATCTGTTATACTAAATACGCTTCTACAGGCCCTTTTTTATGTATTTATTTTTATTTATATAGAGCTGCAATAGCTTATATTGTGAGGTAAATTTGCCATTTTGCAGCATAATGTAGAGTAGCCCCTGTGTAAATCTGAGGGGCAATAGCTTATATAGTGAGGTAAATTTGCCATTTTGCTTCATTATATAGAGCAGGCCCTGTGTAAATCTGAGGGGCAATAGCTTATATTGTGAGGTAAATTTGCCATTTTGCAGCATAATATAGAGCAGCCCCTGTGTAAATCTGAGGGGCAATAGCTTATATAGTGAGGTAAATTTGCCATTTTGCTTCGTTATATAGAGCAGGCCCTGTGTAAATCTGAGGGGCAATAGTTTATATTATGAGGTAAATTCATGGTTTTGCACCATTATATGGAGCAGCCCCTGTGTAAATCTGAGGGGCAATAGCTTATATTGAGAGGTAAATTTGCCATTTTGCAGCATAATATAGAGCAGCCCCTGTGTAAATCTGAGGGGCAATAGCTTATATAGTGAGGTAAATTTGCCATTTTGCTTCATTATATAGAGCAGCCCAGTTGCCATCTAAATCAACTACTGTCCGGCCAGTACAGCTTTTCCAGGGCAAACTCTGCTAGTTGCGGACACAAGTCAAGTTTGGCTTCCCAGCAAATCCAGTGGATCCTGAAGGTGTGTTGGCATGGTCATGTCAAGGTATGACATGACCTGCTGTTTGAGGTCCAGCTCCAGGTCTTCCTGCTGCTCATGAGTAGACTCACTATGCGGGTGTAGAAAGCTACTCACTAGCGACTGAAGACTGATGCTGCTGCTGATGGAGCTGCTGCTGCTGCTCCTTCCACCCCCCCAGCAGCCATGGCAGTGGAAGGTGATCGCAGAGGTCCCCCCGAGTATGGGCCATGGCGCAGATAGACATCGCCCAACTGACTACGTGGGATGTCTCTGTAGTAGGTCAGTTTGTCCTCCCTCTCAGTGGGCGTAAAAAATGCCCCCATTTTGTGCCGGAAGCGAGGGTCCAATAAGTTGGAGAAGTCTTCCCGCTGACAAATGGAGACAATTCTGCGCTCACTAGTACGCAAGCATGTGAGCATGCATCGTACCATTTGTGCAAGTAACTCGGAGGGACTACCTGTCTCCATCTCCACTGTAAACTGCCACGGTGTGTCTGGGTCCTCTGTCTCGCCTTCCTCACAACCCTCTAGCTCCTGTGGCTGCTCCTGCTCCTCCTCTCCTGTCAGATGACTAGATAAAATGGTCATTTTGTGAAACCTAAACTGTGGTTTGCTGTGCCCCACCTCCTCCTCCTCCACTTCAGCCCCCACAGGCTTCATGTGGCTGTGAAATGTATGTGCCATGTCTCCAGTGCCCTGACCAGCCATGGTTTCCAACATGTGTTGTAGTACATGAAGCAGTGGAATCTCATCGTTCATCTCATAGTCCTGGCAACTGACTAATAACGTAGCTTCCTCAAAGGGCCTGAGCAAACGGTCGGTGTCACATATGAGCTGCCAATGGTTTACATGGAATTTACACAGGGGTGTCCCCCTATCCGTTTGGATCATCCAGAAATCCGTGATGGCTTTTCTCTGTTCCTATAGTGCAGTGGTCCTCAACCCAGTCCTCAAGGCCCACCAACATGTCATGTTTTTTGGATCTCCAAATAGCCAGCTCTATTGCTCTGCAGCTGCACTAATTACTCCACCTGTGCATCTTTGTGGAGATCTGCAAAACCTGGCCTGTTGGTGGGCCTTGAGGACAGGGTTGGGGACCACTGCTATAGTGGATCCTGCATATGGAGGGTGGAATTCCAATGGGTGGAAACATCACAAATCAGACTATGGTAGGGTACACCGTTGTGACGCTGAGGCTCAATAAGGTTGTGCTTGGTGGTGTAGGAGTGCCAGAAGTGCATGCTAACTTTCTTTCCTGTTGTTCGGATGTCTTTCAGATGGGGGCAAGACTTCAGAAAACGCTTGACAACTAGACTGAACATGTGTGCCATGTCGCAGCGCAAACAAGATGTTCTTCCAAGTGTAATGCAGCAGGCTGGACTTATGGTGACGCTGTCTGAGAGGCGAAATCCCTCAGACATCAAGATTAAAAATTCCAAGAATTTTTGAGGGCTAATTATTCAGAGGCAAATGATAGCTAGTTGTTTCTGATTTAATTACAAGGTGGAAACACACCCTCAAACAAAACTTCACTTTGGCAATACTATTGCATTTGTCTATTCATAATTTTATGTATATACACTAACTAACCTACTTTTTCTCCACAGGATGCTGCATGAAACACTGCCACATCGCTGAGTAGCTGATTTTTCCTAACAACAGTCCGCAATAATTCACTGCTGCTGCTGCCGCCGCCAGCGCCGCAGACTCCAGGGACCCTCTTCCACTACCTCGGCTTGCAACACCTCCTCCCACGGCACTCTCCTCTTCACTAATTGCCGGCTAGTGGAAGAAGAGGCGAGTGTCTCCTCCACTTCTTGGCTGGGCAGTAGCTGCTGAATTTTATGATTATCAGATCTTCATCAATGGATAGTGGAGCTGAACCCAAAGCATAACAGACAGACAGTTGACTGGGGGTGTCAGATGCCACTTGTGATGCAGTGGACTGCTTTTGCAGCACTTCGAGACAAAGTTGCTTCATTGGCTGACACAATGACTGGTAAAGCTGTGGAACATATGGTTGAAAAGCAAGAATAACCATTTGTTTTTATATGAAAAAGACCCTGGTTTATACAGATTTTTTTTTTCCAGAGACTGCCCTGCGTGGAAATGAATGGCACATGGATCATCCAAGCTTTCCTCCCAGCAATGCCTGATGTATTCCAGTAGATTGATGACGGGGACAGACCTACACTACAGAAAGATGGATCGTGCAAAACAGATTTAAGGCGCTGCTCTCCAGTTACAGACATTCCTCCGCATCGGACCACAAGTAAGTATTGATAAAAAATCCTTTACGTTACTCTTACTTTTTATTAATATTCTTCGGATAAGACGGATCATACATGATTCCAGATTAAAAATTCCAAGAATTTTTGAGGGCTAATTAGTCAGAGGCAATGATACCTTCTTGTTTCTGATTTAATTAAAAGGTGGAAACACACCCTCAAACAAAACTTCACTTTGGCAATACTTTTGCATTTGTTTATTCATAATTTTATGTAGATATTACTAACTAAGCTACTTTTTCTCCACATGACTCTCCACAGGGTGTGATTCATCCAATTTTTGGCCTCCTGAAGCCAACCCCTGGGTCTCTTTAAAGTAATGTTTGGGCTCCTGCTGCTGCTGCTGCCAACTCCAGGGTGTGATTCATCCAATTTTTGGGCTGCTGAAGCCAACCCCAGTGTCTCTTTAAAGTAATGTTTGGGCTCCTGCTGCTGCTGCCAACTCCAGGGTGTGATTCATCCAATTTTTGGGCTCCTGAAGCCAACCCCAGTGTCTCTTTAAAGTAATGTTTGGGCTCCTGCTGCTGCTGCTGCCAACTCCAGGGTGTGATTCATCCACTGTTTGGGCTCCTGAAGCCAACCCCAGTGTCTCTTTAAAGTAATGTTTTGGCTCCTGCTGCTGCTGCCAACTCCAGGGTGTGATTCATCCAATTTTTGGGCTACTGAAGCCAACCCCAGTGTCTCTTTAAAGTAATGTTTGGGCTCCTGCTGCTGCTGCCAACTCCAGGGTGTGATTCATCCAATTTTTGGGCTCCTGAAGCCAACCCCAGTGTCTCTTTAAAGTAATGTTTGGGCTCCTGCTGCTGCTTGCAACTCCAGGGTGGGAATCATCCAATTTTTGGGCTCCTGAAGCCAACCCCAGTGTCTCTTTAAAGTAATATTTGGGCTCCTGCTGCTGCTGCTGCCAACTCCAGGGTGTGATTCATCCAATTTTTTGGGCTCCTGAAGCCAACTCCAGTGTATATTTGGGCTCCTGCTGCTGCTGCTGCCAACTCCAGGGTGTGAATCATCCAATTTTTGGGCTCCTGAAGCCAACCCCAGTGTCTCTTTAAAGTAATGTTTGGGCTCCTGCTGCTGCTGCTTGAAACTCCAGGGTGTGTCAGTCAATTTTTGGGCTCCTGCTGCTGCCAACTCCAGTGTCTCTTTCAGCCAATGTTTGGGCTCCTGCTGCTGCTTGCAACTCCAGGGTGTGAATCATCCAATTTTTGGGCTCCTGAAGCCAACTCCAGTGTCTCTTTAAAGTAATATTTGGGCTCCTGCTGCTGCTGCTGCCAACTCCAGGGTGTGATTCATCCAATTTTTTGGGCTCCTGAAGCCAACTCCAGTGTATATTTGGGCTCCTGCTGCTGCTGCCAACTCCAGGGTGTGATTCATCCAATTTTTGGCCTCCTGAAGCCAACTCCAGTGTCGCTTTCAAGTAATATTTGGCCTCCTGCTGCTGCTGCCAACTTCAGGGTGTGAATCATCCAATTTTTGGGCTCCTGAAGCCAACCCCAGTGTCTCTTTAAAGTCATATTTGGGCTCCTGCTGCTGCCAACTCCAGGGTGTGATTCATCCAATTTTTGGGCTCCTGAAGCCAACTCCAGTGTATATTTGGGCTGCTCCTGCTGCTGCTGTCAACTCCAGGGTGGGATTCATCCAATTTTTGGGCTCCTGAAGCCAACCCCAGTGTCTCTTTAAAGTAATGTTTGGGCTCCTGCTGCTGCTGCTGCTGCTGCCAACTCCAGGGTGTGATTCATCCAATTTTTGGGCTCCTGAAGCAAACTCCAGTGTCTCTTTAAAGTAATATTTGGGCTCCTGCTGCTGCTTGCAACTCCAGGGTGTGATTCATCCAATTTTTGGGCTCCTGAAGCCAACCCCAGTGTCTCTTTAAAGTAATGTTTGGGCTCCTGCTGCTGCTGCCAACTCCAGGGTGTGAATCATCCAATTTTTGGGCTCCTGAAGCCAACCCCAGTGTCTCTTTAAAGTAATATTTGGGCTCATGCTGCTGCTGCTGCCAACTCCAGGGTGTGATTCATCCAATTTTTGGGCTCCTGAAGCCAACCCCAGGGTCTCTTTAAAGTAATGTTTGGGCTCCTGCTGCTGCTGCTGTCAACTCCTGCCAACTCCAGGGTGTGATTCATCCAATTTTTGGGCTCCTGAAGCCCACTCCAGTGTCTCTTTAAAGTCATGTTTGGGCTCCTGCTGCTGCTGCTGCTGCTGCCAAATCCAGGGTGTGATTCATCCAATTTTTGGGCTCCTGAAGCCAACTCCAGTGTCTCTTTAAAGTAATGTTTGGGCTCCTGCTGCTGCTTGCAACTCCAGGGTGTGATTCATCCAATTTTTGGGCTCCTGAAGCCAATCCCAGTGTCTCTTTCAGCCAATGTTTGGGCTCCTGCTGCTGCTGCTGCCAACTCCAGGGTGTGATTCATCCAATTTTTGGGCTCCTGCTGCTGCCAACTCCAGTGTCTCTTTAAAGCAATGTTTGGGCTCCTGCCCCTCATAGTGATGCCACTTCAACTCTCTTGAATTCAATTGTGCCGCTCTGTGATTCTATTAACGATGCCTCTGATCTGCATGTGATATTTATTCAAAGTATTATTTAACTAACCCAGCACGCATCCTGTGCATGTTACAGCAAGGCAGAATGGTTTACAACCCTATTGAGGCTCTAGGAGGCTCCGAAATAGCCGTCTTTAATAGCGATTCGTCGCGAATGTATTCGGGTCGAAACGATTTTTGTCGGAAAATTCGGCGAATCAGTCGAATCGAATTTTTCAAAAGTTCGCCCATCTCTAATTAACACATCAATCCAAGTAGAAGAAAGACTAATCTCTTTAATTATATGGATAACAAAAAAGAGTATAATAATTAGATGAGGAAAAACTTAACCTTTAGACCTTAAAATGTGGAAAAGGCACATGATTCAACAAATAAAGAAGCTATCTTAGCAACAGAAATCAATTACAGAAACGCATCAAAAGTCCTGAAAATAATTCTGGAAGCTAAAGTTTAACAAAGGTAATGAAATATGATCTATGACTACCCACTCATATTTGAAGAATAAGGTGTGGGACAAACCAGACTAGATTAGATAAGGATGGAAGCAGGAAATACATAAGAAGAGATCTGCATGGAGAACTAGTCAAAAGAGGAGGGGATTGGGGGGGATCAGGGAAATAGAGACTATATAAATAAGGCTCTGATGTTCTTTATGAACATCTATAAAGAGGAGCTTACGTGAAAGTGTGCACCAACAAGCTAACACGTACAAGAGTTATCACAGCATATATTACAAACGATGATGCAAATTAAAGCTCTAACATCATAATAGAACATTAGGATGAAAAAGGACATATTTACCATTGAATGCTGTGCACGTGAATCTCTGGCAATGACTGGCAAACACAAATTAAAATGTGCTATTTAGGGACATGAACAACATAAAAGTCAAATGTGTCCCCAAATACTATAGGTTATATGTGTCAGCTAGGGATGAGCGAATCGATCCGGACGAACCCAGATTCGATCCGAATTTCATGAAAAATTCGATTCGGATCGAATCCGAATTTCCCCGGGCTTCGATCGCTCGAAGTTTTCCTTTAACATCCATTCATTTACATTACAGGCATTCTAAGATGGCGGACGGGACATGTCCAGACATCTACCCCGCTCCAGTGCATGCTGGGGCAGTCACATGCAGCCTGTCAGCAGCCAGCAAGCCCGGTGACGTCACAGCGCTATTTAAGGCGGCGGACATCTTGCTTTTCCTCATTTCTCTATTGCATTCGTGAGAGACAGGACGCTGCTGTAGTCAGGGACAGACAGTTAGACAGACAGGGATAGACAGGAGACAGGCAGGAGACAGGCAGGAAGTCAGCGAGAAGCAGGGAAAGTTAGGAAAAATCGGAGGCAGTCACAGGGAGATTTTTTTTTTCATCCAACCTGAGTGTTACTGGCTGGCTGACTGGCTATGTTAGCGTTTTCAGGCTGCTTATACACTTTTACTGTGTGCATATATACTGAACTGATCTCAAGTCTGCTGTGGGAACATTACCATTTTGTAAAAATACCATTTTGTGAGTACTCACCTGAAAAATGGATATTGTTGGTGTGCCACACACCCCGCTTCACCTTTAATATTCTTCACTTATTGGGTTAACTCACCGCCAGGTGACGCTGTGCAGAGAGGAAGTCTTGTAACGAGCCCCCTTCCGGCCTATATATACCTGGTACCTCCCTTTAATCACCAGTATATTAAAAAGCAGAAAGACAAGGTACCAGTATTTAACCGGTAACCTCAAATTAATTGATATAAATAAAAGCTTCACCATATAAAGGCTTCGGAATACCGAAAAGGGTGGGAGTGAAGCGGGGTGTGTGGCACACCAACAATATCCATTTTTCAGGTGAGTACTCACAAAATGGTATTATTCTTGGTGTGCCACACACCCCGCTTCACCTTTAATATTCTTCACTTATTGGGACATCCAAAAGCAGTGTCCACAAGGGATGGGCATCTCAAGGCCAGGTGAAGCATAACTTAAATGACTGCAGTCTGCAGAACTTTGCAGCCAAAAACAGCATCCGCTGAGGCCCGCACATCAACTTTGTAAAACTTAGAAAAAGTATGAACAGAAGACCAAGTGGCAGCCTTACAAACTTGTTCAACAGAAGCTTGGTGCTGAAAAGCCCAAGACGCCCCAATGGCGCGAGTAGAATGAGCAGTGATACGAAAAGGGGGAACTTTCCCCTTAGCAGAATAGGCCGCAGTAACGGCCTGACGTATCCACTTGCTAATGGCAGATTTGGCTGGTGCCAAACCCTTCTTAGGCCCATAGGGCACAACAAAAATGGAATCCGTCTTACAAAAATGAGACGTGATAATCAAGTAGTACTTAACACAGCGTACTACATCCAAACAATGCAAAACCCTCTCTTTGTCATTCTTAGGATTAGGACATAAGGAGGGAAAAACAATGTCTTGGTTCAAATGAAAAGCAGAAACAACCTTGGGAAGAAAGTCTGGCTTGAACCGAAAGACCACTTTATCCTGATGCCTCTCAAAGTAAGGCGCCTGGATAGACAAGGCCGCCAATTCCAAGACACGCCGGACCGAAGTGATCGCTACCAAGAAGACAATCTTCTGAGTCAGGGTAGACAAAACAATATCTTGCAAAGGCTCAAAAGGAGGAGCCTGAAGAGCAGAAAGAACCAAATTCAAATCCCAAACCGGGAGTAATGGTTTCCTGGGAGGCCGCACATGCGTAACCCCCTGGAAAAAAGTTTTAACTAAAGGCTGAAGCGCAACACGCTTCTGAAAAAAGATAGATAAGGCAGAAACTTGCCCTTTCAACGTACTTAGCTGAAGACCAGAGTCCAGCCCAGATTGTAAAAACTCCAGAATCCTGGAGACCGAAAAGACCCTACAAGGAAAAGATCTCATCTCGCACCAGGCGATATAGGCTTTCCAAGTCCTATAGTAGATGATAGAAGAAGACCTCTTCCGGGCACTGATCAGAGTCTTAATGACTGAATCAGAAAGACCCTCCTCCTTCAGGATGGAGGTTTCAGCAGCCAGGCTGTCAAACCCAGCGCTGGTAAATTGGGGTAACACAATCGACCCTGAGTGAGCAGATCGGGCCGAAGAGGCAGAACGACCTGGTCCACTGCCAGCCGAACGATGTCTGCGAACCACACTCGCCTAGGCCACCTTGGGGCCACGAGAACGGCGGACACCTTTTCCAGAGCCAACTTCCGAAGCACACTGCCCAGCATGGGTATCGGAGGAAACAGGTATAGAAATCCCAGATCCCCCCAGCTCAGGGACATGGCATCCACTGCCAGAGCCAGAGGATCCTGGGAGAGCGACACGAAGTTCGGGAGCCTGTGATTGTGATGAGAGGCAAACAGGTCCACCTCTGGTGTCCCCCATCGGAGACACAGTGAGCGAAACACCCGAGGATGGAGAGCCCATTCTCCCAGACGGGGAGAGCCCCTGCTCAACCGGTCCGCTTCCTGGTTCTCCACTCCTGGAATGTATACCGCTGAGAGACAAGGAACATGGGCCTCTGCCCAGGTCAGGATCAGGGACACTTCTCTGAGAGCACTCAGACTGCGAGTCCCTCCCTGATGATTGATGTAAGCAACCGCTGTTCGATTGTCTGAACGCACCTGGACCGGAAGGCCCAGAACGTGCTGAGTCAGGAGAGCAAGCACCCGACGGATGGCTCTCAGTTCCAGAATATTGATGGGTAAGTGGGCCTCTTGAGGTCCCCACTGCCCCTGGAACTGCAGCTCCTTCCAGAATCCGCCCCATCCCGACAGACTGGCGTCCGTGGTGACAATTTCCCAAAGGGGGGTCAGGAAAGACCTGCCCTTCACGAGATTGGTCGAGACCAACCACCACTGGAGGGACTGCCGGACCCGGGAGGACAACTGGAAGGGCTGATCCAGCGACCGAGGCTGCTTGTCCCAAGACGCCAACAGATAAAGCTGAAGCGTCCTCGTTTGAAATTGAGCAAAAGGAACTGCCTCGAAGGAGGCAACCATCAACCCTACCAGTCTCATCCCCAGACGGATGGACGGCCGAGGATTGGAAAGTAGGACCCGAGCCAACTCCTGAATCAGATGAATTTTGGACTGGGGGAGAAACACTCTGTGTTGATGAGAGTCCAACTGCATCCCCAGAAAGGACACCACCCTGGCCGGAGCGAGGGAGGACTTGGAGAAGTTGATCACCCAACCAAAGCTTTCCAGCGTGGAGACCACCATCCTGGTGTCTGTCTCCGATTGATCGAGTGACGGAGCCATGATGAGAAGGTCGTCCAAATAAGGTACGACACGAATGCCCCGAGATCTGAAAATGGCCATCACCCCTGCCAGCACCTTGGTGAACACTCTTGGAGCTGAGGTAAGGCCAAACGGAAGTGCCACAAATTGATAATGCTGATCTTTCATCATGAATCGAAGAAAACGTTGATGAGCGTGGCAGACGGGAACATGAAGATAAGCATCCTTGATGTCTATGGACGTCATGAAGTCCCCCTGCCGAAGGGAACCAACGGCCGTTCGCAAAGTTTCCATGCGAAACTTCCGAAAACGGATGAACTTGTTGAGTAATTTCAGGTCCAGGACGGGCCGAACTGACCCGTCTTTCTTGGGGACTGCGAAAAGATTGGAGTAGAAACCGAGGCCCATCTCTAAGCGCGGTACCGGCCGGATGACCGCCATCTCTAACAGATTCTTTACCGACGCCAGGAGCCCCTGTGCGGCCAAAGGATCGATGGGCACCCGAGACCGAAAGAACCGTGAAGGAGGGCGAGACTCGAATTCCAGCTTGTAACCGGATGACACTACCTCCCGGATCCATCTGTCCGGAACCTCCTGGTCCCAAACCTGGGAGAAGTGTCGCAATCGTCCCCCCACCCGCACGGGTGAGGGCAGCCCCTCATTGCTGAGCGGGCTTACCAGCAGGTTTGGGCTTGGTGCCCCAGGACTGAGCGGGACGGCCACGGCCCCTCCCCCGAGTCCAACCTGTACGTCTGGTAGCGGGAAAGGAAGCCCCCCTACCCGCTCTGAATCCCCGAAAGGAAGGCCTACCAGAACCTGCCCCCCTAAAGGGACGACGAGGCCTCTTGTGTTGTGGCATCTTACCACCCTTTGCGACTGAATCAATTTTCTCACCAAATAGACGCAACCCCAAAAAGGGGAGAGCTGTGAGCACCTTTTTAGAAGCTGAGTCCGCCGACCACTGACGCAGCCATACTGACCGACGAATAGCCTTGCTACTCATAGCCAGCGCATCGTCCTGAGCGGATAGAACATAGGAAACAAAAGATTCACACTGCTTGAGCGCAGTAAACTCTTTACAAGTGGGATTGAGATCCCCATACAGCTCCTGAATTACAGACCTAACTGCCAATAGAAGAAGGGCCGAAGCACACACCGGGCGCATCGTTAACCCAGCATAAATAAAACCATGGCGAGCGTACTGGTCAATCTGACGATCCTCCCCATCTTTAGGGACAGTGGTCTCAGCAGACTGTACCATAGCCGTGCTGGAGAGCCCTAGCACAGGGGTATCGACGTCAGGAGGGACAGACCAAAGCTTCACCAATTCTGGCGGAAAAGGATAACGCTTTTCCCAACTGGAAGGGATTCCAGATAACCGCGTGGGATGTTCCCATTCCTTAAGGACCACCCTCTCAAAGTGGTGTTGTCTGGGAAAAACCCAACGCGGCTGAGGCTCTTTAAACAACTGGCCCTTTGGCAGGGTGACAGCCTCAGGCGGATCTAACTTCAAAATGTCAAACATTTGAGCCAGAATGGAGGGGGTGTCAAGGGAAACCCCCGCCGACCAATCGCCAATCGCATCAGCCTCAAGCTGATCTGCAGGCTCATCTGACTCCAACAGGAATTCTCCCTCGTCCGGGGAGCCATCGGACCATTCCACAGACTCACATATCTCGTCCTGTGAAGCCGAAGGTATCGGAGTTAGGTGCTTCCGTTTTGCAGTGGCTTTTAACCCTGCTTTAACGGGCACTATTTTCCGGAGGCTGGCCAACCGCGCTGCCACCTCGGATTGCGAATCCCCACTTTTGACAGTGTCATGCGGGGTCCGGAACAGGGAGGGAGAGGTAGGAGATGATGGAAGTTGCGACGAGCCAGCAGCCGGAGCAGCAGACTGACGCGCAATGCTCTGCCTTGCACAAGGAATGCATATAAAGACATCATCAGCTGGGAGCGGAGCCCCACATCTTACGCACCCCCTGGATGGCTCAGAAGAACCGTTTCCAGCAATAACGGAAGCCTCCACATGGTGATTTATGGTATTCGCAATTTTTTGGGTTTTAAGGCATAGGCCAACCCGGGATGCCCCTTTATTGTAAATGTCCCGGAAGGGAGTTTTTTTTTTATTTATTTTTTTTTTATTATATATATTTTTTTTTTTCAAAGGAAGGTCCCCCTTAATAATCTATATATATATATATATATATATATATATATATATATATATATATATATAGATATAGATATAGATTATATATGTATATATTTAAATATAAAAATATCCCAATTTACTTTTCTTTTCTTTTTTTAAAAAAGAAAGACTAGCCAAGTAACATAGAGCCGGAAGGCCGCTATAATCAGGGATCCCAGGATCTGTAGGAAAAGGTAAAACCAACAATCAGATCCCCACACAAGTGTAACATGCAAACATATTTATGCATGGCACCAAGGTGCCTTTAAATGAGCAAAAAGAACAAAACCTTGCCCTTTAATAAATCATAATGACAATAAGCATAATGATGCCTCCTTAAAACACTCGCCCCTATGACTATATATTATAGACTTTAAATACCACTCAACAAGGTGGGGCCGCTTACCTGTAAAGGACCGAGAGCAGCAACAGCAACAGGAAGGACGACGCAGCAGCCAACAGCAGCAAAAGTAAATAGACCCATGTGCGGCAGCGAGCCCCCCCCACGTGTCTTCCTTTAAACCAGGAAGGAAGGAAGTGAGGCTGGGGCCGGCCGCATGACGCTGCTGCCGGTGCCACGCCCCCGTCTCCACGTCACCGGGACCCGCCCCCTTAAGCCCGATCAGTGCGGCCAATTCATCAAGGGATTACTACCAGATGAGCCACTTACAACGTGCACAAAAACACAAAAGGCAGGAGGAGGGGGGAGGAGGAGAGAGGGAAGGAAAACACAGCGCAGCCAATACTGACAGGAAAGCCTGCCAGACGGCGGCCGCAAGGAGACCAGCGGGGGAGGGGGGAGGCGGGAGGGGGCTGTGGTAATACAAAGGCTCAGGTGGCAAGCCAACCTACACAGCGCGGTCCGCCCCAGCCGCCCCCTAAAGCTGACCTAAACACTGGCCAAGCCGGCCAGTACTGTTAAAAAAGACCTGCCCGAGGAGCTCCCAAGAGGAAAAATCGGACTGAGTGCACACTTGCTGTGCAGTCTGCTCAATGCATAAAAGTAACACACACATGTTATGATAAAGTCATACAGTGAAATACACACACATAATACACAACCCTCTAACCCCCCCCATAGTGAAGGGAGAAGGGACCGTAACGGGAGAGTAAGGGGCTACGGGGACCCTCGGGACAGGGGCATCCCATTTCCGGATCACCATGCCGGATAGCCGCATTGCCCCCAAAAGAGGGGGTCGAGCGGAGGAGATAAGCTCCTAGGCACCTATAGTGCCGTCTACCAATTGCCCAGTGAGCGTCCTAGGCTGGGAGGCTTCCAATCCACCATCAAGGTATAAACAATCAAAACCGGGCAGAAATAGACCAAAAGGGGGTGCCGGGGTAAGACCCCGGCTACCTGTAAGCAGGAGACTTCGATCTTCTGTCTTGTCGTCAAGCAGAGAGAAAAATACTGGTGATTAAAGGGAGGTACCAGGTATATATAGGCCGGAAGGGGGCTCGTTACAAGACTTCCTCTCTGCACAGCGTCACCTGGCGGTGAGTTAACCCAATAAGTGAAGAATATTAAAGGTGAAGCGGGGTGTGTGGCACACCAAGAATATCTCATTAGCCTCTGTATCTCCTCTAAGCTGCACAGTTATTTAAAGTAATTTGGACTGTTTTAGCCTGCTAAGACACTGTTGTTGTGCATATATACTGATCTCAAGTCTGCTGTGGGCATCCCATTCTGTAACATACCATTAGCCTCTGCATTCACTGTAAGCTGCACAGTTATTTAAAGTAATTTGGCCCGTTTCAGCCTGCTTACACACTGTTGCTGTGTGTATATATACTGATCTCAAGTCTGCTGTGGGCATCCCATTCTGTAACATACCATTAGCCTCTGCATTTACTGTAAGCTGCACAGTTATTTAACCCTTTAAGTGCCAGCCTACCTGGAGTTTTTGTCACACTCTGTTGCCAGACCATTTTGCACTATTTTGCGCTCCCCATGTTCAAATGTGATTTTTGAAGGGATTTCCAGGGATTTCCCAGGAAAATGATATATTGTTTTTTTCAGCAGAGTCTGGGCTTTAACATGAAATGTCTTGTTTGTCATTTGTTAGGTGTATTCTTAATATTTTTGGGTGAAATATGTGCAAAAAAAAAAAAAAAAATGTTTACATATTGTAGTTTTTTTTGTAATAAAAAATGTAAGTTTGTCAATGAAATCTTATTGCGTGTGAAATCCCAATTTCTCCCGGTTACAGCGGTACCACATATGTATAGGTAGACACCCTTTCCTGCCCAGGAGACTCCCCCAAACTGAAACAGCGCTTTAGGGGATTTTCAGATAAAATACAACTATGCTACGCAATATGCGCACCTTGCAGTTTTTCCAGAAAAACAACCCTTTACATTTGAAATACCCCCAACAAACTATATATTCTCTGGAAGTACACACCTCAGGCTTTCTAGGCGTACCAGGCTTGTTGATGTGGCCATAGTTTTCTGGAAGTAATCCCTCAATGGATTCTTTGGTTGCAAAGAAAGCCACATTTTCCTAAAAAAACTATATACAAACAAGAAAAAACAAGTTTAATCCGAAAACGCAACATCCCCCGAACAGAACAATACCCAACATGCATAGCTACTGTCAAGGGAAGAGTTGCCAAACACCCCAAAGTAAAGCATGTGCGTAACGGTAATTTTACTTGAAAATTTCAGCTCTGCAGACAAAGTGCGCACCTTGCGATTTTTCAACCAAAACAACCCTTGACATTTGGAATATCCCCCATAAACCATATATTCCCTGAAAGTACACACGTTAAGCTTTCTAAGGGTACCCAGCTTGTTCTAGTGGGCTCATCTTTCTGGAATTATTACCTCAAAGAATTCTTTGGTTGCGCAGGGTTTCCCTAAAAAATGTATAAAAAAGCTGAATAAAAAACACCTTTTCCTAAAATATAAATATGCAAACCAGAAAAAACAAGCTAAGTCTGAAAGCGCAAGGTCCCCCGAACAGAACAATACCCAACATGCATAGGTACTATTAACCCTTTTAATTGCCAGCCTACTTGAGATTTTGTCACCCTCTGTTGACAGGCCATTTTTCCCCATTTTGCGTCATGTTTTGCGCCATATTTGCTGGAACTTTCAGGAAAATTATATATATATTTTTTTGCAGCAGAGTTTAGGCTTTAACATAAAAAATGTCTTGTTTGTAAATTTTTTTTTTTTTTTACAATATTATTAAGTAAAAAAAATAAATAAATAAATAAAAAATTTTTTTAGAAAATTGACTCCTTTATTTTAAATAAAAAATGTATTTTATTAAGGAAAATCATATTGCATGTGAAAGCCCCATTTCTACCGATTAGAACGGTACCACATATTTATCGGTAGCCCCCTGTTCCTGCCCAGGAGACCCCTCTAACTGAAACAAGTATTTTATAACATTCACAAAAAAAATACAAATACCATCCACACTACAAAGGGTTAAATCGAGAAAAAAAATGACATAGGGTCCCCCCTCCCAGGGGAGGGAGACCCCATTTTTTTTGATTTTTAAGGGTTAAAAACCCTTAAAATCGAAAAAAAAATTGACGTGGGGTCCCCCTTACCCAAAGTAACCAGCCCGGGACCAGCTATGGGGGCTTGTAGGCACAGAGTGGGGGGGCCAGCTTTTGTGGCCCCCCCACCCTGCAGCCTACGAGCCCACATAGCCTATGTGGGCCCGGGCTCTTCTGCCCCCCTCTGGCCTTTGGGGAGGCAGGTAATGGGGGTGCCAGGGGTTAATGGCAAGCCACCCGCTAGCGCAGGTGGCTTGCCATCCCCCCAGCCTTGTGAACTGGTATAGGGGTCATGGACCCCTTACCAGTTTACAAGGGGTTAAAAGTAAATAATCACACAGACACAAGCAGAGAAAAAAATATTTTATTAATTTTTTTTTTTTTTTACACTGTACTCACCTCCCATCCATCCTGGAGCATTCTGTCCCTCGGCGATCACTGGCTTCTGCTCACTTGCTAGAAGCCTTTTATAGCTGCTGGATGACAGAACACAAAGGGTTAATCCAAAAAAAAATGACATAGGGTCCCCCCTCCCAGGGGGGGCGGACCCCAATTTTTTTTTTATTTTTAAGGGTTAAAAACCCTTAAAAATAAAAAAAAATTGACGTGGGGTCCCCCTTACCCAAAGTAACCAGCCCGGGACCAGCTATGGGGGCTTGTAGGCACAGAGTGGGGGGGCCAGCTTTTGTGGCCCCCCCACCCTGCAGCCTACGAGCCCACATAGCCTATGTGGGCCCGGGCTCTTCTGCCCCCCCCTGGCCTTTGGGGAGGCAGGTAATGGGGGTGCCAGGGGTTAATGGCAAGCCACCCGCTTGCGCAGGTGACTTGCCAGACCCCTGAGCCCTGTGAACTGGTATAAGGGGTCTCATGGACCCCTTACCAGTTCACAAAGGGTTAACAGTACAAAAAATAAAGACACACAGGTTGTTTAAAAATTTTATTTAAAAAAAAAAAAACATTTTACCTTAACTCACCTCCGATCTTCAGATGCAGTGTCCCGCGGCGATCTGATGCAGGTGACAGCTGGGCAGAGAAGGGGGGAGGCAGGCGATCGGATGATCACCTACCTCCCTCCTTCTCTGCCCAGCCGTCACCGGCATCTGACAGTAGAACTGCCGGGTGCCCCGATGACACCCGGCGGTGACGTCATTAGCCCCGCGCCCGAACGGGCGTGGCTAAAATCCAAGATGGCGGCCGCCATCGGAAGATGCGACGGAGGGAGGGCTGTTATGCCCCCTTCCAGAAGACAGAAGACCCGGGGGGGTAATCGGAGCCCCCCCCCATGAAGAGGAGAGGCGGCGGGAGTCGGCGGGAGCGGAGGTGAGTAACTGTCATTTTTTATTTATTTTTTTAACAGGCAATCCTGGCGGCTGCTGAAACGGGGGGGGGCACCCTATTCCGGGCCCTCCCCTGCAGCCGGAGAAGCCCCGATCGGCGATCGGAGCCCCGCTGGCTGAAGAGGAGACCCGGCCGGACCAAACAAGGGGTCAGGTAAGTGACTTTTTTTTTTACTTTTTTTTGAGTGATTGGGGAATGTCAGGCAAGTAAAATTTACGTGGCTGGCACTTAAGTGGCGGAGAGGCAACCACGTAAATTTTACGTGGCTGGCATTTAAAGGGTTAAAGTAATTTGGCCTGTTTCAGCCTGCTTACACACTGTTGCTGTGTGCATATATACTGATCTCAAGTCTGCTGTGGGCATCCCATTCTGTAACATACCATTAACCTCTGCATTTACTGTAAGCTGCACAGTTATTTAAAGTAATTTGGCCTGTTTCAGCCTGCTTACACACTGTTGCTGTGTGCATATATACTGATCTCAAGTCTGCTGTGGGCATCCCATTCTGTAACATACCATTAGCCTCTGCATTTACTGTAAGCTGCACAGTTATTTAAAGTAATTTGGCCTGTATGAGCCTGCTTACACACTGTTGCTGTGTGCATATATACTGATCTCAGGTCTGCTGTGCGGGCATCCCATTCTGTAACATACCATTAGCCTCTGCATCCACTGTAAGCTGCACAGTTATTTAAAGTTATTTGGCCTGTTTCAGCCTGCTTACACACTGTTGCTGTTGGCATATATACTGATCTCAAGTCTGCTGTGGGCATCCCATTCTGTAACATACCATTAGCCTCTGCATTTACTGTAAGCTGCCCAGTTATTTACAGTAATTTGGGCTGTATGAGCCTGCTTACACACTGTTGCTGTGTGCATATATACTGATCTCAAGTCTGCTTGGGGCCATCCCATTCTGTAACATACCATTAGCCTCTGCATTTACTGTAAGCTGCACAGTTATTTAAAGTAATTTGGCCTGTTTCAGCCTGCTTACACACTGTTGCTGTGTGCATATATACTGATCTCAAGTCTGCTGTGGGCATCCCATTCTGTAACATACCATTAGCCTCTGCATTTACTGTAAGCTGCACAGTTATTTAAAGTAATTTGGCCTGTTTCAGCCTGCTTACACACTGTTGCTGTATGCATATATACTGATCTCAAGTCTGCTGTGCGGGCATCCCATTCTGTAACATACCATTAGCCTCTGCATTCACTGTAAGCTGCACAGTTATTTAAAGTAATTTGGCCTGTTTCAGCCTGCTTACACACTGTTGCTGTGTGCATATATACTGATCTCAAGTCTGCTGTGGGCATCCCATTCTGTAACATACCATTAGCCTCTGCATTTACTGTAAGCTGCACAGTTATTTAAAGTAATTTGGCCTGTATGAGCCTGCTTACACACTGTTGCTGTGTGCATATATACTGATCTCAAGTCAGCTTTGGGGCCTCCCATTCTGTAACACACAATTAGCCTCTGCATTCACTGTAAGCTGCACAGTTATTTAAAGTAATTTGGCCTGTTTCAGCCTGCTTACACACTGTTGCTGTGTGCATACTGTATATACTGATCTCAAGTCTGCTGTGGGCATCCCATTCTGTAACATACCATTAGTCTCTGCATTCACTGTAAGCTGAACAGTTATTTAAAGTAATTTGGCCTGTTTCAGCCTGCTTACACACTGTTGCTGTGTGCATATATACTGATCTCAAGTCTGCTGTGGGCATCCCATTCTGTAACATACCATTAGCCTCTGCATTTACTGTAAGCTGCACAGTTATTTAAAGTAATTTGGCCTGTATGAGCCTGCTTACACACTGTTGCTGTGTGCATATATACTGATCTCAAGTCTGCTGTGGGCATCCCATTCTGTAACATACCATTAGCCTCTGCATTCACTGTAAGCTGCACAGTTATTTAAAGTAATTTGGCCTGTTTCAGCCTGCTTACACACTGTTGCTGTGTGCATATATACTGATCTCAAGTCTGCTGTGGGCATCCCATTCTGTAACATACCATTAGCCTCTGCATTTACTGTAGGCTGCACAGTTATTTAAAGTAATTTGGGCTGTATGAGCCTGCTTACACACTGTTGCTGTGTGCATATATACTGATCTCAAGTCAGCTTTGGGGAATCCCATTCTGTAACATACCATTAGCCTCTGCATTCACTGTAAGCTGCACACTTATTTAAAGTAATTTGGCCTGTTTCAGCATGCTTGCACACTGTTGCTGTGTGCATATATACTGATATCAAGTCTGCTGTGGGCATCCCATTCTGTAACATACCATTAGCCTCTGCATTTACTGTAAGCTGCACAGTTATTTAAAGTAATTTGGCCTGTATGAGCCTGCTTACACACTATTGCTGTGTACATATATACTGATCTCAAGTCTGCTGTGGGCATCCCATTCTGTAACATACCATTAGCCTCTGCATTTACTGTAAGCTGCACAGTTATTTAAAATAATTTGGGCTGCATGAGCCTGCTTACACACTGTTGCTGTGTGCATATATACTGATCTCACGTCAGCTTTGGGGCATCCCATTCTGTAACATACCATTGGCCTCTGCATTCACTGTAAGCTGCACAGTTATTTAAAGTAATTTGGCCTGTTTCAGCCTGCTTACACACTGTTGCTGTGTGCATATATACTGATCTCAAGTCTGCTGTGGGCATCCCATTCTGTAACATACCATTAGCCTCTGCATTTACTGTAAGCTGCACAGTTATTTAAAGTAATTTGGCCTGTTTCAGCTTGCTTACACACTGTTGCTGTGTGCATATATACTGATCTCAAGTCTGTTTGGGGCATCCCATTCTGTAACATACCATTAGCCTCTGTGTTTACTGTAAGCTGCACAGTTATTTAAAGTAATTTGGCCTGTTTGAGCCTGCTTAGACACTGTTGCTGTGCATATATACTGATCTCAGGTCTGCTGTGGGGGCATCCCATTTGTTTTTGACTGCTTTTAATAAACCAGGCCACAGGGCACCGCAAAACTGCACATTGAACCCTATCTGTTTATACTAAATAAGGAAATACATAAAAATGTCAGGCAGACAAGAGCCAGGATGTTCAAAGAGGAGTGGCAGAGGCCAAGATTCAGCAGGCAGAGGTCGCAGCAGACTAGGGGCGAGTGACAGCAGGAGTCACGGTGAGAGACCTGGTCTGCCAGTATCTGCTAGCGGTCGTGTCTCCACCAGTAACGCATCTGCCGTGGTAGATTGGTTAACGCGCTCATCAACAACATCATCACAACTTACGTCTGAGACCCCCAGTCTAGGGTCGGTAGGTTCCTCTGACACAACCCTGAGTTGGCATGCCCCGAGAGCAGTCCCTGTCCTCCCATTGCCTTTGTCCTACGCCGTTCCCTCCCCCAGCGACGTATCCTATGCTTTGGGTTCAGCTCCACTCTTTAGTGAGGAGGACGATCAGATAGAGGACAGTCAGCAGCTACTGCCCAGCCAAGAAATGGAGGTGGCTTCTTTAGCTAGGCAGACAAATAGTGATGTGGACAGTGTCGTGGGTGCTGGGAGCGTTCCAGCTCCTGCGCCAGACACTGTTGACGAATCCACGAACATCAGTGACGTACAGCCACAACTCGGTGATAATGATGATGACGATGAAGCCGATCGCACTTGGGAGACAGGTGATGAAGGGGCTTCATCGTCATCATCAGGAGAAGAGGGGCGCAGGTTGCCCCGGAGTCAGCAGCTCAGGCAGCAAGGTGTTAGCAGCATGGTTGGCAGGCAGCATGGGGGCACAATTGTAAAGCCTGGAGCCAAACGGGGCCGGGGCCGGGGTAGAGCAACTGCTGCGCGGCAGGCTACCTTATCGGGAGGTAGTGGGGCAGGGGTTCCTGGAGTTGGCGACAATAGCAGCGAATCAGTGAGGCCTGTTGGTGGGAAAAGTAGCTACTCGGCAGTGTGGCAGTTTTTCCTGAAGCATCCGCAGGAGGGTAGCATGGCCACATGCAAGATATGTAGGCAGAAGGTGAAGCGTGGCCAGGGCCCAAATGTTGGCACCACGGCCCTGTGTCAACATATGCAGCGTCACCATAAAGCGGCCTGGGAGAACCTAGGCTCCGGAGAGGTGGGCCAGACTGCTTCCTCACCGAGTGGCACGCCGCTCCCAATTTCTGCCAGCCAAGGCTCCAGCACCTCAGCCGAAGGCAGCTGTGCGTCATACCCATCCTCTGTCGCTCCTGCTCCTCCTCCTCCTCCTCCAAGTCATGCATCCCGCCAGCAATCCATCAGCGAAGCCATGTCCAAGAGACAGCAGTATGCGCCCACTCATCCTACGGCGCAGAAGCTGAATGTGCTCCTGTCCAAGTTGCTGGTGCTGCAGTCGCTCCCTTTTCAGGTGGTGGACTCTGCACCTTTCAGAGAACTGATGGCTTGTGCCGAGCCGAGGTGGAGAGTCCCAAGCCGTCATTTCTTTGCCAAGAAGGCAGTACCAGCGCTGCACACTTTTGTTGAACAGAAGGTGGGCCAGTCCTTGAGCCTGTTGGTGTGTAGCAAAGTGCATGGCAGCGCCGACGTCTGGAGCTGTAACTACGGTCAGGGACAGTACATGTTGTTTACGGCCCACTGGGTGAATGTGGTCCCTTTGCAGCAGCAGCAGCAACTTGGACAGGTCACGCCGCTTCGCCCTCCGCGCTCCCTGCCCGTTGGGCCTGTGACACTGTGCGACTCGGCCTCCTCATCCTCCGCCATCTCCTCACCCTCCACTGTAGGCTCAAGTCTCAGTGCCCCTCCAGTCTACGATGTGTGCAGGGCACGGAGGTGTCACGCAGTGCTTCACATGGTTTGTCTTGGCGAAAGGAGTCACACAGGGGAGAAACTGCTTAAATTTATTCATCAGGAAATCCAAACATGGCTTACTCCGAGAAAACTTAGAATGGGAATCATGGTTACCGACAATGGGAAGAACATTTTGTCTGCGCTGCGCCAAGGAAGCCTGACCCATGCCCCCTGCCCCCCCCTTCCCCAAGGAAACTTTGCATGCACTTCAGCCACTCATACACCGCCAAACACACCCTTCTTGAGCTACAGCGTCAGAACGGTATCCCCCAACATAGTCTGATTTGCGATGTTTCCACCCGTTGGAATTCCACCCTTCACATGTTGGACCGATTATATGAACAGAGAAAAGCCATCACGGATTTCCTGATGATCCAAGCAGATAGGGGGACTCCCCTGTGTAACTTCAATGTCAACCAGTGGCAGCTCATACGTGACACCTGCCGTTTGCTCAGGCCGTTTGAGGAAGCCACTTTATTTGTCAGTCGGCAGGATTACGGGATGAATGACGTGATTCCACTGCTTCATGTACTACAGCACATGTTGGAAACCATGGCTGGTCAGGGCACTGGAGACATGGCGTTTACATCTTACGGCCACATGAACCCCGTTGGAGCTGAACTGGAGGAGGAGGAGGAAGAAGAGGAGGAGTTGCCCAGCGAAACACAGTTTAGGCTTGGCGAAATGGCTGGTTTATCTAGTCAGCGGACAGGAGAGGAGGAGCAGGAGCAGCCAGAGGAGCTAGAGGTTTTTGAGGAAGGCGAGACAGAGGACCCGGACACACCGTGGCAGTATGCAGTGGAGATGGAGACAGGTAGTTCATCCGAGTCACTTGCGCAAATGGCAGGAAGCATGCTCACGTGCTTGCGTAGCGACCCCAGAATTGTTTCCATCTGGCGGCTGGCTGTCCACCTTATTGGACCCTCGCTTCCGGCACAAAATGGGGGCATTTGTTAAACCCACCGAGAGGGAGGACGAACTGAACTACTACAAAGACATTCTACGTAGGCAGTTGGCCGATGCCTATCTGCGCCATGGTCCATACTCTCGCAGGTCTGACTCGAGGGGACCTCTGCGCTCACCTTCCACTGCCATGGCTGCTGGGGGGGGGTTGGCAGGAGCAGCAGCTCCATCAGGAGCAGCCTCAGTCTTCAGTCGCTAATGAGTAGCTTTCTACACCCGCATAGTGAGGCTACTCATGAGCAGCAGGAAGACCTGGAGCAGGACCTGAACCAGCAGGTCATGTCATACTTTGACATGACCATGCCAACACACCTTGAGGATCCGCTGGACTTCTGGGCAGCCAAACTTGATTTGTGGCCGCAACTAGCAGAGTTTGCCCTGGAAAAGCTGTCCTGCCCGGCAAGTAGCGTGCCATCTGAGCGGGTGTTTAGTGCGGCGGGGGCCATAGTTACGGCGAGGAGAACTCGTCTGTCAACTAAAAATGTGGAGAGACTCACCTTTGTCAAAATGAATCAGGGATGGATCAGTCAGGATTTCCACCCACCAATGCCTGATGCATGCGACTAGATTCAGCATGGTGCCACGTTTTACACTTTCCAAATGGTGCAAAACATATTTATGTCTTTAGGCCAATTTTTGGGCTCCTGCTGATGCCAACTTCAGGGTGTGCCTTCCAACCAATTTTTGGCCTCCTGCTGATGCCAACTTCAGGGTGTGCCTTTCAGCCAATGTTTGGCCTCCTGCTGCTGCTGCTGCCAACTCCAGGGTGTGATTCATCCAATTTTTGGGCTCCTGAAGCCAACCCCAGTGTCTCTTCAAAGTAATATTTGGGCTCCTGCTGCTGCTGCTGCCAACTCCAGGGTGTGATTCATCCAATTTTTGGGCTCCTGAAGCCAACCCCAGTGTTTCTTTAAAGTAATGTTTGGGCTCCTGCTGCTGCTGCTGCCAACTCCAGGGTGTGATTCATCCAAATTTTGGGCTCCTGAAGCCAACCCCAGTGTCTCTTTAAAGTAATGTTTGGGCTCCTGCTGCTGCTGCTGCCAACTCCAGGGTGTGATTCATCCAATTTTTGGGCTCCTGCTGCCAACTCCAGTATCTCTTTAAAGTAATGTTTGGGCTCCTGCTGCTGCTGCTGCCAACTCCAGGGTGTGATTCATCTGATTTTTGGGCTCCTGAAGCCAACCCCAGTGTCTCTTTAAAGTAATGTTTGGGCTCCTCCTGCTGCTGCTGCTGCCAACTCCAGGGTGTGATTCATCCAATTTTTGGGCCCCTGCTGCCAACTCCAGTGTCTCTTTAAAGTAATATTTGGGCTCCTGCTGCTGCTGCTGCCAACTCCAGGGTGTGATTCATCCAATTTTTGGGCTCCTGAAGCCAACCCCAGTGTCTCTTTAAAGTAATGTTTGGGCACCTGCTGCTGCTGCTGCCAACTCCAGGGTGTGATTTATCCAATTGTTGGCTCCTGCTGCCAACTCCAGTGTCTCTTTAAAGTAATATTTGGGCTCATGCTGCTGCTGCTGCTAACTCCAGGGTGTGATTTATCCAATTTTTGGGCTCCTGAAGCCAACCCCAGTGTCTTTTTAAAGTAACATTTGGGCTCCTGCTGCTGCTGCTGCTGCTGCCGACTCCAGGGTGTGATTCATCCAATTTTTGGGTTCCTGAAGCCAACCCCATTGTCTCTTTAAAGTAATGTTTGGGCTCCTGCTGCTGCCAACTCCAGGGTGTGATTCATCCAATTTTTGGGCTCCTGCTGCCAACTCCAGTGTCTCTTTAAAGTATTATTTGGGCTCCTGCTGCTGCTGCCAACTCCAGGGTGTGATTAATCCAATTTTTGGGCTCCTGAAGCCAACCCCAGTGTCTCTTTAAAGTAATATTTGGGCTCCTGCTGCTGCTGCTGCTGCCAACTCCAGGGTGTGATTCATCCAATTTTTGGGCTCCTGAAGCCAACCCCAGTGTCTCTTTAAAGTAATGTTTGGGCTCCTGCTGCTGCTGCTGCCAACTCCAGGGTGTGATTCATCCAATTTTTGGGCTCCTGCTGCCAACTCCAGTGTCTCTTTAAAGTTATGTGTGGGCTCCTGCTGCTGCTGCTTGCAACTCCAGGGTGTGATTCATCCAATTTTTGGGCTCCTGAAGCCAACCCCAGTGTCTCTTTAAAGTAATGTTTGGGCTCCTGCTGCTGCTGCTGCTGCCAACTCCAGGGTGTGATTAATCCAATTTTTGGGCTCCTGAAGCCAACCCCAGTGTCTCTTTAAAGTAATGTTTGGGCTCCTGCTGCTGCTGCTGCTGCCAACTCCAGGGTGTGATTCATCCAATTTTTGGGCTCCTGCTGCCAACTCCAGTGTCTCTTTAAAGTAATATTTGGGCTCCTGCTGCTGCTGCTGCCAACTCCAGGGTGTGATTGATCCAATTTTTGGGCTCCTGGAGCCAACCCCAGTGTCTCTTTAAAGTAATGTTTGGGCTCCTGCTGCTGCTGCTGCTGCCAACTCCAGGGTGTGATGCATCTAATTTTTGGGCTCCTGCTGCCAACTCCAGTTTCTCTTTAAAGTAATATTTGGGCTCCTGCTGCTGCTGCTGCCAACTCCAGGGTGTGATTCATCCAATTTTTGGGCTCCTGAAGCCAACCCCAGTGTCTCTTTAAAGTAATGTTTGGGCTCCTGCTGCTGCTGCTGCTGCCAACTCCAGGGTGTGATTAATCCAATTTTTGGGCTCCTGAAGCCAACCCCAGTGTCTCTTTAAAGTAATGTTTGGGCTCCTGCTGCTGCTGCTGCTGCCAACTCCAGGGTGTGATTCATCCAATTTTTGGGCTCCTGCTGCCAACTCCAGTGTCTCTTTAAAGTAATATTTGGGCTCCTGCTGCTGCTGCTGCCAACTCCAGGGTGTGATTGATCCAATTTTTGGGCTCCTGGAGCCAACCCCAGTGTCTCTTTAAAGTAATGTTTGGGCTCCTGCTGCTGCTGCTGCTGCCAACTCCAGGGTGTGATGCATCTAATTTTTGGGCTCCTGCTGCCAACTCCAGTTTCTCTTTAAAGTAATATTTGGGCTCCTGCTGCTGCTGCTGCCAACTCCAGGGTGTGATTCATCCAATTTTTGGGCTCCTGCTGCCAACTCCAGTGTCTCTTTAAAGTAATATTTGGGCTCCTGCTGCTGCTGCTGCCAACTCCAGGGTGTGATTCATCCAATTTTTGGGCTCCTGCTGCCAACCCCAGTGTCTCTTTAAAGTAATATTTGGGCTCCTGCTGCTGCTGCTTCCAACTCCATGATGTGATTCATCCAATTTTTGGGCTCCTGCTGCCAACCCCAGTATCTCTTTAAAGTAACATTTGGGCTCCTCCTGCTGCTGCTGCTGCTGCCAACTCCAGGGTGTGATTCATCCAATTCTGGGCTCCTGCTGCCAACCCCAGTGTCTCTTTAAAGTAATGTTTGGGCTCCTGCTGCTGCTGCTGCCAACTCCAGGGTGTGATTCATCCAATTTTGGGCTCCTGCTGCCAACCCCAGTGTCTCTTTCAAGCTATGTTTGGGCTCCTGCTGCTTCTGCTTGCAACTCCAGGGTGTGATTCATCCAATCTTTGGGCTCCTGCAGCCAACTCCAGTGTCTCTTTCAAGCTATGTTTGGGCTCCTGCTGCTGCTGCTGCTGCTTGAAACTCCAGGGTGTGATTCATTCAATTTTTGGGCTCCTGCAGCCAACTCCAGTGTCTCTTTCAGCCAATGTTTGGGCTCCTGCTGCTGCTTGCAACTCCAGGGTGTGATTCATCCAATTTTTGGGCTCCTGCTGCTGCCAACTCCAGTGTCTCTTTAACCCTTTTACCGCCAGCCTACCTTGAGATTTTGTCACCCTTTGTTGCCAGACCATTTTGCACTATTTTGCGCTCCCCATGTTCAACTGTGATTTTTGAAGGGATTTCCAGGGATTTCCCAGGAAAGTGATATATTGTTTTTTTCAGCAGAGCCTGGGCTTTAACATGAAATGTCTTGTTTGTCATTTTCTAAGTGTATTCTCAATATTTTTGGGTGAAAATTGTGCAAAAAAAAATTTAAAAAAAACTATTTTTTACAATTTGTAGTGTTTTTTTGTAATAAAAAATGTAAGTTTGTCAATAAAATCTTATTGCGTGTGAAACCCCAATTTCTCCCGGTTACAGCGGTACCACATATATATTGGTAGACACCCTTCCCTGCCCAGGAGACTCCCCCAAACTGAAACAACGCTTTAGGAGATTTTCAGATAAAATACAACTATGCTTTGCAATATGCGCACCTTGCAGTTTTTCAAGAAAAACAACCCTTTACATTTGAAATACCCCCAACAAACTATATATTCCCTAGAAGTACACACCTCAAGCTTTCTAGGCGTACCAGGCTTGTTGACATGGGTGCAGTTTTCTGGAAGTAATCCCTCAATGTATTCTTTGGTTGCACAGGGTTTCCCTAAAAATGAATAAAAAAGCAGAATCAAAACCACATTTTCCTAAAAAAACCTATATGCAAACCAGAAAAAAACAGAAAATCCGAAAAAGCAACATCCCCCAAACAGAATGATACCCAACATGCATAGGTTCTGTCAAGGAAAGAGTTGCCAAACACACCAAAGTAAAGCATGCGCATAACGGTAATTTTACTTCAGATATTTAGCTCTGCAGACAAAGTGCGCACCTTGTGCTTTTTCTACCAAACCAACCCTTTACATTTGGAATATCCCCCATAAACCATATATTCCCTGAAAGTACACATGTTAAGCTTTCTAAGCGTACCCAGCTTGTTTTAGTGGGCTCATCTTTCTGGAAGTAATATCTCGAAGAATTCATAGGTTGCACAGGATTTCACAAAAAAATGTATAAAAAAGCAGAATAAAAAACACATTTTCCTAAAATATCAATACGCAAATAAGAAAAAACAAGCTAAATCTGAAAGCGCAAGGTCCCCCGAGCAGAACAATACCCAACATGCATAGGTACCTGTAACCTTTTGACTGCCAGTCTACTTGAGATTTTGTCACCCTCTCCTGACAGGATATTTTTCACCATTTTGCGTGATGTTTAACTGTGATTTTTGCAGGAATTTCCAAGAAAATGGCATATTTTCTTTTTGTGGCAGAGTTTAGGCTTTAACATGAAATGTCTTGTTTGTATTTTTTCTACTTTTTTAAATATTTTCAAATAAATAAATAAATAAAAAAATAAAAAAATATATATTTTTTAAATTGTCTCCTTTATTTTAAACAAAAACATTTATTTTATTAAAGAAAGCCATATTGCATGTGAAAGCCCCATTTCTCCCGATTACAATGATACCACATATGTATCGGTAGCCCCCCGTTCCTGTCCAGGTGATCCCATAAACTGAAAAGAGCACTTTATAACATTTACAAATAAAATACAACTACTATCCACATAATAAAGGGTTAAATAAAAAAAAAATGGTGTGGGGTCCCCCTTCACAGGGGGGGGGCACCATTTCTTGGGGGAATTTTAAGGTTTTTTGGGGAGGCAGGTAATGGGGGGTCTCTGGGTTAATGGCAAGTCACCCACTAGCCACAGGTGACTTGCCAGACCCCTGAGCCCTGTGAACTGGTATAGGGGTCACATGGACCCCTTACCAGTTCACAAAGGGTTAAAAGTAAAAAAAAAAAAACACACACACACAGAGACACACTTTAAAAAAACTTTATTAAAAAAATATATTTTTTTAATTATTTTTTTTAATACTTACCTCCCATCCATCCCTGTGTCCCACGCTGATCACTTAGGCTTCTGCTCTCCTGCTGGGTTACAGGTAACAAAGGGTTAATTAAAAAAAAAATGACATAGGGTCCCCCCTCAAAGGGAGGGGGACCCCATTTTATTTTTGGGATTTTTAAGGGTTAAAACCCTTAAAAATCCCCCCAAAAAATGGCGTGAGGTCCCCCCTACCCAGCATAACCAGCCTGTGACCCGCTATGGGGGCTTGTAGAACAGGGCGCAGGGGCCAGCTTTAGTGGCCCCTGGCCCTGCGGCTACAAGCCGTCATAGCCTAGGGCCACGGCTCTTCTGCCCCCCCTGGGCTTTGGGGAGGCAGGTAATTTGGGGGGCCAGGGGTTAATGGCAAGTCACCCGCTAGCGCAGGTGACTTGCCAGACCCCCGAGCCCTGTGAACTGGTATAGGGGTCACATGGACCCCTTACCAGTTCACAAAGGGTTAAAAGTAAAAAAAAACACACAGACACACTTTTTAAAAAATATCTTTATTAAAAAAAAATAAATGTTTTTTAATATTTTTTTTTAATACTTACCTCCCATCCATCCCTGTGTCCCACGCTGATCACTGAGGCTTCTGCTCTCCTGCTGCTGCTGGAAGCCTTTTATACCTACTGGGCTACAGGTAACAAAGGGTTAATTAAAAAAAAAATGACATAGGGTCCCCCCTCGAAGGGAGGGGGACCCCATTTTTTTTTTGGATTTTTAAGGGTTAAAACCCTTAAAAATCCAAAAAAAAATGGCATGAGGTCCCCCCTACCCAGCGTAACCAGCCTGTGACCAGCTATGGGGGCTTGTAGAACAGGGCGCAGGGGCCAGCTTTAGTGGCCCCTGGCCCTGCGGCTACAAGCCGTCATAGCCTAGGGCCACGGCTCTTCTGCCCCCCCCTGGGCTTTGGGGAGGCAGGTAATTTGGGGGGCCAGGGGTTAATGGCAAGTCACCCGCTAGCGCAGGTGACTTGCCAGACCCCCGAGCCCTGTGAACTGGTATAAGGGGTCACATGGACCCCTTACCAGTTCACAAAGGGTTAAAAGGTAAAAAAAAAGACAAGACACGTTGTTGAAAATAAGTTTATTAAAAAAAAAAAAAAAAAACTTTTACTTTACTCACCTCCGATCTTCATCTTCTGTGTCCCGCGGCGATCTGCTGTCAGTGACGGCTGGGCAGAGAAGGGGGGAGGCAGGCAATCGGAGGATCGCCTACCTCCCTCCTTCCCCTCCCAGCCGTCACCGGCATCTGAGAGATGAACTGCCGGGTGCCCCGATGACACCCGGCGGTGACGTCATCTGGCCCCGCCCCGTGACGTCACCAAGATGGCGGCCGCCATCGGAAGACAGCAAGGGAGGAGGTCTGTTATGCCCCCTCCAGAAGACGGAAGAGCGGGGAGGGGGGATCGGAGCCCCCCCCCGTGAAGAGGAGAGCCTGCGGGAGCCGGCGGGGACAAAGGTAGGTTGCTGAAACGGGGGGGGGGCACCCTGTTCCGGGCCCTCCCCTGCAGCCGGAGGAGCCCCGATGGGCGATCGGAGCCCCTCTGGCTGAAGAGGAGACCCGACCGGATCGAACGAGGGGTCAGGTAAGTGTCTTTTATTTTTACTTTTTTTTTTATTTATGGGGAAAGTCAGGCACGTAAATTTTACATGGCTGGCGTTTAACTGTTGGAGAGGCAGCCACGTAAAATTTACGTGGCTGGCGTTTAAAGGGTTAAAGCAATGTTTGGGCTCCTGCCCCTCATAGTGATGCCACTTCAACTCTCTGCAATTGTGCCGCTCTGCGATTCTATTAGCGATGCCTCTGATCTGCATGTGATATTTATTCAAAGTATTATTTAACTCAGCACGCATCCTATGCGTGTTACAGCAAGGCAGAATGGTTTTTTAAAATATTCACGTGTGAGAGAACTCCACACTGATTGCCTTCATACCCTCATTTTTTGAGCAAGTTTCTGGGGTTCACTTATTGCCCATTCAACATTTCCACATTCATCTTTGGGTGTATTTGAGCAATTTTCCTTGGTCAATTAGGGGTTTCCCAGAAGATCCTGTCCACTTTTGATAATTGTTGCACTATATGCAAAGGGTCAGACGTGGATTCACAAACAATCACTTAGACCCATGGGGTTGTAGACCACATAGATTTACACTTTTATGTCCAGCCGGGCCAGACTTGGCTTAGGAAAAGAAGGCTTATATCAAGTATACAGCCCTGCGTGATGAAAGTACACTGCATGTCAGTTTAGTTCACCATCCCGTTTTTAGCAGCGAAAGTGCCGGCAGCGGTTTGGATGGCTGGGTATAGCATAATCCCCCCTAATATTTAATTATAACATCCAGTGGCCAACATCATTTTGCCCTTAGCAATGAAAGCCACGGCTGCGGTTTTGTTTATTGCAATTAGCCCCGCCCCCGTTAGTGATGATGTCTCATACATCATTACTATTAAGTGTTTAGTCTGTAGATCCCCGAAGGGGCCGAGCTAGATCTATTTTTGATAACTAACATTCCTTTGCCTCCAACAGCTATAGTGCTTACTGCAGTTTGGCCCGTCCATGTCAGTTTAATGTGCGCTATGTATTCATTAGCAGCTATACCGGCTTAGCTACACTTACTATCCCGCCCCTAGCAGAGTACGCAACGGCGGTTGCCCGGCCTGTGGGAGCCAGTCCCGCCTCCACTAATAATTATGCAGGATCCACGCTCATTATCATGTATCCCGCCCACACTCGTTTGACGAGGCTGCGTCACATCTAGACACGTGATTTAATGATATTCACTGCCCCAAGCTTTCATTGGCTCTGGACATATCATCACGTACTCCGCCCACACTCTGTTGACGAGGCTGCGTCACATTCAGACATGTGACTTAATGATATTCACTGCCCCAAGCTCTCATTGGCTCTGGGCACAAACAAGGAGGTCCTTTACCCTCTATAAAAGAACTGTCATTAGCCGCGCCGCTCATCCTTTGAAAAAGTTGCGCACGCAACGAAACGCGTTAGGAGATGAAATAGAAGACGGCGGCCATTTTTTAACTCTACTTATTTTAAACTTTGACGTCCATTTGAACGGTCACAGGAAAAAGGGAAAGAAAAGGACTCCCTCACAACCAGTGTATTCATATTGGCGTGTTTTACTTCAAGGAATATGTGAGTGCATTTCTGTCATTAAATCGTTTTTTAAGAAAAGTTCCTACGGGGTTGCACTAGATTTCTTTTATGCTCTTTTTCAACATATGAGCGGAGTTTATCATGTCCGGAATGAGAGGATAAGTTGTATATAGAAACAATCAAGTATCTGGAATCTTCTAAGAGGCATTAATTGATTCAAGGCTTGTTATACTTATCCATCTGGTAAGCGTACATGTGTGGAGGTGACGGGCACGCGTGACACTACCAGTTCTTATGAAGTGCATGCACCGTGGGACACTTTCTCATTTTGCTTTTTAAAACTGTTTCCTGTGGTCACACCATTGAGGACCTGTGTTGCTCCGTGTTTTTTATGCATAGAATGGTTTACAACCCTATTGAGGCTCTAGGAGGCTCAGAAAAACCAGTTTTTAATAGCGATTCATCGCAAATAAATTCGGGTCGAAACGATTTTTGTCGGAAAATTCGGCGAATCAGTCAAATCGAATTTTTCAAAAGTTCGCTCATCTCTAGTGTCAGCAGCAAAAAGCAGATATTTTAAATTTTCATGAAATATAAAATAAATGGCTAGGGGGTTATTGGAATGGCTCATTTAGAGAGTATAACAATATTGCAGGCAGAAAACACCTAAAAATCACAAAATAAAAGTGCAAAATAAGCAAGGTAGCAAGTGCAGTTTACAATGGTCAGGCTATGGGAAATTCCCCCAAAAATGCATTTTTTTGCACCAAATAATTGTGGATACGAGTGTTAAAGGGGCGATAAGCATCATAAATCAGGCCCAAAATGTCCTGGAGCACAGTTGACACAAGGTAGTTGTGTTAAAGTCAGAAACCTACTGTCACAAGCCTGTGCGTGCCACGGATCCAGTGTGGAGGTATCCAGTATGTCCCGGTCCCCTTGCAGCATCTCGGGGTTTGGTATACCCATGGTCCATTTGCCCCAGGTAGTGTCGCTGGTACGGGCACCAGCGTATCCTTTCTGCGTATGTGAATGGAAATTTTACCTATTGGCGTGTGCCCGAGCAGTCACTGCTACGGCTTATGCAATACAGCACATGCGTGAGTGGGGAGCATTAGTGCGCAAATGTCAGGTTTAGAGATTGTGCAACAGTGCATCATTGAGTAAGATTATTACTTAACAGGTACACTTGCACTAACAAGAGCGGGACCAATAGCAACACTCTAGGCCAGGGGTACTCAAGAACTTTTTGAAGAGGTCCGCTCATAACAGTAGGCCGCAAGCTGAAGGTCCAGAATTGGGAAGCAGGTTAAAATCAGCGCACCAGTGTCCCCCCACCAGCATTATATCTATTGGGCATTGGGGGGAAAACAAACAGCAGTTTTTTTTTTTTGTTTGACCATGTGGAACCTACAGCTCTTATCCTTTGTGCACTGATTTGAAAGGAGCAGAGATAAGAGGGATAATTGGGAAAGAGAGATGGGATGCGACAGAGCTAGGAAAAGAGAGATGGGATAGGACAGAGCTGGGTAAAGAGAGATGCATGGGACAGAGCTGGGAAAAGAGAGATGCATGGGACAGAGCTGGGAAAAAAAAGATGGAATGGGACAGAGCTGGGAAAAAAAGATGGGATGGGGCAGAGCTGGGAAAAGAGAGACGGGATAGGACAGAGCTGGGAGAAAAAGAGAGATGGGATGGGACAGAGCTGGGAAAAAAAAGATGGGATAGGACAGAGCTGGGAAAAGAGAGATGGGATGGGGCAGAGCTGGGAAAAGAGAAATGGGATAGGACAGAGCTGGGAAAAGAGAGATGGGATGGGACAGAGCTGGGAAAAGAGAGATGGGATGGGACAGAGTTGGGAAAAGAGAGATGGGATGGGACAGAGCTGGGAAGAGAGAGATATGGGATGGGACAGAGCTGGGAAAGAGAGATGGATGAGGCAGAACCGTGAAAAGAGAGATGGGATGGGGCAGAGCAGGAAAAAGAGATGGGATGGGGCAGAGTTAGGAAAAGAGAAATGGGATGGGACAGAGTTGGGAAAAGAGAGATGGGATGGAACAGAGCTGGGAAAAGAAAGATGGGATGGGGCAGAGCTGGGAAAAGAGAGATGGGATGGGGCAGAGTGGAAAAAGAGAGATGGGATGGGACAGAGCTAGGAAAGGAGAGATGGGATGGTACAGAGCTGGGAAGAGAGAGATATGGGATGGGACAGAGCTGGGAAAAAAGAGAGATGGGATGTGACAGAGCTGGGAAAAAGAGATGGGGTTGGGCAGAGTTGGGAAAAGAGAGATAGGATGGGACAGAGCAGGGAACAGAGACATATGGGATAGGACAGAGCTGGGAAAAGAGAGATGGGATTGGACAGAGTTGGAAAAGAGAGATGGGATGGGACAGAGCTGGGAAGAGAGAGATATGGGATGGGACAGAGCTGGGAAAGAGAGATGGATGGGGCAGAACCGTGAAAAGAGAGATGGGATGGGACAGAGCTGGGAACAGAGACATATTGGATGGGACAGAGCTGGGAAAAGAGAGATGGGATGGGACAGAGTTGGGAAAAGAGAGATGGGATGGGACAGAGCTGGGAGGAGAGAGATATGGGATGGGACAGAGCTGGGAAAGAGAGATGGATGGGGCAGAACTGTGAAAAGAGAGATGGGATGGGACAGAGCTGGGAAAAGAGAGATGGGATGGGGCAGAACCAGGAAAAGAGATATGGGATAGGGGAGAGCTGGGAAAAGAGAGATGGGATGGGGAAGAGCTGGGAAAAGAGAGATGGGATGGGACAGAGCTGGGAAAAGAGAGATTTGATCGGACAGAGCTGAGAAAAAAAAGATGAGATGAGGGCAGAGCTGGGAAAAGAGAGATGGGATGGGACAGAGCTGGGAAAAGAGAGATGGGATGGGGCAGAGCTGGGAAAAAAAAGATGGGATGGGACAGAGCTGGGAAAAGAGAGATGGGATGGGACAGAGTTGGCAAAAGAGAGATGGGATGGAACAGAGCTGGGAAAAGAGAGATGGGATGGGGCAGAGCTGGGAAAAGAGAGATGGGATGGGACAGAGTTGGCAAAAGAGAGATGGGATGGAACAGAGCTGGGAAAAGAGAGATGGGATGGGGCAGAACTGGGAAAAGAGAGATGGGATGGGACAGAGCTGGGAAAAGAGAGATGGGATGGGACAGAGTTGGGAAAAGAGAGATGGGATGGAACAGAGCTGGGAAAAGAGAGATGGGATGGAACAGAGCTGGGAAAGGAGAGATGGGATGGGAAAGAGTTGGGAAAAGAGAGATGGGATGGAAAAAAGCTGGGAAAAGAGAGATGGGATGGGGCAGAGCTGGGAAAAGAGAGATGGAATGGGGCACAGCTGGGAACAGAGAGATATGGAATGGGGCAGAACCAGGAAAAGAGATATGGGATAGGGGAGAGCTGGGAAAAGAGAGATGGGATGGGGAAGAGCTGGGAAAAGAGAGATGGGATGGGACAGAGCTGGGAAAAGAGAGATTTGATCGGACAGAGCTGAGAAAAAAAAGATGAGATGAGGGCAGAGCTGGGAAAAGAGAGATGGGATGGGACAGAGCTGGGAAAAGAGAGATGGGATGGGGCAGAGCTGGGAAAAAAAAGATGGGATGGGACAGAGCTGGGAAAAGAGAGATGGGATGGGACAGAGTTGGCAAAAGAGAGATGGGATGGAACAGAGCTGGGAAAAGAGAGATGGGATGGGGCAGAGCTGGGAAAAGAGAGATGGGATGGGACAGAGTTGGCAAAAGAGAGATGGGATGGAACAGAGCTGGGAAAAGAGAGATGGGATGGGGCAGAACTGGGAAAAGAGAGATGGGATGGGACAGAGCTGGGAAAAGAGAGATGGGATGGGACAGAGTTGGGAAAAGAGAGATGGGATGGAACAGAGCTGGGAAAAGAGAGATGGGATGGAACAGAGCTGGGAAAGGAGAGATGGGATGGGAAAGAGTTGGGAAAAGAGAGATGGGATGGAAAAAAGCTGGGAAAAGAGAGATGGGATGGGGCAGAGCTGGGAAAAGAGAGATGGAATGGGGCACAGCTGGGAACAGAGAGATATGGGATGGGACAGAGCTGGGAAAAGAGAGATGGGATGGGACAGAGCTGGGAAAAAAGAAGAGATGGGATGGGACATGGCTGGGAAAAGAGAGATGGGATGGGACAGAGCTGGGAAAAGAGAGATACATGGGACAGAGCTGGAAAAAAATAGAGATGGATGGGGCAGAGCTGGGAAAAGAGAGATGGGACAGGACAGAGCTGGGAAAAAGAGATGCGATAGGGCAGAGCTGGAAAAAGAGAGATGGGATGGGGCAGAGTTGGGAAAAGAGAGATGGGATGGGGCAGAGCTGGGAAAAGAGAGATGGGATGGGACAGAGCTGGGGAAAGTGAGATGGGATGGGACAGAGCTGGGAAAAGGGAGATGGGATGGGACAGAGCTGGGAAAAGAGAGATGGGACGGGACAGAGCTGGAAAAAAAGAGATGGATGGGGCAGAGCTGGGAAATGAGAGATGGGATGGGGCAGAGTTGGGAAAAGAGAGATGGGAAGGGACAGAGCTGCGGAAAGAGAGATGGGATGGGACAGAGTTGGGAAAAGAGAGATGGGATGGGAAAGGGCTGGGAAAAGTGAGAAGGGATGGGGTAGAGCTGGAAAAAGAGAGATGGGATAGGACAGGGCTGGGAAAAGAGAGATGGGATGGGACAGAGCTGGGAAGAGAGAGATATGGGATGGGACAGAACTGGGAAAAAAAGAGATGCATGGGACAGAGCTGGGAAAAAAGAGATATGGGATGGGACAGAGCTGGAAAAAAGAGAGATGGAATGGGACAGAGCTGGGAAACAAAGAGAGATGGGATGGGGCAGAGCTTCGAAAAGAGAGATGGGATGGGGCAGAGCTGTGAGAAGAGAGATGGGATGGGACAGAGCTGAGAAAAGAGAGATGGCATGGAACAGAGCTGGCAAAAGAGAGATGGGATGGGGCAGAGCTGGGAAAAGAGAGATGGGATGGGGCAGAGTGGAAAAAGAGAAAGGGGATGCGACAGGGCTGGGAAAGGAGAGATGGGATGGGACAGAGCTGGGAAAAAAGAAGAGATGGGATGGGACATGGCTGGGAAAAGAGAGATGGGATGGGACAGAGCTGGGAAAAGAGAGATACATGGGACAGAGCTGGAAAAAAATAGAGATGGATGGGGCAGAGCTGGGAAAAGAGAGATGGGACAGGACAGAGCTGGGAAAAATAGATGCGATAGGGCAGAGCTGGAAAAAGAGAGATGGGATGGGGCAGAGTTGGGAAAAGAGAGATGGGATGGGGCAGAGCTGGGAAAAGAGAGATGGGATGGGACAGAGCTGGGGAAAGTGAGATGGGATGGGACAGAGCTGGGAAAAGGGAGATGGGATGGGACAGAGCTGGGAAAAGAGAGATGGGACGGGACAGAGCTGGAAAAAAAGAGATGGATGGGGCAGAGCTGGGAAATGAGAGATGGGATGGGGCAGAGTTGGGAAAAGAGAGATGGGAAGGGACAGAGCTGCGGAAAGAGAGATGGGATGGGACAGAGTTGGGAAAAGAGAGATAGGATGGGAAAGGGCTGGGAAAAGTGAGAAGGGATGGGGTAGAGCTGGAAAAAGAGAGATGGGATAGGACAGGGCTGGGAAAAGAGAGATGGGATGGGACAGAGCTGGGAAGAGAGAGATATGGGATGGGACAGAACTGGGAAAAAAAGAGATGCATGGGACAGAGCTGGGAAAAAAGAGATATGGGATGGGACAGAGCTGGAAAAAAGAGAGATGGAATGGGACAGAGCTGGGAAACAAAGAGAGATGGGATGGGGCAGAGCTTCGAAAAGAGAGATGGGATGGGGCAGAGCTGTGAGAAGAGAGATGGGATGGGACAGAGCTGAGAAAAGAGAGATGGCATGGAACAGAGCTGGCAAAAGAGAGATGGGATGGGGCAGAGCTGGGAAAAGAGAGATGGGATGGGACAGAGTGGAAAAAGAGAAAGGGGATGCGACAGGGCTGGGAAAGGAGAGATGGGATGGGAAAGAGCTGGAAAAAAAGAGAGATGGGATGGGACAGAGCTGGGAAGAGAGAGATATGGGGTGGGAATGAGCTGGGAAAAGAGAGATGGGATGGGGCAGATCTGGGAAAAGAGAGATGGGATGGGGCAGAGAAGGGAAAAGAGAGAGATGGGATGGGGCAGAGATGGGAAAAGAGAGAGATGGGATGGGGCAGAGCTGGGAAAAGAGAGATGGGATGGGACAGAGCTGGAAAAAAACATAGATGGGATGGGACAGAGCTGGGGAAAAAAGAGAGAGGGGATGGGGCAGAGCTTGGAAAAGAGATATGGGATGAGGCAGAGCTGGGAAAAGAGAGACATGGGATGGGGCAGAGCTGGGAAAAGAGAGATGGGATGGGGCAGAGCTGGGAATAGAGAAATGGGATGGGCCAGAGATGGGAAAAGAGAGATGGGACAGAGCTGGGAAACAAGAGATGGGATAGAACAGAGCTGGGAAAAGAGAGATGGGATGGGACAGAGCTGGGGAAAGAGAGATGGGACAGAGCTGGGAAAATAGAGATGCATGGGACAGAGCTGGGAATAGAGATATACATGGGGCAGAGTTGGGAAAAGAGAGATACATGGGACAGAGCTGGGAAAAGAAAGATGGGATGGGACAGAGCTGGGAAAAGAGAGATGGGATGGGGCAGAGCTTGGAAAAGAGAGATGGGATGGGGCAGAGCTGGGAAAAGAGAGAGATGGGATGGGGCAGAGCTGGGAAAAGAGAGATGGGATGGGACAGAGCTGGGAAATGAGAGATGGGATGGGAGAGATATGGGAAATGAGAGATGGGATGGGACAGAGCTGGGAAAAGAGAGATGGGATAGGGCAGAGCTGGGAAAAGAGAGATGGGACAGAGCTGAGAATAGAGAAATGGGATGGGCCAGAGCTGGGAAAAGAGAGATGGGACAGAGCTGGGAAACGAGAGATGGGATAGGACAGAGCCGGGGAAAGAGAGATGGGATGGGACAGAGCTGGGAAAAGAGAGATGCATGGGACAGAGCTGGGAATAGAGAGATACATGGGACAGAGCTGGGAAAATAGAGATGGGATGGGACAGAGCTGAGAAAAGAGAAATGGGATGGGGCAGGGAAAAGAGAGGTGCCCTGGGGCTGGTTCACACAGTGGGGGCAAACAGAACTATGCAAGGCGAAACTAATACATCGATCTGCTTGTTGCTGCCCAGAGGATATTGAAAAGTACCCTGAAAAACGTCTTTTAAAGTGGACTAAATCCCAGGATTTTGACTATCCTGGGTTTTGGTTCACTCCCCCGGGGTGCCAATCGGGGTGCCCCACTGCAGAAAACTCACCTGCGGTCCTAGGGTGCATGTGCGTTCGCTCCTTCAATCAGCGCGCTCGGAGCCGCTGAATTATGGGTGTCTAAGCGACGTCTAAGCTCAGCGGCTCTGAGCTGGTGGCAGCATCTCGCATTTCCCTCTAACAAAAAGCGTTTGTTAATGGCCCGCACAGGGATGGTGGGGATGTGGCCCGCGCATGTGCCGTTGGACCGGGAAAGAAGGTGAGTTTATGGGCGACCTGGGGAGCCTCTCCCCGCAGGGCATCCAAAATCGAGATGCCCCGTGGGGAGAGGATGGATCGGCCCAGGAATCTATAAGCAGGTTTTTGGTACACTCTAAGGAGCGCCGCTCAGGCGATTGCTCCTCAATAACTCACCCCGCCTGCTGTCTTTCCTCCTGCGCCGTCCCACACGCTGTCTTTACTCTTGCCTGGCCTCCTGCCTGCTGGCCCGCCCACTGTTTTTCCTCCCACCTGCTGGCTCCGCCCACTGTATTTTCTCCCGCGGCCTGCCCCGACCAGACTTGCCTGCTGTCTTTCCTCCTGGCTGCTCGCCACACCCACTCTTTCCTCCTGCCCATCCCGCTGTCTATCCTCCCGCCCGCGCCCAGCCTGCTGTTTTCCTTCCGCACTTATCTCTGCTCCCACCCTCCTGGCTATGGGGTCCGGAAACAGACCGTGGTCCGTGGGTTGAATACCCCTGCTCTAGGCCTTTTAAAAGTAAGCGTCTCCTGTCAATATGGTGCCAGAAAATTCCTATGAAGTTCTTCCTGTGCAGCTATTGTGTTTTTATTGATTCGTGTGACATTACATCCTCCGTGTAGGACTCTCCCTTGTGGACCTTGCTTTCTTGATTATACTGGACCATGTTAACCTATGTATGACCCCTGCTACCTCCTGGATTTTGCTTCCTAGATTGCTGGACTGTTTACACATGTATGACCCGCTTCCCTTCTCAACTCCTTTGATTTCAGCTTGTTCTCCTAGTGTTATAAACGGAGACACAGCACCAGTATGTGGAATCCCCACTGCCTCAGATGAAGCCCTAGAGCCTACTGCCCAGGACCCAACCTTTGGTTTTGGAGTGTAACTCCCTGATTTTTTTTTCAAATTAAAGAATAGTGTCCAGAATTAAATAATAGTGCACATATATTCTGGGGAAGTGAAAAAGCAGCAGCTAACTGTTGGTGGAGACAATTGGAAGGCATAACCCTTCTTTTGGTTTAAGCATGTAGCTAGGGAGAATAGGGAGAATATATTTTTTTTAAATTAAAGAATAGTTCCCCCAAGTATATTGAAGGAGAGTAAAAAAGCAGCAACTGTTGGTATAGGACAGGGCAGTCATCAGGGCAGGAGAGCCAAGACTCCAATATGGGGCACAAGGACAGGCTGCCACACTATTGCTGCTGGTGTTAAGCATAAATGAGGGTGTCTTCCCCGCAGGCTGGTTTACCTGGGGCCCAAATCAAACTAGGGGCCAAGCCATCGCACATAGGTTATAGAGGGGCCAGACTCTATAGAGCTTATATTGTATCTGGGCCCTAAGTCTGATTTTCTATTTCCTTTATGCCCTAATAAAAGCTAAACCTGGCGGCCTTGGGGACAGAGGTACAGTCCAAGCTAAGGCTCCAACCTTCACATATAAGTTATAGAGGGGCCCCGGCTCTATACAGCCTATATTGTCTCTTCCCCCCAAAACATATAGGGGCCCAGTGATGGCTGGGCCCCTAGAGATTTTGTTTCCAAAATGGTCTGGATTTTGAGGTAAGCCTGGTTGCCTTGGGACCGGAGGCTCAATTTAAATTAAGGGCCAAGCCATCACACATTATTTATGATCGTGGCCCAGACATCGCTGCTGTATGGGGCCCGGCAATTCCAGATGGCAACCCTGGTATAGGCTACTGAATGTTATACTTTGCCTTTGGTTTTGGCATGCAACTAGGTAGAAAACCTTTTTTTTAATTAAAAAAAAAATAAATTGAGAAATAGTGTCCAATAGTATAATGCAATAGAGTGAAAAAGCAGCAGCTATCTGTTGGTAAGGGCCATTTGGCACACAACTAGGTAGAAATTTGTCCCCAAGTATTTTAATTTTCTTTGTAAAAAAATGTATTTAAGAAAAAGAGATTGCAAGTACTTTTGCAGCTTCCTTGTATAAGCATTATATTTTTCAAACTAAATTAAATTGTGGCTAGTGCCCCTTGGAGAGAAATGTGGGAGCAGTAGACAGGCGGGTACCAAACTGTGACACTAGGGCAGTAGGACCACAATCACAGAGAGTGAGGTGCAACTGAGAACTTTTTAAACCAGATTTTATATTTTTTCTAGATGCTAGAAATTTTGAAAAGAAAATGACACATTGAACTTTTCTGCTTTAGGTCCAAAAAGCCCCTACCTCCACCAGTGATAATATTTAATGCATCATGATCGATAAGGGTAAAATCACACGTGTTTGTTAGTCTTGATTTGACTGGTCAGGATTGCAGCAAAGATCTTCAATTTGAATAAAAAATGTCCTTACCGCATCTTTGTTGTAGCCTTGCAACAGAAGAAAGTATGGATGCTCTAAAGGTGGCTGAATCAAATATTGAGTTAAACGTTCAAAGTCTAAATCAGACTGAATCAGGTCATTTGGGTCTTCTGTACAGTCAACATTGCTATTCTGTTCAGCTGAGTTTTTGGTGCCATATTTTTTATGTGAATCTCCCTCTTGTCCTCCTCCTATGTCACTGGCCACCATGCTTTTTATGCTTTTTCTTTCTCTTCTTTTCTTGCTGTTTATGTTGACATCACTTATACTGCGACGGAGGGAGATGCTGTCTTCTCGTTCCCTTAGAGGGGCATTTCCACCAGATGCTGCTCGAGAACGTCTCTTCTGGAGCCTACAAGCCTGGGCATTGATACCTGTGAGTGGATATTATATAATAGCTTAAACATAATAACTTTTAAGTTGTACTTTTTAAATCCTTCTTACATTTATATAGACAGTCTATGGGGTGGCATATATTGAAGTTATTGATACAAAGCAGAATGGATCCCTTATCTTGGTCCAGCTTCTGTGGACTTTCCCTAAGACCCCAGACCTGATCGTGCCAGAGGACACAAGTCTCCTCACTTACCTGCCACCTGCTTAGGCACCAATGTTTGCTCACCCACAGTGCCATTATGAGAAGACAGCCCAGCAGATGGTCGGGGCCTGAGCAAGAATTGCTCCTTTTGACTTCAATGGCCACCTCTGTAAATGTAAGTTCACTGTGTAAAGAGGCATCCATTGAAATCAGAGCTGTGGGTCAAAGATGTCAGACTCAGGAGTGGATGGCATAGGTGTGGAAACTCGTGCCCACTTGGATGATCTGGTCTGAGGTTTGTCAGATGAAAGTTGTGTGAATGTGGACTTTCCTGGTTAAGTATTAATAGTTTTAAAATTTGGAAATTAGCCAAAATAATTAGGTCTGAAATGTATTGATTTTAGACTGAAACATTTTTGTAAATTACCAAATTGCCTTAAATGGATTTGCTTATCCTTATACATTACATATTAGTAAACAACTTTTTTTTACTCTAGTTTTCTATTATTCAGCAGTCTCTTTTTGTGTTGGCAGGAAAAATATATAAATCTCAGTATAACATTTTGTCAGTCTTCATTCAGCTGTAGACGTAGCTCTCTCACAGTTTGTACTTTCCAGCTGTTTTGCTTTAACTTGAACAACCAGTCCAATGGGCCCCAGAGCAAACTTTGACCCCCCCCCCCCGAGAACAGATTAGTCAAATGCAGATTACGTTGGGATACAGATCAGTCAGAAGCAGATAAGCCTTAGCACACTCCCTCGATTACCTTGAGGGAGTGGCAGTTTCAATGTGACTGATTGCAGGGGGTGTGCGTTACACATCACAAAATACTTTCTTTACCACCAGGGTTTTTTTTCTCCTTTTAAGTATTTGCTGATGTGGGGCTCATAGGCTGTAGGAGTGAACCTTGCTGGCACAGTGGTTTATAGCAGCTTCACATTTAGAGCGGCCCTCCAAGCTCCCTGAAAGCTCTGTGGCAGGGACACTCAAATAACTTTCACCTTCACCCTTTAAAACCTAAACACACTTTTTCCTTGCAGAGCCCCATGTTATGGGGAGTAGAAATCAGCTGGACATATGTAACAGCCACACACAGCTACTATATGATACATGATTCAGTGCAATGCATAGCTTTTTGTGCCCCACATCATACAGAACGTTGTTCCTGATCTTTGCTTCCTAAGGATATTTAACTGTATGGGAATCCCTAAAGTAATTTTTACTGGAGGTCTTACCTAACCTGGTTAAGTAGGACCAGTAGGAAAAAGATAATTCTGTGAGCACTCACCTGTAGAATTAATTTATCTTCCATTATTACTTCAGGCCTTTAGAGGAATTCAGTAACAATTGGGTTAACCTCTCAACCGAAGGGCATGGACTGCAAGACAGGTGTCCACTCGGCTTGACTTCCCACAATCCAGTTTAATTAAAAAGCAGTATGCCGGAAGGCATTCCTATAACTCTTGTTGGAGACAAAAGGGGAGACAAAATACAAAACTCCTCTCTCCGCTTAACTTTTTTTTAATGCTGATCAACTATTTGCAACTCCATTAAGACTAGGCATCCAAGGAATGGATATAGTAAGGGAAGGTCTGATGTCCTGAAGTAATAATGGAAAATACATTAATTCTACAGGTAAGTATAGAATTATCTTTTCTCTTTATCTTTCCCAAAAGCAGCCTTACTTCACGGTAGGATCCCCCAAACCGTATTACTTTCTGTGAGGAGTAAGCCATTCCAAAAACATCTAGTTTACTACTGTCTGTAATACCTTCCTGCCAAAGGCAACATCTGCCGAGGCTCTAACATCTACCTTATAAAATTTGGTAAATGTATGAACTGAAGACCAAGTAGCAGCCTTGCATACTTGTTCTACTGAAGCCTGGTGCTGAACAGCTCAAGAAACTCCAAAGCTCATGTAGAATGAGCAGTAATACTAAAGAGAGGATCCTTCCCTTTGGAGACGGTTCTTACCACTGCTTGTCTAGGCAGTAGACTTGGTGTAGACTGCTTGTTTAAACTGTAGACTAAGCAGTAGACTTGATGGTAGACTTGGCTGGTGGAAGACCTTTCCATGGCTGGTGGAAGACCTTTCCATGGACCCTCATGTATGGCAAATAAGGAGTCCGACCTACAGTATGTTTGAGCAGCAGTGATATAATACTTCAATGCTCTCACTATATCCAACTAGTGAAGAACTCTTTCCTTATCGTTAACTGGAGTGGGACATAAGGAAGGCAAAACCACCTCTTCATTAAGATGAAAAGGGGAAACCACTTTAGGAAGTGGGAAGAAAATCCTGTTTAAAACAGAAGATGGCCAATATCCCTATGTAACACTTAATAAGGAGGCTTAACCGATAAAGCTGATAATTCAGAAACCCCCTTTACTAAGGTTATTGCCACTAAAAAGATAACCTTAAGAGTCATTAAACTTAATTATGCATCTGCTAATGGTTCAATTGAAGACCTTCATCAAAACCTTTCTGAAAAATTCTGGGATCAGAAAAAGTCATACAAGCGAACCCTCTGGATTCCCACCAAGCGATAAAAGCTAACCAGAACCCCCAGCACCTGCAAAAGGATTGAAAGACCCTCTGACTAAGGGACCATTCCCCTAGATGCAGAACCATTCTGCTGAGAAGATCGGCATTCCAATTGTCCACTCCTGGTATGTGTATTGCCAAGATGTATGGAACCTGTTTTTCAGCCCAAAATACGATCTGGCTCACTTCCTTGAGAGCTTTCCTGTTTCTGGTGCCCCCCTGTTGGTTGATATTCAGATATTTCTGATGACCTGGAAAAATCGGAATGTGTAGGTGTGCATCCTTTATATCCACTGTGGTCATTAAAATCTCCTGGCTCGAGTGACATCACTATGGATCTTAGCGATTCCATGTGAAATTTCTTCAGAAGGACGAACATGCTGAGGCCCTTGAGATCTAATATTGGGCGTACAGAATTGTACTTTTTGGGGATTATGAACAAATTGAAGTAAAACCCCTGACCTCTCTTAAATGGAGGTACAGGACAGACTACTTCAATCTCTAAATGGCAAGATTACGGCAAATCTCATTGCTTCTGCTTCCTGCGAAATTCGGGATACCTGACCAAACAAATCTATGAGGAGGTCTGGCCCCTAATTCGGTTGTAACTTACATGGAGCCTCCAAATGTTGACAAAATGCAGAAGCCATCCCCCAAAGGAAGTTTTTTACCCAATGCACCACTAACTATTTCCTAACAATATATAGATGTAGGTGTACCTTAAAGGAATCCCCAAAGAAAAGTATATACAAATACAAATATACAATATGTGGCCCCAGCTACCACCAGGGGCATTCCTAGGCACCACCAAATCAAATAGCCTGAATCAAAAGTATATCATAAATGATCAATATTTATTCATAATTATAAAAATACCATCACAAATATACTTTTAAAAACAACATATCAATAGCAGGGACACAAACAATCATCCCTCTTCCTCCTTGTGAACAATAAATCCCTATCACACAATATACAATACAGTACACAGATAAAGTGACAAATGCAGTATTTAAAGTGCTAAATGCTAAGATAAGAAGGTGCTAGGTGCTACAATAACATTCAAAACCTATATAAATGTATCCCACATAAAAAGAGAGAACAAATAATCAATCAATTTGCCCCAGAGTAATAAATTAGTTAGTGGTTAAAGTGCATAAGATATCACCAAATCGGAGGTTAAGAGGTGTCCCTGCTAGTAACTGGCGTCCTGATCCCCCACGCGTTCCGTGAGACAAGCTCACTTCTTCAAAGGTGCCAGACAGAAGCCATCCCCCACCCGCATTATTCCAAAATTCTTTTCAGTATCCCAGGGACGCGAAACCTCTACCCCAACAAAAAGACCAAGGATTAGAGGCTCTGCGGAAAAAAATATAAGATTTTGGTTTCTTTTGTAGATTAGTAGGCTCCCTTTACCATGTCATCCAAGCACTCCCCAAACAGCCCCCCTAAAAGGGGAGTCCTGTCAAATTCTTCTTAGAAGCTGCATCAGCTGACCATTGCTTTAGCCATGAAGCACACCTTAAAGCTAACACCAGAGCAGGCCTCTGGCACTTAATCTGATCAAATCATCCATAGCCGAGATAACATACCTGTTTATATCCAAACTGGTCTTCACGAACTGCGAGCCTGACTTCCGTGAATGACCTGAATGAGTCTTAGAGTCTAATTGTGTTTACAACTTCCTGCTTGCCAAAGATGCTATCGATGTGGCACAGGCCAGCTGTAAGGTTGACTCCATAATAGAAAAAGCATGGCATGCCACCAGATCTATGCGCTTATATGCTGGATCCTTTGGAGAAGCACTTCATAGGATGGCATAACCGAAGTCTTAGAAAGCCCTGAAACTGGGGCGTCTACCACAGGAGGGGGAGACCATAATTTAATCTGATCTGGAGGAAAGGGATACTTTGAATCAGATTAGAATAATGCGTATGCACTGGATAAAACTGCCTCTGGACCAGAGATAGCCAAAATCTCCAGAATGGAAGTAATCAAACTACCCATCTTCTCCTTAAAATGAGCACCCCCCTTGTGTAGAGGACTCTGAATCCGAGTCCCTACTGTATGAATCCTCCCCAATGGATAATTCTTCCTGGTAAACAATGTCAGCAAAAATGTCCTCTTCGGAAACAGAGGAAATTAGATACTTCTTTTTCTTTAAGGATTTGCTTGGAGCCGATGATTCTGAATGACTCTCTAGGGGGCCCAATTAATCCATAATCTCCTGGAGGACATTCTTGTCCTGAATGTCCTCCCGAGGCTGGGCTGCCAAGGCGGCCTTAGACTCTGAGGGCCCGGCGACAGGGGACGGAACCCTTGTAGGGGGAGACAACTGTCTTCAATATTTAGCAACTACTCCCGGGGGATCAAAGGGAGTTAGACCAAGTATATTACAGGAATCGATAGTCACAAGTAACTACTCCGAAACCTTAGGGGTTTAGTCTTGGTGGAGAACCGAAAACCGCAGCGACGCAACCAAAGAGGTAACCCTGCTCTCAGAGAAGGAAGAGCGCAGTAAGCTAGAGAATCAGCGGTGATGAAGGAACCTGTAAGCCGACAATACAGGCTAAGGTGGTGGATAGAAGGAAGCATCTGTCTCTTCCTGATGCCTTAGCTCTGCCCCCTCACACAAGACTTCCCCACTTAAAGGTGTGCGTAATTTAAAAATTTGAACAAAGTGCAAACATAAACAACACATGGGAAAGAGCATTAAAAGGGAGGGAAATAGTTCCCCTGGATCCCCCCAATCAAGCTCACCAGACAAAAACCTGCGTCTGCTCTTCCTTAAAGCGGAATTGCAGCCCAGGAGTGCAAACTTTTTGAAAAACAAAAGTGACACCGCAAAGCGACCCAAGACCCTGTCACTTACCCTCACCATCCTGATTCGCATACAGCATAGCTGAGGAGGCATTGTGGGTCCATCAAGATCAGAGGAGTATAAGGGCCAGGAAGACAGTCAGGGTTCAATTCCCCTGCTTCCAAGGTAAAAATCCTAAAAAATAAAAAGTAAATGGGAGAGGACTTCAGACACACCCTTGTAATCTAGTTCCAACTGCAAGAAAGAAATTGGATTGTGGGATGTCAGTCGGAACTATATAGGCCAGGAGGTGGAGCCACACCTTTGTCTTGCAGTCCATGCCCTTCGGTCGAGAGGTTAACATGAATGTCACTGAATTCCTCTGATGGCCTGAAGCAATAATGGAAGAGAAATTAATTCTACAAGCGAGTTTTCACAGAATTACCCTTTTTCATTGTTAAAAATCATTTAGCTAGAGCTGAACTGAACATTGAAACCCCTGCCTTGTTTTTATTGTTTTTTATAATACAGTTTGGAAAACATAATTGACATTTTTGCACCACCCTATAAAAACGCACCTAGGAGCAGGAAAATAAGAAAAAAATGTTCTGAACCAAATGATGTGGTAAAACACCCCCCCCCCAAGCACCCCACACCTTTTTGGGAATAAAAGTGTGTCCTATGTGGCAAAACATTATTTTTTTATTTATATTTTTAATGTTCTCCCCCAAAAATAACAATGGGATGAAATATATAGTATATCTTTGAAGAAGTCTGCTTCCGGGCCTGGACCATGGTGCAAATTACCTTGGCAGATAAACCGTTCTCTGTTAAGATCATGGTTTTAATAGCCATGTTGTCAAAGCCAGCATTCGTAAATAGGGAGGCCCTTGTGTGAGAAGATCTGGATCGTTGGGGAGTCGCCAATGCTCCCCTGCCGACATTCTGTCCAAGAAGCAGCTTCTCCTTGGCCAGCAAGGGGCCACTAGAATGGTTGCCACACCCTTTCTAGAGCTACCTTCTTTAGGACGCGACCTAGGAGAGGAAATGGAGGGAAGGCATAAAAAGGCTGAATGCTGCATCTGTTGCTATTGCTAGAGGGTCCCGGGATAGAGACACAAACTTTGGAAGCTTCTGATTGTGTCGGGACGCAAAGATATCTACATCCGGTCGACCCCAGCGCAAGCAAATGGCCTGAAACACTCTCTGACTGAGAGACCATTCCCCCTGGTGCAGGACTGTTCTGCTTAAACAGTCGGCCTGTGAGTTTTCCACTCCTGGAATGTGAATTGCTGAGATGCAGGGAACATTCAGCCCAGAGAATCGTCCAGCTTACTTCCCTGAGAGCTCTCTTGCTCCTGGTGCATCAGGGGGGATGGTTGATGTAAGCCACTGCCGTCTGATTGTCTGACGGAATCCTGACTGGATTCCCCTTCAGACTGAGAGCCCAATGTTAGCTCAATGAGGACTAGGAGAATTGCCCTTAATTTTAAGATGTTTATGGGAAGCAAGTTCTCCCCTGGACTCCACTCTCCCTGGATTGTCTGTGACCTCCAGACACCTCCCCAACCCATTAGACTGGCATCCATGGTGACCACGAAGGTGGAAGAAAGGATTTCCCTATCAACGAATGTTGGGGATCCAGCCACTGTAGAAGGGATTGCCTGACTGGATGTGTCAGAACAAGGACTCCGAGGACCGATCCCATAGCAACAGCTACTCCGTTTGTAGAGGCCTTGTGTGAAACTGTGCAAAGGGCACTGCTTCAAAGCACGATACCATCAGACCTACTAGCTGCATCCCCTGGTGGATTTTTGGCCGAAGGCAGGCCAAGAGACAGGGGCGTAGCTATAGGCGTCGCAGGGGTCGCCATTGCGACCGGGCCCCTAAGCCAGGGGGGCCCGCAGGGCCCCCCCTGCCCACTGTAACTGTCTGTTCCCCCTGCCCACTGTTCCCTGACAGCGCCGCCGCCACCACACCACTGCTACCTTCCTCATAGCAATACACCCCTCAACTCTGCCTGACGTCATGTCCGGCGGACACAGCAAAGAGCCCGCCTGTACCAAGCTGCTATTGGCCGCTTAGCTGACTGGCTTTGTGAGCTGATTGGCTGCAAGCTCTGGTCGGCAGGCGCTTTCCTTTTTGCCAGACACCGGTATGGCGGCTATCGGTGTACACTTGGGCTGCATGTGTGCCTGTGTGGCTGTCTATAAGGTACAGTGATCCCAGGGTGGGCGGACTATGAGGGGTGTATGGGTGCTGCATGACAGCTAGGGGAGGGTGGACTGAATGAATGACTCTCATGCCATTGTAGAGCCCTCACTGCCGACTCATGCTCTCTATGTGAAGAACACTGCATCAGATTCACAGAGACCCTATTGTAACCTACCCCCTCCCATCATCAGTCAGCCAGGCCTTCCCTTTACCCATCTGCTGATGGGGGACAGGAAACTGCTGCAGCATCTGTACTGCCTCCAATAGGAGACATTCTGCCAGGCATTGCTCTGTTATTTCCTGTCTGTCTCCATCATACAGCATTCCTTGACTGATTTTGGCTTCCTGTGGATCTTTAAAGCAGACTATAACCATAGTAATCCAGCTCTAGAGTCTTAAAGTGGCTCGAAACCCCCCATGCCCCAATGGCCCTGGAATCTTATAGATGAATTCCCTCTCCTGGGGCATCTAGAATTGGGATGTCCCGCTGTGTGAAACCCCCTAAGTTGCCCGGAAACTCACCTTCTTTCCTGGTTCAATGGCATGTGCGCGAGATGTGGCTGCATCCCCGCTATTCCTTTAGCAGGGCATATGCCCGCATCAGGCATTTGTGAATGGCCGTTGTGGGCACGCTCCCTGTTAGAGGGTAGCAGGGGATGTGGCTGCCAGCGTGCTCGTACCCAAGCGTGCAGATTAGACGAGAGGGCTGTTCATGCGATGTAGGACCGGGGAAGGGTGAGTGAGATGGGACAACCTGGGGAGTTTCACACAGCGGGGTATCCCTGATCGGGGTGCCCTCGGGGCAAGAACCAAGGCTAGTCAAAATCCTGGGTTTTGGTCCACTTTAAAGACTCTGGGGCTGGCTCATGGTTTACCCCTGCACAGGGGCGTAGCTATAGGGGTCGAAAGGGTCGCCATTGCGACTGGGTCGGGCAGAGCCCGGAGGAGAGACAGAAGGTCTGGTGGGGCGGGGCTGGAGGAATGAGAAGGTCAGGTCACGTCACGGGCTCACTGGCAGGAGGCTGTCGGTGGCGCCTCCCCGCGGATTCACTCTGAAGGGGACTGCCAGACTGGAGCACGGAGAGCCGGCGCCCCGGCGCCGCTCATTATAAGGTAGGTCGCTGTCACTGATGATGGGGGGGGGGCCCAGTTTGACTCCTCGCATCGGGGCCCACAAGACTTTAGCTACGCCCCTGCCAAGAGAGCCTGTATTTTGGTCTGAAGCAATAAAAACTTCTGCTCTGGAAGAACCACCTTGACCTGGGCTGTATCTAACGACATCCCCAGAAAAGACCTCACTGTTGATGGAATTGTGTTCGACTTTGGATAATTGAGGGAGTAGAAAGGGTGCACAGAAAAGGAAGGCCATACCTGTGTCTGACACCTTTGAATCATTGTGTAACTTGGCAATTTTGCTAGGGTGCACAGTGTCAGAAATGGTAGCCCTAGCAGATACTGTTCTCCCTAACAGCCAGGAGGACAGTGAGTGGGGGTTGGGACTGAAGGTAGGACTAGACAGTGGTAACAGTGGATTCTACTATTAGACGGACTGATAGAATAATTTGTCAGCAAGGCGGCTCAACCGAATGGTTTGCTGTCTCCCTGGTGCCAGGGTTTGGTATGTGGTGAAAAGGATGGATAAATTACTGGGAAGGGCTGGAGATGACCCAGCTGTCATGGTCCACGTGGGGACCAACAACAGAATAAATGGGGGAGGGAGAATCCTTTAGAATGCATTTAAGGAATTAGGCCTCAAGTTGAAGAGAAGGATCTCCAAGGTTGTATTTCTGGAATACTGCCTGTGTCATGTGCTACACATGAACGACATTTTTAAACTGGAATTTGCCATCCAGTTCATCCATTCATAGAAATGATGCTCTGACTATTAAAAGGGTGCAGAGGAGAGCCACCAAACTAATAAGAGAAATGAAGGATCTTAGTTATGAGGAAAGATTACGAGAATTAAATCTGTTTAGTCTTGAGAGGAGATGACTGAGGGGGGACATGATTAACTTGTATAAAAGTCAAAAACCCTTAAACGATTCCCCAGCATCTAAAATTAATATATTTTAAGTTTTTAGTCACTTATTAGTCTTACCCCCACTGGGCTGCAACTCTGTTCAGGACTTTAGGATATGGGCGCCGCCATCTTGACACAGAAGCATCACACTTACTGAGGAGGGGAGAGTAGGATAAAGTACAGGGCAGTGGGTTATAGCTGTGCTTTGCTCAGACAGAGCAGAGCTGGGGTCAGGAAAAGGTCAGCAGTCCCAGAATGCAGAGTAGCACAGTCAGAAGGCACTTCCTGTTTGCAGGCTGCCTGATATTCCATGAACCGCCATCTTGGATATTTAAAGCTTGCTCTTTTGGCTGTCTCTGTAAGTGGCTGCTTGGAAGTGGTGAGTTAAAGCAGGATCTCCTGTGGTAAGTTTTGGGAAACTGAGCTCATTGGGTAAGTAAAATATAGTAAACTGTGTTTGTTTTATTTTTGTGAATCAGTGTGTTAATGCTGGCACAAATTTAGACCAAAGAAAAAAAAAAGTTTTTTTTTCTCTTTCCTGGATTCCTGCTGAGGCCTAATTGAGGCCTAATTGAAGCAGGTGTGTTATAAGGCCACACACACAGCTCTTGTAGCTTGCTCTTTTGGCTGTCTCTGTAAGTGGCTGCTTGGAAGTGGTGAGTTAAAGCAGGATCTCCTGTGGTAAGTTTTGGGAAACTGAGCTCATTGGGTAAGTAAAATATAGTAAACTGTGTTTGTTTTATTTTTGTGAATCAGTGTGTTAATGCTGGCACACATTTAGACCAAAGAAAAAAAAAAGTTTTTTTTTCTCTTTCCTGGATTCCTGCTGAGGCCTAATTGAAGCAGGTGTGTTATAAGGCCACACACACAGCTCTTGTAGCTTGCTCTTTTGGCTGTCTCTGTAAGTGGCTGCTTGGAAGTGGTGAGTTAAAGCAGGATCTCCTGTGGTAAGTTTTGGGAAACTGAGCTCATTGGGTAAGTAAAATATAGTAAACTGTGTTTGTTTTATTTTTGTGAATCAGTGTGTTAATGCTGGCACAAATTTAGACCAAAGAAAAAAAAAAAGTTTTTTTTTCTCTTTCCTGGATTCCTGCTGAGGCCTAATTGAGGCCTAATTGAAGCAGGTGTGTTATAAGGCCACACACACAGCTCTTGTAGCTTGCTCTTTTGGCTGTCTCTGTAAGTGGCTGCTTGGAAGTGGTGAGTTAAAGCAGGATCTCCTGTGGTAAGTTTTGGGAAACTGAGCTCATTGGGTAAGTAAAATATAGTAAACTGTGTTTGTTTTATTTTTGTGAATCAGTGTGTTAATGCTGGCACAAATTTAGACCAAAGAAAAAAAAAAAGTTTTTTTTTCTCTTTCCTGGATTCCTGCTGAGGCCTAATTGAGGCCTAATTGAAGCAGGTGTGTTATAAGGCCACACACACAGCTCTTGTAGCTTGCTCTTTTGGCTGTCTCTGTAAGTGGCTGCTTGGAAGTGGTGAGTTAAAGCAGGATCTCCTGTGGTAAGTTTTGGGAAACTGAGCTCATTGGGTAAGTAAAATATAGTAAACTGTGTTTGTTTTATTTTTGTGAATCAGTGTGTTAATGCTGGCACAAATTTAGACCAAAGAAAAAAAAAAAGTTTTTTTTTCTCTTTCCTGGATTCCTGCTGAGGCCTAATTGAGGCCTAATTTAATGCAGGTGTGATATAAGGCCACACACACAGCTCTTGTAGCTTGCTCTTTTGGCTGTCTCTGTAAGTGGCTGCTTGGAAGTGGTGAGTTAAAGCAGGAGTTAAAAGAAGAAGTTACAAGCAGAAGTTCGGAAGCTGTAAGTATCTGCCTTTGATTTCATATTGTTATTTCTACACTTGGTGTTCCCACAAATTCATACAATGGGTTCCATGCCTAACAATGCTGTTCAGTGTACATCTTGTGCTATGTATGCACTTCTTGATCAATCGGTCGATTGTGAATATATATGCCCCGGATGCCTGCGAATCTCTGATTTGGAAGCCGTGATTCACGATCTAAATAAGCGATTGGCAACACTGAGAGAAATTGTTATCATGCAAAAGAGTCTGGATCTCACTGATCTGGCACTACATGGCTCAGGGTCAGGGGAGGGTGGTAGTATGGGGGGAGAGGAAAGGCAGGAAAATGAGGCAGCTAGCTGGATAACAGTTAGAAGGCGGGGTAGGGGTAAAAGTTACAGGGAGGCTAGCCCTGAACAGGCACCTCCAAACAAGTTTGCCCGGTTGGCAGATGAGGAGGATGTTAGCTCAGGAATGGCACAGCTGCAGCAAGACACATCTGTCGGCTCCAGTAAGGAAGGGAGGGGAAATGGGAGAACAGGGCAGGCAAGACAGGTGCTGGTAGTGGGTGACTCTATTATTAGGGGAACAGACAGGGCAATCTGTCACAAAGACCGGGATTGCCGAACAGTGTGTTGCCTTCCGGGGGCAAGAGTACGGCATGTAGCGGAGCGGGCTGACAGATTGTTGGGAGGGGCTGGCGTGAACCCAGCGGTCATGGTGCATATTGGCACTAATGACATAGGAAGAAGTAGGTGGAAGGTCCTAAAAAATGATTTCAGGGACTTAGGCCGTAAGCTTAAGGCAAGGACCTCAACTGTAGTATTCTCAGAAATACTACCAGTACCAAGAGCCACACAAGAGAGGCAGAGGGAGATTAGAGATGTAAACAGGTGGCTCAAAAATTGGAGTAAAAAGGAGGGGTTTGGGTTCTTAGAGAACTGGGCCGACTTCACAGTGGGCTACAGGTTCTTTGGCAGGGATGGGTTGCACCTCAATGGGGAGGGTGCATCTGTTCTGGGGGAGAGGATGGCTAAAAGGTTAGAGGAGTGTTTAAACTGAGCACTGGGGGGAGAGGGTAAAAGCTATTTCAAAGGGGAAGTTAGGAAAGAAAGTGACAGTGGGTGTAGACATGAAACTGGGGGTGGAGAGGGGGGAGGGGTTAGCACATCTAGCAGGAATAAGGGCAATATACAAAATTATCAAAATTGTCATAAGCATTTGAAATGCATGCTTACAAATGCTAGAAGCTTGACTAATAAAATGGATGAACTAGAACTGATAATAACAGAAGAACAATATGATATAGTGGGGGTAACAGAGACCTGGCTGGATGAAAGCTATGACTGGGCAGTAAATTTACAGGGATACTGTGTGTTTAGGAGGGACCGTAACAAACGCAAAGGGGGTGGAGTCTGCTTAATTGTAAAATCCTCTCTACAGCCTGCTCTGCGGGAGGATATATGTGAGGGGAATGACCATGTGGAGTCGGTATGGGTAGAAATACATGGAGGGAGAAACAAAAATAAAATACTGATGGGGGTTTGCTATAAACCTCCAGATATATCCGAATCCATAGAAAATATGATGCTAAGGCAAATAGATATAGCCGCTAAAATAAATGAGGTAGTGATTATGGGGGACTTTAACTACCCAGATATAGACTGGGATGCTGAAACATGTGTTTCGCAGAAAAGTAATAGTTTTTTATCTAAAACAAAAGATGGCTACCTTTCCCAACAAGTACAAGCTCCAACAAGGGGGAAAGCCATATTGGACCTAATACTAACCAATGTACCAGACAAAGTAATAAAGGTACAGGTTGGGGGACACCTTGGAAGCAGTGATCATAATATCATTAATTTCCAATTAGCAGTCACTAGGGTGCCTTATCAAGGAGTCACAAAAACGCGGGACTTCAAAAAGGCAAAGTTTGACCAACTTAGAGATGCCCTACACTGCATTGACTGGGAAAATGTCCTTAAGAACAAAAGCATGGACGCTAAATGGGATACTTTCAAAGGAATACTTAATTTTCAGTGTGACAGATATATACCTTACAGGAATAAAACTATTAGACACACATGTAAACCGATGTGGCTAAATAAAAAGGTTAAGGGGGCAATAAACAACAAAAAAAAGGCATTTAAACGTTTAAAGCAGGAAGGGACAGCGGAAGCGTTAAAAAACTATAAAGAAGAAAATAAACAACGTAAACAACAGATAAGGGCAGCTAAGCTGGAGACAGAAAGACTGGTCGCGAAAGAGAGTAAAACTAACCCCAAATTATTCTTTAGCTACATAAACCGTAAAAGGTACAAACCTGAGGGTGTGGGCCCCCTGAAAAGCAAGGATGGGACCCCTATAGAGGGAAATGAGGAGAAAGCTAATTTGCTTAACAACTTCTTTGCTTCTATATTCACAAAAGAATTTGACATGCCCAGTGAAATGCAGGGGAATAACCGAAACCCTCCATTAAATGTCACTGGTCTAACCAAGGAAGAAGTCCGGCACCGTCTCAAGCAGATGAAAATCGATAAATCACCGGGACCAGATGACATACATCCTCGTGTTTTAAGGGAGTTATGTACAGTAATAGACAAGCCGTTATTTCTAATATTTGTGGATTCCATAAGTACAGGGTTTGTTCCGATGGATTGACGCTTGGCAAATGTGGTGCCAATATTCAAAAAGGGATCTAGGGGGGAACCTGGGAACTACAGACCGGTAAGCTTAACATCTGTGGTGGGCAAGCTGTTTGAAGGTTTCTTAAGGGATACTATCCTGGAGCACCTTGGGGAAAATTACCTTATTACTCCATATCAGCATGGATTTATGAGGAATCGCTCCTGCCAGACAAACCTGATCAGCTTTTATGAGGAGGTAAGTTCAAGATTGGATCAGGGGGAGTCATTGGATATCATATATCTTGACTTTTCTAAAGCATTTGATACTGTGCCACATAAAAGGCTGGTACAAAAGATGAGAATGCTTGGACTGGGGGAAAATGTGTGCAGATGGGTGGGAAATTGGCTTAGTGATCGGAAGCAGAGGGTGGTTATCAATGGTACACACTCAGATTGGGTCACTGTTACTAGTGGAGTACCACAAGGGTCAGTTCTGGGACCAATTCTCTTCAATATATATATATAAATGACATTGGGTATGGATTAAACAGTAAAGTCTCAATCTTTGCAGATGATACTAAGCTGAGTAAAGTAATTAAAACAAAGGAGGACAACAGGCAACTACAAACAGATTTAGATAAATTGGAAGCATGGGCAGTTAAATGGCAAATGAAGTTTAACACAGATAAATGTAAGGTTATGCACATGGGAAGGAGAAATCTGTGTCATGATTACACACTAAATAAAGAAACACTTGGTAAAACAACAATGGAAAAGGACCTAGGGGTTTTAGTTGACAATAAGCTCAACTGTAGTAATCAATGCCAGGCAGCTGCTGCCAAGGGAAACAGGATCATGGGGTGCATCAGGAGGGACATAGGTGCTCATGACCAGAGCATCATTTTACCCCTGTACAAGTCACTGGTCAGACCCCATATGGAATACTGTGTACAGTTCTGGGCATCTGTGCTTAAGAAGGACATATCAGAACTGGAGCACGTTCAAAGAAGGGCAACAAAGTTAATAAAAGGAGTGCGGGGGCTAGAGTACCCGGAAAGATTGTCCAAGTTAGGCTTATTTAGTCTAGAAAAAAGACGATTGAGGGGTGATCTAATAACTATGTATACATATATTCGGGGTCAATACAAGGATCTGTCCCACAATCTATTTATACCCCGGAGTGTAACCATAACCCGGGGGCATCCACTAAGGTTAGAGGAAAGGTGCTTTCTCCACCGACATAGGAGGGGATTCTTCTCTGTAAGAGCAGTGAGACTATGGAACTCGCTGCCAGAGGAGGTAGTAATGAGGGATACATTAAAAATGTTCAAAAGTGGCCTTGATGCCTTCCTGGCATGTAATAACATTTCCGGCTATGGCTACTAGACCACTGGAAGGAGTTAAACAGGCTGAACTGGATGGACTAAAGTCTTTATTCAGCCTTACATACTATGTTACTATGTTACTATGTAAATATATAAATGGGCAATACAAAAAAAATGTGGAAACACTATTTCAGGTAATATCCTCTCTAAAGACAAGGGGCACTCCTTTCAACTGGAAAAAAAAATAAAGTCTCCAGAGGCGACAATCATTTTTTCCATAAGAACTATAAATTTGCGCAATAGCCTTCCACAGAAGCTTGCTACAGCATCAAGCACTGACAGCTTCAAAAATGATTAAATGCTTATTTAGAAGAAAATAACATTAACAGTTACTATTAGCTGTTCTCAGTAAAAACTTTAACCAAGGGGCAGTCTGCCAGTATCAGGCTGCAAATATCTCACCACATATGTGTAGGCCGCACACAAGGTGATGAATTAATACTCAAAATTTATTGTATTATGAAGTCACGGACATAGACATATGACATACATTAACAAACATAATTAAAATATTTACAACAACAGTAATGAACAGGTGCTACAGGTAACCCAATTGGACTATTAGTCTATATAAGTGGATAATATATGTTCATCCAAGATATGCCTGATATATAAAAGTCTCCTGTCTAGAAAATAGCGGTGAATGTGCGCATATACCTTTAATGTATATGCATGTGAAAGATGTGGTCACACAGATAATAGCAAAGAAGAATGACTTAGGGGTTTATTTATCAAGGGCTAGCGCCAGGTAGTGTCTGACGAGCGGCAGGTACCGCCAGCTAACGGCGGCTACCGACTCAAGTACGCCCGGCGGCGGTCACAATGACGCATTTATCACGCTAAATGAGGCTAGCGCCGGCGAGAGCGTCAGCTAGCGCGGGATTCATCATGTAGCCGACTGCAACGAACAGCGCCGCTGCTAATCCCATCACAGCGACAGGTATGACCTGGCGCTCCATGGCGTTGTCCAATGCATTTCAATGGAGCAATCTTTAAATAGTCATAATTCATTGCTATTAATGTTTTTTTTTTTTTTTTTAATGTCAAAAATTCTGTGACCACTTCTGCAATGTTAGGATTTTTTTTTAAGTAAAAAAAAAAAAAAATTAAAAATTGTGCAGAATTGATATTGCAGGTCTGATATTAATGTATTCATATTACAAAATGTTTAGAAAAACTTGTATAATTTTTACATTAAAAAAAAATGGTTGTTTGGGGGTTAAAAACTACTTTACACACATCGCCGCCAGCGCTCTGGGGTTTAAACAAGGAATTCACAGCGCGAGAAATTTTTGAGCGTGATTTGTTAATGAATCTGCAGCAAGCCGTTCGCTCTGGCCATTCGCTATCAGGCGCACCTATACAACGCGGAACCTGTGAAACATCGACCCCTAACCCCGTATTCAACATTACCGCACACCGACTGAGTTGCTGTCAACAAGCAAACCTCGGCCAAGCACAGCGAATACTAGCTGGCGCTGTGAAAATCACGCTACTGGCGCTCATCTGTCGCTACCTGGCGATATTAATGAATCGGCCTCCCAGTAAGGATTGTGGATAAGATTTGATTGAGCAGAACCCCAAAGAGAATCCAGAATATCCAGAGAATCCAGAGTATCCACAATCCTTACTAAGTCATTCTTCTTTGCTATTATCTGTGTGATCACATCTTTCACATGCATATACATTAAAGGTATATGCGCACATTCACCGCTATTTTCTAGACAGGAGACTTTTATATATCAGGCATATCTTGGATGAACATATATTATCCACTTATATAGACTAATAGTCCAATTGGGTTACCTGTAGCACCTGTTCATTACTGTTGTTGTAAATATTTTAATTATGTTTGTTAATGTATGTCATATGTCTATGTCCGTGACTTCATAATACAATAAATTTTGAGTATTAATTCATCACCTTGTGTGCGGCCTACACATATGTGGTGAGATATTTGCAGCCTGATACTGGCAGACTGCCCCTTGGTTAAAGTCATTACGGGCCCGGCAGAGGGGTCCTACTCACCCGGCCAGCACCTTTCCTTTTATTAAACTGTGCGGGTTCCTAAAAGGTTTTTGTGTTCTCAGTAAAAAAACAAAAAATAAAAAATATCTTTCCCCTACTCCAACACCCTTGGTTAAACTTGATGGACATATGTCTTTTTTCAACAATACTAAACTATCTATGTAATACCTTTTATTTCCATTAACAAGGTACTGCAATGGGGTCTAAAGGCCCCAAGCTATGCTAATCTATTTATGACTGAATTTGAAGATACTTTGTATACCCACCATCTCATTTTCACTTGAATATAGACAATCTTTGATTACATTCCTAGACCTACATATCAGTTTATTAGAAAGCTCTATACATACTGATCTTTTTCATAAGCCTAACAACTGAAATACTTCTGCATGCCACAAGTTTTCATCCACCATCCCTCATTGAAGGAATACCATATAGCCAATTTAATAGAGCAAGAAAAATTTCTGATTCTGATTAATTCAGATATGAGCAAAAGAATTTAATACTTTAAGGACAGGTGTTATAAGCGTATGAGTTTTAACACTGCACAGATGAAATCGGCTGAAATGATCTGTTCAAATTCAGATCCAGAAAAAAGGGCAAAAAAATCCTATTTCTCCTGACATACTTACCTTATATCAAGACGTGTTCAGCAGACAGTTTGGAACCAGTGGCACGCACTTACAATTGGTACAAGCTTGGTACAAGCAGATTTTTCTAGTAAAAATAGAGAGACAAAGGAAAGTGACTGGCTTGCCCCTGCACAGAGACCACAGAGTATGTTTTCCTGTAGCCCATGTGCGCAGTGCAGCTATGTCATGAAATCTGCATCATTTAGAGACACACATACTGGCCCTTGGTATCACTTATGTGTTTTGCAACATGTGCCACCAAACATATGATCTGAACAAATGCCTGTGTGGTTTGGGCTATGTTGGCCAGACCTCATGTGCAAAAAAGGATTGGATTAGTCAGCACCGTTTGGACATAAGATGGAGTAACGTGGACTCCCCAATAGTCTGCTATTTCATACATACAGGGCATCAACTCCCACAACTGCAATTTCAAATAATTGAAATAGTTAATAAACCCAGAAGAAGGGGCTCCATAATAATATCCCGCTAACAAGCATGTCCCCACTGTTTTTACCCTTCTTTTTAGCATGTCATGCTTATTATAGATACATATGCTCTATAATCATGATTATAAGTACTTCCTCCCTTGTTATTCTCTCTAAGGATCAGCTCAAAACTATGAGGTACTGTCCAAGGTCCCCATTTCTGTATATCCTCTACTACAGTGGTCCCCAACCCCTGGGCCGCGGACCGCTACCGGTCCGTGGCTCAAATGGTACCGGGCCCTGAGGCGGGATCCCCCCATGTCCCGCCCCTTTAAGAGATGTCCCGGCTGCCCCCGCTGTGGAGTGGTGTGCCCGGGGCCAGGGTAATAACACACTGTGCGGCGGCATCAGCAGAACTGGAGGAGGTGCTTTGTAGAGGCTGAGGGAGGCCCAATCACGGCTGGGCCAATGATGGAGGAGCGGGCTGGGCACAATTGCGGTGTGCCCGGGCTCTGCCAAAGACAGGGAAGATAAGGTAAAAAGAGCTCCCACCAGCCGTCGGAGACTTTTGTTTAATCATCTCTGGCTGGCCAGGAGCTGATTGACCTCTACCTGCCCCCCCCCCCCCCCCTCCCCTGACTGTCAGTTCCACAAGACTGCACAGGAGAGGGGGCTTGCCGAGTGAGGCTGTTCTCGCGATCCCCCCCCCCCCCCCGCTCTGCGATCATCAGTGTCCTGGAGGTGTCAGACTGGCAGGACACAACAGTAAAGGAGAGAAAAGGCAAGTCCCACTCATTAAGTATTAGTTGTGGCCAGTCTGCCTCATTCTCTTCTATTCTGTTTCCTTTCCATTCTCTGTCTTTTTCTCCCTCTCTCACTTTATCACTGTCCTTTTTTTCTCCCTTCCTTTCCCATCTCTCTCTCTCTTTCTCCCTGCTCCCTGTCCTCTCTTGCTTCTTTTATTTGTCCCTTCCTTCCCTTTTTCTCTTCCTCTATCTTTCTTCCTGTGTCCTTCTCTTTTTCTTTTTTTTTCTCCCTTCTTCCCTGCCTCTCTTCCTCTCTCTCTCCACCACACTTTATTCTATCTCTCGACTTTCCTTCTCTCTTTCTCTTGTTCTCTTTCCTTCATCCTTTCCTTCCTTTCATCCTTCCATCTCTCCCATTCTTTCTGCATTTCCTCTCTTTTTTCTTCTCCCACTCCTTCCTTCCATCCTCTCTTTTTCTCACTTTTTCTTTCTTCCTTAAATTCTTCCCTTTCTGCCTTTCACTCTCTTTCTCCCTCACTCCCATACTGCCTTCTCCCTTCATTTTGCTCTTCTCACTCACTCCCCCTTTCTCTTTCTTATTCTCTGTCCTTGCTCTTCTCCCTCTCCCTTTCTTCAGTTCTCACTTCCTTCTCTCCCTCCTTTCCTTCCCTCCCTGTTTCTCTTACTCCATTCCTCCTCTCCTCTTTCCATCCTGTCTTCTTCCCGTCTCTCTACTCTCTCTCTTTTTTATTTATTTATTTATCACTCCCCCTCTCCCTCCCCCTCTTTTTTCCTTTCTTCTTCCCTTTCTCTTTTCTTTCACTCACTATTGCTATACATTCTTTCTCTCTTTTTTTCATTACCTCCCCCACTTCTGTTTTCCCTCTCTTCCTTGCTTCACTCACTTCCTTCTTTTTATTTTCCCTTCTCTCTATTTCTCACTTTTTTTCTCTCCTTTTCTTTCTTTACTCTTCTTCCCAACCTCCTAACTTTCTCCTTTTTTTCTCTTATTTTCGTTTTCTCTGTTCCCCACCCTATGTTCCCTCTCTTTTTTTCTTCCTTCATTTTCTCCTTGCACTGCCCCCAGCCACACCCCCAGCCCTGCCTCCAGTCACCCCACCCAGTGCCCCACCGGGCCGCGGTAAAATTACCAAATCCTGAACCGGTCCACGGTGAAAAAAGGGTTGGGGACCACTGCTCTACTAGACCCAGAAGAGGAAATTCACAAGCATATCCATAAGCATAACTGTAAATTTGCTCTAATAGCGATAATACTGGTGAAAGTATAACTTCTGTTCCTTTAACTGCTTTTCCATCATAAGAGTTCTAACATGGTTTCTATCTAATCTGTTGTGCATCCTTCCCTCTCTCCCTTTTTTACTCTACAACCCTTCCCACACCCCATCTCCCCTGACAAGGTCCCTCCTTATCTTTTTTAACAGAGGTGATATCACGTTCTTCATGCACGTTCCTCATGTGATTAAAGACCCATTGCAATGTTTTAATGTGTGGCCCTCGATTATGTGTTTCTCTATTCCCAGATGCTTATAAATTGCCAGGTACTCCTGACTAAAATGTCACTCCTCATGCTCCAAAGACCAACAATTTGCTTAATGGGAAACTGGATCCCATTACACAGCTCTCCAAATTGCTATCAAGCCATCACTGTGGCACCCAGCTGCAATGTACATCAGCAATTTTACGTAGTTTTAATTTCAGCCCTGCCCCCAGTTTCTCCTAGGTCCATCCAGAGAGAATGGACAGCCCTGTGCACCAGTCCCGCAGATGGCACAGCGCGAGCGCCGGCAACATCTTGGGGTTGTCTGACTGGAACCCAACCTGCACAGTGCATTCTTCTGGTGACACCATGGCTGTCTTAGGATAGTGCCAGTCAAAGCAATACAAATAGAGACACTGCCACACTTAAACTCTAAACTCCTACTTCTATCCCTGAGGAAGGGTGGTGGGTTACCTGCTCAAAATGTTGGAAAGGCGGTCATTTACTGCATATAAGCTACTTTTTTTTTTAATCTATAGCAATAATCTTATTGCTGATTAACCATTTGTGTACTGGTCTGGTGGGCCTGCACCTGATGCCATATAATAGTCAGGACTATACTTGCCATGGACTTCTGTTACTTTATTTAAGTGCAATCGATATTATCTGTAAATACTCGGCCCATGATTGGGCAGACAACTTGCTTTGTATGAATTCTTTACAGAAGATGGGGAAAAAGGGATACTGGGGGGAACAGTTGGTCTAGTTTGTGGCAATGCCAGAATTTCTCTCCTCCTATAATTTCAGTGGTGACCGGTTACTTCAATTGACTTATGGGGCTCTTTGAGGGAGGAGGGAGTCCGCTTGGTCTCCTTTGGGTTTTGATAGGTCCCAGAACGAGAGTAGATGGATCCATATGTACCTACTATACACTTGCTGGTATATTATCAAGATTGTTTTATTATATTTACAATAATTGTGTGTGCAATAAACATATTTGTGTGAAACTACAATCAAAGTGTGCATGTGTCCTTTGCATAATAGTCACAAACAGTTTATGATGAGTCCTCATTTTTGGGTGAAGGGACAACTTTTTGTGGCTTCCTCCAACCTGTCTATACCATAACTGTGACACCAACAGTTTGTAGAAAAGCGTTAGTCTCTGTTTGTAGCAAGTTTTGGGTTTCCGCTCTTTTTGTAGCAAGCAGATACCCTCCTTTGGTCTGTTTGTAGCAAGTGGTTCCGTCACAGATGCGTTTCACCTCTAGGCTTCCTCATTGTGCGGACCTGTTATCACGGTTACAGATTAATAAACTAATAAGATCAATAAATAGTTGTTAATATTTGGTTCATTACTTACAGTTCTGACATGCTAGCCCAAGTGCTTACAAGTAGGGATGGGGCCATTTTCTGTCTCTCATTGGGATACTGCTTTCCCTGTCTGTAGAAGGTTTGCTTTTAGTAATTAAAGGCACTTCAATATGTGGTGCTCGATTTATCATAGAACGTTTGTTATGGTGGTACTTATTTATGCTATAAAGTTTAGATGAACTTGGGTTTGTTTGGGTGGTGGCCAGGCGCTGATTGGCACCCTCCAATTTCAGGGTTCGGAGGGTGGTGCTGGAGGCAGGTTTCTGGTCCTGTGGGCAGGAAAGATGCTGGTTGCTGTGTATTCGTGCCTAAAGCGGCGCTGCCATGCAGCCTGAAAACAGGGTTGGGAGGAGCTGGCCCACCTATTACCCTATCTGCCCCCTGATTGGCTGGTAGACGGGGGGGGGGGGGGCGGAAGCATGTAGATCGCACTTGCGTTTCAGCGGCGCCACCATTTTTTTTGTTAGATTCAGCTGCTTGTTTAGTGACGGTGTCGTGTAATGGACGGCGAGATTTTCTCGGGGGATATTGATGATGGCCGAAAATGTCATCCTCGCAGGTGCTGCCATTTTGCTGGTTATACAGCAAGTTTGCGGATTGTCATATAATACACACGTAATGGGCTGTGTTGGATTGGGTTGTAAAAGCTGGAAAATAGTAGTCATCTATGTTATTGTAGGCAACTGGGCTGTACAAAAAACGATTGTGATCATGTATATCAAAAACTTTCAAAAACTTTTGGTTCTTCTTTTCTATTTTTTATCTAAGGTCTATATGTTGTTGTAATAGGTATCTGATAAGCTTTTAATATGATCTAAGGGTGTAAACGTTGTTTTCTAGTCTTTTATTGTATACTTGCCCATTTGCTTGGGTACTTGATGGTACTTGATGGTTGTCTCAGGTAAGTGTTTTGCCTTGTTGTATATATCTGCACGTGCTGCAGCCCTCGCACCTATAAAGACCTTTGATCTTGCAGCACTCTTTCTCCTTCTGGTCAGTGTAATGACTCTTTACCAATCTTCCTTAATCGATTTTAATCTCCTGAAGACCAACTGGGGGCTTTTGGGGACTAGTTTTTTGAAGTCTGAATCATGGGTGAGTATGTGCCAATGTTTTTGAAAGCCTTTGTCACAAACAACTCACCTGTTCCCCGGTCCTGCGGCGTCTGCAGGCGGCGCGGGCTTCGGCGCCTGTCAGGCTCCCTCCCCGCTCATCGGCCACGTCGCACTCAGGCGGCATTAGAGTGAGTGGGGCCGAGGGGGACACGCCCCCTTGCCACGTCACTCTCCTTCCTCACTGACAGCCGTGCTCACGCGCGCGCACGAGCACGGCTGTCTTACGACCTCCGGCGGCACTGCAGGCAGCGTGCCCGCTGGAGGCTGGATGTGAAGGGCCAATGAGCCCTAAGTTTAGCTGGGCCAATGAGCCCTAAGTTAGGTGGGCCAATGAGCCCTCAGTTAGGTGGGCCGATGAGCACAAAGTAAATCGGGCTAAACGCCCTTTAGAGTCAAACGGGGCAATCAGCCCAAGGTTCCCCTGTTGCACCAATCACCACATTCCTAGCCAATCCAGTTAGCCCCCATCAGATAAAGGTGTTTTCCCACACTTACTCCTTGCCCGTGGTAGCGTGCTGGGTGTGATTATCCGTATTGTTACTTCCCGTTTGATCTTGCTGTGTATTGACCATCCTGTGATTGCCACCTGGACCGACCATTGCCTGTTTCTGACTACAATTTTCCTGCTCCTTTGTACTGCGTACCCGTGACCTTCCAGCTTGACCCCTGGCTCGACTTTGACTACTCTTCCGTCTCATCCTTTTGTGCCTCACCCAGTCTTGTTCCTGGCTCATCCGCCTTCCTCCCCGTAAGTCCGCATCCTTTGTGCTACCAAGTCCTGGGGCAACCATGCCCAGTGAGGCGTATAAAGCGGCAGACGGGGGCTTGACTAGCAGCAGAGAGGGGGGGTTGCGGACTTACTCAGAAGGCGGGTCTCCCACGGGACCTGACATTATCACGGGCCCAAGAAATGGAAGAACTTATGCAACAGGTGCAGGCTATGGCCACCGCCATCAACCAACTAGCCCAACGAGTGGCTACGCAGGAAAGTCGCCAACTACCTGCACCACTGGCACCTGTTTCCTCAGTCGAGCCGAAGGTTCCCCTTCCAGAGAAATTTTTAGGGGAACGTTCAAAGTTTTCAAATTTCAAGAATTCATGCGAGCTTTACTTCCGCCTGCGGCCCAACTCCTCTGGGTCTGAGACACAACGAGTGGGCCTAGTCATTTCACTTCTTCATGGTGACCCACAGACCTGGGCCTTTGGACGAGCACCTACCGATGAGGCCTTGCAATCGGTCTCCGCCTTCTTTTCCGCCATGGAGGTCCTGTATACGGACCCAGACCGGGCTTCTACGGCCGACTCCAAGTTGCGGAGCTTAAAACAAGGGAAAAGGTCGGCCGAGGAATATAGCGCCGAGTTACGTCAATGGGCCATCGACTCCCAGTGGAATGATCCAGCCCTGTGACTGTGATCCAGCCCACAGTTCAGAATCCGGCTCTCAGAAAATTTCAAGGACACCTTGGTTAATTTCCCTCAGCCAAAGAGTCTCGATGAATACATGCAGTTAGCCATCAGAGTGGATGGACGTCTCAGGAAGAGACGTGTGGAGAAAGTTAAGCCCTGGGGTCCTCCTCATCAAGATTTCAGCCCTAGGGGTGCTGCTGCCTATTCTTCTTTGGCACCCGAGGAGCCCATGCAACTTGGCGGGACTCACCTCTCCCAGGCAGAGAAGATAAGACGCAGATCGCAAGGGCTATGCTTGTACTGTGAAAACTCTGGCCATTTCGCCAAGAATTGCCCTAACAAGGCTCCGGCTGCGCGAAACTACAGTGCCTAGATCCGGTTGAGGGAACTCATTTAGGCGATCAGGTACCACTCCCTCAGATAAATAGATTGCTTTTACCCGCTATAATCTCCTGGGGACCTTCCAGAATGTCTGTCACCGCCTTCATTGATAGCGGGGCGGCCGGCAGACTCATGGATAGGTCGCTTGCATCCACTTTAAATATCCCATTGATCCCCTTAGAAAATTCACTCCGGGTCCTGGCTGTCAATAACGAACCAATTGTGGGAGGACTGGTTTCCTATAAAACTCCTTTTGTGAATTTGGTGGTGGGTTCCTCCCATTCCGAGAAGATAGAATTTTTTATCTTAGAGAGCCCTGTATCTCCTATAGTACTAGGATTTCCATGGTTAAAGATCCACAACCCGGTTGTTAATTGGGTATCTGGGGACTTGGTTAAATGGAGCCCATTTTGTTTAGATCACTGTTTTTGTACCGCCCTAAGATCGACTCATGTCTATCTTGAGGGTGTACCTCTGGCCTATGCAGATTGGGCGGATGTTTTCTCAGAAAAATCCGCTGACTCTCTTCCTCCACATAGGGCTTACGATTGTCCCATCAATCTACTACCAGGTACCATGCCCCCTCGGGGGAAAATATACAATCTCACCCGCTCAGAGGAGATGGCCATGAAAGAATACATTGTCGGAGAATCTTAAGAAAGGATTCATCCATCCCTCTACCTTCCCTGCGGGCGCCGGGTTCTTCTTTGTTGAAAAGAAGGATGGTGGTTTACGTCCATGTATCGATTATCGGGGATTAAACAAGATCACGGTAAAGAATAGATACCCGTTACCTTTAATCGACGACCTCTTTAACCAAGTATCTGGGGCACAGGTTTTTACTAAACTTGATCTTAGAGGGGCATATATATTATTTGCATACGCCAGGGAGATGAATGGAAGACAGCCTTTAATGTCAAGGATGGGCACTACGAGTACTTGGTTATGCCTTTTGGTCTGTGCAATGCTCCTGCAGTCTTCTAAAATTTTGTAAACAAAATATTTCGCAAATATTTGGGGCAATTTATGGTGGTCTATTTAGATGATATCCTCATTTTCTCCCGTTCGGTGCTTGAACACCGCCAGCATGTAAAGGCAGTATTACAAAGATTAGGGGAGAACTGTCTGTATGACAAAATTTCGAAATGTGTATTTAAGGTTACTGAAATTCCGTTTTTGGGGCATCTGATCTTTAAGCATGGGTTGGTTATGGATCCCTCCAAGGTGTCCGCAGTATTGGAGTGGGAGCAACCAAAATCCCTGAAAGCGCTTCAGAGGTTTTTAGGATTTGCAAACTTCTATAGGCTATTTATTAAGGGGTTCTCTTCCATAGTGTGCCCTTTAATTGACCTAACTTGGAAGGGGGCTTTTGTTGAGAATTGGCCTCTCTCAGCAATAAGCGCCTTTCAGACTTTAAAAGAAACTTTCACGCCGGCTCCAGTCTTGATCCACCCTGATTTCGCCGGTTTCTTTTGGAAGTAGACGCCTCCGAACTTGGTGTGGGAGCTGTCCTCTCTTAGTATTCAGGTGATCCTGAGAGGTTACATCCCTGTGCCTTCTTTTTCGCATACATTCTCTCCTAATGAACAAAATTATGATGTTGGGAATGGGGAACTGTTGGGTATTAAACTGGCCTTTGAAGAGTGGCGACATTGGCTGGAAGGCTCTTTGCATCCCATTACTGTATATACCGATCACAAAAACTTATAGTATATTGAATCAGCTAAAAGGCTCAACTCTCGTCAGGCCCGCTGGGCGCTCTTTTTCTCCTGCTTTAATTTCATTATCACCTTCAAACCGGGAGCAAAAAATACCAGAGCGGATGCCTTATTGCGCAATTTCGGAGAATGTAAGGATCGATTCGATCCCACAGAACCAATTTTACCTGTAGGTTGTATAGTCGGAGTCGGTGCCCTCCTCCCTGATTTGTCTAGCTTGTAAATTATCAGGTTGATGCTCCTCCGTGGGAAACCCCCTGGATGTCAGTTTGTTCCACCTCAGTTGCGTCCTGCCGTCCTGCAAGACGCCAAGACCGCCGGTCATTTCGGGTATCGGAAAACACTGGCTGTCGCCAAGCACCATGTTTGGTGGCCGACCATCAGACGCGACGTGACCACCTTTGTCGAAGCATGTTCTGTATGTGGTCGTAATAAGGGAATCCATGGATCTCCAGCAGGGTTGTTAGTTCCACTGGAGATTCCCAGAGAACCTTGAACCCACATATCCATGGATTTCATTGTCGACCTGCCTCAGTCTCAGGGTAATACTGTAATCTGGGTGGTGGTCGATCGCTTCTGTAAAATGGCACATTTTATTCCCTGGCAAAGCTTCCGGCAGCACCACAGCTGGTGCAACTATTCATTAAGCTTGTTTTCCGGCTCCATGGCATACCCCAGGAAATAGTTTCGGATCGGGGGGTTCAATTTGTAACCCGCTTCTGGAAAGCATTTTGTGCATGATTGGGTATTAAGATGTCTCTTTCCTCAGCCTATCATCCCCAGTCTAATGGGCAGACTTAGAGGGTGAATCAGTGTTTGGAGCAATACCTGCGCTATCAGGTGGGAGATTTGGTTTGGGTATCCACTAGAAATATTGCTCTTCGACAACCCTCGTCGAAGTTGGGCCCTAAGTATATTGGTCCCTTTCCGATCACTCATAGACTAAACAATGTTACCTTTAAAGTTAAGCTTCCCCCGTCCATGAAAATCCCGAGTACGTTTCACGTATCACTGTTAAAGGCCGCTGGGAATATTCAGGTTTCCTCTCCCCCTCCGGTCGTGGTGGAAGATGAGCCTGAGTACGAGGTCAATAGAATTCTCGACTCTCGATTGGTTCGTTACAGTATTTAATAGATTGGAAGGGTTTTGGTCCTGAGGAGAGATGTTGGATTCCGGCTAGGGATGTACATGCCAATGTTTTGATTAAGAAATTCCATAGAGACAATCCTTACAAACCTAGGAAGGGTCCTGAGGCCCCTCGTGAAGGGGGGTAGTGTCACGAACAACTCACCTGTTCACCAGTCCCGTGGCGGCGCGGGCTCCGGCGCCTGTCAGGCCCCCCCCCCCCCGCTCGGCGGCCGCATCGCACTCAGTCAAAGACCTACACTTAGTTGCGAGAAAGATCCTCCTCAGACCCAATACAGCCATAAACCAGACTACAATGCACAAGTAACACTAACTCAAGGGGACCAATCTGCCCTAGACACCCTAGAGGCTCTAGAGGACATTCACAAGTTCCAAAGACGACAAATCACTTCAGACCTCACCATACTCAATCTTTCGCATCAAAAAGCCTTCAACATACTTCCTACCTCTTCACAACATTGCCTGTATAAAAACCTTCATCAATATGGTGACATATGACATTGAAAAAAATGAACAAAAAAGGACAAAGACCAAATAAATATGAAGAAAGCCTAACAGCAACTTGAATCAAACCCAGACATAGTTATTAGAGATGAGCGAACTTTTGAAAAATTCGATTCGACTGATTCGCCGAATTTTCCGACAAAAATCGTTTCGACCCGAATAAATTCGCAACGAATCGCTATTAAAAACGGCTATTTCTGAGCCTCCTAGAGCCTCATTAGGGTTGTAAACCATTCTGCCTTGCTGTAACACACACAGGATGCGTGCTGGGTTAGTTAAATAATACTTTGAAGAAATATGCAGAAATATGCACATGCAGATCAGAGGCATCGCTAATAGAATCGCAGAGCGGCACAATTGCAGAGAGTTGAAGTGGCATCACTATGAGGGGCAGAAGGAGCCCAAACATTGCTTTAAAGAGACACTGGAGTTGGCAGCAGCAGGAGCCCAAAAATTGGATGAATCACACCCTGGAGTTGGCAGCAGCAGCAGGAGCCCAAACATTACTTTAAAGAGACACTGGGGTTGGCCTCAGGAGCCCAAAAATTGGATGAATCACACCCTGGAGTTGCCAGCAGCAGGAGCCCAAATATTACTTTAAAGAGACACTGGGGTTGGCTTCAGGAGCCCAAAAGTTGGATGATTCACACCCTGGAGTTGGCAGCAGCAGCAGCAGGAGCCCAAATATACACTGGAGTTGGCTTCAAGAGCCCAAAAATTGGATGAATCACACCCTGGAGTTGGCAGCAGCAGGAGCCCAAATATTACTTTAAAGAGACCCTGGGGTTGGCTTCAGGAGCCCAAAAATTGGATGAATCACACCCTGGAGTTGGCAGAAGTTGGCAGCAGCAGCAGCAGGAGCCCAAACATTACTTTAAAGAGACCCTGGGGTTGGCTTCAGGAGCCCAAAAATTGGATGAATCACACCCTGGAGTTGGCAGAAGTTGGCAGCAGCAGCAGCAGGAGCCCAAACATTACTTTAAAGAGACCCTGGAGTTGGCTTCAGGAGCCCAAAAATTGGATGAATCATACCCTGGAGTTGGCAGCAGCAGCAGCAGCAGGAGCCCAAATATTACTTTAAAGAGACACTGGGGTTGGCTTCAGGAGGCCAAAAATTGGATGAATCACGCCCTGGAGTTGGCAGCAGCAGGAGCCCAAATATTACTTTAAAGAGACACTGGGGTTGGCTTCAGGAGCCCAAAAATTGGATGATTCACACCCTGGAGTTGGCAGCAGCAGCAGCAGGAGCCCAAATATACACTGGAGTTGGCTTCAGGAGCCCAAAAATTGGATGAATCACACCCTGGAGTTGGCAGAAGTTGGCAGCAGCAGCAGGAGTCCAAACATTACTTCAAAGAGACCCTGGGGTTGGCTTCAGGAGCCCAACAATTGAATGAATCACACCCTGGAGTTGGCAGGAGTTGACAGCAGCAGCAGCAGGAGCCCAAATATTACTTTAAAGAGACCCTGGGGTTGGCTTCAGGAGCCCAAAAATTGGATGATTCACACCCTGGAGTTGGCAGCAGCAGCAGCAGGAGCCCAAATATACACTGGAGTTGGCTTCAGGAGCCCAAAAATTGGATGAATCACACCCTGGAGTTGGCAGAAGTTGGCAGCAGCAGCAGCAGGAGCCCAAACATTACTTCAAAGAGACCCTGGGGTTGGCTTCAGGAGCCCAACAATTGGATGAATCACACCCTGGAGTTGGCAGAAGTTGGCAGAAGCAGCAGCAGGAGCCCAAACATTACTTCAAAGAGACCCTGGGGTTGGCTTCAGGAGCCCAAAAATTGGATGAGTCACACCCTGGAGTTGGCAGAAGTTGGCAGCAGCAGCAGCAGGAGCCCAAACATTACTTTAAAGAGACCCTGGGGTTGGCTTCAGGAGCCCAACAATTGGATGAATCACACCCTGGAGTTGGCAGGAGTTGACAGCAGCAGCAGCAGGAGCCCAAATATTACTTTAAAGAGACCCTGGGGTTGGCTTCAGGAGCCCAAAAATTGGATGATTCACACCCTGGAGTTGGCAGCAGCAGCAGCAGGAGCCAAAATATACACTGGAGTTGGCATCAGGAGCCCAAAAATTGGATGAATCACACCCTGGAGTTGGCAGCAGCAGCAGCAGGAGCCCAAATATTACTTTAAAGAGACACTGGAGTTGGCAGAAGTTGGCAGCAGCAGCAGCAGGAGCCCAAACATTACAGAGACCCTGGGGTTGGCTTCAGGAGCCCAACAATTGGATGAATCACACCCTGGAGTTGGCAGGAGTTGACAGCAGCAGCAGCAGGAGCCCAAATATTACTTTAAAGAGACCCTGGGGTTGGCTTCAGGAGCCCAAAAATTGGATGATTCACACCCTGGAGTTGGCAGCAGCAGCAGCAGGAGCCCAAATATACACTGGACTTGGCTTCAGGAGCCCAAAAATTGGATGAATCACAACCTGGAGTTGGCAGCAGCAGCAGCAGGAGCCCAAATATACACTGGAGTTGGCTTCAGGAGCCCAAAAATTGGATGAATCACACCCTGGAGTTGGCAGCAGCAGCAGCAGGAGCCCAAATATTACTTTAAAGAGACACTGGGGTTGGCTTCAGGAGCCCAAAAATTGGATGAATCACACCCTGGAGTTGGCAGCAGCAGCAGCAGGAGCCCGAATATTACTTTAAAGAGACCCTGGGGTTGGCTTCAGGAGGCCAAAAATTGGATGAATCACGCCCTGGAGTTGGCAGCAGCAGGAGCCCAAATATTACTTTAAAGAGACACTGGGGTTGGCTTCAGGAGCCCAAAAATTGGATGATTCACACCCTGGAGTTGGCAGCAGCAGCAGCAGGAGCCCAAATATACACTGGAGTTGGCTTCAGGAGCCCAAAAATTGGATGAATCACACCCTGGAGTTGGCAGCAGCAGCAGCAGGAGCCCAAATATTACTTTAAAGAGACACTGGGGTTGGCTTCAGGAGCCCAAAAATTGGATGAATCACACCCTGGAGTTGGCAGCAGCAGCAGCAGGAGCCCGAATATTACTTTAAAGAGACCCTGGGGTTGGCTTCAGGAGGCCAAAAATTGGATGAATCACGCCCTGGAGTTGGCAGCAGCAGGAGCCCAAATATTACTTTAAAGAGACACTGGGGTTGGCTTCAGGAGCCCAAAAATTGGATGATTCACACCCTGGAGTTGGCAGCAGCAGCAGCAGGAGCCCAAATATACACTGGACTTGGCTTCAGGAGCCCAACAATTGGATGAATCACACCCTGGAGTTGGCAGAAGTTGGCAGCAGCAGCAGCAGGAGCCCAAATATTACTTTAAAGAGACCCTGGGGTTGGCTTCAGGAGCCCAAAAATTGGATGAATCACACCCTGGAGTTGGCAGCAACAGCAGCAGGAGCCCAAATATTACTTTAAAGAGACACTGGGGTTGGCTTCAGAAGCCCAAAAATTGGATGAATCACACCCTGGAGTTGGCAGCAGCAGCAACAGGAGCCCGAATATTACTTTAAAGAGACCCTGGGGTTGGCTTCAGGAGGCCAAAAATTGGATGAATCACGCCCTGGAGTTGGCAGCAGCAGGAGCCCAAATATTACTTTAAAGAGACACTGGGGTTGGCTTCAGGAGCCCAAAAATTGGATGATTCACACCCTAGAGTTGGCAGCAGCAGCAGCAGGAGCCCAAATATACACTGGAGTTGGCTTCAGGAGCCCAAAAATTGGATGAATCACACCCTGGAGTTGGCAGAAGTTGGCAGCAACAGCAGCAGGAGCCCAAATATTACTTTAAAGAGACCCTGGGGTTGGCTTCAGGAGCCCAAAAATTGGATGAATCGCACCCTGGAGTTGGCAGCAACAGCAGCAGGAGCCCAAATATTACTTTAAAAAGACCCTGGGGTTGGCTTCAGGAGCCCAAAAATTGGATGAATCACACCCTGGAGTTGGCAGAAGTTGGCAGCAGCAGCAGCAGGAGCCCAAACATTACTTTAAAGAGACCCTGGGGTTGGCTTCAGGAGCCCAACAATTGGATGAATCACATCCTGGAGTTGGCAGGAGTTGACAGCAGCAGCAGCAGGAGCCCAAATATTACTTTAAAGAGACTCTGGGGTTGGCTTCAGGAGCCCAAAAATTGAATGATTCACACCCTGGAAGGCAGCAGCAGCAGCAGGAGCCCAAATATACACTGGAGTTGGCTTCAGGAGCCCAAAAATTGGATGAATCACACCCTGGAGTTGGTAGCAGCAGCAGCAGGAGCCCAAATATTACTTTAAAGAGACACTGGGGTTGGCTTCAGGAGCCCAAAAATTGGATGAATCACACCCTGGAGTTGGCAGAAGTTGGCAGCAGCAGCAGCAGGAGCCCAAACATTACTTTAAAGAGACCCTGGGGTTGGCTTCAGGAGCCCAACAATTGGATGAATCACATCCTGGAGTTGGCAGGAGTTGACAGCAGCAGCAGCAGGAGCCCAAATATTACTTTAAAGAGACTCTGGGGTTGGCTTCAGGAGCCCAAAAATTGAATGATTCACACCCTGGAAGGCAGCAGCAGCAGCAGGAGCCCAAATATACACTGGAGTTGGCTTCAGGAGCCCAAAAATTGGATGAATCACACCCTGGAGTTGGTAGCAGCAGCAGCAGGAGCCCAAATATTACTTTAAAGAGACACTGGGGTTGGCTTCAGGAGCCCAAAAATTGGATGAATCACACCCTGGAGTTGGCAGAAGTTGGCAGCAGCAGCAGCAGGAGCCCAAACATTACTTCAAAGAGACCCTGGGGTTGGCTTCAGGAGCCCAACAATTGGATGAATCACACCCTGGAGTTGGCAGGAGTTGACAGCAGCAGCAGCAGGAGCCCAAATATTACTTTAAAGAGACCCTGGGGTTGGCTTCAGGAGCCCAAAAATTGGATGGTTCACACCCTGGAGTTGGCAGCAGCAGCAGCAGGAGCCCAAATATACACTGGAGTTGGCTTCAGGAGCCCAAAAATTGGATGAATCACACCCTGGAGTTGGCAGCAACAGCAGCAGGAGCCCAAATATTACTTTAAAGAGACACTGGGGTTGGCTTCAGGAGCCCAAAAATTGGATGAATCACACCCTGGAGTTGGCAGAAGTTGGCAGCAGCAGGAGCCCAAACATTACTTTAAAGAGACCCTGGGGTTGGCTTCAGGAGCCCAACAATTGGATGAATCACATCCTGGAGTTGGCAGGAGTTGACAGCAGCAGCAGCAGGAGCCCAAATATTACTTTAAAGAGACCCTGGGGTTGGCTTCAGGAGCCCAAAAATTGAATGATTCACACCCTAGAGTTGGCAGCAGCAGCAGCAGGAGCCCAAATATACACTGGAGTTGGCTTCAGGAGCCCAAAAATTGGATGAATCACACCCTGGAGTTGGTAGCAGCAGCAGGAGCCCAATTATTACTTTAAAGAGACACTGGGGTTGGCTTCAGGAGCCCAAAAATTGGATGAATCACACACTGGAGTTGGCAGCAGCAGCAGCAGCAGGAGCCCAAATATTACTTTAAAGAGACACTGGAGTTGGCTTCAGGAGCCCAAAAATTGGATGAATCACACCCTGGAGTTGGCAGAAGTTGGCAGCAGCAGCAGCAGGAGCCCAAAAAATGGCCTAAAGACATAAATATGTTTTGCACCATTTGGAAAGTGTAAAACGTGGCACCATGCTGAATCTAGTCGCATGCATCAGGCATTGGTGGGTGGAAATCCTGGCTGATCCATCCCTGATTCAAGGTGAGTCTCTCCACATTTTTAGTTGACAGACGAGTTCTCCTCGCCGTAACTATGGCCCCCGACGCACTAAACACCCGCTCAGATGGCACGCTACTTGCCGGGCAGGACAGCTTTTCCAGGGCAAACTCTGCTAGTTGCGGCCACAAATCAAGTTTGGCTGCTCAGAAGTCCAGCGGATCCTCAAGGTGTGTTGGCATGGTCATGTCAAAGTATGACATGACCTGCTGGTTGAGGTCCTGCTCCAGGTCTTCCTGCTGCTCATGAGTAGCCTCACTATGCGGGTGTAGAAAGCTACTCATTAGCGACTGAAGACTGAGGCTGCTGCTGCTGATGGAGCTGCTGCTGCTGCTCCTGCCAACCCCCCCAGCGGCCATGGCAGTGGAAGGTGAGCGCAGAGGTCCCCTCGAGTCAGACCTGCGAGAGTATGGACCATGGCGCAGATAGGCATCGGCCAACTGCCTACGTAGAATGTCTTTGTAGTAGTTGAGTTTGTCCTCCCTCTCGGTGGGTTTAAAAAATGCCCCATTTTGTGCCGGAAGCGAGGGTCCAATAAGGTGGACAGCCAGAAGTCATCCCGCCGACAGATGGAAACAATTCTGGGGTCACTACGCAAGCACGTGAGCATGCTTCGTGCCATTTGCGCAAGTGACTCGGATGGACTACCTGTCTCCATCTCCACTGCATACTGCCACGGTGTGCCCGGGTCCTCTGTCTCGCCTTCCTCAAAAACCTCTAGCTCCTCTGGCTGCTCCTGCTCCTCCTCTCCTGTCCGCTGACTAGATAAACCAGCCATTTCGCCAAGCCTAAACTGTGTTTCGCTGGGCAACTCCTCCTCCTCCTCTTCCTCCTCCTCCTCCAGTTCAGCTCCAACGGGGTTCATGTGGCCGTAAGATGTAAACGCCATGTCTCCAGTGTCCTGACCAGCCATGGTTTCCAACATGTGCTGTAGTACATGAAGCAGTGGAATCACGTCGTTCATCCCGTAATCCTGCCGACTGACAAATAAAGTGGCTTCCTCAAAGGGCCTGAGCAAACGGCAGGTGTCACGTATGAGCTGCCACTGGTTGACATTGAAGTTACACAGGGGAGTCCCCCTATCTGCTTGGATCATCAGGAAATCCGTGATGGCTTTTCTCTGTTCATATAATCGGTCCAACATGTGAAGGGTGGAATTCCAACGGGTGGAAACATCGCAAATCAGACTATGTTGGGGGATACCATTCTGACGCTGTAGCTCAAGAAGGGTGTGTTTGGCGGTGTAGGAGTGGCTGAAGTGCATGCAAAGTTTCCTTGAAGTTGTTAGGATGTCTTGCAGATGGGGGGAACACTTCAGAAACCGCTTGACAACCAGATTGAAGACGTGAGCCATGCAGGGGGCATGGGTCAGGCTTCCTTGGCGCAGTGCAGACAAAATGTTCTTCCCATTGTCGGTAACCATGATTCCCATTTTAAGTTTTCTCGGAGTAAGCCATGTTTGGATTTCCTGATGAATACATTTAAGCAGTTCCTCCCCTGTGTGACTCCGTTCGCCAAGACAAACCATGTGAAGCACTGCGTGACACCTCCGTGCCCTGCACACATGGTAGACTGGAGGGGCACTGACACTTGAGCCTACAGTGGAGGGTGAGGAGATGGCGGAGGATGAGGAGGCCGAGTCGCATGGTGTCACAGGTCCAATGGGCAGAGAGCGCGGAGGCCGAAGCGGCGTGACCTGTCCAAGTTGCTGCTGCTGCTGCAAAGGGACCACATTCACCCAGTGGGCCGTAAACGACATGTACTGCCCCTGACCGTAGTTACAGCTCCAGATGTAGGCGCTGCCATGTATTTTGCTACACACCGACAGGCTCAAGGACTGGCCCACCTTCTGTTCAACAAAAGTGTGCAGCGCTGGTACTGCCTTCTTGGCAAAGAAATGACGGCTTGGGACTCTCCACCTCGGCTCAGCACAAGCCATCAGTTCTCTGAAAGGTGCAGATTCCACCACCTGAAAAGGGAGCGACTGCAGCACCAGCAACTTGGACAGGAGCACATTCAGCTTCTGCGCCGTAGGATGAGTGGGCGCATACTGCTGTCTCTTGGACATGGCTTCGCTGATGGATTGCTGGCGGGATGCATGACTTGGAGGAGGAGGAGCAGGAGCGACAGAGGATGGGTATGACGCACAGCTGCCTTCGGCTGAGGTGCTGGAGCCTTGGCTGGCAGAAATTGGGAGCTCACTTGGTGAGGAAGCAGACTGGACCACCCCTTGGGAGCCTCGGTTCTCCCAGGTCGTTTTATGGTGACGCATCATATGTTGACGCAGGGCCGTGGTGCCAACATTTGGACCCTGGCCACGCTTCACCTTTTGCCTACATATCTTGCATGTGGCCATGTTACCCTCCTGCGGATGCCTCAGGAAAAACTGCCACACTACCGAGTAGCTACTTTTCCCACCCCCTGGCCTCACTGATTCACTGCTGCTGTTGCCAACTCCAGGAACCCCTGCTCCACTACCTCCCAATAAGGTAGACTGCCGCACAGCAGGTGCTCTACCCCGGCCCCGGCCCCGGCCGGCTCCAGCCTTTGGAATTGTGCCCCCATGCTGACTGCTACCACCTTGCTGCCTCAGCTGCTGACTCCGGGGCAACCTGCGCCCCTCTTCTCCTGATGATGACGATGAAGCCCCTTCATCACCCGGCTCCCAAGTGCGATCGGCTTCATCGTCATCATCATCATCACCGAGTTGTGGCTGTACGTCACTGATGTTCGTGGATTCGTCAACAGTGTCTGGCGCAGGAGCTGGAACGCTCGCAGCACCCACGACACTGTCCACATCACTATTTGTCTGCCTAGCTAGAGAAGCCTCCTCCATTTCTTGGCTGGGCAGTAGCTGCTGACTGTCCTCTATCTGATGGTCCTCCTCACTAAAGAGTGGAGCTGAACCCAAAGCATAGGATACGTCGCTGGGGGAGGGAACGGCGTAGGACAGAGGCAATGGGAGGACAGGGACTGCTCTCGGGGCATGCCAACTCAGGGTTGTGTCAGAGGAACCTACCGACCCTAGACTGGGGGTCTCAGACGTAAGTTGTGATGATGTTGTTGATGAGCGCGTCAACCAATCTACCACGGCAGATGCGTTACTGGTGGAGACCCGACCGCTAGCAGATACTGGCAGATTAGGTCTCTCAGCGTGACTCCTGCTGCTACTGGCCCCCAGTCTGATGCGAGCTCTGCCTGCGGAATCTTGGCCTCTGCCACTCCTCTTTTCACTTCCAGGCACTTGTCTGCGCGACATAGTCTAACTGGCGTGGTAGTAGGTGATATTTAAAGAACCCCCGGGCAGCGGTGGGTCTATATGAAACAGAATATAATGCACACCAAAAGTGAGCAGTAACACTCAGCCTCCAACAGGCCTGCTTAGTGTAAATAGGAGAGCTGCTTAGTGTAAATAAAGAGGGGTATGCTATGTTACAGAATGGGATGCCCCAACAGAAGTGCACCTGGCAGGCAGCAGTACGTCTATGCCCAGCAAAAGTGTCTTTATCAGGCTAATTTCAATTATAATAAGTGCAAATGGTTATATGGTCTTAAACAGAGGCTGCTGTAGTCACAGAATGGGATGCCACAACAGAAGAGGACCTGGCAGGGTCCAGAAGTACTATGCCCAGCAAAAGTGTCTTTATCAGGCTAATTTCAATTATAATAAGTGCAAATGGTTATATGGTCTTAAACAGAGGCTGCTGTAGTCACAGAATGGGATGCCACAACAGAAGTGGACCTGTCAGGGTCCAGAAGTACTATGCCCAGCAAAAGTGTCTTTATCAGGCTAATTTCAATTATAATAAGTGCAAATGGTTATATGGTCTTAAACAGAGGCTGCTGTAGTCACAGAATGGGATGCCACAACAGAATGGACCTGTCAGGGTCCAGAAGTACTATGCCCAGCAAAAGTGTCTTTATCAGGCTAATTTCAATTATAATAAGTGCAAATGGTTATATGGTCTTAAACAGAGGCTGCTGTAGTCACAGAATGGGATGCCACAACAGAAGTGGACCTGGCAGGGTCCAGAAGTACTATGCCCAGCAAAAGTGTCTTTATCAGGCTAATTTCAATTATAATAAGAGCAAATGGTTATATGGTCTTAAACAGAGGCTGCTGTAGTCACAGAATGGGATGCCACAACAGAAGTGGACCTGGCAGGGTCCAGAAGTACTATGCCCAGCAAAAGTGTCTTTATCAGGCTAATTTCAATTATAATAAGTGCAAATGGTTATATGGTCTTAAACAGAGGCTGCTGTAGTCACAGAATGGGATGCCACAACAGAAGTGGACCTGGCAGGGTCCAGAAGTACTATGCCCAGCAAAAGTGTCTTTATCAGGCTAATTTCAATTATAATAAGTGCAAATGGTTATATGGTCTTAAACAGAGGCTGCTGTAGTCACAGAATGGGATGCCACAACAGAAGTGGACCTGGCAGGGTCCAGAAGTACTATGCCCAGCAAGTGTCTTTATCAGGCTAATTTCAATTATAATAAGTGCAAATGGTTATATGGTCTTAAACAGAGGCTGCTGTAGTCACAGAATGGGATGCCACAACAGAAGTGGACCTGGCAGGGTCCAGAAGTACTATGCCCTGCAAAAGTGTCTTTATCAGGCTAATTTCAATTATAATAAGAGCAAATGGATATATGGTCTTAAACAGAGGCTGCTGTAGTCACAGAATGGGATGCTACAACAGAAGTGGACCTGGCAGGGTCCAGAAGTACTATGCCCAGCAAGTGTCTTTATCAGGCTAATTTCAATTATAATAAGTGCAAATGGTTATATGGTCTTAAACAGAGGCTGCTGTAGTCACAGAATGGGATGCCACAACAGAAGTGGACCTGGCAGGGTCCAGAAGTACTATGCCCAGCAAAAGTGTCTTTATCAGGCTAATTTCAATTATAATAAGTGCAAATGGTTATATGGTCTTAAACAGAGGCTGCTGTAGTCACAGAATGGGATGCCACAACAGAAGTGGACCTGGCAGGGTCCAGAAGTACTATGCCCAGCAAAAGTGTCTTTATCAGGCTAATTTCAATTATAATAAGTGCAAATGGTTATATGGTCTTAAACAGAGGCTGCTGTAGTCACAGAATGGGATGCCACAACAGAAGTGGACCTGGCAGGGTCCAGAAGTACTATGCCCAGCAAGTGTCTTTATCAGGCTAATTTCAATTATAATAAGTGCAAATGGTTATATGGTCTTAAACAGAGGCTGCTGTAGTCACAGAATGGGATGCCACAACAGAAGTGGACCTGGCAGGGTCCAGAAGTACTATGCCCAGCAAGTGTCTTTATCAGGCTAATTTCAATTATAATAAGTGCAAATGGTTATATGGTCTTAAACAGAGGCTGCTGTAGTCACAGAATGGGATGCCACAACAGAAGTGGACCTGGCAGGGTCCAGAAGTACTATGCCCAGCAAAAGTGTCTTTATCAGGCTAATTTCAATTATAATAAGTGCAAATGGTTATATGGTCTTAAACAGAGGCTTCTGTAGTCACAGAATGGGATGCCACAACAGAAGTGGACCTGGCAGGGTCCAGAAGTACTATGCCCAGCAAGTGTCTTTATCAGGCTAATTTCAATTATAATAAGTGCAAATGGTTATATGGTCTTAAACAGAGGCTGCTGTAGTCACAGAATGGGATGCCACAACAGAAGTGGACCTGGCAGGGTCCAGAAGTACTATGCCCAGCAAAAGTGTCTTTATCAGGCTAATTTCAATTATAATAAGTGCAAATGGTTATATGGTCTTAAACAGAGGCTGCTGTAGTCACAGAATGGGATGCCACAACAGAAGTGGACCGGCAGGGTCCAGAAGTACTATGCCCAGCAAAAGTGTCTTTATCAGGCTAATTTCAATTATAATAAGAGCAAATGGTTATATGGTCTTAAACAGAGGCTGCTGTAGTCACAGAATGGGATGCCACAACAAAAGTGGACCTGGCAGGGTCCAGAAGTACTATGCCCAGCAAGTGTCTTTATCAGGCTAATTTCTATTATAATAAGTGCAAATGGTTATATGGTCTTAAACAGAGGCTGCTGTAGTCACAGAATGGGATGCCACAACAGAAGTGGACCTGGCAGGGTCCAGAAGTACTATGCCCAGCAAAAGTGTCTTTATCAGGCTAATTTCAATTATAATAAGTGCAAATGGTTATATGGTCTTAAACAGAGGCTGCTGTAGTCACAGAATGGGATGCCACAACAGAAGTGGACCTGGCAGGGTCCAGAGGTACTATGCCCAGCAAAAGTGTCTTTATCAGGCTAATTTCAATTATAATAAGTGCAAATGGTTATATGGTCTTAAACAGAGGCTTCTGTAGTCACAGAATGGGATGCCACAACAGAAGTGGACCTGGCAGGGTCCAGAAGTACTATGCCCAGCAAGTGTCTTTATCAGGCTAATTTCAATTATAATAAGTGCAAATGGTTATATGGTCTTAAACAGAGGCTGCTGTAGTCACAGAATGGGATGCCACAACAGAAGTGGACCTGGCAGGGTCCAGAAGTACTATGCCCAGCAAAAGTGTCTTTATCAGGCTAATTTCAATTATAATAAGTGCAAATGGTTATATGGTCTTAAACAGAGGCTGCTGTAGTCACAGAATGGGATGCCACAACAGAAGTGGACCTGGCAGGGTCCAGAAGTACTATGCCCAGCAAAAGTGTCTTTATCAGGCTAATTTCAATTATAATAAGAGCAAATGGTTATATGGTCTTAAACAGAGGCTGCTGTAGTCACAGAATGGGATGCCACAACAGAAGTGGACCTGGCAGGGTCCAGAAGTACTATGCCCAGCAAGTGTCTTTATCAGGCTAATTTCAATTATAATAAGTGCAAATGGTTATATGGTCTTAAACAGAGGCTGCTGTAGTCACAGAATGGGATGCCACAACAGAAGTGGACCTGGCAGGGTCCAGAAGTACTATGCCCAGCAAAAGTGTCTTTATCAGGCTAATTTCAATTATAATAAGAGCAAATGGTTATATGGTCTTAAACAGAGGCTGCTGTAGTCACAGAATGGGATGCCACAACAGAAGTGGACCTGGCAGGGTCCAGAAGTACTATGCCCAGCAAGTGTCTTTATCAGGCTAATTTCAATTATAATAAGTGCAAATGGTTATATGGTCTTAAACAGAGGCTGCTGTAGTCACAGAATGGGATGCCACAACAGAAGTGGACCTGGCAGGGTCCAGAAGTACTATGCCCAGCAAAAGTGTCTTTATCAGGCTAATTTCAATTATAATAAGTGCAAATGGTTATATGGTCTTAAACAGAGGCTGCTGTAGTCACAGAATGGGATGCCACAACAGAAGTGGACCTGGCAGGGTCCAGAAGTACTATGCCCAGCAAAAGTGTCTTTATCAGGCTAATTTCAATTATAATAAGTGCAAATGGTTATATGGTCTTAAACAGAGGCTGCTGTAGTCACAGAATGGGATGCCACAACAGAAGTGTACCTGGCAGGGTCCAGAAGTACTATGCCCAGCAAAAGTGTCTTTATCAGGCTAATTTCAATTATAATAAGTGCAAATGGTTATATGGTCTTAAACAGAGGCTGCTGTAGTCACAGAATGGGATGCCACAACAGAAGTGGACCTGGCAGGGTCCAGAAGTACTATGCCCAGCAAAAGTGTCTTTATCAGGCTAATTTCAATTATAATAAGAGCAAATGGTTATATGGTCTTAAACAGAGGCTGCTGTAGTCACAGAATGGGATGCCACAACAGAAGTGGACCTGGCAGGGTCCAGAAGTACTATGCCCAGCAAAAGTGTCTTTATCAGGCTAATTTCAATTATAATAAGTGCAAATGGTTATATGGTCTTAAGCAGAGGCTGCTGTAGTCACAGAATGGGATGCCACAACAGAAGTGGACCTGGCAGGGTCCAGAAGTACTATGCCCAGCAAAAGTGTCTTTATCAGGCTAATTTCAATTATAATAAGAGCAAATGGTTATATGGTCTTAAACAGAGGCTGCTGTAGTCACAGAATGGGATGCCACAACAGAAGTGGACCTGGCAGGGTCCAGAAGTACTATGCCCAGCAAAAGTGTCTTTATCAGGCTAATTTCAATTATAATAAGTGCAAATGGTTATATGGTCTTAAACAGAGGCTGCTGTAGTCACAGAATGGGATGCCACAACAGAAGTGGACCTGGCAGGGTCCAGAAGTACTATGCCCAGCAAAAGTGTCTTTATCAGGCTAATTTCAATTAAAATATGTGCAAATGGTTATATGGTCCTAAACAGAGGCTGCTGTAGTCACAGAATGGGATGCCACAACAGAAGTGGACCTGGCAGGGTCCAGAAGTACTATGTCCAGCAAAAGTGTCTTTATCAGGCTAATTTCAATTATAATAAGTGCAAATGGTTATATGGTCCTAAACAGAGGCTGCTGTAGTCACAGAATGGGATGCCACAACAGAAGTGGACCTGGCAGGGTCCAGAAGTACTATGCCCAGCAAAAGTGTCTTTATCAGGCTAATTTCAATTATAATAAGAGCAAATGGTTATATGGTTTTAAACAGAGGCTGCTGTAGTCACAGAATGGGATGCCACAACAGAAGTGTACCTGGCAGGGTCCAGAAGTACTATGCCCAGCAAAAGTGTCTTTATCAGGCTAATTTCAATTATAATAAGAGCAAATGGTTATATGGTCTTAAACAGAGGCTGCTGTAGTCACAGAATGGGATGCCACAACAGAAGTGGACCTGGCAGGGTCCAGAAGTACTATGCCCAGCAAAAGTGTCTTTATCAGGCTAATTTCAATTATAATAAGTGCAAATGGTTATATGGTCTTAAACAGAGGCTGCTGTAGTCACAGAATGGGATGCCACAACAGAAGTGGACCTGGCAGGGTCCAGAAGTACTATGCCCACCAAAAGTGTCTTTATCAGGCTAATTTCAATTATAATAAGAGCAAATGGTTATATGGTCTTAAACAGAGGCTGCTGTAGTCACAGAATGGGATGCCACAACAGAAGTGGACCTGGCAGGGTCCAGAAGTACTATGCCCAGCAAAAGTGTCTTTATCAGGCTAATTTCAATTATAATAAGTGCAAATGGTTATTTGGTCTTAAACAGAGGCTGCTGTAGTCACAGAATGGGATGCCACAACAGAAGTGGACCTGGCAGGGTCCAGAAGTACTATGCCCAGCAAAAGTGTCTTTATCAGGCTAATTTCAATTAAAATAAGTGCAAATGGTTATATGGTCTTAAACAGAGGCTGCTGTAGTCACAGAATGGGATGCCACAACAGAAGTGGACCTGGCAGGGTCCAGAAGTACTATGCTCAGCAAAAGTGTCTTTATCAGGCTAATTTCAATTATAATAAGTGCAAATGGTTATATGGTCTTAAACAGAGGCTGCTGTAGTCACAGAATGGGATGCCACAATAGAAGTGGACCTGGCAGGGTCCAGAAGTACTATGCCCAGCAAAAGTGTCTTTATCAGGCTAATTTCAATTATAATAAGTGCAAATGGTTATATGGTCTTAAACAGAGGCTGCTGTAGTCACAGAATGGGATGCCACAACAGAAGTGGACCTGGCAGGGTCCAGAAGTACTATGCCCAGCAAAAGTGTCTTTATCAGGCTAATTTCAATTATAATAAGTGCAAATGGTTATATGGTCTTAAACAGAGGCTGCTGTAGTCACAGAATGGGATGCCACAACAGAAGTGGACCTGGCAGGGTCCAGAAGTACTATGCCCAGCAAAAGTGTCTTTATCAGGCTAATTTCAATTATAATAAGTGCAAATGGTTATATGGTCTTAAACAGAGGCTGCTGTAGTCACAGAATGGGATGCCACAACAGAAGTGGACCTGGCAGGGTCCAGAAGTACTATGCCCAGCAAAAGTGTCTTTATCAGGCTAATTTCAATTATAATAAGTGCAAATGGTTATATGGTCTTAAACAGAGGCTGCTGTAGTCACAGAATGGGATGCCACAACAGAAGTGGACCTGGCAGGGTCCAGAAGTACTATGCCCAGCAAAAGTATCTTTATCATGCTAATTTCAATTATAATAAGAGCAAATGGTTATATGGTCTTAAACAGAGGCTGCTGTAGTCACAGAATGGGATGCCACAACAGAAGTGGACCTGGCAGGGTCCAGAAGTACTATGCCCAGCAAAAGTGTCTTTATCAGGCTAATTTCAATTATAATAAGTGCAAATGGTTATATGGTCTTAAACAGAGGCTGCTGTAGTCACAGAATGGGATGCCACAACAGTAGTGGACCTGGCAGGGTCCAGAAGTACTATGCCCAGCAAAAGTGTCTTTATCAGGCTTATTTCAATTATAATAAGAGCAAATGGTTATATGGTCTTAAACAGAGGCTGCTGTAGTCACAGAATGGGATGCCACAACAGAAGTGGACCTGGCAGGGTCCAGAAGTACTATGCCCAGCAAAAGTGTCTTTATCAGGCTAATTTCAATTATAATAAGTGCAAATGGTTATTTGGTCTTAAACAGAGGCTGCTGTAGTCACAGAATGGGATGCCACAACAGAAGTGGACCTGGCAGGGTCCAGAAGTACTATGCCCAGCAAAAGTGTCTTTATTAGGCTAATTTCAATTAAAATAAGTGCAAATGGTTATATGGTCTTAAACAGAGGCTGCTGTAGTCACAGAATGGGATGCCACAACAGAAGTGGACCTGGCAGGGTCCAGAAGTACTATGCCCAGCAAGTGTCTTTATCAGGCTAATTTCAATTATAATAAGTGCAAATGGTTATATGGTCTTAAACAGAGGCTGCTGTAGTCACAGAATGGGATGCCACAACAGAAGTGGACCTGGCAGGGTCCAGAAGTACTATGACCAGCAAAAGTGTCTTTATCAGGCTAATTTCAATTATAATAACTGCAAATGGTTATATGGTCTTAAACAGAGGCTGCTGTAGTCACAGAATGGGATGCCACAACAGAAGTGGACCTGGCATGGTCCAGAAGTACTATGCCCAGCAAGTGTCTTTATCAGGCTAATTTCAATTATAATAAGTGCAAATGGTTATATGGTCTTAAACAGAGGCTGCTGTAGTCACAGAATGGGATGCCACAACAGAAGTGGACCTGGCAGGGTCCAGAAGTACTATGCCCAGCAAAAGTGTCTTTATCAGGCTAATTTCAATTATAATAAGTGCAAATGGTTATATGGTCTTAAACAGAGGCTGCTGTAGTCACAGAATGGGATGCCACAACAGAAGTGGACCTGGCAGGGTCCAGAAGTACTATGCCCAGCAAAAGTGTCTTTATCAGGCTAATTTCAATTATAATAAGAGCAAATGGTTATATGGTCTTAAACAGAGGCTGCTGTAGTCACAGAATGGGATGCCACAACAGAAGTGGACCTGGCAGGGTCCAGAAGAACTATGCCCAGCAAGTGTCTTTATCAGGCTAATTTCAATTATAATAAGTGCAAATGGTTATATGGTCTTAAACAGAGGCTGCTGTAGTCACAGAATGGGATGCCACAACAGAAGTGGACCTGGCAGGGTCCAGAAGTACTATGCCCAGCAAAAGTGTCGTTATCAGGCTAATTTCAATTATAATAAGCGCAAATGGTTATATGGTCTTAAACAGAGGCTGCTGTAGTCACAGAATGGGATGCCAAAACAGAAGTGGACCTGGCAGGGTCCAGAAGTACTATGCCCAGCAAAAGTGTCTTTATCAGGCTAATTTCAATTATAATAAGTGCAAATGGTTATATGGTCTTAAACAGAGGCTGCTGTAGTCACAGAATGGGATGCCACAACAGAAGTGGACCTGGCAGGGTCCAGAAGTACTATGCCCAGCAAAAGTGTCTTTATCAGGCTAATTTCAATTATAATAAGTGCAAATGGTTATATGGTCTTAAACAGAGGCTGCTGTAGTCACAGAATGGGATGCCACAACAGAAGTGGACCTGGCAGGGTCCAGAAGTACTATGCCCAGCAAAAGTGTCTTTATCAGGCTAATTTCAATTATAATAACTGCAAATGGTTATATGGTCTTAAACAGAGGCTGCTGTAGTCACAGAATGGGATGCCACAACAGAAGTGGACCTGGCATGGTCCAGAAGTACTATGCCCAGCAAGTGTCTTTATCAGGCTAATTTCAATTATAATAAGTGCAAATGGTTATATGGTCTTAAACAGAGGCTGCTGTAGTCACAGAATGGGATGCCACAACAGAAGTGGACCTGGCAGGGTCCAGAAGTACTATGCCCAGCAAAAGTGTCTTTATCAGGCTAATTTCAATTATAATAAGTGCAAATGGTTATATGGTCTTAAACAGAGGCTTCTGTAGTCACAGAATGGGATGCCACAACAGAAGTGGACCTGGCAGGGTCCAGAAGTACTATGCCCAGCAAAAGTGTCTTTATCAGGCTAATTTCAATTATAATAAGTGCAAATGGTTATTTGGTCTTAAACAGAGGCTGCTGTAGTCACAGAATGGGATGCCACAACAGAAGTGGACCTGGCAGGGTCCAGAAGTACTATGCCCAGCAAAAGTGTCTTTATCAGGCTAATTTCAATTAAAATAAGTGCAAATGGTTATATGGTCTTAAACAGAGGCTGCTGTAGTCACAGAATGGGATGCCACAACAGAAGTGGACCTGGCAGGGTCCAGAAGTACTATGCTCAGCAAAAGTGTCTTTATCAGGCTAATTTCAATTATAATAAGTGCAAATGGTTATAT